>OY763888.1:28889440-30089440 GCA_963667165.1 Barbarea vulgaris | reverse complement strand
CAAGTGAGGGGACACAAGTTTCCAACTCATGTCACAAAAAAAAAAAAAAAGTATCAAATCTCTTATAGGTAACATTATTTCACTCTTTTATGTAGTCACGAATGCAATGCCTTTACTAAATCTCAATCCAAACCGACTTCTTATAGAAAATTTAAGGATATATATATTTGAATAAATTCGAATTTAAACCAAACTATTTATATTAGATTATGTTTTAATTCATAATCTAAACCTAAAAAAAACAAAAGCCATGATATGCGATTGTAACAAATGTTAATTTGGACTAAAAACCAAAAAAAAAAAATATATGGTAACAACAAAAAATGGTCCCAGTAGCATAAGTTGGGAGATAGTTAGCTCTCCTACTCCCAACTACATCCCCTCTTCAATGCTCATCTTCTTCTTCTTCCTCTCTATTTAATTTCCCTTCTATCTTCAATTTCTTCATCTGGGTCTTCCTCGTTTCCTCCGCTTACAGCCATGAAGGTCACCGTCGTCTCCCGCAGCGGCAGAGAAGTTCTCAAGGGTCCCCTCGACCTCCCTGATTCGGTACTCTTTCTCCGATCTGCTTCTTTGTTCTGATTTAGTGGGTTTGTTTCTTAAATGCAACTATTTTTGTTTGCTTGCTAGATTTCTCATTTGGAGATATGTAGAGAAGAAGATTGATAAATCCTTGAAAGTTGCATGCTTTTAGGGTTTTTGATTCGAATTTGTGTGTGTTTGTTGTTGTTCGCAGGCGACAGTTGCTGATCTGCAAGAAGCGTTTCATAAAAGAGGTAAAAGTTTCAAAAAGTTTTCATTTTTTACTAAAAAAAAAATTGAGCTTTTAGAATGTTGAAATAGATCTAATCTGATAAAATGAATTCAAGGGAGTGTATTAAGGCTAGTGTCTGTTTCATGTATATGCATTTTTGTGTGTGTTGAGTTCTCTCCTTTGAGAATGTGATGCTTATTTGCTATATAGTCAAGATCTATGTGGAAGAAGCTTAAGGATTATTTAGATTTGATAATGCTTTATGGTGATAAGGTTTACTTAATAGCTTCTAAACACAGTTTTGGGTTTATAGATTGACAATATCTAAAATCTTCTTACTACATTGTGTAATCAATGTGTCTATACAGTATTTGTAAGCCTTTTTTCTTCACATCGTGAATCGATTTTACTATTATATATGGTGTAGAGAAGGTTTTTATTTTCATTCTTTCTGGATTGGTTTTAAATGGTGTGTGATATTTGGGTTTTGTTGTTTCAACAGCTAAGAAGTTTTACCCATCGAGGCAAAGACTGACTCTTCCTGTAGCTCCTGGATCCAAGGACAAACCCGTTGTCCTCAGCAGCAAGAAATCACTTAACGAGTATTGTGATGGAAACACCAACTCCTTAACTGTAGTCTTCAAAGACTTGGGTCCACAAGTTTCTTACCGCACGCTCTTCTTCTTCGAGTATCTTGGCCCTCTCCTTATCTACCCTGTCTTTTACTACTTCCCTGTTTACAAATTCCTTGGCTATGGAGAGGACCGTGTGATCCATCCCGTGCAGACGTATGCTATGTACTACTGGTGCTTTCACTACTTCAAGCGGATCTTAGAAACGTTTTTCGTTCATCGGTTCAGCCACGCAACCTCCCCAATAGCAAATGTGTTCAGGAACTGTGCTTATTACTGGAGCTTTGGTGCTTACATTGCCTATTACATCAACCATCCCTTGTACACACCAGTCAGTGACCTTCAGATGAAGATTGGTTTCGGGTTTGGTTTGGTTTGCCAAGTAGCAAACTTTTACTGTCACATTTTGTTGAGGAATCTTAGGGACCCCAATGGGACTGGAGGCTACCAGATTCCACGCGGTTTCCTCTTCAACATTGTTACATGTGCCAATTACACGACCGAGATTTACCAATGGCTAGGATTCAATATCGCCACTCAGACCATTGCTGGATACGTTTTCCTCGCTGTTGCCGCTCTAATCATGACCAATTGGGCTCTTGGAAAGCACAGTCGTCTGAGAAAGGTAACAAAAGCTTTCATTTTTCGAGCCTATAAGATTTTGCCTGAACTGAAAAAGTTTCAAACTTTGGCTTTTTTTTTTTTGGTGTTTCTGATTGTGAATATTTGGATAATGGTATTGCAGATATTTGACGGAAAAGATGGAAAACCAAAGTATCCAAGAAGATGGGTGATACTTCCTCCATTCCTTTAGAAGCCATTGTCGCTTATCAGTTAAAGCTCTTAATAAGGGTCAAAACGAGATTGAGAGATCTTTTGGTTTAATCTGTATTGTGTTTTTTTTTTTTTTTTTTTTGGTGAGTCAGTCTGTATTGGTTAAACCTGTTTATTCCTTTTGTTTTAAATTTAGAGATTTTAGAATGTTCTTCTTTAGTTGTGTTTCTCATGCCCACCAAATCCTCCATTGTATCGTTTAAAAAGTCAATAAGACTAATGATTACAATAACATAAATCTATTTTTAAAAGCTGTCTTCTATAATGAGGTCAATCGAAATATACTGAAAGCACAACAAACCAATGTACATTGTCAATTTCATCATAGACGACAAAACAAGTCACAAAGCATGTATGAAGAAAATAGAAACTTCCATGTAATGACATAACAATTAAGGATTTCTGTAACATGAACTCAAACCTATACAATAAAAATTGTTATGTTTTTTCTATTTTCGTGATACTTTTGCGATACTTTTGTTTGTTTGTAATTAAAGTTGAAGTAATTAAAGATACAAACATTTAACAAATACAAATTTTTAGTTGTCTCATAAAAGAATACGAAAAACCAAAATGAAAAATGTAATGCTACAACAAAATTACCAAAAGAAAACAGAAGCAAATGAAGCTTTTACAGAAAGACCAGAAGAACCAGAGAGAGAGGGAGAGATAAATCAAGCTGATGAATTTTTACCCCACAACTGATCAGAGAGTTCATCTCTCAAGACCGATGAAGCCTCATCGACAAGCTTGGAGCTCCGTTGCCTGTAATTCAAATCATGTTGGTGAGACAAAGTTTGATCATCCAAAGTTGTATCATCCATATCGATAAGAATGTTGTGCAGCAAGCAACAGACAAAGATTATCCGTGGTAACCGGTTTCTATCAGGCATCCACATTACTCCGTTTATTATCCTCCACCTCTCTTTAAGCCTCGACAATGCCATCTGCGCGACTTTTCTTGTCTCGGCATGTCTTTTATTGAACTCGGTTTGAGGAAGCGACAATGGTTTGCCTTGGTATGGTGTAAGAAGCCATGGAAGAAGCGGAAAACCCGAATCACCTACTATGTATTCTCTTAGCTCTGTTTTTTCTGAGAGCTGAAACTTTTCCCCATTCAGTCTCTTCCCTTTCTCAACTAGTTTGAAGAATCCCGAGTTCTTGAGGACAACGTCATCGCTTAAACTTCCAGGCCAACCAGCAATTACATCGAGAAATCTCATGTCAGGATCCACTACAGCCTGCAATATCATGCTGAAGTTTTTTTCTCCATCCAACCAAACTTTGTTTGACGGTTCCACAGCCGGAAGGTTCATAACAATATGTGTAATGTCGATAGCGCCACAGCAGTTCGGAAGAGCTGATATATTCTCAAACTTTGATTTAATTTCATCGAACTTCGAAGGCCATGAGATATGATGCAGTGCTCTCTCTTCCATTGATTCGACAAAGCGCCAAGTGATTTGGGAGACTGTTGACTGGTTCATCCCAAAGGTCTCTCCAATAACTGAGAGAGATTCACCAGAGCCAAGTCTCCTAAGTGCCACAGCTACACGGTCATTGAGCGTTAAAGGCTTCCCATTAGAATCACTGAAATTTGCAGGCTTTGCTGTGAAATCGTCTTTCACAAGAGAGCAAATGTAGTCAAATGTTTTCCTTGATACTTTGAAAACTGACTCAAATGTCTTTGGATCCGTTGACCCTGACAAAGAACCTAAAAAAAGAAAAAGAAAAAAAATGACATTCTCATAGTAACACTACTAACTAAAAATCAACAATGTATGCAAGATCAAGCTTACTACTCATTCAATACAAAGACATATATTATATTTTTAGTAATGAAATCAAATGTAAAAGAATCATGCAGATCCATAACTGTTTAAATCACTATATAGCTTATGAAAACAACATTGAACCAGTTTAAATCCAACATTCCAAAAACTAAAAGAAGAAGAGCTAATCTGCAACTAATGACCTATCAGTTGGTTATCATCGACCTACAAGCGTATTTACATTAAGAGAGACAATGAGAAGAATTCACATACATAATCAGAACATCACTGAAACACAGAGACATGGAATAAAAATCTATCTGAGTCTGTGACAGAGAGTTAATAATGTCAAGTCAGAAACACAGTCAAGTCAAGAGTCTGCTACAAGCTAAAAAAAAGTTGGTTGATTTAAAAGAATCAATTTTTAATTTTTCATCTAAGAACAACTTCATCATCTCCACTAAAACCCCCCCTTGTATATAGTTCACACTTAAGTTAGCTACCACCACAAAAATCGAAAGAGAACTAACAAACCCAGAAACTAACCTAATCAATAGATCGAAACTATACTCAAATGTACAAAAAAGTAAGATTAAGGAACATCTCTTTGTCTACATTACTAATTGCAATCTCAATTTTTTTGTATTATCCTCAAAAAAGTAACTCATCTGGAAAACAAAAACCACACCAAATTGCTCTAATCAAGATTCAAAAAATGTAACTTCCATGAACGAATAAAGAAACAGCAGCTAAAATCAGTGATTCGATTTGGGAAAATGCTTTAAGAAAAAAAAAAAAACAATAAAACGATGCGAATGCACAACCACCAAAACAGAAACAGTAACGAAAGATACCAGAAATACGGCGAGAGAATCCATCCCACCAATCCAACGGCTGAGATGATGAGTCATCGCTATGAAGAGCAGTGGAGGCGGCGGAAGCGGAAGCGGAAGCGGAAGCAGTAGCAGCGAGCAAGACGTTTCGATCAACCTTCTTCTCTGCTACTCTCTTCTTCTTCTTTATCGTTTTGATAGGTCCCATTAATCAAATCCCCCAAAAGCAAATAACTTGAGAGAAGACTGTAAAGAGAGATTAGTGTTTTGGGTTTCGTGCTTAAAGCATGCAATAGAGAGCAAAGAGCAGATGATGATGATTCAAGTACAAAACTAGAGAGATTTTTTGGGATTTATGATTTATGTGATGGATGGATTGGGAGCAAAAACATTAAACGTGGCCAATGGTTTTTTTTTTTTTTTTTTTTTTGTTTGGTTGCCACTTGTTTTGTTGAATTAATAGCAAAAGCGTTTAGAAATTTAGAGCCTTGGACCAACATTTATAGATTAAGGGTTAAAATTAGTATGTGTAGATGATAAAATTAAAATTAAAAAAATCCAACCAACAAAATTCTCTATTAAAACATGAAAAAAAAAATACATAATGATTTTCTAACAGACGACCAAAACTCCCACTCATCTAGCAAAGTGGTCTCAAGTCCTTTAACATATTCCTCAAAATGTAAAAATTTAAATATTTTGTTACGATGTTTTAAGCTGTCTTTGTAGAGCTACTCTACTGTGTATGGGATCAGCCATGTTTTTGTTGCTTCTTAGGACACGCTGAAGAAAGATGACCCATTTCTAAGCACTCGTAACATTTTCTCCTTTTGATCTTACCAGTGCTCACCGCGGCTGTTAAGTTTCCTTCATTAGCTTCATTTTTCATATCAGCAGAAGATACAAAACCAGTAGCATATGTCTCATCCATGTAAGAAACACCATTCTTCTCAGTGTCTCTTGCTTTCTTTTCAGTACTATAGCTTGCTACCTGATTCGGTCCTGTCTCAACAGTCTGGTGATCCAGCTTTTGGTTTGTGTGAGCAGTGTTTTGAAGCTTCTTGGGACAAGCAGTAGAAAGATGACCCTTTTCTCCACACTCGTAACAGCTTCTCCTTTTGATCTTACCAGTGCTCACCATTGATGCTAAGAATCCATTATTAGCTTCATCTGTAGCAGCATATCTCTCATTCATGTAGTAAGAATCACCACTGTTATTTTGAAGAGCATAGCTTTGCTTTTCCAGTCCTGCATCCACAGTTTCTTGACCCAGCTTTGAGTTTGCCTGATCATTAGCATTTTGAAGCTTAATGGGACAGGCTGTAGAAAGATGACCCTTTTCTCCACACTCATAACAGACCCTCCTTTTGATCTTACCAGTGCTAATCGTAGGTGTAAAGTAGTTTCCGTTATTAACTTCATTAGGCGCAGCTAACGTCTCTTCCATCTTGTATGAACCAGCGTTGTTTGTTTCATCAGGTGTAGGATCTGTTGCTGGTCTCTCTTTAAGGGCACAGCAGATCTTCACAGGTCTTCCGCAAATAACCTGCTGATCCAGCTTCAGCGCAATCGCCACAGACACGCTATCCTTGAAATCCACATGCGCATACCCTTTAAACTCCCCTGTTTCTTTGTTTTTGCCCAACCGCACTGAGTTTATAACGCAGTCAGAGAAGAGTTTTCGTATGTCACGCTCTGTTGTGTCCCAGGCTAAATTCCCAATGTATACCCTGTTATAGCCATCCACCATTTCTGGAGCAAAGCCAGAAGACGTGTTTCTTCTGGGAATGGAAGGTGTGGTTTTTACGTATTGCTGGATTGTCAAGAATCGATCTCCCCTGGTAGTAAAGTAAAAACGATTACTCAAACCATATCAAATGTGAACAAGGAAGTCTTAAATACTTCAATCACGCCTATAGATTTACTTACATAGCAGCTCTATCAAAAGCCAATGCACGTTTCGCGCCATCTTCACTCTGTAAAAATAAAACGATTAAAAAGATGTCAATACAGTCTAAGACACAGTCCACAAGGCGAAAGTTCATCTGCTACTAAGACAGTATTTCAAGGAAGCCTTGATGATTTCTCTGAAACTAAATTAACCCTAAACCCGAAGACTTATGTTCTTACAAAAATGAATCTAAAGCAAGACATAGGAATAGAAACACAAATGTAGTTGTAGCAACAAAAGATTACTTGGAAAGTGATGAAGGCAATCCCAGTGAATGCCCCATCCTCAGGACGCATCTTGCAATCAACTTTTGTGATGACACCACAGGTTCTGAAGTAACTACGAATCTCATCTTCTGTACTCTGATAAGGAATACCCCCAACATATAACTTGTTAGGAACAATCCCATCTTCTTCTTCTTCTTTACTGAAAACAAAACATGAAAGAAGATACAAAATCAATTTTACATAAAGATGGAAACATAATTACAGACATGAGAGTTTAAAAATGAACATACTTACATCTCTGTATTAACTTGAATCTCTTCTACCTTAACTTTGTCTTCTACAATGTCTTTCTTGGGCGTTTTCTTTGCCTTTCTTTTCTTCTTCTTCTTATTCTTCTTCTTCTTGGGTTTTTCCCCTTCCTTAGTAGTGCCTTCATCTTCTTCACCTAAATCGCCTTCCTTAGTGCCTTCTTCTTCATCTCTCTTTCTCTTCTTTTTATCAGTTTTCTCGCGGATTCCGTCAATGGGTTTGTCTTCTCTAGGGAAAGTTTCGGTCTTTCTTCGTTTCTCTCTCTTTGAGAATCTGGGTTTGTGGCTGGCCGAATCAAGGAGCTCTTTCAGTGACTGAGATTGCAAGTTCGAGACGGAATCTTGATTGGTTTCGGCTACTGAGACCGATAGTGATTTGACCAAATCTTCTCGAATCTTCTGCTTCAGCTTCTTGTTCGACAGCACCATCTCCACTCATTCATCAAAGTGACCGAGTTCCAGACCGCCAAAAGAACCCTAATAATCGAGGAATTTGATACCACTTAGAAATGGGCCGGGCTTCATGTTTTATTGTTGTCAACACTGGCCCAACAAATATCTATCCGATGTATTTTTTACGCATCTGCATTTTTTATTTTCTATAGTTTTGTCCCCTAATAATATTTTTAAAAGGTCAGGGAAGTTTCAAAGTGGATAAAACTGAGAAAGAAACGAATCCATACCATAAGAGACAACAAAGATCTCTCTACCACAAATACACACTTTTCTCCTCAAATTCGCCAATGGCTTCTCTGAAGCTTTCACCTTCTTCGCCAATCTCCATCCCTAAGGTTCGCTCTTCTTCTCTTCTTCAAATTGAATTGCTTATAGTTCTAATAATAACCAATCTTCTTGGGGGGTTTGTAATTACAGAGCTGTGGATTTGGTCTTCCTTGTTCTAGAAGAGGAGTTTCATTTCTTGTACGTGCTGAGCAATCTTCTTCTGATCTTCAAGGTTTGTGTTTTCTTTGTTTTTTGTTACTATTTGCATTTTTTCAAATTTGTGTTCTTAAATTTAAAAAAAAAAAAAAAAAATGTTACTCTGGTCGTGTTGTTTGACATTTACATTGTTTGTGTTTTTTGGTTATTTCAGATAAATGTCAGAGACGTCTGGTGGTAACATTCGGTGTTGTTGCTCCTTGGATCTCATTGCTTAGTAGAGCTCCAATATCATGTAATTTTTTTTATAAATAAAATTAACCACTTGATAACTTTTTTTTCTTAGTTTCAGATTTGCATTTGACAGCTCTAGCTAATTTTGTGTGTAATTTTAAAATGTTATCCTAAGAGGATTGATATGGCTCAGTTGCTGCAGAAAGCAAAAAAGGATTCCTTGCTGTTTCTGATAATAAGGATGCATATTCGTTTCTCTATCCATTTGGTTGGCAGGTATCATCCATTGGTGTGATTCTCTTGTCCACTTTTGATCCGTTTTGAACACAAATACTTACAATGTATGTCTCTTTTGAATGGTTTCAGGAAGTTGTGATTGAAGGTCAAGACAAGGTATACAAAGATGTGATTGAGCCTTTAGAAAGTGTCAGTGTAAATTTGGTCCCTACTAGTAAACAGAGTATCAAAGACTTTGGCCCTCCCAAGCAGGTGGGTTAATGTTCGTTTGATTTAAAATATATAATTTTTTTTTTTTTTTTTTGTTTTGTTGAACTCTCTTAAATGATTGAACTTGGTTTGGTCACAGATAGCTGAAACGTTGATACAGAAAGTCTTAGCTCCTCCAAATCAGAAAACAACCCTTATTGATGCATCAGAGGTCTGTTCCTTTTGAATACCTTTCTTCAACTATATACATCTAGTGGAGTGTGATAGAGAAGAGTGGTTTGTTTTCAATTGCTGCAGCACGATGTAGATGGGAAGACTTATTATCAGTTTGAGTTCACTGTTCAGGCTAGAAACTACACTCGCCATGCTCTCGGTACAATCACGGTTTTCAATGGTATATATATATATTATCTCCATGAATTCTACAATGATATCTGTTTTTTTTTTTTCAAGATTTAAAACATGTATAATCTGATATACACTGTGGTCAATAAACCAATGAGTGGTTTATTCAAGAGCTTTGATTTTGCGAAATTTCTAAAGATTCATCTGTGTAAAATGGCGTTTTTGATGTGCAGGAAACTTCTACACATTGACCACAGGAGCAAATGAGAGGAGGTGGGAGAAGATGAAAGATAGGCTTCACACTGTGGTAGATTCCTTCAAGATCACTGTTTGAGAGAATATCAAGTTTGGTTTATTATCTCTCTTTGTTTTGAGAAACCCCATTTCTTGTATTTTTGTCCATTCTTCTTCTCTCTTTCCCCTTAACAATATTCTTATCCAGTAAAAGAGATTCAATACTCTGGACTTGCCTCTTACTTCTCTCTTTCTCTTTTCTTCTTAACCTAACTTCATTTTTGACAACATATAATAATAGTTTGGTCAATTTGAATCCTACTCACAGTTTTGTTAACTTTGGCTTATTAACCAAAAAAAAAGCTTATAAATTTATAATCAATGATGTTACAGCTACGGAAAAAAGGCAGAAAACGAATCAGACCAAATGTTCTGTCAAGGTTTGTGGGAAAAGTAGGCTTTTCCACATTGTCTCCAGACTCCAATTATATGTATGGTCGTCTCAAAGAAATGATAGTCTCACTTGTGGTAGCACTCTTCTCCCCGTCACCCGCACCCTCACATTTTCACCACTACAACGATGACACAAGAGAAGAGTCGATTACAATGATTACATACATCATATGGCACCAAAAAAAAAAAAAAGAAGTGTATATTGAAGTTCGCTTATAATTACTATAAAACAGAGATTATCTGTTAATTTATGTGCGTTCTCATAAAATCTACATAAATTAATTCTTTTAAAATTAGCATTATAGTTTAAAATTAGTGTTTAGTCCGGTTTTTTGGTTCACTTATGGTTGTTTTTATTTTTGTTGGTGTAAGTTTTTTCACCTCACCTAGCAGAGCAATCTCTTGACATTTTTTTAACGTTGGTTATAATCGTCCTTGATCTATTAATCAAAACTTTCTATTGGAAAAAAAAGAAAGTTTTCACTCATATTAAAAGAAAATTCAAAGTAAAATTATGAACTAAAAAAACTCTTGACAATCAATGGTATTCCTTCCGTTTCATATTAGTTGTCGTTTTAGACTATAAAACAACTAATTTGAAATGGAGGGAATATTATTTAATAGAAGTTGATAAATCAGCTCACCAGAAAATATCTAAAAAATCGTCCAACAAACTCGAAGTCGCCGTGACCGTTAGCAGAACCAGCTCATGTGGAATATAGTTACGGTAGGTGACGGCACAGTACGTACTATTCACTCTCCTACCGTTTTGCTCTTCTTCCGTCAAAACCCAAAAAAAAAAAAAAAAACACATGACAAAAACACTGCAACGGCAACACAAGATCAAAAATCTCACCAAAATTTTTGGAAATAATAAAGTAAAATAAAATTAAAAAAGGCGGAAAAAAAAACATATTTTCTTCTCAGCTTCTGCTACGATTCTTCTTCCTCTACAGACTAAACAGATCCGCTAATTTTAGAAGAAAAAAAAAGAAGCAAAATCAAAAAAATCCCTAGAAATCTCTAATCTAGGGTTTTATACAGAGGAGGTACTGCTCCTTGAGAGAGACTCCAAAGATGATGATCTCTAGAGGTTTGTTCGGATGGTCTCCACCTCATATGCAACCGTTAACTCCAGTCTCTGAAGTCTCCGAGCCTCCCGAGTCTCCGTCTCCTTATCTCGACCCTGGAGCTGAAACCGGTGGCACAGCCGCTGCGGCGGCGCAAGCGGAGGCTGATGAGGAGATGGAGGAGCAAGAGGAGGTTGAGCCACCTCCTGCAGCTGTTCCTTTCTCTCAGCTCTTCGCTTGCGCCGACCGGTTCGATTGGGTTCTTATGATTATTGGCTCTGTAGCTGCTGCTGCTCATGGTACTGCGCTTATTATCTACTTGCACTATTTCGCAAAGATTGTTGAGGTCCTTGCCTTCTCCAATGAATTGAGTACGCAGAGATCTGAGGATCAATTTGATCGGCTCGTTGAGGTTAGTTAAGCTTTTGACAACTCATAATTTAGCTTGCAATGGTATGAGAGGTTGTTAAAATGTGTTATTAACAGGTTTGATGTGTTTGTCATTGTGCAGCTTTCGCTGACTATCGTATACATCGCCGGAGGTGTTTTCATTTCTGGTTGGATTGGTAAAGTAGATTTTTTTTACTTAACATTTATATAATTCTAATTGTATGCATCTTATTGGCAACTGCTATGATGATGTTAACAGCTATTATTACGAAATGTTTCTTATAATAGAGGTGTCTTGTTGGATACTGACTGGAGAGAGGCAGACTGCTGTGATCAGGTCCAAGTATGTTCAAGTACTATTGAATCAGGATATGAGTTTCTTTGATACATATGGTAATAATGGAGATATTGTGAGCCAAGTGTTGAGCGATGTCTTACTCATTCAGTCAGCTTTAAGTGAAAAAGTATGTTCGTCTCCAGCTCCAATCATGTTGACTCTGACTTCTAATTTTCTCCTCTATATCTTTATTTCTCGGTGATTTAATACCTTTTTTTTTTTTTGCTATTTCTCTAATCTTCTTCGTGTGATCGTGGACTTTGCAGGTTGGGAATTATATTCATAACATGGCTACGTTTATCAGTGGACTTGTTATTGGATTTGTCAACTGCTGGGAAATTGCGTTGATTACACTAGCCACTGGTCCTTTCATTGTTGCTGCAGGAGGCATATCAAATATATTTCTCCACAGACTTGCTGAGAACATACAAGATGCATATGCTGAAGCAGCCGGCATTGCTGAACAGGTATTATGATTGCTAAGTTTATTGGGAGATTGTGGAATTAGCATCAAGATTTTCCCTTCGCTACGATTCAAAACTTGAAGTTTGTTAGTGGCAATATGATCGCTGAACTCTCGAACTATGAAAACTGGAAGTTAATAACTAAACTTATTAACCATTTGAAATGAATGAATTTTCTGATAGACATCTGTGACTTGTTGGTGTTAAACTCTATTTTCCTGCATATAAAAGGTAGAGTTAGGCTTGCAAAGTTCAACATCTTTTCTTGTGTTTTGCTCTTATTTATTCAATCTTCTTGTGTTAAGTTCAGAAAATGGTAGACAGAGTCCATGAGGTTTACGATCGTACTTAGGAACTAATATCTAGGTCTCCACTAGATTCAATGATATATACTGCAATCATGGATTAACTAAAATTGCGTCCAGTTTCATCTCAAAATGTAGACCAATGGATGCACGTTAATTCTGAACATGTATGAATTGGATATTGTATCACTGTGAATGCCTAGTAATCACACTCAATAGTCTATGCATGATTACAAGTGATTTGGTACCCTACAGGTCCCACTTCCTATTGCTCCCTTCCGAAATTAGTTTACTGCCGCTGCTTAAGTCTGGTGCGAATATTTTAACCCTTGGAAGGATTTATTTTAAATTTGCAGGCGATCTCTTACATTAGGACTTTATATGCTTTTACAAATGAAACTCTTGCTAAATATTCATACGCAACCTCCCTTCAAGCAACCCTGAGATACGGTATATTGATTAGTCTTGTGCAAGGCCTGGGACTTGGCTTTACTTATGGGCTTGCGATATGCTCATGTGCGCTGCAACTTTGGATTGGACGATTCTTTGTTACCAATGGAAGAGCAAATGGTGGAGAAATCATAGCAGCTCTTTTTGCTGTTATTTTAAGTGGCTTGTAAGCTTCAGTTTCTACTGATGTTGTCTTTATCTATCTTCTCACACTCTATCACATAGATTTATAATGTCTTGATTGTGCATAATCGGTTGGGCAGGGGTTTAAATCAAGCTGCTACAAACTTCTATTCATTTGATCAAGGAAGGATTGCTGCGTATAGACTTTTTGAGATGATAACTCGTTCATCCTCTGTTGCTAAGCAGGAGGGAGCTGTACTGGCTTCTGTTCAAGGAAATATTGAGTTCCGGAATGTGTATTTCAGCTATTTGTCACGGCCTGAAATTCCAATCTTGAGTGGATTTTACCTCACTGTTCCTGCTAAAAAAGCAGTTGCACTTGTTGGTAGAAATGGTTCTGGAAAAAGTAGCATAATTCCTCTAATGGAACGGTTTTATGACCCGACATTAGGTACTATGAATTTTTATTTTAGATGCACCATTCAGCTGTTCATGGAGACAATTTTGAGCTGACTACATCTGTGGTTTTCTCTTATGCAGGAGAAGTTCTTCTTGATGGAGAAAATATTAAAAATCTAAAACTGGAGTGGCTGAGAAGCCAAATAGGCCTGGTTACACAGGAGCCTGCTCTGCTAAGCTTGAGCATAAGAGAGAATATTGCATATGGTCGTGATGCTACTACTGATCAGATAGAGGAGGCTGCGAAAATTGCGCATGCACATACATTTATCAGCTCACTTGAAAAAGGATATGAAACTCAGGTAGATATAATTTGAAAAGTTTGCTATGAAATCCTGTTTTTTCAGTTGGTATTAAACTTTGAATTGGGAAATGCCCTGTTTGTCATCTAGGTCGGCAGAGCTGGTTTAGCAATGACAGAGGAGCAGAAAATAAAACTTTCAATTGCTAGAGCTGTGCTTTTGAATCCAACGATTCTTCTGCTTGATGAAGTAACTGGAGGACTAGACTTCGAAGCCGAAAGAATTGTTCAGGAAGCTCTTGATCTTCTAATGTTGGGACGGTCAACCATAATAATAGCCCGACGGCTAAGTTTGATAAAAAATGCTGACTATATTGCTGTGATGGAGGAGGGTCAGCTCGTTGAAATGGGTACACACGATGAATTGATAAATCTTGGTGGACTGTATGCTGAGCTTCTGAAGTGTGAAGAAGCAACAAAGCTTCCAAGAAGGTATAATAGCTTAGAACTTAACCAGTTAGTCGTGTAGTGAAAGTCATGTGGCAGAATATAGGTTTGGCATTTGTTTTCTGTTGTTATGATCTTCAGGAGGGTGGATTTTTTGGTGATTATACTTGTTTAACGAGCTTGTATGTTCATCCAGGATGCCAGTTAAGAACTACAAGGAGTCTGCGGTGTTTCAGGTTGAGAGGGACTCTTCGGCCGGCTGTGGTGTCCAAGAACCATCATCACCCAAAATGATGAAGTCTCCATCTCTTCAAAGAGGTAATGGTGTGTTTCGTCCCCAGGAACTGTGTTTTAATACAGAAGAATCACCTAATGATCATAGCCCTGCACCTGAGAAAATGGGGGAAAATGGCTTGCTTCTGGACGATGCTGATAAAGAGCCAACTATCAAAAGGCAAGATAGTTTCGAGATGAGGTTACCAGAACTTCCGAAAATTGACGTTCAGTGTCCACCACAAAAATCAGACGGCTCAGATCCAGAGTCCCCTGTTTCACCACTTTTGACATCAGATCCTAAAAACGAGCGTTCCCATTCTCAGACGTTTAGCCGTCCTCTTAGTTCTTCTGATGACACTACAACTAATGGTAAAGCGGCTAAGGATGCTCAACACAAGAAGTCACCTTCATTTTGGAGATTGGCACAGCTTAGTTTTCCAGAGTGGCTTTATGCTGTATTAGGAAGTGTTGGTGCTGCTATCTTTGGTTCTTTCAATCCTCTTCTAGCGTATGTAATTGCATTGGTAGTGACGGCATATTATAAGAGCAAAGCAGGCCACCTGCATGAGGAGGTTGACAAATGGTGTTTGATCATTGCCGGCATGGGAATAGTGACAGTTGTTGCCAATTTCTTGCAGCACTTCTACTTTGGTATAATGGGGGAGAAAATGACTGAAAGAGTTCGGAGGATGATGTTCTCAGGTACTGGAAAGTTCTATCCATTATAATTTGCTTCACCACATTTTAACTAGTTTTACTTGCCTCAGTTCATTATTTTTTCCTGATGTTACAGCAATGCTGCGTAACGAAGTTGGATGGTTCGATGATGAAGAGAACAGTCCAGATACATTATCTATGCGTTTAGCAAATGATGCTACTTTTGTCCGAGCTGCCTTCAGCAACAGGCTTTCAATATTTATTCAAGATAGTTTTGCTGTTATTGTTGCTCTTCTTATTGGATTACTGCTTGGTTGGCGCTTGGCCCTTGTTGCATTGGCAACTCTGCCGATACTCACTCTTTCTGCCATTGCTCAGGTTTGCATCGTTTCTTATAGAAAATTGATTGAAATTTATTTTCTTATTTTATATTTTAGTCAATTTGCGTTCATTGTTCCCTCTTTCACATGTGTTTCTAATATTGCAATACTTTTCCAGTTCAAGTAGTGATTTGTTTTTTCTTGTCATCTCATTCTGATCATCCTCAAAACGAATTATCAGAAACTCTGGCTTGCTGGATTCTCAAAAGGCATACAAGAGATGCATAGAAAGGCATCTTTAGTCCTCGAGGATGCTGTTAGAAACATCTACACTGTTGTTGCTTTCTGTGCTGGTAACAAAGTGATGGAACTGTACAGGATGCAACTCCAGCGGATACTCAGACAGAGCTTTTTACATGGAATGGCTATTGGTTTTGCGTTTGGTTTCTCACAGTTTCTTCTTTTCGCCTGCAATGCACTCCTCCTATGGTGCACTGCGTTATCTGTTGACCGCGGATATATGAAGTTATCCACAGCTATAACGGAGTACATGGTTTTCTCATTTGCTACATTCGCCCTGGTCGAGCCATTTGGATTAGCACCGTATATTCTCAAGCGACGTAAGTCTCTCATTTCAGTATTTGAAATCATTGATAGAGTCCCGACGATTGAACCAGATGATAACTCTGCTCTCAAACCCCCTAATGTCTACGGAAGCATTGAATTGAGAAACATCGACTTCTGCTACCCTACTCGGCCCGAGGTACTAGTGCTGAGCAACTTCAGTCTCAAAATCAGTGGTGGACAGACGGTAGCTGTGGTTGGCGTTTCGGGTTCTGGAAAAAGCACAATAATCTCATTGATAGAGAGATATTACGACCCAGTTGCTGGTCAAGTCCTACTAGATGGGAGAGACTTAAAGTTATACAATTTGAGATGGCTGAGAAGCCATATGGGTTTAGTTCAGCAAGAACCCATAATCTTTTCCACGACGATCAGAGAGAATATCATATATGCAAGGCATAATGCGAGTGAAGCTGAGATGAAGGAAGCAGCAAGAATTGCAAATGCTCACCATTTCATCAGCAGCTTACCTCATGGTTATGACACACATATCGGGATGAGAGGCGTGGAACTTACCCCAGGACAGAAACAGAGAATAGCGATAGCACGAGTAGTGCTGAAGAATGCTCCCATCATTTTAATAGATGAAGCAAGCTCGTCTATCGAATCTGAATCAAGTCGGGTTGTGCAGGAGGCTCTGGACACATTGATAATGGGGAACAAAACAACGATTTTGATAGCGCATAGAGTGGCTATGATGAGACATGTGGATAACATTGTGGTTCTCAATGGAGGGAGAATAGTAGAGGAAGGTACACATGATTCTTTAGCAGCAAAGAATGGATTGTATGTTCGCTTGATGCAACCACATTTCGGTAAAGGTCTACGCCAACATCGACTGATATAGGGTTTGGTAATGATTGTGGCATCTCCAATCAATGCTTCTCGGGAGGGTCACGAACTGCTAAAAAGAAAACTATACAACCACGGTTAGTTCTGTAGCAAATAGGGTTTGTAGATGTAGATTTTCCATTGTGTTGGAGCTCTGCTTATTCTTTTTGGGGGAGGAAGCATCAGAAGTAGGTCATGATCATTGCTTCGTTCTCCAAGGTACATCGATTTTGTTTATTGAATCTGAAGATTTTAGGAGCGTGGTAAATCATTTCGGAGGCTTTTTTTTTTTTTTTTTTCCTTTTATTGTCTTTCCCTGTTGTAGTTGTGTGCCAGTTTGTTCTCCCTAAAACATGGATGATGTATGTAAGGCTTAAAATGTAGAGAATGTGTAAATGTATTCACTTATTATTGCGCAAGAAATAGATTTTGAAGTTGAGATTTCAGAGAGAAGAAAAAATGGGCACACCGGGCAGTGTAGCTCCGGAATCAACAATATATGTATTCCCTGTGACATACTGAGAAGAGTCATGAATGAGATAGCGTACAAGAGATGTAAGCCCCGGATCCACCGTCTGTTGTATCTTCAACGGGATAATCCGCTCGGTCACGTTCTTCAGCCACTCTTTCTGCATAAGACCTTGAGTGATTTCTGACTTGAAAAGGCCCGGCGCGATCGAGTTCACTCTAATGTTGTGAACGCCTAACTCAACAGCCATCATCCTTGACATGGTGTCAACACTGCCTTTGGAGCAAGCATACGCGAGTCCACCAGGCAACAAACCACGGTGAAGCCCCGCGATCGATGAGATGTTAATCACCGAGCCACCGCGTTTAGTGTCGCGCATTAAAACGCAGACGTATTTGGAGACTAACCAAGGTCCGGTTACGTTAGTCCTGAAGACATTGTCCCATTCTTCCTCGGACAAATCCAAACTGGACTTGACAGTGCCTCTGATTCCGGCGTTGTTGATCAACACATCGATCTTTCCGAAGATTTCCCAAGCTTCTTGGACCGCTTTTTGAATGGTGGCAGCGTCAGATGAAACGTCAAGCTCAAGAGCTGCGGCTTGGATTCCGGTTGAACTGAAACTGTTGATTTCAGAGCATAGAGAGTTGAGACGATCGACACGACGAGCTGCAGCGATAATCTTACAGCCAGCTTTGCTCAGATCAAGACAGATCTCTCTTCCAATACCAGAGGAAGCACCTGTCACAAGAACCACTTTGTCTTTAAGTTCACACCATGGCTCCAATTGCTTCAACACCTGCTTCAACCGAAAAAAAAAAAAAAAACCTAAATAACTTCGGATAAATAAATTAGAGAGAAACACATGATTGACAATTTCGATCGAGTCATAAATGAAGAAGATAACACAAAATGAGAGAAAAGTATCTCACAGTTTGATGATGATTGCTCATATTGTTTCTCTGTGTGTGACTGTGTGGGGGTTGGGTGGAGAAGGAGAAGTGTGCATAACACTGATTATAAAAGCCTTTTTCTCTTAAACCTAAACGACAATTAAACGACAATTAAACGACAATTAAACGTGGTTATCCAAGTCTTGAACTGATTCATGTATCAACTCAAAACTAAATTATTTTTTATAATCGTACTTCTTATTTTTTTCCTTTTTAGGTGAAGATAGCAACATCCGAAAATTATTTTATCAAATAGGAGAAAAATCGAGTTTATCGTGAACAGTGAGTCAGTGACCACGATTGGATACTGTTTTTTAGAGTTTGGGCCCCACTGTGAACTGTGGTTTTACTATTACTGGAATAATCTTTAGAATAATTTTATAGCAGCCGACAAAAAAAAACAAATATTTAACAAAAAAGTATAATGGTTTCAGAGATTGGCATTAGGATATACGGAGATGGGACCCAATTGAATTTCAAGTTAGTTAATAAGACGGTACGATTAAACCAGAACTAACCGGGGGATCCACTAGGAAAATATAAAGAATGCAAAAATACCGAACATATAAACTTTGAATCCAACGATAAAAGCATAACAAAGAGATGATAATATCTTAATTTCTCTAGCAAAACTGCGACTATGGAAGTGAAAAATCCAGAAAACTGTTTTAACCACACAAAAGTAAAACCACAGAGTGAGAATGATAAAATCAGATGATCCCGATTTTGTTAGCCACATCCAAAGCATCGTAATCAGGAGTCAACCTCACATACGCCTTCTTCGTTCCATCAGGCCTGCAAACAAACACAACATTCATAAATCATCAATGTTCAGATTTATAGCATTTTAACCAATCTCTATAATTCTATGTTTTCAAGTGTGTATACCTGATGAGGGTGTTGACTTTCTTGGTCTGAATGTCATACATCTTCTTGACAGCATCTTTGATCTTCTTCTTGTCAGCACGGATGTCGACAATGAAGACTAACGTGTTGTTGTCTTCAATCTTCTTCATGGCGGATTCGGTGGTGAGAGGGTACTTGAGAATCTGGTAATGATCCAATTTGTTCCTTGGAGTTGCACTGATTCGTGGGTATTTTGGGTCTCTAGGCTTAGTCAATGTCTTTGGCCTGTGGAAAGTCACCTTTGTCCTGATCTTCTTGTCCTTCTTCTTAATGATTTGGCCTGATTTCACTGCTTTCGCAGCTTTCATGGCCTTAGCCTTAGGGTCGGCTTTCTTGGTGACATCAACTGCAAAAAAAAAAACAATGAAGAGTTGAATCAATTTAGAAAGCTTAGAAAAAAAGCTGAATTATACATTTTTTTGTGAGAAACTGAATTGGACATGAATGAATTAACATTCAAAATCTCAGTTTAACAATACATAAAATTGACATTTGTAATTTACAAGGATAAGTTCACGGAAGCAAGTCAATAACCAGCATGAGGGCAGTCACCACAAAGATTCAGCTGGTTAAAAGAACATACTCAATTTTACATTTTTTAGTGTTCATCATTATCCTTAAAATGCTATGTTCAATACACCATATCAAGCTGGAAAAACTGAACATTGGCAAAATCAAAGACAAGCACTAAGCTCATGATAAGATGAAACCATAACAGAGACAAGTCAAATAAACCCAAATAAGATTAAGACGTAATGATCAAAATAAAGATGAAAAGAGCTAGGTAAGAATCATATATATCAGAAAGCTGTTTATTATTAAGTATAATCACACTATTGACGAACAAAGTAATTATACGCAAAAAAAAAGAATCAGATCAGATAACAAAGAGAAAAAAAGGCGCACCTTTAGCTGGAGCCATTACTCAAGAGAGATCCTTTACACGAAACCTGATAAACCCAGAAATGCAAATCAGTAAAAAAAATAAGTAATTTCAGTTACCAAAACAATGATTCAAATCATGAGAGGTTAACCAATCAACATAATAAAAAAAAAAAAAAAAAAACATATAATTTTCCCGAAATTTTCTAGCTTTTTGGAGAAAATGACACCAGAAACAGTTAAGAACATCATTCAATACCCAGAAAACGAAGAAAGCAATTGAACCTGAGAAGAAAGGTAAAGAGAGATCGGGAAACGAACGAACCTGAGCGGCGGCGCGAATCAGAAACCTAAGATGAGGTTTGGGAGTTGGCTTTAGGTTTTTATTTATTGCTAAGGGAAATCAAAATGAAACTAAAGAGTAAGCCCTACATCGATGCTTTTTGGGCCTATACATGCACTGTAATGGGCTTTCTCTATCAAAAATGTGAATAATTCTCCCAACAATGGTTGATGGTGGTGTTGATGTAGAATGTGATTTTTAAATTGGTTACGAGATATGAGTAAAAATTCATTGTATAAATTGCTCAATTTTACCAAATAAATCCCTACAGTGATTGATCTACAAGAAGAGCATAATCTAATTTAAACATTCCAAAGAACTTTTAGGAGAAGGGGAAATGCCAGTTTGTTTTTGTTTTACTGTTTTTACATAGAAAAAGACAACTTTCCGCAAAACCAAAACTGTACGAGAAGTAGAAAATAATAAATGAAATGAAAAAAAAAAAAAAAAAAAGAACAGTAAATGAAATGTTATTAACTAACTCTTCGATTAGGCCTCAATGGAATTCAAAACCTACTAATTAGTACAACTTGAACATAGTAAAGGAAGTTTTATCAACTGATTAAAAAAAATCTAATGTGCTGAGTATATGTAAACATTGTGAGACTCCATCATCTAAAATCCCCTAACCTTACAATTTGATCTGATCATACTAATAATGGCCCTTGAGGATTCAATTTGGTAGAAGAAGAAGTTCTTCCAACTGTACAAGCGACTTGTTTCCCCCATCCAACATCAACAACTTCCATTACCAGAGAGAGAGATATGTCCTGCAACAGAGCAAAACCAATAAGACAACATGGTCTATGAGAATTTGGTAAACCGGTTATTATTTGTTCCAACCATCCTCTAGTCAAATCCATGATTAGTTAGCCAAAAACATAATATTGAGATGCAATTATGAAGACTTAAGTACTTAAGGACTGAATTTCTCACCTGAGCTGAATATATACTCTGTGTCTGAAAATGGAAGAGTGTTGCAGTTGAAGGAATCTGTGAATAAAAGAAGAGAAGAGTAAGTATGAAGAACTTGCGGGCGGGTGCGGGTGCGGGTGCTATAGCGCACTCAGCAGTGCAAGAAACTCTGTCTGATCCTCAGCTTCCCTAACTATCTGTGGACAAAAAGGAGATGCAACTTATCAGTTACAAACAATAGAAGGATCTTGACAATACTACGAATCATACTTGTTCAATACACAAGTTTGAAACCATGAAATCACTTAGAGAATTAAATCACTACAGCATGCAAAACAGTATGCAAAAGTACACTTCTTGAAATCATAAGGATTCCACTTCTCTGGACAATAACCTATGAACAAAGTTTTCTACAGCTCCCAGAGTACAGAAAGTATTGAGATTGTAATTTTCCATTTTCAAATTCATTATGGTTCAATAGGACGCGACAAAAATAAGAGTACAGAACAGCCCAAAATTTCAGCAACTACCTTTATAGGGGTATCTTTTGGCAAGTCCATCTGAGACAAAATGGTTTCACCAGTCTGTACCCAATCAACATTCTCTACAGTATCCACCGTTTCGTTGCTATCTAACAGAGAACAGTTGTTATCGAGAGAGAATGACTTTCCTATCCAAATGTACAAAATCCTACTACCGGTTCCTCCTACATTGTCACTTGGCAGCGGAATTGCTATAACAGATTCCGAGTCTAAGTAAGCTCTGGTCAGTTCTGTAATCATCTCCATACTTGGCCACCGACATGCTAAAGGCTGGGCCATGTTCTCACTTCCTAGTTCATGTTTATCAGATTTATTGCAACTGATTAAGGATGTCATTTCCTTCTGTGGCAAATCTGAATCTACAATTCTCCCTTCGCAATCACTTGGTGGATTTAGATCACCATTTCTAACACCCTCCATGTTGAAGACAATGTCATTACTATCATCCGGATGTAAAGTGAGAGCAGATGCGCCTCTGTTGGAATCAGCTAAACCTGGCAGCTTCAGAGACCTTTTCAGACTGCCTCTACGCTCTGCAAGAGAAGGCGGAACCTTTCTATTTGGTGAAGGTTCAATGTTAGGCTGTGGAAGATTATTGACACCACGAGATTCTTTAGAAGAAGTCTGGGAAGGGAGGAGAGATAGGCTGGAAAATTTGGGCAATGTCAAAGATGGTAGAACAGAAGAAGGTCTCAAGGACGAGGGCCCAGAATGTTGTGAGAAATTCTTAAGGCTATTGCTTGAATTTTTTGAACATACAGAATCCGGAGAAAGAAAAGGAGGCGAAGCAGAAGATGATGAAGAAGTTGTTGAGGAAGGTGAGCCTGATGAATGCACAATCATCATCGAATCAGAATAGACCCTGGAAAGTGGCGTTTTGGAGACAGAACGAAAACCCCTCTCAAACCGTGATGCAAACTTACATTTCAGTGAGCTCCAACTGTTTTCCCTAGCAGGAAGATGAGTCTCATGTTCATTGTTGGATGATGCAAGCGTTGGCACAAAACCTCCCTCGATTGCTTTCTGGAAAATCTCAAAATCCAGATTATATGCATTGACCTTCCTGTCACCTGGTTGAATTTTAACCACTGAATCCCCAATCATAGGTAGAATGCTTGCAAAAGCATCCCAGTAATAAGCAGGCTCATCGCCTTCTCTGACCACCATAATAGGTGCTTCGACTTTCTCATATCGAGCAATCTGACAAACAGCAGCTTTTGCATCTCTTTCCATGATGGTTTCGCATTGCCTACCAACCCAAATGTAAATTGCAGAAGGTAACTGTATGATAAATGCACCTCTTGAATCCAGAGAAGATGGGCATGGATCATTCAACAGTTTTGGAACAAGATGCAAAGGATCATAAGGGGAGTGCGGAGACATTCTGTACATTCTAAGTAAAGAAGTAGGGCTAAGCGGGAACGCATGAACCCTCTTTTGGCACTGTAACAATTGGCAAGCAAAGCCCATGTTAGGATCAGCAATACCTCTAGCAGACTTCACATACTGAAATGCATCATCAAAACTCTGCCCTTCTCTCCACATCAGATATGCTATCACCAACGAGGTAGATCGTGAAACCCCTTGGCAACAGTGAACAAAGATTCTTCCACTTTGCTCCCTCACATCTTCAAAGTAGTCAAACACATCATACAGTATACTAGTTATATCCTCTGATGGACTATCCTGTAACCACAGAGACCTGTAACAAAAGTCAGACTTGAAATACTCCGGACAGATAAAACCAACGCAGTTCAGGATATGTGTGATTCCATTGTTTTTCAATATATTCTTGTCTTTCGCCACAGCATCTCCACCCACATATATATGATCAGCCACCTTTGAACATTCTTTATCAAAGTAAGCAATCTTCTCCCTCTTAGCTAAACCAGAGCTCTTATCTGAGACACGCTGCTGCGTAGATGATAAATCGAGCTTCAATCTCTCTCCGGTTTTGTTCCCACTAGGTGTAGGTGGATGAGGCCACTCACCAAGATCATCCGAGCCAGCCTTAGGCCACTCATCTAAACTCCTCCTAGAAATGGAAAGAGGCTGCAATGGTGGCAAACAAGCTCTAGCCTTGCTGTTATGATGAGACCGAGGTGTTAAAGGAGGAGCTGGGCATCTTCGACTCGGCCCAGAATTACTTGCACAAGGAATAGTCAGATTTTGCTCCTCACCCTCAGGAACTTGTGAAGCAGTCCGTGAAGCAGACCAAGAGGCAGACCGCCAAAACATTCTCCTAGAACCAGGAGCAGCCTCATCGTTCCCCATCGCATCTTCTCTTCCCACCATCCAATCTTATTCTCAGATTATAATAATAATTAAAGACGCAAAGACTTCACTTTTATCCCCCAAAATCCAACTTCTGTTCCTCACAACATCAACTGTAAAGCAAGGATCTTTGCTTCTTCCATAGACTCTTAACTACTTCAGTGATGGCTTAAATCCACATCTGATCTAACAATAACCATCCAAAGCTCTCACGAATTAAATCATCAGTCTTTTCCAACTAAAACCCTAAAACATACCAAAATAGGGATATGAAGCAACGAACCAAGAGGAAGCAAGTATCAGATCAAAAACACCACACAGCCCAAACTGCAGAAGAAGAACAACACACAACAACAACAACATCAGAATTAACAAATTTGGTAACCAATAACAAACACTGTGACCATACGATTTCAAATAACCCCAGAAACCAAATCAATAATACCAAGAGAAAAAGGACAATACATAACCTAAAAACGAAACATAGAAAATGAGAATCTGAAAAGATGATAACCCAAAAGGGGCTGAAGCAATTCTCCAGACGAGAGAGATAAAAGAGACAGATTTGGAACTTACAGAGTGAGGAAGATTGAGAGAGCCGTCAAAAGATAGATCTTTTTAATTTTCTTCCGGAGAGAGAGAGAGAGAGATTGGGGCAAAGCGCAGGGAAGAAGAAGAAACACAAAAGGAAAGATGGGGAAGGAAGTGGGAGGAAGCAGTAATTTAATTTAATTTTTTTTATATTAAAAATTCGTTTTCGATTTTTTTATTTTTATTTTTGTTGTTATTATAAAGTAACGATTAATTTAATTTGATAATTTTCTATCCTGATTAGCTGCACGAAATTGAATTCTTAAAGAAACGCGTTGAAACTTTGAAATCAATTTGTCAGCATATCATTTATTGCTTGTCAAAGATAAATTAATTGTAGTTGTTTTCTCACGTTTTACGGTTTTAGCTCTACATTTAATTTTCACTTACACACAAATGAAGTTGATGGTAATTAATTTGAATTTTTATCTGCTGATAACTATGTGCTGCTAATCAAAAGCATTAATTATTCGTTTGAACAAAAATTTATTACCACAAAAATACAAAACACTTAACAAAAAGAAAAAAACTTAATTACCATAGTTATTATTCTGGTACTTAGTAACTGGTTTAATGCCATTGACTCAACGGATTAAATCATTTAAAAGTTAAAGAAAAATAATTCTTTGCCACCAAAAAAAAATTTAAGAAAATAAATTGGATTTGAGTTCTATCGTAAAATTGTAGGGATAATATCAGAATTGTTTCGTTTAGAATCTACTAGTAAGAGATTAACAAGATTACATTTCTTGATGAATTGTAAGAACTAAAAAGCATGATGATATGTCACTGGTAGACATTTTTAATAACTTTTCTCTGTGATAATTGATAGTAATGATTGATGTTTAATTTATTCCCTATTTTGTCTTGTTTGTAAATGGTAATATTAATTTGTTATTCACCTTTTCATTTGGAGAAGAAAAAGAAAAGAAAAAAAAAACTTCTCATCAATTTTCTTTTTCTTTTTGGCTTCAATTTGAAATATAATAAACTATTAATTTCTTTCCTTTTGTTTTATTTACATAGCTTTAAAATTAATATAGTCAAAAACCACATTGATTAGTATTGACACGTACGACGGTAATGAATATGATTGTGTTAACAAATAGTATCAAACATGTTTAGAACGATAAGCTATTTTTGTATGACTGCAATTAAACGAAATATTTGTGGTTGTATGTGGCATTGACCTTATTCGATATGCATTATTACATTTTCTGAGGTTCGTACAGTGTGGTATGAACAAATTTAAACACTAACTCGCAAAAAAAGAGAAAGAAAAAAAACGATTTAATCGCTTTAATAACTACTAAAGTTAATCAATTTAAGTTATCTAATAGTCTCCATCATTTGTATCT
The DNA here is from genome assembly GCA_963667165.1 of Barbarea vulgaris. Classification (NCBI taxonomy): domain Eukaryota; kingdom Viridiplantae; phylum Streptophyta; class Magnoliopsida; order Brassicales; family Brassicaceae; genus Barbarea; species Barbarea vulgaris. The sequence continues at coordinate 30,063,310 of OY763888.1, read as the reverse complement.
ATATCAGTTATCACTACTGTTTAGGTTATGCCACTTTTATCACATATTTTTTATACCGCATCGTTCACTTCACATCACCTCTAGCAACATCACCCACTCGAAATTTCGAAATAATAATGCTAGTGGTTTGAATAACATTATAATTACTTAATTAGTAAAATATATATAGACGTCAAAATTTTCACTTGGTAAAAAATAGTTTTGAAAGCAAAGCGGGCAAGTTCTTTCGTTGACCAGGCCGTTGCAGTAAATTATTTTCTTTCCAAAAGATGCTCGCTGGTCAACGTGGATCACATATTTTAGGCATCAAATTTATATAACCTTTAGACATCAAATATTTACTTTGACCTTTTTCACGTAAATTAATATATATATATATATATATATATATATATATATTATTGATATATTGAAATTGGATTACATATTATCTGAAACATACTAATATTTCCAGAATGACATATATATATTGAAAGAAGTGTGATTGCTTCAATACCAATACAAACACATATATAATACATTCTTTTTGATAGCACCCTTAAGTTTATTGTATCTTCCAGGTTTCTCTTCTCTTACTCTCTTAGTAATTTATACAACCTCATGTATTTTGTGACACAAAACTGTGAGCTTCATTAGTCACGTTATTTTTACTTACCATTCACGCTCAACTGTACTCACAAAATTATCGTTACTTATTTCAGTTGATGACCAACATATATGTGCTGTTTTGATTGTTTTATGTGATCTGAACTGAACCAGGATTACACAAAAACTGATGACCAAATCTTATTATACTAAATCACAAGTCACTTTAACAAAAACTACAACATCCTATGCTTGACACGTTATCATTTGCATATGTGTCATTCTCACAAATTTTCTACATTCTTGGTAATTTAAACATTTTAAAAAAAAAACTTCCACAAAATCTTTATTTTTCACATTTTCTTTTATTTAAATTTGTTTTTCCTTTTTATTAGGGATTTTTAACTCCCACATTCTCACGATCTCCATTGCCTCTCTTTTTATACACGCTTAGAAACTTATTATTTTCAGAATCTTCAATTTTTTTTAATTTTTAATTTTATTCTTCATCTATCTCTGTGTTTTTTTCATCATGCATCCAAATTTTTTTCTACCTTTTATAGATTGCAACGAGCTCTTGTTCCTCAGAAATCATATAAAGATGAAAGGTATGTTCTTCTACTTTCTGTCATGTGTTTTATTTTCTTTTTTTTGTCCTCTGTAACTATACTTATTTTTTTGTTAAAAAGTATTTATTTCTCTTTTATTCATAAATTATTATTTTTTTTTAAAAAGAAAAAATTGTTTAGGATGTGTGCAGAACCAATAAAGATATCATATAGCATCTCATCCATATATACAAATAAATTTAGTATTGTTTGGTTGGCAAAAATCTAAGTAAACAAATTATTTTTTTATATTATGAGTTTTAATGATAATTACTTGAAACTTTTAAATTATATCATGAATTTGTGCCGTGCATAGCACGGGTTCAATACTAGTTGCTATATATAATGATGTTCGTTGAAAAAAAAAGTAAGAATTAAGATTGATGATAGACCGACTAGAGTTACATGCATGTCTTTTTGAACATTCGATTGTTTAAAGCATATATAATCTTACTAGATTAAAGAAAAGTATATTGTTGTATAAATAAAAAGACTGAAAAAAGAGTGTTGATCTTTGGAAATTTGTTAGATCTGTGAAGGAATATTACATACTTTCCCCCCTCTTCTTACGTTTAAATTTGTGATTCTACTTTTTTTTTTTTTTTTTTTTAACTCGCATATTAAATTTTTATACTTCATATTTTTGATAAAAGTTGTTGAATTATACTCTAGAAAAGTATAACTAGAGAAACTCGATGGTACATATCTTTCTTAAATTATAACAAAAAAAAACAATCAATTCAAATACGAAAACCAACATTTCTAGCATTTTCATGATTATTTTGCAAAAAGAATAAGTTTAATAATATTTTTTTTTTCCCTGATGTTCCATCACTCTACTATTATCAGCTCATACCAATCATTTATCGGATTTTAAAGGATTCACTTATAAAATACAAAATCTCGTCTACAAAATATATATAGAAATAAATATTTTAGAAGGTTTTCGAACTCTCTCAAGAAGCTATTACAGTACTACTTAATACTTATAGAGAAAATACACCATCCATGAACCACGCACAACCCTACGGAATCAACGACTTTAAAGTTTAAACTAATGGAAAGCGAATCAGTAGTAGATATTCATGAAATTGTTTGTTAGAAAAGATAGGATCGTAGAACTAGTCAAAACCTGATAAATTTATAATGTGTGATATAATCTAATGTTGGATTTTTCTTGAGAATTTAAGGACGCAGTCGCTATAGATGATGTTCTTCTTTGGTCAATAATTGTCACCTACACGTCGACGTCAATGCAATTAGATATATTTTATTTTTTTTCCACAATGCTATAGAGATGCCTCTACGAAAACTATTTAAATACTAAGAAATTGCCTGAACTATATAGCTTGCTGTACTATTATTATTTAATCATAGCTAATTATGGACTTGACTGAGTTCGTATTTGAGTTCATAGCGTAAACTAAAACGTAGACTATTTTAATTTTTAATATTCCCTAAAACGATAAAACATAAATAAATTACGATAATGTTTCTATGTAAATACACGAAAGCATACGTAAACACCAATACAAATCAAAGTGATATATATCTAGCTATCTTTACTACTATAACATTTACAAAATTCTAATGAGATTGAAATCCATTTAATAGTCACAGATTCAATCGATCCATGTCTAGTTTCGCTAGTTAATAGTTCAGCATTATAACATTATATAAGACCGGTCCTCAAAGAAATATTACAATAATGAGGTCGTTTTTAAGTCATTTTTGCTGGTTCATATTTCAACATTATAACAAAAAGTCTTTGTTTTATGGTAATTAGCAATCTGGTGAAAGCGCTGTTGTGTTTATAGATCGTAATTTCAGATGCTCTCATGATTCATTCTTGTTACAAAAAAATGTAAAAAAAACAAAAAATATAAAAATAACTTTGATTTGAGTAATTGAGAAGCACACATTTTCAAAATAACAAATGCAAAAACCAGTTACAAACGAAAGACACATTTTAAAATAGCAAATGCAAAAACCAGTTACAGACGAAAGAAAATTACATGCATATAGTACAGTGAAAAGAAATGGCTTAGATCACTGAGCATAGCAAGAGCCAGGTCCCGAGGGTGGTCTTCGTGCATACCAGTTATCGACTGGAGCCGCTGGAACCCCGCGGTTATTAAGTAGACATCTGAAGTAGTGTAAACGCGGCAATGCGGTTAATGTTATGTTTCCCTTTGACACAGCTTCTCTGGTGCTCCACATCCGTTCTGTAAACAAAACCAAACCAAATGATGAGACCAAGAAATTTTCCGGTTAAAGATCATTTAGAAATTACCTGCAGCTGCTGCGGCTCGGGGCCAAATTGTTTGAAGGACAACAGAGGTATCAGCTGTTTCACCCCACATGCAAACTTCTCCTCCAATCACAAGCTTTTGGAGAGAAGGATCATTGATTCCATTTAGAGGCTCCGTGTTGTAAACCTCGTGCCACGGAACATCTAGATGGTCCAGGTACCAGTAGCCTTGGTTACTGAAAATGCATCTGAATCCTTTTGCTACTGCTTTTTGACATATATCAGACACTAGCCTGCAACGAGATTAGATAGAAGTTTTGGACTTTTGACATATAACATACAAAAAAGACGCAAAGACATCTGTTTTGATGTGGTACTGTGTGATCTTACCAGTTTTGCACCACAGTCCGAGGATCAAGATCTTTTCCAAAGGAACTGAAGGTTTCTTCCCTGGGATTATTCATAATATCTGTGTCAATCTTATCATTTTGAAGCCTAACAAAATGTATTGTACCAGTTGAAAATAACATAAGCTACAAAGTGTTTTTGCTATCTTTGTTGAAGATTGTACCAGTTGACAGGTGTCCAATTTTTCGAGATTGCTATCTGTTGCGCTCGGAGAACAAAGTATTTATATGCGTCCTTAGTCGTGAAGTTGCGACCCTGAAGCCTACAGTTGAGAATGATGATGAACATATCAAGCAAAAAAGTTAAAAGTGAAATGCTGACATGAATGATTAACAAGACGAGAGTGACATGAAAAGAAGAGGCATGACTGTACCATTCCTTGACATGAGTTGTATTTTTCCAGCAATCTGCCAAAACATGCGACCATCAAATTTAAGAGAAGCGACTGACTAAAGTAGAAAGCATATGTGAAATGGAAGCAGAGATTGATTTCAAAAGTTAAACAACTAACCTGTATTAACTTCATCACCACCCAAGTGGAAAAGCTCAAATGGGAATATCTTTCTCATATCTGTTACAAAACGAGATGCAAGAAAAAAAATATGAGAATCAAAAACAGGACAAACAAATAGATTTACATATTACATAATTATAATGATACACAATGGACGGTACTTCAAACTAAGATGCAAGACATATGATGCTGGATGTATCAAGATTTCCTAATTTACATTTTGCCGCATCTCTCAAGCTTAACTTTTTTCTTTACAAGACTAATACTAACTGGATTGGAAAACTAGAAAATGAGCAATGTTTCAAATGTATGTACAAAACAATGAGAAAAGAAGCAACTACTTGAAGTAGACCTGCCAAAATGCCAGATATCACATCGAATGTGAAGTTTTTAGTAACGTCAAGGGGCTCTCGGCAAGATGGAGAGGGCCAAAGATCAGGGTATCCAGTTCCCCTACAGTGAAAGCAAACCATATGTTCAAAGATGATAATTGTGTCATTAAAGCAAGTAGAAGCTATAAATCTCGAAAAGAAACAACGGCTCAATCCCATACAACATAACTTATTCTTGAACACTAGAGTATAGTAATACAAACTACAAAATATAGCCACGCTTTAAAAAATAATCTTACAAACTGAATCATATGCTACTCTACGATATTACAATCTCGAGCTGGACGATTCAGTATCTGTGTATTACTAGCAATAGTATCTGTGTATTACTGCAATTGTATGACATTAAGGGATAGGAATATGATAAAAAGTTTAACAATACCAAATTATAATTCTTACCATGATTCCGCATGGCCAGGGACATCTACTTCAGCCATGACATTAATACCTACAATCAATATCTCAACCATGAGAAGCATGTCGTTATAATAGAAATCAGTAATCAAATAGCAATCTGTTTGATATCTTCTCAGCTTAAAACTATTAGGTGTTGCTTGCCATAACAATCCAGTTAGGCTCCAGAGTTAGTTAATAAGTACCTCTCATTTTGGCAAACCTTCACAATGGAAATCACAACACAAAAAGTGAAAAATCAAAAGTATTAGTAAGTAGAAAGAATAGTTGATGTATCCATTTACTAAAACGATCAAAAATGCATTGGAATAACTCAGCTACTTCCTTAACATACAAAAATTCAAGCCATTACCTGACAATCTCAGAGGCATCCTCAACCGTATAACGTTCCCATCTCGAATAAGCTCCTTTCCACAAATTAGGATAGGTAGGAGTTTCAAGAGGAAATGATTGCTCGTCTACAATGTGCCAATGCAAGACGTTCTACCTCACATAACCGCCCATGGGAAAAAGAAGGGAAGAAATTAGATATCAGATAATTTTGTAAGAAAATTCAACATCCATATAAGAAAACAAGCATGGTTTCTTACAAGTTTAGCGAAGGACATGGATTCGATTATCTGCTTAATAACATCAATTGGTAAATAATGTCTTGATGTATCTGCAAATGGAAAAAATAGTAAGAAATAGCCAGTAAAATGATTACATTCTCTTTCCGTGTGATGGAAATGAAGCCAAAAAGAGAGAAAGAAAGATAGACTATTACCTACTAGCAGACCTCGGTATTTGAATCTAGGTTTATCTTGGATATACCAGGGTGCTTTATATATTTGCACAGATTTGGTTAAGTAATCAAAGGCACACAATTGGCTAAATGTCTGCAAGTTTTTCAAAAAAAGAACACGAAAATAGCAATTAATCAGTGATAATCAACAAGAACTAAACTTGGAATTCTAAGCAAACCATTCAATAAGACATAGAAGTTCAATAGAAAGAGAAAGATATTGATGTGCAATGACAATTGACAAACAAAATAAAGCAATTAAGCAAACAAATGAAGACAAACATTCACTAGAGATATAAAATCAATATAGACTATGTTATAGTCCCAAGGATCAAGATGAGATAAACTCATCTCTTACACACCAAAAATGCACCCATTTAAAGCAAAATAAAATGAGAATCAGAAGAACCAAATTTCTCAACCAGAAAAATCTATACACTGCAATATCATCTGCCCAAAAAATGTTGACTTTTATCGAGAAATTAATACCACAAGGTCAAATTGAGCCTTTCTACTCAATCCCACTTGGGAAAAAGAAATTTAAAAAGAGTCATACTTACATACCTCCAATCCTCTAAGTGCACCATAAACTGTATTAGCCTGAAACCACAAGAAAAAAAACAAAGGAGATTATCACAAACACATTCCTCAGATAAAGAAGATATATTAACAGCAACAAAACCTCGATCGTGGCTGCTCCAACAATCGATTGCTCATTCTTCTTCGACACCATCAATGTATAACTCTCATCCACACCCAATTGAAGCTGAAATTGAACAAAAAGCAAACCAAAAATTTAAAACTTTGCCACTACCAGTTCCTAGTAGATTAAACCACAAAAAGCGCCAAAGTTTTGATTTTTTACCTCCTCAGAATCCGAGTGAACAATGATCTTCAGAGAAGTGATATCATAGTCAACCATTCTCAAAAATCTAATCTTTGCCAATAGAGAAGCTCTACCAGAGGCATGTTTGAAGATTATCCCCATATACCTTTCAAAAGCAGCTCTAACAATCGGCGATCCACCGCCATTTCCAGCTACTATTAGACTGACGGCGGGATCCACCGAGAGAGTATCGTGTCCAGATGAAAACTCCGCCGGTAATGGCCATAGATAAGGAGGAGAATCAGCCGGCGACGGAGATGACGAAGAGGAAGTGTTAGTTAAAGAGAGGAATATGAAAAGGTGAAGAAGAAGAAGAAGATTGGATGACATTTTGAAAAGAGTTTGGGTCAATGGAGGATTGTTGCTACAGACATTTCACATAAAGAAGAATCAGAAGATAGAGCTTTTAAGCATACATATAACTTTATTTTATTATATTTTGGTTGTTGACTCATTTTTCATTGTTTCGCTTTTATTACACGAACCACTTCAATCATCATCATGTTTCGGTGGAGGCATATATTCTTTTAACAATAACGACCACTGAAGAAACGCAATGAAGAAAAACATGGATCCAACATTTTTTCTTCAAATACATAAATAAATACACTTAAAGTTACTGTTTTTTCTTTTCTTTTTTTTAAACATGTTCGGCCATCTCAAACTCTATTGTTAAGATTCTATGTTTTGTTGTTGAAGGAACTCAAGATCCTTCATCTGCATTTGAATAGCTTCTTTAGGCAACCGTTTCGCCATTACATTCTCTTCTTCTCCTCCTTCAGCGACTCTTGTCGCCTTCTCTTTGATGATTCTCTCTATCTCAGACTTGTCAACCGATGGGAAAACCGAGGTTAGCATCACTTGAAGAAGCTTCTCATCTTCCTCTTCTATAAGTCCTCTCCGAAAGCAACAAGCATATATACCTTCAAGAGCCTTTTCAACTCTTAGTTCCATCGGTATTATTGGCGCTTCAATGTTCAACTTTGCTCTTCTCTGCATTACCGGAAAAAAGTATTCTAAAACTCATTAGCATAGAACTAAGTTTGCACTTTAAGATTCAACTTTTAAATGAACAAAAACAAATTGCTTCGAATGATTGCAAACCAATATCAATGTGGTTAAGAAAGCAATAACACATTTATAAAGAAATCTAATAGAAACAAAACCAAACCTGTCTTGCTTCAGTCATCAAAGCAATAAAGTTCTGTTCTTCAAACTCAAGATCATTTGAAATGCTAACCCTCGTAACACCTTCAAGAATCTCTTCAGATTTCAAAAGCCCTGCACCTACTGCAGCAACCCAACAACACAGAAGCACATACAATGGTTCTCCTGCCTAACCAAAACAAACCAACAAAACAACTGATTAATCAAACCCAACAAAGGCTAAAGCATTGTCATCTGAAAAAAACTCAACAGAAATGCTAAAGCTTTAAGCTTTATTGGTCAAAAATCAGAGGGAATTGATAATGCCAACATGACTTGAACACAGCTCTATTAGTTCCAATGACTATATGATCCAATTGAACTTCTTGAACCTATGCTCAATTCCATAAAAGTCACGAACTTTACCTTGCCTCTGCGCTGTTGAAACTCATAGAAAGCCCTAGAATCATCAGGAGTACATTTATTCCCAACTCGTTTCCTAAACTCAGCGAAATCGACGAGATCTCTACCGACACCTCCTTCATCGCTGAGAATCCTAGCGAGGAGTCCGATGACCGGAAGAGAACCGATGACTGTGTTGGCGAAGCTGGAGAAGGAGTTTGGTTTCTCTATGTAGGCTCGGATTGATAAGGCGAAACCATCGCCGCGTTTGAGATGAGAGGAAGAAGAAGAAGAAGAAGAAGAAGAAGAAGAAGAGGATGTGGCGGGATTGCGAAGACGGAGATGGAAGAAAGAAGGAGAGATTTGGTGAAAGGAAGTGGAGATGCGAGTGACGACAACCACCATGGCTGTGAAAAATGGAAGCTCTTTTTAAGCTCTTTGGATATAAAATCTTAAACCTCATCTTTATATATGTTATCTTTGTCCATAGATTATTTAATTATTTTAAAATTCTTCCATTGTTACTAGTTTATTTTTGTATAATTATTTTTAGATTCAGAGAAAAACTCAAAAGGAATATACAATTACTAAAAAGAATTGCCAAATTTTTTGGTGATTACACAATTTTGACACTCTTGAGTCTAATTTGGGTTTTATATTTCTTCTTCCAACAAGTTAGAACCCAGAAAGAACAAAGACAATCGTATTTTTCTTTTGAGCAAGACTCATATTGGGCTTCCATATAGGCCTATGACCATTACGTAAAGCCCACAATTTAACAATATAGGGAAAATATGTAGTTAGATCAAAAGAGAGGACATCGTTAAACATGTTTGGTCTTTTATAGGTACAGTAAAGATGGTTCATAGTAAAGTAATGATGACTTTGACTATATATGAGTCTATGGCTGATTGGTGTTGAACTTTTGGTGTTAATTATATAGGTTCTGGCTGGTAAATCAACAAGTGAGAAAATTTGGGAGTAGTAACTCTTTTCTTTCTTATTTTGCTAGGAAATTTTTCAGCTGAGAAAAAAAAAGACACTTTGATGAAAGATAAAGTTTACTCTAATGTGTGGAAAGCAGTAAAGTAGTCATATAGTCAAAACTTTTTATGAAAGCAGTAAAGATAAAGTTTACACTTTGATGGGTTTTTTTTATAGTGTACTTGTAATTGTAAATCAGTTTTCGTGTTGATATATATAGATCTGATTTTTTTGCAGAAAATTTAGGAACTTTGTGTTGAGGCAAACCAATCTCCAAAATAGTGTAATTGTAACCTAGAGTTGGATCCACTATATGGGTGGAGCCGGGAAAAGTTGTAGGTTATGTCTCGTAGCCTTGAAAATTTGTGTATCGTACAACATGGTGATCATATTGTCCCCATATCGTTTATTTATTTTCTTTATTAGATATAAAATTAACACACATATTTATTTTAGTATCTTTCAACATAACAAAATAATTCAATATTAACGTACCTAGATGCCCCTATAATATCATACGTCTCTGATCACTTGTTTTGGCTCAAAGGAAAAGATACAATAAACATACTCCGTTATGCTGACACGGCACGATCTCGTTGGATAACAAGAATTCAATCACATCGTACACTTTAACCCGAAATTTAAAGAATATAAATTGAGCAATTGGCTTTAGAGAAAAGATATTAAAAAAAAACAATCAAGTGGATGGGTGTGGTCAATAGAATCTCCACTTGTCTGTGAGACAAATTTGGGTTTGCTTTTTGAGAGCTTTTGGTTTGAAAATTGAGTTAAGGCAAATAATATGAGTGTGGTCTACTGCAGCACTGCACCACCTTTGTCTCTTTATGCACTGTCGTGTCTTTCTGCTGTCTCGTCTCCAGTGATATTTCGTATTTCTTGATAGCATTAATCAGAAACCCTACCAAGATTACATTTTTGATAACAGTAGAACGATATAGAAATCAACAATTCTTGATGGCCTCTCAATTGGGACAACGTGATCCAATATTTTTACGCCAATATTTTAAGAGCTGATACAGGGAAAAAGAAAGGAAAATATGAACTCATAAGACTCAGCTTCATCGACCAAAAGATGCCAAACATGCATATTACCACGGAAAGAAGTTTAAGGGGTTAAAATTTGCTTTCATTATTTGACAGAAAAGTTATAAATATAAATGTAATATATATATTAGAGAATGCTGTTTAGAAATTAGAAGTAAAATCGATATATACCGGATCTAATTATAGTTAAACCAAAACTTTTTTTAAACTAAAAATATTCGGATCTAATTTCATATTATTTTTGGATGGGAGACTAGAGCAGACTAAAATATATATCTTTTCATCATCCAAAAATAAATAAATTTTTATTTTGTTCATTATTGTTTTCTCTAGCTTTTTCTAAATTTTTTGTTTGTGTGAGACTTATAGCCAACCCTAACCAATTAATCCTACCGAACATTTTGGGGCCGAACTAGATTCTGAACAACTTTTTTGGATTCAGAACGAACATGACATTACAGGCCTGTTCTATTTGACACCACTGTAATTTTTGGAAGCATAAAAAAAAAAGTTATGTATGAGTTACAATACGGTTTCATATATATAGACTCGTAACTAGAGACTCACTCATACGGATTCAAATGAGAAATGATAGGATGATCTTAAGATGGATAAGGAAGTATCTAGGTCAGTGAATAAGTGGGTGAGAGAGAATAGGCGTCTTGTTTGTAATCTTGTTGACGAGGAGGAGGGGAATGAGAGATAAAGTGATGAATAGGGTTTAAATTTGATTCGAGAGGGAATAGTTGCTGTTTCAGGACTCAAATTGAGAGGTCCACATGATGAGGAATATAGTTGTATAGTTGTTATTGTTAAATATATTAAATTAAATGTCTGAATTTGATATGGATGCTTCTGAAACCTTTGATTTCGACAAAACACCCACAATGTGTTTGTCTCTCAGTTCTTTACGTAACCTTTGTAGATTCTCTCTTTTCTCTCTTTCTCTCGCATGTCCATTTGCGCCACGTCACTCAGCTCGTTCTACCATTTGCGATTATTTGATCTCATTGTAGATTGTTATGCGTGACCTGTCATCATTCCATTGGTTTAGAATCAAAAACTTTAATCTCCCGCGTCCCCTTACCCAACCAAAAAAGTATTGTGCTTTTTTTTTTTTTTTTTTTTTTTTTGGCCTTTCATCTTAACGTACACTACACATGTCATGGTGATACGACTATACCCTAGTTGATATTTTTAGGAGTCAATTATACAGATGATTAAATTATGAATATTTATAGAGATCGATGACATTTAGTGTTAGAGCCAGACTCGGTCAGTAGGGTAGGCGGATTACGCCATCGTTTAACCCCTTCAAATATTTTATTAATTTTAAGGTCATATATTTTATTATTTTTAGTAAATTTTTAGATCACAAAATTTGAAATCTATTTTTTAACAATGTTTTTAGTAATAACTAGTGTTTTTTATAACATAAAGTAGTTATATATGTGTCATATCTTTCTAGTATTTTTAGTTGATGATATGTTATGTTATCTTTTTTTTTTCTTTTTTATTGATTTTTTAAAAAATTAGTTAAATTTTTAAATAATTTTTATTATAATATTTGTTTTTTTATTAAAATATATAAAAAGGGTCACAAATATTTTTTTGTGGCTTAGGACCACCATTTTCGTTGAACCGGTCCTAGTTAGAGCACTTCCAATGATGTTTCTTAAGTGGTTTCTTAAGATAAAAATAATTAACATTAAAACAAAATAAATAATTAAGTTAAGAATAGGTTCTAAATTAAGAGATTTAAGGATTTTTAAGAACCACATACGTGTTCCTTTCTGATTGATTCAAAAAAAAAAAAAAAAAAAAAATTCTTCTCTCGCATCGTTTCTTCTCTCCAAGTACTTTTTCCTTATTGATTCTGCTCGCTCAAAGATGTAGCTTCTATGCATTGATTCGATTTCGAAACAATTTCAAATTAGGTATTACGAATTTCGAATTTCGATTTCAAATCTCTTACATTTCTATTTCGATTTTGAATTTTAGGATTTTTAACTGATTTCGAATTAGTCTGATGGGATTTGACGCTTTTGAGATTTTAGTTTAATTTGATTGCTTGGATGTGTTAATGCAGGTCCCCATTTCAATCTTGTAAAGGAGGTTATTGCATGGACCTGATAACCCTTGCCCAATTCACGGTATGGTTTCTACTCAATTATGCTTTCAAATCAGTTAAAATGATTCAGTTTTAGTGTTTTAGTGTTCATAACTTTGATTGGGGAATTGTTGTCACTGAGAAAATTTAGAGATGGTTTAGAGTGCCTTGTGATTAGTTTCGACGAATTTGGAGGTGTTTATCAATGGATTATTTTTTGTTTTGAACCCCTTAATTTCGTTTGATTTAGATGAGGTGAAGATATTGATTGTCTATGTTATTTGTTTGAATCAATAAGTAGTCTTAAATACAAAATAGGTGTTGTTCTGAATGTTGTACATCATAAATAAATGTATCAGTTTCTCTAAATATTGGTTGGTGTGAAATTGTAGGTGAAGAGAAAGATAGATTTGGTGGTTGTTCAGAATGATGGGTTTGATATATCATAGAGTCTCAGAAAGTGGTTGTCATGTACTCGGGTGACTTTTAATAGTCTGCTATTCTTGTTTGTTTTCTTAGGATCGCATGACTAATTAGGATCTTGTAGACTTTACTGCATTTTTTGTAAAACTTTTCAATGTGTCTAATATAAGTTATTCTCTCTGGAAATTACATGCTTTATCACAGGAGTATTGACAAGGTATGCTAAGCAAGGGATGGATGTATTGCTTGCCACAATATCAAAGCTATTCAATCTGTTGGAGACATCTCATAATGGTAAGTTATCTATGTGATTTAATAAATTCGCTTTCAAAGATGTGTCTTAGAAAGTAGTTCAAGATGATGGACTCTTAAATTGAAAACTTTTCGATTTAATCCTCGTAAACTTTAGATGTGAAAGTGGCATTCTTGTTTGATTTATTTATCTTTGTTTTGGATGTGAAAGTAAAAGCAAACATATGCAACCAAAATTTGATTTCTTTATCTCTGTTTTGAATCAAATTGTCTTGATGTGTAATCACTCTGTCTTTTTGTTTAGGTTAATTAGAGAAACTGCAAGTGGAGTATCCAAGAATTGGCGTTTCACCAATGACAATGAAGCAAGGTAAAGTTTGCTTTGAATCTGACTTGAGAGTGGATGTCAACTTGAGAATTACGAATGATCACATAAACTTGAGAGTGTATGTCAAGTTTTGAAAAATACTTTATACACAATATTTCAAAAATTTAAATTTTAAGAACCTCATTAGAAGTTCTACCATTGGAGTATGGCTTTTCTAAGAAACCCTCATGAATTTCTAAACTATTCATTTTGTAATATTTCAATTATAAATAATTTGATTAAGAACTCCTCATGAGTTCTTAATCATTGGAGATGGTTTTACTAACTTTTTTTAGTGGTCAGTGTTATTAATAAATATATAAAAATCCAAAAGAAAAAGGAGCAAATTAAGACATTAGAGAGAAATTTAAATAGTGTAGCTAAAAGCAGATGTAATGTTTTTGTTAACATAAGATATGGAGCACAATTTTGTTTTTTATGCTACATTAACTCGTATATGATGATTTTATGCGTTTTTTTTACCAGTCTTAATTATTTATATACTTCTTCACTTTATAGTTTATTATATATGAATATGTTGATATTAATACATAACTGTAATAAGAATTTAGCATTTTAAAAAATAGATATTTGTACTTGATGTGTGTACCCACACATTTATCTGTAACATGTCGTTTAAAAATACGTTGGTTCTTTCTATATATCAGAGAAGATTATCTCATAGTTACAACTAACACAGTATATATAAGTATACGCTAAACAAGGCCATTTCTCTCTTGCCTCAACGTAAGGGTACACATATTTTTTTGCCAGGTTCCGGCCTTCTAGGTCTCATGAGCCTCTAATTAAGGACCTCTTATGAGTCTTATCTCTGTCCATATTATCGAATGGAAGGTCGACTAGTGCACAACGCAGCCACCTTGACTATATACATTGAATATCTTACAACATTTTGTTTTTGTTTTTGATGAAAGCCCTTGATAAATCTATATATGGTTTATATTCTTTCAAGAAGAATTCGGTTAATTATAATTTCTCAAGTATTTATATATTTATATTTTCGATTACTCGTTTGATATAATCATGCTTTTAGAGCAAATACAACCTTTACAAAGTTCATTCTCTAGAAATTTAATCATTAACAACAAAAAAATGTATAGATTTCTAGAAGACAATGGAAATTAAAACACGACTAAGTGTTTTTTTGCAGAAAATGTAGAGAGAGGGGGGCCAAGGATCACGTGGAGGATGCGTGGGATGGAAATGAAAAAAAATGAAGGGAGAAGAGAGAAAGAGTGATTTTACAAATCTCCTCTAATCCTTTCTCAGCCAATAATGATCAATCTCCCACGTGGGGCTTCTGGCCCCATGCATGTATATCATCTTTAAACTATTCACTTTTTTTGTCTTCTTCTTCTTTTGGGTTATCTTCTTCTATATATGGCTGTCTTTATCTCCACAAGTGGCTTTTAGAGAAGGCTCTATTTTGAGTTTGGGTGTTAATTTTAGGGTTTCCATTACTAATGGCTGGTTCTTCTTCTTCTGCTGCTTACATTCACATGGTAATATTATACATGATTCAAGAACTCCATGTATATTTATCTTTTATGTAAACCTCAATAACTTTGTATTTTGTATATGTATGTATGTATAGGTGCAGCACATGATAGAGAAATGTTTGATCTTCCATATGAGCAAAGAAGAGTGTGTGGAAGCTCTCTCCAAGCATGCAAACATCACTCCTGTCATCACCTCAACTGGTTTTATTCGCTCTCCCCTCTTTCTATACTCTTCTATCTTGTTATAATTCTTTTAAACACACACATATACACATATATATCCATGGACTCTCTAACGAGATAATATGTATAAATTATACCATCATGTAGAATTTGATCTTCCGATAAACATGTACCGACATATATGATTTTCCGTATTCATATAAGTGCTCATGCATAATCTAACGATTATTTACAGTACTGCCTTTAAAAACATGGAAGCTATAATTTATATATTTTTTAAAAAAACTAGATCTTCCTTTTAACATGAAAATTTTGACTGATTTTGTCTAATAATTTGATTTTAGATCTGTTTTCCTTTTTGTTAACATAATTAATGAATTGGGAAAAAAATCAGTGTGGAAGGAGCTGGAGAAAGAGAACAAGGAATTCTTCAAGGCGTATGAGGAGAAGCAAAGCAAACAAGGGAAAATGTCGGAGGAAGAGACAAACCAGATGATACAGAAGATAATCTCAGATTCATCTAAAGAATCCGACGACTGATCGCGATGTTCGTTAGATCTTAAGAACCTTATAGTTTATATATATGAATCTCATGAAAACGATTTATCCCTGACGCATGCATGTTTATATAATTATATGTAAATCGTTTTTCCTCTATTCGCATCGGTCCAACAAGAAAGACAGCCAAAAATGGAGTGATGACGCTCCTTTTTGGTACGTTATATATCATACGTACGTGGTCCACATTATATTGCCTTAATTTTTATAATTAATTCTATTAGAAAACGGACAATGTACACAGAGCCGTGCCAAAAGTTTTAGAGAACCGTTATATATATATATTTGTGGTAAAACATGTATTGTAGTTAAAATTTAATGTATACTCTATCCGTTTCTTAAAAACATGTCGTTTTAATTTTGTTTCACAAAAAATATTTTCAGTGCAAATTTTAAAACTAAATACCATTTTTTTTATCTATTATTTTAGCTTATTAGTTAGAAAAATAAAATTGTTTAGTGTATTTGTAAAGGATATAGAGAAAATTTAGTTAATTTCATAATATGTATGAAAAATATGAGAATGATATTCTTTGAAAAACGGAGGGAGTAGGTGATAAAGAATAGACAATAAACACTATTTTTTAATCTATGAAGATAAAATTTGTACTATTTTTAATTTATAATATTTTTAATTTTGGGTTTAACTAAATATATAGGGGACAATACTTAAAACAAATTAGAGTAGTCCCCTATTCATATCTCATTAAAGGTAGACGTTAGCTTTTCTTCGAATGCCTGGTTTACATAAAAGAAATCTCACTTGAATCGTGTTAATTAGTTTGTTACCTTGCACAGAATGAAGAAATCTAACATAACTGTGGTGGGGAGGTATTACAAGAATCTATGCTATTATTATAAACACGTGTTAGAGTTCAGCCCAAAACAACTATTGGCCAGGTCTACTATTCCTATGTAATTTGATTTTCTTTTACTTTGTAAATGAAAAAGATATTATTCTTACGTTAATCTGATATGTTGTGAGAGCTTATAATTAAAACACAAACGAATACTAGATATGAATACGGAGTTTCGACCCCTCTGTTTCTTCATTTGTATATTATTATATCTTATAATTTATAGATACAATCATCAAGGGTGGTGCATCCTTTATCAAGTCAGAAATCTTCCTATATATCTTTATATATGTTGCAATATTGTTTACCATTACAAATTCTGTGCCACTCAGCAAGATAAATTATAAACTTTCAGGAGAAGGTTGTTCGAACTTGATAATTATAAAGGACTTGATGGTTAGTACGTTAAGAACTGACACTGATCTTTGAAGCGAATTGTCAATATATAACAGAGTTTCCCCAAATTTCATCAACAGGTTAAGTCCATAGAGTTCTCACCATCACTATGTGGATTTGTTAAAGACTTCATATAATCTTTTATACTAGTTCATTTATCTTAAGCTCTTAACTTTTGAGTTTTAAGTCGGATGTGTTTCCACAAGCTCTTTAATTTGTGTGTTTAGACAAAAAAAAAAAAAAAAAAAAACTATTCTACGAAATACACAAAGTATTTGCTAAAAAACAGAGTTTTGATCATAAAAACAAAGATTCTCAACCTTTTTTTTTATACAATAAAACGTGAACAACACATTAAAGGCCACACATGAAGCTAGTAAATAAGAACATGCATACAGATGAAATATATAAAGTTTTCGATAAAATCCATTACTCTTCAAGCTTTGTAGTATGTAAGATAAACGCTGAAATGGAGAATAGTATCACGACCATCAGTGACATGTTGGTCTTCCTGGTTTTGCAAAGTCTCCACGACAGCATACCCTTTAGCATGCTCGAATTTACCAGTCCCACCCACAACCGCGATATGCGAGGCGTGAGACGCAGTTCGATGAACCCCAAAGAAGCTGATAGCATCATCAAGGGTGTCATGTTGATCATGCTCTTCATGGAGCAACACGGTCAAGGAAAGAGTCTGGCTAGTTCCATCCAAAGAGCTAGCCAAGTAAAACCCTTGAGCTCTACCAATGATCGCAGAGCCCAGCTCATGGGCTTCAGTGAGCTCATCATCAACCACAGTGATAGTACCAAACATGAGCTGCTGAAGTGCAGCTGCAGGAGGGAGCTGGCCAGCTGTAACGAAGGGAAGGTTGTTGGAGCTAAGAGCGTTTTGAGAGTTACCATTAGTGTTTTGAATGACAGTGCTGGCTTGAGAGCCACTAAGTCCTGTGAGAAGTGGAGCTGTGTTTGGGTTGATTAGATTGTTGATGTTGTTTGCGTTCACAAGTGGTACCGCGTTATCAACTGGGAATATGTTGTTGTTGGATTTAGAGAATGGTATTCCATTAACCTCCGTTTGTGCTACTATCCCTGTAACCACACGTGCTGATGGGTGTGACCCTCCTAGCACGTCATGCATAAAGAACTCTAGGACTGGCTCGTGTCCGCTCGTGACGGGTCCTGGGAGGGGAATTGGTATTGGTTGTTGTGTTGTTGTTACTGCTGGTGGAGTATCTTCCTCCTCTTCTGGTACCGGAGGGATCTGGCCGCCGGGGACTAGTTGTGGTTGAGTTTCGATCTCATTGAGAAGTCGAAGGGATTGGACATTGGAAGTTATCAAGAGGAAGAGAAAGATTGTTAGGCTAAGAGCTTTGGTCATTGTTCTTTCTTTTGTTTATGTTTATTTTCTTTTATGGTCTAATGGGTTTGTTTATATAGGAAAGCTTGAAGGATGATGAGATCATGGAGTGGAGTTGTTGCTTTCTTATCGTTACTTTTTTAGTCGATGAATCTATTTAACTAAACCTTTAGGTTTATTAAATTTTAATTTGCTACTTACTCCTCTTTCTTATGGCCTTGTCTTTTTTTTTTTTTTTTTTTGACCTATTTGTTTCTTTCTACTTCTTCGTCATGAAATTAGAGGGGATCGTGTCAAATGTCAATAAACGAATTGGATGTATTCATATTCATATTTCATATGATATATGCATCCGTTGATTAGACTTAAGAGATTGTCATTGTATCTAAATGGGCTTTAGACTAGTTATTTTGGGCCAGTTTAGTTCTAAGAAATGGGCCCAATGGTTGAATCTGCGCCGTTAGAACACCACTTCTCTTTCTTAGTCGAGCGAGAGAGCTTGGAGCTATGGCGGTAACACTAGTTTAGGGTTTATTACTTGAGAATCCAAAATTGAGAATGGTATAGGATAAGTTGAGCTATAATCGAAAGAGCTCAAATTCAGCAGAAAACCTAATAAGTTTTTTATTACTCAGTATCGGGCTTCAGCAATAAACCCTAGTCGTTGGTGGTGTTGTAGCTAAGAAGCTGGTTAGAGAGATGTATCTATACAGTCTAACTCTGCAACAGGCAACGGGAATAATCTGCGCGATAAACGGGAACTTCTCCGGCGGGAAGACACAGGAGATAGCAGTAGCTCGCGGGAAGATTCTGGATCTTCTCCGGCCGGATGAGAACGGTAAGATCCAGACGATACACTCAGTGGAAGTATTTGGAGCAATAAGATCCTTAGCTCAGTTTAGGTTGACTGGTGCGCAAAAGGATTATATAGTGGTTGGCTCAGATTCGGGTAGGATTGTAATACTTGAATACAACAAGGAGAAGAATGTGTTTGATAAAGTTCATCAGGAGACTTTTGGCAAGTCTGGTTGCCGTAGAATTGTGCCTGGCCAGTACTTAGCTGTTGATCCCAAAGGTCGAGCTGTTATGATTGGAGCTTGTGAGAAGCAGAAATTGGTTTATGTTTTGAACCGAGATACTTCTGCTCGGTTAACCATTTCTTCTCCCTTGGAGGCTCACAAGTCTCATACCATTTGCTATTCCGTCTGCGGTGTCGACTGCGGCTTCGATAACCCTATTTTTGCTGCCATTGAGCTTGATTACTCCGAGGCTGATCAGGATCCTACTGGCCAAGCTGCAAGTGAGGCTCAGAAGCATTTGACTTTCTATGAGCTCGATTTGGGGCTCAACCATGTCTCTAGAAAGTGGGCTGAACCAGTTGACAATGGTGCCAATATGCTTGTTACTGTTCCTGGGGGAGCTGATGGCCCCAGTGGAGTTCTGGTCTGCGCTGAGAATTTTGTTATCTATAAGAATCAGGGTCATCCCGACGTGAGAGCTGTGATTCCTAGACGAGCTGATTTGCCTGCTGAAAGAGGGGTTTTGGTTGTTTCTGCCGCCGTGCACAAGCAAAAGACTATGTTCTTCTTTCTTATTCAGACCGAGTATGGCGATGTTTTTAAGGTTACTCTGGATCACGATGGCGATCATGTCTCCGAGTTGAAGATCAAATATTTTGACACCATTCCTGTCGCTGCATCTATATGTGTGTTGAAGCTGGGATTTCTTTTCTCTGCTTCCGAGTTTGGAAACCATGGTTTGTATCAGTTTCAGGCGATAGGGGAGGAACCTGATGTGGAGTCTTCATCCTCTAATCTGATGGAAACTGAAGAAGGTTTTCAGCCCGTCTTTTTCCAACCTAGACGACTTAAGAATCTTGTTAGGATTGACCAAGTCGAGAGTCTGATGCCGCTCATGGACATGAAAGTCCTCAACCTTTTTGAGGAAGAAACCCCTCAGATCTTTTCGCTTTGTGGGCGGGGTCCTCGCTCCTCTCTAAGGATACTGAGACCTGGTTTGGCAATCTCTGAGATGGCTGTCTCTCAGCTTCCAGGTCAGCCAAGTGCTGTGTGGACGGTGAAAAAGAATGTGAGCGATGAGTTTGATGCATATATCGTCGTCTCTTTTACCAATGCTACCCTTGTTCTTTCAATCGGTGAAACAGTTGAGGAAGTTAATGACAGTGGGTTTCTTGATACTACCCCGTCCCTGGCTGTCTCTCTGATAGGCGATGATTCTCTCATGCAAGTCCATCCAAATGGTATCCGCCACATAAGGGAAGATGGACGCATTAATGAATGGAGAACTCCTGGCAAGAGGTCAATTGTTAAAGTTGGGTATAATCGGCTTCAAGTGGTCATTGCACTGAGTGGGGGAGAGCTTATATATTTTGAGGCAGATATGACTGGTCAGCTGATGGAGGTAGAGAAACATGAAATGTCTGGAGATGTGGCTTGCCTGGACATTGCGCCTGTTCCTGAAGGAAGACAAAGGTCTCGCTTTCTTGCTGTGGGGTCTTATGATAATACTGTGCGCATTCTATCTTTGGATCCCGACGACTGCCTGCAGATTCTCAGCGTGCAAAGTGTCTCTTCAGCTCCCGAGTCTCTGCTATTCCTCGAAGTTCAGGCATCAATTGGTGGAGAGGATGGTGCTGATCACCCGGCAAATCTCTTCCTTAATTCTGGTCTGCAGAATGGTGTTCTTTTCAGAACGGTGGTGGATATGGTGACTGGTCAGCTTTCGGATTCTCGTTCCCGGTTCTTGGGTCTGAAGCCTCCCAAGCTGTTCTCCATTTCTGTGAGAGGTCGGTCTGCAATGCTGTGTTTGTCTAGCCGACCTTGGCTTGGTTATATCCATCGGGGACACTTCCACCTGACTCCTCTTTCTTACGAAACATTGGAATATGCTGCCCCCTTTTCATCTGATCAGTGCGCTGAAGGAATAGTCTCTGTTGCAGGGGATGCTCTGAGAATTTTTATGATCGATCGTCTTGGTGAAACGTTCAATGAGACAGTGGTCCCTCTGAGGTACACGCCTAGAAAGTTTGCTCTCCACCCCAAGCGGAAGTTGTTGGTTATTATCGAGAGTGACCAGGGAGCATTCACCGCAGAAGAGCGTGAAGCAGCAAGAAAGGAGTGCTTCGAGGCTGGTGGAGGGGGAGAAAACGGTAATAATGGAAATGCAGATCAGATGGAGAATGGTGCGGATGATGAAGATAAGGAAGACCCGCTCTCTGATGAGCAGTACGGCTATCCAAAAGCAGAGTCAGAAAAGTGGGTATCTTGCATCAGAGTTCTTGATCCTAAAACAGCTGCGACAACTTGTCTGCTGGAACTTCAGGACAACGAAGCTGCATACAGTGTCTGTACGGTGAATTTCCATGATAAAGAGTATGGCACTTTGTTGGCTGTTGGCACGGTCAAAGGGATGCAGTTCTGGCCCAAAAAGAATCTAGTGGCTGGGTTCATACATATTTATAGGTTTGTGGAGGATGGGAAATCGCTGGAGCTTCTTCATAAGACGCAAGTAGAAGGTGTTCCTCTTGCTCTGTGCCAATTCCAAGGAAGACTGCTGGCAGGGATCGGTCCTGTCCTGAGATTGTATGATTTGGGGAAAAAGAGACTGCTTAGGAAGTGTGAAAACAAGCTCTTTCCAAACACCATTATCTCTATCCAAACTTACCGTGACCGTATCTACGTTGGTGACATTCAGGAGGTGAGTGAAGAACCCTTTTTATATTACTTATTACTGTGAACTTCTTATAGCAAGTAATTATCTAATGTGGCTTTTTCATTGTCATTTTGCAGTCGTTCCATTACTGCAAGTACAGGCGCGATGAGAATCAGCTTTACATATTTGCGGATGACTGTGTGCCGAGGTGGCTGACAGCATCGCACCATGTAGATTTCGACACCATGGCAGGTGCAGATAAGTTTGGGAATGTGTATTTTGTGAGGCTGCCTCAGGATGTGTCGGAAGAGATAGAAGACGACCCTACGGGCGGGAAGATTAAGTGGGAGCAAGGAAAGCTGAATGGAGCACCAAACAAAGTGGATGAGATAGTACAGTTCCATGTTGGGGACGTTGTGACGTGCTTGCAGAAGGCCTCAATGATCCCGGGAGGAACAGAATCTATAATGTATGGAACAGTGATGGGTAGCATAGGGGCATTGCATGCTTTCACATCCCGGGATGATGTAGATTTTTTCTCGCATCTGGAGATGCACATGAGGCAGGAGCATCCTCCTCTCTGTGGGAGAGACCACATGGCTTACAGATCTGCATATTTTCCGGTCAAGGTATACATACATACAATAAACCCGAAACTAAAACCCAAATATACATATATCTCCAAATTAAGTCTTCTGACTTGTTTGTTTGCATCATGTATAATTGAAACAGGATGTGATAGATGGAGATTTGTGTGAGCAGTTCCCAACGCTTCCAATGGACATGCAGAGGAAAATAGCAGACGAGTTGGATAGAACACCTGCAGAGATTCTAAAGAAGCTCGAAGACGCCAGGAATAAGATCATTTAGCATATCTACACATTTTATAGTGTCAGTTCTCTTAACTTTTTATGGATGTTTTGTCATTTCTGTTCTCTCGAAAACTTAGCTTGTAATCTCTAGACACATTGTTGACGCAGAAAAGATTGTTTAAGATCAGTATTCACCTCAACATGGAACTTGCGTGTATTGTTGTAAGCCAAAAGAGAGTGGGTGCCTAGGCTTAGCTTTTACCATATATATTTGTGATGTCATGTCAGATAACATAAGATCATTGGTGATAATAGTCTATGTTAACCTGTGGCAAAGCTTCTGAATACTAACTGAAACAATCTAGATATGTCTTCTGGCAAAATCAACTCACCTTCAGGGCACTTTTAAGTCGAGTAGACTCAGGGATCAACTTAATTGCCACACCATTAACTTTTAACTTGGAGACCAGCAACAACACACCAAAATCAGAAACTATAGTGTTCATATTTACACAGACTTAGTATAAGCAAAAGCTAATTGATTTTTGATTCCTTTACCTTGCTAAGAGCAAGAGCTACAACTTTGTGAACTTGTTTCCTCCTCATACGAGGATCCATTCTCCTCATCTATTTTAGAAGCGTTCCCGCATCTTCCTCTTTACAGTTGAATAAAGCCAGAGCTTTCCCATAGGAAGTACCTGAAACGAACACAAACTTGCTTCGTACGCAAATACAAGAACTCCTGCAAATCCCTCCTCAACAGCATCGCGGATAATCCCGCACCGCTGTTGTTTCTGCTTCCGCGAATTGGAGCCGTCACCTGAATCTTTGCACCGCCGCCATTGAAGCGAGAGATTCTGGAATCTAAGGTTTTATTAGTTTGGTCTGGTAAGGAATAGAGAGCAGAGAAGATATAATGTCTCTAAACCTTCCAAGGTCATTGTTGCTATGGAGTGGTTGTTGATGTTCTGAGTCAGCAAATTCTTCAACTCATGAAGGGATTGTATCTGGTCTTGAGGGCAAGAGAAAATATTTGTGGAATGGAGAAGATGAAGCAAGAGAGAAGACATGGCTTCAACATTTATCTCAGAGCTTGTCTTTGCCACTCTTCTTCTTTATGTCTTGCTTTATAGTTAGAAGAAGAGAAGACTAAAATCCCAACAATGTTTCTTCTGTTCATCGTCATTGATTGTTGATGTGTAAATTTTTTGAACGCACTACAGCAAAAAGTTGACTTTTATGGTCTTTCTATTTCTGTCTGCATAGTTGATTCCCAAAGAATAGTTGAAATTCTATCATGATGACTCCACATTTGTTTATACATTGACTTGAAAATTTAGTGTTATTCAATACTAAACTAAAAACGATGTTACTAAAATTGATCTTACACACAATTGGATCCTGTTCAGAATAGCCTGAGTTCCTGAAACGGCTCCCAGAAGTGGTCATGGATGTTACATGTAAACCTTCTTCCCAATAAAGAAAGCGTCAAGATTGAAGCAAGATGGTAGCAGACGCCGAAAGTAACTTGTGGATCAAAACCATTCTTTGCAGCACTATTCCAGAATTTCACAAGATTTGCTGGCTCGTAGCTTATGTTCATTCCTTTTTAGATCACTATACTTGGTTGGCACAAAAGTATTTACATTGACTTGTTCGACCACAATTATCAATCCCAAAAAATTGATTAAACGATCATAAAGAGAATAACAAACGCAAGGAAAAGTTGTTTTTTTTTCCCTCATAATAAATTGAAGAATTACAGAATTACTACCAACCTTTCATTTACCAAAAACTAGATACACTCATTATGCTGCGTGTTGCATGGTAGCGAGGCAAAACAGAAAACTGACAATAGAAAGTTAAATGATCTTATTCCTGGCGTCTTCGAGCTTCTTCAAAATTTCTGCAGGTGTTCTATCCAACTCGTCTGCTATTTTCCTCTGCAACTCCATTGGAAGCGTTGGGAACTGCTCACACAAATCTCCATCTATCACATCCTGTTTCAATAATACATGATGATGCAAACAAACATGTCAGAATACTTAATTTGGAGATATATGTATATTTGGGTTTTAGTTTCGGGTTTATTATATATGTATTGTATACCTTGACCGGAAAATATGCAGATCTGTAAGCCATGTGATCTCTCCCACAGAGAGGAGGATGCTCCTGCCTCATGTGCATCTCCAGATGAGAGAAAAAATCAACATCATCCCGGGATGTGAAAGCATGCAACGCTCCTATGCTACCCATCACTGTTCCATACATTATGGATTCTGTTCCACCCGGGATCATTGAAGCCTTCTGCAAGCACGTTACAACGTCCCCAACATGGAACTGTACTATCTCATCCACTTTGTTTGGTGCTCCATTCAGCTTTCCTTGCTCCCACTTAATCTTTCCGCCCGTAGGGTCGTCTTCTATCTCTTCCGACACATCCTGAGGCAGCCGCACAAAATACACATTCCCAAACTTATCTGCACCTGCCATCGTGTCGAAATCCACATGGTGCGATGCTGTCAGCCACCTCGGCACACAGTCATCCGCAAATATGTAAAGCTGATTCTCATCGCGCCTGTACTTGCAGTAATGGAACGACTGCAAAATGACAATGAAAAAGCCACATTAGATAATTACTTGCTATAAGAAGTTCACAGTAATAAGTAATATAAAAAGGGTTCTTCACTCACCTCCTGAATGTCACCAACGTAGATACGGTCACGGTAAGTTTGGATAGAGATAATGGTGTTTGGAAAGAGCTTGTTTTCACACTTCCTAAGCAGTCTCTTTTTCCCCAAATCATACAATCTCAGGACAGGACCGATCCCTGCCAGCAGTCTTCCTTGGAATTGGCACAGAGCAAGAGGAACACCTTCTACTTGCGTCTTATGAAGAAGCTCCAGCGATTTCCCATCCTCCACAAACCTATAAATATGTATGAACCCAGCCACTAGATTCTTTTTGGGCCAGAACTGCATCCCTTTGACCGTGCCAACAGCCAACAAAGTGCCATACTCTTTATCATGGAAATTCACCGTACAGACACTGTATGCAGCTTCGTTGTCCTGAAGTTCCAGCAGACAAGTTGTCGCAGCTGTTTTAGGATCAAGAACTCTGATGCAAGATACCCACTTTTCTGACTCTGCTTTTGGATAGCCGTACTGCTCATCAGAGAGCGGGTCTTCTTTATCTTCATCATCCGCACCATTCTCCATCTGATCTGCATTTCCATTATTACCGTTTTCTCCCCCTCCACCAGCCTCGAAGCACTCCTTTCTTGCTGCTTCACGCTCTTCTGCGGTGAATGCTCCCTGGTCACTCTCGATAATAACCAACAACTTCCGCTTGGGGTGGAGAGCAAACTTTCTAGGCGTGTACCTCAGAGGGACCACTGTCTCATTGAACGTTTCACCAAGACGATCAATCATAAAAATTCTCAGAGCATCCCCTGCGACAGAGACTACACCTTCAGCGCACTGATCAGATGAAAAGGGAGCAGCATATTCCAATGTTTCGTAAGAAAGAGGCGTCAGGTGGAAGTGTCCCCGATGAATATAACCAAGCCAAGGTCGGCTAGACAAACACAGCATTGCAGACCGACCTCTCACGGAAATGGAGAACAGCTTGGGAGGCTTCAGACCCAAGAACCGGGAACGAGAATCCGAAAGCTGACCAGTCACCATATCTACCACCGTTCTGAAAAGAACACCATTCTGCAGACCAGAATTAAGGAAGAGATTTGCCGGGTGATCAGCACCATCCTCTCCACCAATTGATGCCTGAACTTCGAGGAATAGCAAAGACTCAGGAGCTGAAGAGACACTTTGAACGCTGAGAATCTGCAGGCAGTCGTCGGGATCCAAAGATAGAATGCGCACAGTATTATCATAAGACCCCACAGCAAGAAAGCGAGACCTTTGTCTTCCTTCAGGAACAGGCGCAATGTCCAGGCAAGCCACATCTCCAGACATTTCATGTTTCTCTACCTCCATCAGCTGACCAGTCATATCTGCCTCAAAATATATAAGCTCTCCCCCACTCAGTGCAATGACCACTTGAAGCCGATTATACCCAACTTTAACAATTGACCTCTTGCCAGGAGTTCTCCATTCATTAATGCGTCCATCTTCCCTTATGTGGCGGATACCATTTGGATGGACTTGCATGAGAGAATCATCGCCTATCAGAGAGACAGCCAGGGACGGGGTAGTATCAAGAAACCCACTGTCATTAACTTCCTCAACTGTTTCACCGATTGAAAGAACAAGGGTAGCATTGGTAAAAGAGACGACGATATATGCATCAAACTCATCGCTCACATTCTTTTTCACCGTCCACACAGCACTTGGCTGACCTGGAAGCTGAGAGACAGCCATCTCAGAGATTGCCAAACCAGGTCTCAGTATCCTTAGAGAGGAGCGAGGACCCCGCCCACAAAGCGAAAAGATCTGAGGGGTTTCTTCCTCAAAAAGGTTGAGGACTTTCATGTCCATGAGCGGCATCAGACTCTCGACTTGGTCAATCCTAACAAGATTCTTAAGTCGTCTAGGTTGGAAAAAGACGGGCTGAAAACCTTCTTCAGTCTCCATCAGATTAGAGGATGAAGACTCCACATCAGGTTCCTCACCTATAGCCTGAAACTGATACAAACCATGGTTTCCAAACTCGGAAGCAGAGAAAAGAAATCCCAGCTTCAACACACATATAGATGCAGCGACAGGAATGGTGTCAAAATATTTGATCTTCAACTCGGAGACATGATCGCCATCGTGATCCAGAGTAACCTTAAAAACATCGCCATACTCGGTCTGAATAAGAAAGAAGAACATAGTCTTTTGCTTGTGCACGGCGGCAGAAACAACCAAAACCCCTCTTTCAGCAGGCAAATCAGCTCGTCTAGGAATCACAGCTCTCACGTCGGGATGACCCTGATTCTTATAGATAACAAAATTCTCAGCGCAGACCAGAACTCCACTGGGGCCATCAGCTCCCCCAGGAACAGTAACAAGCATATTGGCACCATTGTCAACTGGTTCAGCCCACTTTCTAGAGACATGGTTGAGCCCCAAATCGAGCTCATAGAAAGTCAAATGCTTCTGAGCCTCACTTGCAGCTTGGCCAGTAGGATCCTGATCAGCCTCGGAGTAATCAAGCTCAATGGCAGCAAAAATAGGGTTATCGAAGCCGCAGTCGACACCGCAGACGGAATAGCAAATGGTATGAGACTTGTGAGCCTCCAAGGGAGAAGAAATGGTTAACCGAGCAGAAGTATCTCGGTTCAAAACATAAACCAATTTCTGCTTCTCACAAGCTCCAATCATAACAGCTCGACCTTTGGGATCAACAGCTAAGTACTGGCCAGGCACAATTCTACGGCAACCAGACTTGCCAAAAGTCTCCTGATGAACTTTATCAAACACATTCTTCTCCTTGTTGTATTCAAGTATTACAATCCTACCCGAATCTGAGCCAACCACTATATAATCCTTTTGCGCACCAGTCAACCTAAACTGAGCTAAGGATCTTATTGCTCCAAATACTTCCACTGAGTGTATCGTCTGGATCTTACCGTTCTCATCCGGCCGGAGAAGATCCAGAATCTTCCCGCGAGCTACTGCTATCTCCTGTGTCTTCCCGCCGGAGAAGTTCCCGTTTATCGCGCAGATTATTCCCGTTGCCTGTTGCAGAGTTAGACTGTATAGATACATCTCTCTAAATGGCAAAGCCTAGGGTTTAGCTGAATCCCGAAGCTGAGTAATAAGGAGGACTTCAACTTATTAGGTCTTCTGCTGCTGAAACTGAGAGCTCTTTCGATTATAGGGTGAACTCCTCCTCCTATACCATTCCTCAGCTTTGGATTTGGCAGTTTACGATGAACAAGGAGAGATGACTAAACCCTAACTCCGTACTATTACCGCCATTGCTCCGAGCTCTCGCTCGACTAAGAAGAGACTGGTGTTCTAACGGCGCTGATTGGATCATTGGGCCCATTTCCTGGAACTAAACCGGCCCAACAGTTTTAGTCTAAAGCCCATATTAGATTTATTGCTTTGATTTTATTTTTTCTTTATTTCTAAATCACCTTTTAAATCATATCTTATTGAATAATGTATTTACTAAAATATAATGTATTTACTAAAATAAAGGTTTATACAATTTACATGGTTTCGAAGAGACAATCATGGAAACAACCATAAGATTAGAAACAAAATCTTTATTACAAAAAAAAAAGTTGTTTTCGGAAATCATCTAATTTCTTAAGCTTATCATCCATCCTTATTTCTTCAAACCTTGGAATATATATATTTTTTTTGTTGCATATGGAACAAACAACAAGGCTTAGTCAATTATAAATAGCCTAAACCGAATCTGAGATGATCAGATTTTAAGATTTTGCTTCATCATTGTTAGCCTCTCACATGAAGAGTAGTAATTCTTGTTTGCATCCATTGAACAATGTCACTGAACACAACATCTGAATTCTCTGGAGGCTCCCCGAACAGAAGGCTATGCCACATTTCAGGATACAACTTCAAAGTCTTGTCTTTAGACGTAGCCACCTCATAAAGCAGTTTGCTCACTTCTTTATCCGTCACTTTATCATCTTCTCCATGCAATACTATGAACGGCATTGTCACCTATATATATATATCTCACATGCAAATTAACACTTTACCTTAACATGTTGATTTTTCTTGTGTGCGTGTGTGTGTGTGTGTTTGGGTTTGTTTTTACGTTTGCATGTGTTTTATTTTGGTTAATTTTAAATGTAAACGCAAAACACAAACGGAAAGAGAAACTTCGTTTGCGTTTGTGTTTACGCCTTTACCAAACTATTTTATAAAGAAAACTAATTTTTGTTTAGTTTTAGTTAAATTTTGTTTCAAAAGAATTTCAATTATAAACACAAAAATATAAATTAGTGCTTGGAACAAGCGCAATGGACATTTGCCTTTATGTATAATAATACCTCGTTCAATCGATTCTCTAGATCGAGGCTAATTCTAAAAAGCTCGCTCATCGTCTTCATACGAGGCCTCCCATTGTAGCAATTTGGATTCTCTCTTATCTGTTTATTTAAATAGTCAACAAATAGCGTTTCTGGTCCTAATAGACTACGGATTAATTATAAGATTTATATGCTATAATTTATTGGTACCGATAACAAAAATGTATCGAGAAAAAAAAGAAAGAAAGAGTACCTCTTGCCTCTTTTGAGGCATTTTTATCGCATTATTGATTATATCGGGTCCTGAAATTATTGACTTCCATGATGGGATGAGATTTGTGACCATATTGATCATAGAAATAACCATTCGTGATGGTTTCATCTCCTCAGCAATCTGTCGACTTTCATCAAATTTGTAACTATACATAATTTTTTTATAAGAAAGGAAATGAAGTGATATTGGGTTTGCCACAAAAAAAAAAAACAGGAAATGAAGTAATGATATATATAAGTGAATCTGTAGTTCACCTTACACATGGGAGCGATAAGGATTCCTCCATCCCAAAACTCGGGTTTCTTGCGGTGCAAGAGAAGAACTACGGCTCCTCCCATCGACTCTCCCATCAAAAACTTCTTCTTTTTCATGTTATCTCCCATCTCTGCCTTGCACAACAAACAAAATCCAAGTCACACGGTTTAGTGGCGTGTGCAACTCGTGCATTTGCACAGGACCCTGGTTTATAAATGATTTGTTCTAAATTGTTTTTGAACATGTATAAATCAAGATCTCTAGGTTCTGTTTTTTTTTTTTAAATATATATGTACCACATACAATTACTATAGATCTACAATGAAACTATATACGGTATGAGACAACTCTATAAATTATACTCATAAGAGATTCACGCCATTAAATTTATCGCATATATATATATAGCCACAACTGTTTTTTTTTTTTTTTTGTCTTTCTTGACGGGTCATGGATGACTATTTGCATTTACATTTACATTTTTAACAAAGTACTTTCTAAATAAATCCACAACCTTCAATGTTTCAAGTAAAATTCAAAATTCATTCGTTACTTGCAAATGCAAACGCCAAACAAAATAGAAGAAAACGTTCGTTTGCGTTTGCACTTTCCAAAAATATATACAATTTTAAAAAGTATTTTACATTTAAAAATACAATATTTTTCTCATGTAAATGCAAATGCAAATGCGTTTGGAACCATCCAAGCTTATATCTAATGTAATGACAGGTCAATGTGTAATGAGATGATGAAGAAGAGATGGACCAGCTATTTTGGTGAAATGTGAAGAGACATCATCGATGAGAATATCGAAGTCATCAATGTAGACAGAGAGGCCCTCTGATCTTCCATGTCCTTCATATTCAATTCCATACACACCAAAACCTTCTTTTGCAAACTTAGATGCAACATCTGCACGTAAGAATGATTTATATATTCACTTCTTTGTTCCTCATTCTACAATGGATGCATATATATGTATACCTTTAAAGGTGGTGCTGCAATCAATTGCATAGCCATGGCAAAAGAAGATGAGTGCTCTTGGTTCTTGATTCACTAAAAACCATTTACAGGTTAAAAGTTGCATTCCCCGTGAATTCTCGAAGAATTCCTAAGTCATAAAACTCTGATTCGTCTGATTTGTTCATTTTGATAGATAATAAAAACAATGAATCTTAGAATCGAGTAATGATATTTACCTCGCTATATCCGACTTGCCCATCAACATGAGCCTGTAAATGACAAAAGTCAAATCACATATAAATATCTTTGGAAGCCATGAGAAGAAGAAAAAGAAAAACTAACCATATTCGATCCCAGAAAATGTAATGAAAGTGTAGAAATTAATTCATGGCAGAATAAAATGGGGTTAGGTTGTTGTTTCTTGTGGAAGAAGAAATGTGTAGAAAAAGGTTGAATCAGACAATCGTAGTGTCCTTTTTCTTCGTTCACAAAAAAACTATTACTATTTTTAGGGGTGACCTAAATTTAGCAAATTTCGTAACACCAAAAATTTGCACTAATGACGGGATAAGTTTTCTTTCCTGAAGAGTCATTTAGTGATGTTGTAACTTCATAATAATGATGCACAATTAAGTCTACTAACAAGCAGGTTGGTTACTTTTTTTCTTACCACATACACTAGTTTCTTACTTTAGTATTTTTACTACTGATACGTGTTCTCTGAAGTCATACACTGTCTTCGGACATTTCCATTTCATCCTATTCGAAGTTGGAAGCCCGGTGGTGAGCCCAAATTAGAACAAATGCAAGTTATTTATTGTTTAATTTTTTACATAAATATGCAATTTGATGTTGGTAAACACAGATAAAAACACCATACGCAAACAATAAATGTAACTCTACAAAATATCACCTTTTATGTATCGCTTACCAAAAATATCACAAAAGTTTTAAAATGCCACAAAAAGGTTCCTAAAAATTTAGGATGAGGTCATAAATAATTTTGTAACTCTTTTGAAGTTTTTAAACGCTCTTCATAAAGCTAAAGTTTACAATACTTATAGAAAATTTTAAAGTTGTGAAAATTAAAAGGTGTTTTGTATTTTTAAGGTATTTTTCAGCAATAAATCTATGTAATTGCATATATATAATAGAGAAAACGTCTTACTTACAACTTAATTTTCATCTATAGTTACATATAACTCTGTTAATTATCACAAAATTTCTGACATCACTGACAGATTTTTTGTAGTCGGTTGATTAATTGTATTTTATATTTTTTTCCAATGATAAATTCAAAAAAATTAGAACTTTGGGATCCAACTCCTAAACCATCCACAATATTTTGGGATATCTAAATTTGAACTAAAAGAAATTTCAAACCATAGTTGATTTTACATCAAATTCTGTAGTCTAAATTGAGTAACTAGTTTTGACCCAAAAGAGAAAGATTGAGGGACTAGCACCCTTCTTTGGTACAGTATGGTCATAATAGCCTTGGTAGTTGGTACCAGTGGGTTCAATGTCATTATGTAAAGTACAATTTTCTTAGTTCTTCGTGGGTTTACAAGTAAAAGTTAAGGCGAAGTTCTACATCTCATCTTCATCATCATCTTCTTCATCATCTTCTTCTTCTTCTTCTTCCTTTTTTTTTTGTTAAATGGAGGAGTTTCATTAATGGTTTTCATGTTTTCTATTCAAGTCAAACTTATATATTTTCAATTGTTTGCGGGATCTCATTCTTAAGTACGAGTTTGTATTGGATCACGCAGTGTAGACTGGCGGATCATCTTGGGTATTAGAGAAGCTATCTTTTTTATTTTCTATTCTTGATAAGTTGTATTATCAAATATAAAATTGAGTTTTTGTATACTTTCTAAACTAATGCTTCAAAATTACGCCACATCAACAAATGATTTTGATTTCAGCATTTTAACTTACATAAAATTTGAGGCTTTGAGTAATGATAGGGTGTAAGACTTTAGAGCTCAAATTCACTATGCAAGAGCTAGGATATATTGGAAAATTTATGAAATTTTGTTAAAAATATATTTTTAAGACGGCCATGCACCATCATTCGACTCATTTGTTATACATCCAACACAAATGTTTCATGTGAACAGTAAATTGTCTCAGTTTGATTTTCCAGGCCGAAAATGGATTTCAAATTAATTAATCAGACTTTTATTTCACTTGAGTTGAATGATATTATTAATTATAACATATAAAGATCTACGAACCACTACTTGACTTGTACTGTTTGTTGTACAAAAGTTACAACATTATTCTTCTAGTACAATACAAAAAAGTCTCAGCGTTTTAGTCAACACTTTAATTTATACTTATTTAGGCACAGAAAAATCATCAATTATATGCTTTTTAACTTACTTCTCTAACCTTTGGTTTGGGACAGAAGCTCTCTCGTTTAGCCATTTTATAATATCACTAAACACAATCTCCAAATTCTCAGGAGGTTCTCCGTATAAAAGCCCATGCCACATCTTCGGGTATAACTTAAAAGTCTTGTCCGAACTTGAAGACACTTGGTATAGTAGCTTGCTTACGTCTTTGTCTGTAACTTTATCATCTTCTCCGTGAAGGACAATAAATGGCATCGATACCTGTTGAATTCTCAATTATTTATTATATTTTTGAATATACTAAAATCAAATCTTGGAGATATCAAAGGAGATCGAGAAAAATATGAGAAACCTGATGAAGATTCTTCTCAAGATCCAAGCTAACCATTAAGAGTTGGTGAGCGGTTTTCAAGCGAGGCCGGCCCTTGTAGCAATACTCGTTCTCCCTTACCTTTGGAATAATTAGTTTTGTTTAAAATAAAGAAAACGTCTAAAATTATACTAAACTGATGATGATAATAAATATGTTACCTGTTTTCTTATGTGGGATTCTTTAAATGCGAGGTCAATTATATCGTTGTTCGGAATTATCTTCCAAGTTGGAATAAACCGAGTTAGTTTTGTGAGAAACGAGATCACCATAGGATGTGGCTTTATCTCTTCAGCTAACTGTACGCAAGAAAAATAATAGCATTGTTACTCTTTGTTTGGTTAGAACTAGAAGTGTTATAAGTTGGATATATTTGTTGTATTACTGTTTTGGCTTTGTGTTAATAATATCTTAAAAGTCTGATGAGATTCTTAATTATATGAGAATAGTAATCAGAGAATTTATCTACGTAAAAGTAATGAAATAAGCATTAGATAA
Organism: Barbarea vulgaris; assembly: GCA_963667165.1. Classification (NCBI taxonomy): domain Eukaryota; kingdom Viridiplantae; phylum Streptophyta; class Magnoliopsida; order Brassicales; family Brassicaceae; genus Barbarea; species Barbarea vulgaris. The sequence goes on along the minus strand of OY763888.1, from coordinate 30,028,692 downwards.
AATGAAAAATACTCAAAATCTTATGTTTACAAGTCAACACTTTCATAGTAAATATAGTAACCTAAAAAATGAAGAACATGTGATGTGATCGATCAAACATACCTTACACATGGGGGCGACTAAAACGGCACCGTCCCAAAATTGTGGCTTCTTTCTAGCTAAGAGTAACACGACTGCTCCTCCCATAGATTCTCCCACTAAAAACCTCATCTTCCCCTTATTCTCTTCCCTTTCTTCACATTCACCATTTCCAAAATATATTATTAATAACATTTTCAAAATGTAGCTGATTTAAGAAAGAAAATATAGCTATATGTATGTATATATATATATATGTCAAACCTAATTAATTTTGTGGTATTTATGAATTTTTTAAAAATAGTAGTGTATTTGAAGGTAAAACTTATCTTAAGGTATTTACCACAAATAGAAGAGTAATGAGAAGAGACGTCATGAACAAGATCATCAAATTTTTTGATGTAACCATCTAACCCTCCGGATTTACCATGTCCTTCATAATCCATTGCATATACTGCGAAACCTGCCTTGGCAAACCTCGTTGCAGTGCCTGATCCAATAACGATTTACCACTAATTAATTAATTATATTTTGCTCGAAAATATATGTTGATAATTAAATTTATCAGAACTAAAGCGACGGAACTGTTCATGGTGATGCTTGATTCCATGGCGTAGCCGTGACAGAGAAAGATTAAAGCCTTTGCTTCTTGCTGCTCCTCTGGTTTCCATGAACACGTGAATAGTTGTATCCCTCGTGAGTTCAACACATAATCCTAAATCAACAAAAGAAAACCCTATTTTAATCACACCATTTTAAAACAATAATTGCTCTAATTGGCTTTTACATACAGGGCAAGAGCTAGCGTGTGCATGATAAAAGAGCTCATTAATATAATTCAAAAGAGAGAAAGAAAAAGAGAGAGAGAGCTTAAGACATACCTCTTTGTACACAACCATGATGTTCTGTTTTGTTTTATGTTTCAAGAAATAAAACTGGATTTTGGTTTTCAATGTTTCAATATATAGAAGACGAGGGAGGGTCACGTGATAAGAGATTTATTAACCAAAAAAAAAAAAAAAAAAAAATAAGAGGAGAGAAGATTCAAATCAGAGGAGAGAATATTTACTATTTACTATTTAGATTGAGATTTTAACGAAAAGCCGCTTAATTCGTTTGACTTATATAATTACCAGTTTACCACAACTATAAGCATTACCAAAATGATTTCTCATGTGTATAAATAAAGCCCATTTAAAACATATGGCCCATTAGTATAAATGAGGCCCATTTCTTCTGCGTTGGTGCTTGATTCCTCTCTCTCGCCTCCGGCGTCGCCGCTTAGGTTGGTCACTGGTTTTGCTCCTCCTAATAAGCTCTCTCTCGTACGGAAATATAGGGAGATCATACTTAGCCCCTTTTTCGGGTATATCTTCTTTATTTCATATTTTCTAAAATTTTGTTTTAGTTGAAAAAAAGTTCTTATTTTTTTTCCTCTGTTTTTTCTCAGCTCACTGAAAAATGTCTGCTAAGTGGCGAGCTCTCCAGCATCGCCATCGTTACACTTACAGTGCTGTCTTGTTCCCCAGCTCGTTCACTGCTTCTTTGAGCCAATCTAGTTTGCTTCAGTGTTGTCCCAAGTTTTACTCCAACATTGAAGAATTGGTTTCGTTGAATTCAATCTACGCGCAAGTTAATCACACCAAGAAAGTTGTTGCCTCGTTCGGTGAGGTACTCGCCAAGACCAATGAAAATGAAGGTTGTGAGAGAGAGTCTGTTTCTGTACGGGAAGCTATTAGGTTTTACTTGGAGATTCTGTTCATGGAGAATTCTTTGCCTTTACATAAGACCCTTGTTTCAGCTTTAGCTAAAACCAGTAAGTTTCATTCTGTGATTAGTTCATGTTTTCATGAGCTTTGTGATGAATATGGCGGTTTGAAAGATGGTGGGAATCGATTCTGTGTGTCTAGAGTTGCTTTATCAGTGATGGGTATGCCAAAGTTGGGATATTTGGTTGATATAGTTGAAGATTGCGCGCTTTTGGTGGCTCATGATGTCGTTTCAGGGTTGAATGCTATAATCTTAGAGACTGAAGCTTGTGCTAGGCCTCCTCCTACTGTTATGGAGCAATGCCAAGAGGCTTTGTCTTGCTCGTATTACTTGTTTCAGCGGTTTCCTTTGAAGTTTAAGGGTTTAGTCGGGGAGGATGCAAGTTTTATGGAGAGTGTTTTTGCTGTTCAAGTAAGCATTTTGAAGTCGCTGGCATTTTCTAGGGACTGTTATGTGGCTGCTGGTGTGAGTTTCTGTGCTGCTCTACAGCTCTGTCTCAAAGACGAAGAGCTTGGATTATTTATAGCGCAAGGTATATTTTGTTGGACTAGTGTCGTTAGATTGACTGATATTGTTAGCAAAATTCCATTTGCCGGGGACATTTGTTCTGAGATCTGCAATTTTTCATCTTTGAGTAGACTCTCCTTGATCCGAGGCATTCTTACTACAGTTTCTAGGGGTATTCTTGTTTCCTCTTTTGCTCGGTTGAGTAACAGTGGTTGTGATCAGAGAACTATTCTGTATGACGGAATTTTGCTCGAACTTTGTGATTTATGCGAGAACCCCATTGACAGCCATTTAAATTTCCACGCACTAACTGTGATGCAGATTTGCTTGCAACAGATCAAGACATCTATGTTAACTGACTTATCAGAAGAGTATGATCCAATGCCAGACAGCATGGCAGCTCGAGTGCTCAGAATTATATGGAACAACTTGGAGGACCCTTTGAGCCAGACAGTCAAACAAGCTCATCTCATGTTTGACCTCTTACTAGACATTCAAACCACGGTTCACCAGACAGATGATGAAGTGGGAACAAGGGAATCTTTGCTGAAAATGGTCAACTATCTTCTTCGTCTAGGATCACGCTGTAAGGGAAGGTACGTTCCGTTAGCATCTTTGGCAAGACGTTTAGGTGCTAAGACTTTGATGGATATGAGCCCTAACCTATTGTTCGAGATGGCAAATGCATATATTGATGATGATGTCTGCTACGCTGTGACATCATTTATAAAATGTTTCCTTGAAATATTGCGTGATGAAAGCTGGGGGAGCGAAGGTGTTGACCAGGGTTATGCGCGTTATCGAGAACATTGTTTGCCTCCTTTCCTTTACGGGCTTGCTTCTGGCATGTCGAAACTCAGGTCCAATCTAAATACTTATGCAGTACAAGTTTTGCTAGAACTGGATGTAGACAGTATATTTCTTTTGCTTGCATTTATATCTATTGGGCCGAGTGAGGAAGAGACCAAGCTAAACTATACTGAGTTGAGTAACATGAGTATGGAGCTGACAGTTGAACAGAAAGTTGTTGTTTTAGTATCATTGCTGAAAGTTTGTCGCACACTTGCATTCCTTGAAGGGGATATTGAACAAAGAGGAAGTACTGATGCTTTTGCAATTGTCCAAATTAAGGGTATTGAGTTAAAAGTTCCCATTGAGTGGCTAAAAATGGCCTTAACCCATGTTGATGAGTCGGTTCGTGTGGATGCTGCAGAGACACTCTTCTTAAACCCCAAGACTGCTAGCCTTCCATCCCCCTTAGAGCTTTATCTCATGAAGGAGGCTGTTCCCTTGAACATGAGGTCATCTTCTACAGGTTTTCAAATGAAATGGACCAGTTTGTTCAGGAAATTTTTTTCCCGGGTCTGTACGTCTCTGGAAAAGCAGTATAAGCTTGGGAGCAGGCAACCACTTAAAAGTGACCAGAATGCAGTTCTACGAGCAGAGAGTTTGTTCAAGTTTATGAGGTGGCTGAGTTCCTTTTTGTATTTATCTTGCTATCCTTCTGCCCCTTACAGGAGAAAAATAATGGCGACAGAACTTATACAGATCATGATTGAAGTCTGGCCTATTGTGGCTTCTAAGGATCCCACTTCTCATCAAGGCCATCTTTACCCATACTGTGATATTGTCACTTCACATGATTCAACGTTATTGCTGGTTGGATCAATAGTTGATAGTTGGGACAGGCTTAGGGAAAATTCTTTCCGTATTTTGCTTCATTTTCCAACTCCATTTACTGGCATTTCGAGTGAAGACATGTCCCAAAACATTATTCCTTGGGCCAAACAACTAGTCTGCAGTCCACGGGTAAGAGAGAGTGATGCAGGTGCGTTGACTCTAAGGCTTATCTTTAGAAAGTATGTATTGGACCTTGGATGGATAGTCAAGGTTTCCACTAATGTTTGTTGTCAAAGAGAGTGTGGAAGCATAAATGGTCTATATCAGAACTCTAAACCCAAGTATCCTGTGATTGAGTATATCAAATCACTTATTCATTGGCTTGATGCTTCTGTGACGGAGGGAGAGCGTGATCTCTCTGAAGCATGCAAAAACAGTTTTGTTCATGGGGTATTATTAGCTTTGCGTTATACTTTTGAGGAATTGGACTGGGACTCTAACGCAGTGTTAAGTGTATCAGAGATGAGAAAGGAACTAGAAAAGATTCTTAAACTGGTGACACGAATAACTACATTAGCACTTTGGGTGGTTTCTGCAGATGCTCTTTGTTTGCCTGAGGACATGGATGACATAATAGATGATGATAGTTTCTTGTCAAATGTTCAAGATGATGCTGCTGCTGTTCTCTCAGAGGAACACAAGAGTACATATCTGAAACCTGTGGATGAAACAGTACAATCAGAACAGGTAGTTATGGTTGGTTGCTGGCTCGCTATGAAGGAGGTATTGATCCTGTCATCTTTCTTATAATTTTCCTTACTTTGGCATCACTTTTTTGTGTTTTCATTTTTCTTAATACTTTTCTCAACTAGCCGCTCTTTTCATTCTGAAATGCAGAAAATTGCATCAATAAATTTTTTGAGTAACATCCTAATATAAACAATTTTCTGTATTCAGGTGAGTCTTCTTTTGGGAACCATCATAAGAAAGATTCCATTACCTAACAGCAGCCTTAGAACTTTAGAAAATGGTGATACAGCGTCTGCAGTCCCCAATGGTTCAGTGATAGGAAATTCTGAATCACTGCTTGATCTGAAGCAACTTGAAAAGATTGGAGACCACTTCTTGGAAGTACTTTTGAAAATGAAGCACAATGGTGCAATAGATAAGACAAGAGCTGGGTTTGCAGCTTTGTGCCACCGTTTACTATGTTCTAACGATCCAAGGTATGATTTTAAGCTTCTTGTGTGCCCTTGTTACTTTTTTTTCCTATTCAATGACATATTGTGTTTGTTTTTTCTTTTCGTAGACTTTGTAAGTTGACAGAATCCTGGATGGAGCAACTCATGGAAAGAACTGTGGCGAGAGGACAAACAGTGGACGATTTGTTAAGAAGAAGTGCAGGAATTCCCGCTGCATTTATGGCTCTTTTTCTCTCAGAACCGGAAGGTTCACCAAAGAAGCTTCTCCCACAGGCGCTTAGGTGGCTAATAGGTCTTGCAGAGAAGCCTCTCATGGATCCCATGGAACAGAAAGGTTCTAAACATATAGTTGAGGAGGTCAATTCTTCTGATATGCATTCGAGTGAAAAACTATCGAAGGTCCGTGTTGAAGGAGTCGTTCCAACAGTGCATGCGTTCAATGTTCTCAAAGCTGCTTTCAACGATACAAACTTGAGCACTGATACTTCTGGGTTTTCGGCAGAGGCTATGATTGTTTCAATAAGATCCTTCTCTTCACCATATTGGGAGGTCAGAAACAGTGCCACACTTGCATACACTGCCTTGGTCCGTCGAATGATTGGATTCCTTAATGTTCAAAAACGTGGATCTACCCGTCGTGCTTTGACTGGGCTTGAATTTTTTCACAGGTATGTCTATAAGATCCTCCCCTGGAAAAACATCTTGTAGCTGTCTCTACATTTGACAATGCATTGTTTTCATCCAGTATTTAATATTGTGTTGGTTTTCTTGAAGGTACCCCTTGTTGCACCCTTTCATATACAATGAACTAAAGGCAGCAACTGACTTGCTTGTCACATCTGGTCCATCTGATTCAAACCTTGCAAATCATGTTCATCCGAGTTTATGGCCCATTCTGATTCTTTTATCTAGGCTTAAGCCTTCACCCATTGCAAGTGAAACTGGAGATGACCTGGACCCGTTCATTTTCATGCCCTTTATTATGAAATGCTCTACCCAAAGCAATCTCCGTGTTCGTGTTTTGGCATCACGTGCTCTAGTAGGTCTTGTTTCTAATGAGAAACTCCAAAGCGTTCTGCTCCAAATTGCCTCAATAATACCTTCTAATGGGGCCCAAGGTGGGTCCTTCAATTATCTTCACGGAATTTTGTTGCAACTTGGTAATCTACTAGAGACAAATTGTAGAGACCTTGCTGATAGCTCTAAGAAGGATCAGATTATTGGAAAGTTGATCAATGTCCTTGGAAAATGCACATGGATGGCTTCTCCATTGACGTGCCCTTGCCCGATCCTCTGTACATCGTTTTTGAGAGTGCTTGATCATATGCGAGTTATTGAATGGACATGCTCTAAAAGCAAAAATCTAAGGGACATCTACAAATTGCATTTGGATCTATCTACATATTGCTTGGATGCAAATGCTGCTTATGGGTTCTCCTATTATGACCCTTCAATCGCTGAGCTCAGAGAACAAGCAGCTGTATCTTATTTTGGTTGCATATTTCAGCCATCTGATGAAGCAGCTGAAGCTGTTCAGATTACTCAAAGACCAAATTTGCGATTGCAGAAAGTTCGTGAAGCATCAGATTTTCCTGACCTTAATGAAAGGTTCCTTCGTTGTTTATCTGATCAATCATATGAAGTTCGTCTTGTAACACTGAAGTGGTTTCTGCGGTTTCTGAAGTCAGAAGATTTCAGTTTCTCAGAGTCGAGCATTATTTGGAGCTGGGCAAAAGAGGGTCTCCAGGTGATATTATTAGAGCTCTTGGACAAGGAGAAAAACCATAAATGTGAGAACTACATTCTAAAGATTCTTTTTCAGTGGAATCTTCTTATGTTCAAAAAATCATGTAATGGGGAATCTGTTGAAGGCACTTACGTTGGTTCGTTGAATTATGATTCGGTGTTTCATATTTGGGGCAGGCTGACTTCTCTATATGAGAGCACACGACGTGCTAAAATTCGAGGTACAGTCATGTGTTGCCTGGCAATTTGTGTGAAGCATCTCACGGGTTTGTTCTTCCACAAAAACGAATCTGAAAAAGAAGAGGAACCAAGATGGGGTTGTGTAATTGATTGTGTCTCTTACTTTGCTAACTTGATCAAACAGAAAAGCTTACCATCCGAGCAAGTGAATGTTCGCCATGCATCTGCAGAGGCTATTATAGCATCCGGTATACTGGAATCAGCGAAGCTCATAGGTCCTCTTGTCTCAAATCACCAAATTCCATTTGAAACTACACCAAGCAAATTTCAAAACGCTTGTGATATATATGCATATCAAATTCTGGAGATGTGGTTCACTTGCATCAAACTGTTGGAGGATGAAGATGATTTCATCAGGTCAAAACTTGCTACGGATGTCCAGAAGTGTTTCTTCACTTCCATGGAAGTTCCTACTCAAGTAGATAAAGTCTTGGAACTGAGCTTCAACCATTTATCTTCCGTCTTTGGGCACTGGAATGAGTATTCCGAATATCTCTCGAGATGGGTCTTCAACTCCGCAGATTACACATCCCCACCAAAGGGAGGTAGTGATCTAGTGAGACGGGTTTTTGACAAGGAAATCGATAATCACCATGAAGAAAAGCTTCTGATCTTGCAGTTTTGCTGTTACCATCTACAGAAACTACCAAACAGAGACTTTTTACTGGCACAAATACTGGACTGGAGGAGTAAATTCCACAATCAATTACTTTCTTTCGCTAAAGACCATCTCAGTAAACACAGAGAGAGCTGGGTGGGCGGTGTGGGGAACCACAAGGATGTGTTTTTGCCACTCTATGGTAATCTCCTCGGTCTCTATGCCTTCTCCAACTGCATTTTCAGATTCGAAACTGATAGCAATGACAAGAGATCTCTGTGTTCTGACATGGTTGAACTTGGGGAGGCCCTGAAACCCTTTTTGAGGAACCCGTTGGTGTCTAACATGTTCCGAGTAGTTGTCAGACTACATGAGAAGTTGCTGGATGATTCTTTGGTGGACTTATCTACTGTTCTTTCTGGAGAGATTTGGGATGGTTTTGATCCATATTTTCTTCTCACTGAGGGAGAAATCAAAGTCGGATCTTTCTACTCAGTTGAAAGATCTGAAGGAGGATCTTGGTCTCCTCCGCGTCGCTAAGGTCACTGGTGGTACTCTTAACAAGCTCTCTAAGATGTATGTTCTCTCACCTCTCTCTTACGGAAACATGAAATTTATTGCTTTCATGACTGATGTTGCATTCTGAAAATTCCATTATTAATTGTAACTGCAAACACTGAAATTGACTGTTTAAAAGGATCACGACCTAGATATTACTCTCATGCTTCTGCTTATGTTGCACACATTGCTCATATTTCCAGTTCTTCTTCCCGTAAGCTGTCTTCAAAGGAAAATAATGTTACTTGTAATCTATTTGAATCTCTGTGGATCTTCTTGGCTTAGACTTTTATCAATCTTGTGAAGCCTCAGTTCTAAAGTCATTATGAATCTGAACATGGTCTTTTTGGGTTGTTGCAGGAAAGTGGTGAGGAAGTAGATTGCGCAAGTGTTTACTGTGATCTCACAGAAACAAAATTCTTCTCTTAGGGGAAGTATACAAGAAGAAGAAGTTGTTGCCACTCGATCTCCGTTCCAAGAAGACTAGAGCTATCAGAAAGGACACTAGCCAAGCACCAGGACAATTCCAATTCAATTTAACGACATGCTTTGTTTTGGTCCATAGTTAAATGCGTTGGATAGGCATCGCTGAAGACAGAACAAGAGAAGAATATAGAAAATGTAGTTTCCAATTTGAAAATATACCACAACTTATGGTTTTTGAACTTATTAGATGACACAATTACTTTGGTAAAATGCATGTCACAACTTTTTCAACATTCTGAATGTCCTAAGGCTCTTAGTTTCAATGATACTTACTACAAAACTCGCGACCATTTTTTCTTGCAATGTTCTAACGGAAAACAGAGTTTTCTTTTCATGGTGTTTTTCCTACAGCTCTCTCTGTATATATATGAGCAAATGTTGTGAATATTAAACTATATAAGCATTCCAAACAAACTAAATGTTTCTTTTGTAAAATCCAATTGTTAGGTCGTGTCACAAATAATATATCGTACATGTTGTAGAACCAGCTACATTATAGTTAGATGTATCTACATATCAAGTCAAAATAGCCATTCGGTTTTCTCCTTTTTTTTTTTTTTTTTTGGATATAAAAACAAATTTTGTTGGAAATGTTAAGCCAATATTTGTTTAAATAACTTTTGACTTGTGGAGTCTCATTTGTCTTTACTCTCATCTTACGCTTGAGTTGACCACTTCACAATCCCGTCTGCAAATTGTTTTCGCACATCCATATTATTTAACTTGTACGTCCTTAGAACTCCCCAAGGTTACAAAACTTCCTTTGTAAAATTTGTGCGAATAATCCAGATAACATAACAAGTCCCCAATCTGAATTGAACCAATGGCATTAATGAATAGTCATTGCTTTGTTGATTGAAGATTTCCACTTAAAGAAAAGACAACAAGAAGTGTAGAATAACACAAAGTCTTTTGGTTCGTAGTCGTCGGACGACCAAACTGACCGAATACGTAAAGTAACACTAGTCATCGTTAGGTTAGCATATAGCCAACTCACATATATGTACGTCATCGAAGCGAAATTGGTTGAAATATATTACGTAAGTGCAGTTGACTTTGGTAAGCGAATATCGATTTTGTTCTTTAAGGAAGAATATCTTTGGACTATGGCTGGAAATTGCCAATGAATCAGATATGTATATCTTTTATATTATAATTTATGGAGAACGTATATTTGACTTTTTCTTGCAAATTTTATCATTTCACATAACATGCGAATATGTAACTGTGTCTCTGCATATAGTAGACATGTAAAATCCATGAATAGGCAAGTTGGATGGAATACATTGTTAGTACGTATCGTTGATCTTATTTTGGTCAAACGAAAGGATATTAATAGTTTTATATGTATGATTACAAGTTTACAACTAACATAATTTCCCTTTTTCCTTAATCGTTTACAATCACATCAGATTATGACACAATAACAGTAGTTATATAAATGATTAAACTATAATTTTCAGTAAACTTCAAAAGTGAATACTCTAATGTACAGATGCCTGAGTCCTAGGGGAAATCTATTGAATTACAAGTCTTCATTCTTAGGTTGGTTATAGTAATTATAAGTCTTTAAAATAATGATTTCTACGAAAGAATTAATCGGTTTTATTCAGTTTTGATATACAAAAATAGATAGACAAAACAAAATAAACTACTACAATCAAATAAATCAATGTACAAACATAATTATATACTAAAATACAAAATAAATTAAATAAGAAAAAGATAAGTCGACAACAAAATTTGAATACACCAATCAAAGACAATTTCATCATATAATCTAGAACGCTAAATATCTAAATTTCGGACTTTTCTGGTAAAACTTCTATTAGATTGGTTGGTAATACAAAAGCCGAACACGAGAGATAATTAGTTATCAAATACTGCGAATGATGCAATAAAACAGTCAAATCAATTGGTGAACAATTTGATAAAATACATATTTATGAATTATAAGTTGACAGATTGAAATAGTCAAATATTTCTAGACGTGTATAGCAGAACTTTATCGCGCCATAAATAAAATTAAGGCTTATACATCAAAGTCAATGATTCTCTTTGGTCTCTATTCACAGATAAGCACATCGTCATCGATGTCAAAGTCAAGACCGATCTCTCTATATAATTTGTTAAACCATCTTCTTCATAATATAGAAAGAGTAAAATCCAAGTAACACCATTTTTAAAACGCCTGTTTTGAATTCAAGAAGAAGAGAGCTTCTTCTTCAATGGCGAAAAAGACTAAATTTTCTTTTTTCTCTTCCTCATCTCCTAAATCTATTCCTTCTTCACCTTCTTCATTCACTTCTTTCCCAGCTTCTCCTCTGAACCAGAACTTTACTCAATCTATGATGGAGGAAACCGTGGAGACAGCGGAATCCGTCATCAGAAAATGGGATCCGAATACGCCTTCCTTCACCAAGATCGTCTCTTTGTTCAACCATAGTAGAAAAGAGGCCAAAGAATTCATCAAATGTGTTCGTGATTTGCGCAGAGCGATGCACTTTCTTGTCTCTCAAGACTCTCAATCTCCAAAGCTTGCTCTTGCACAGACCTTGATGCAGATCGCTATGGCAAGGCTTGAAAAAGAGTTTTTCCAGATATTATCTTCAAATAGAGACAAGCTTGATCCCGAATCAGTTTCTGGTCAATCCTCAATCTCCAGCAATTCTGAATTTGAAGATATTATGGAATCTGATGAATACGATGAAGATGACAATGAGATACAGAAAGCTCGTGAATCGATCACTCAGGTTGAGAAAGCTTCAGCTGTAGTGATGTCTGACTTAAAGGCAATAGCAGAGAGTATGATCAGTTGCGGATATGGTAAAGAATGCGTAAAGATTTATAAGCGGATCAGAAAATCAATAGTAGATGAAGGACTGAGCTTGCTTGGGATCGAAATCTACAAAGGCTCCAGATTTCACAGAATGGACTGGGTCACGCTTGAGCATATGATCAAGAACTGGATCAAAGCTGCAAAGATTGGCGTTGCCACGCTCTTCCGTGGAGAGAAACTTCTCTGTGATCATGTCTTCTCTGCTTCCAATTCAACAAGAGAGTCATGCTTTTACGAGATTGCAAACGAAGCAGCCACAAACCTTTTCAAGTTCCCTGAACTTGTTGCCAAGGAGAAGAAATCGCATGAGAGGATCTTCCCCCTAATGGATCTTCAGGCTGCGATCTCTGATCTCTGGCAAGACATAGAGATGATATTCCACTTCGATTCAATGGCTGGTGTGAAATCTCAGGCGCTCACGTCACTGCAAAAACTAAAGGTTTCAATACACAGTGCTCTCACGGATTTTGAATCAACCATTCAGAAGGATTCGACCAAAGCCCTTACGCCTGGAGGAGGGATTCATAGACTGACACGATCAACAATGAGCTTCATCTCTTCCCTTTCTGAACACAGCTGTGTCTTGTCTGAAATCCTTACAGACCATCCACTCCCAAGAAACACCAGCTTGCTAGAATCTTATGTCAGAACTCCAAACTTGGAAGATGAACAACACAATTACGCACTCTCAGTCCATTTAGCTTGGCTCATCCTGGTCTTGCTATGCAAACTAGACACCAAAGCAGAGCATTACAAGGATGTTTCGCTGTCTTACCTTTTCCTTGCAAACAACCTTCAGTTCATCATCCAAACGGTTCGTCCAACTCACCTGAAGGATCTCCTTGGATATGATTGGCTCACTAAGCACAACGATAAACTCAGCGCTTATGCTGGGAATTATGAGATAGCAGCATGGTCCAATGTTTTCATGTCTTTACCAGAGGAACCCACAGACCTATCACCAGAGGAGGCCAAAATATATTTCAGAAGATTTCACGCGGCATTTGAGGAAGCATATATGAAACAATCATCACGAGTTGTATCAGATGCGAAACTTAAGGATGAACTGAAGGTTTCGATAGCAAAGAAACTTGTACCAGAATACAGAGAGTTTTACAGGAAGTACTTACCAATGCTTAGCCAGGAGAGAAACATCGAGATCCTAGTGAGGTTCAAGCCAGATAATTTGGAGAATTACATCTCTGATCTGTTCCACGGAACTCCAATACTTGGTTCCTCTTCTTTTTCTTCATCTTCATCTTCACCTTCTTCGTCCTGGATTTCACTTGGATGTGTTTCAGGCTGAGAAACTCGATTCACAGTTTTGGCTGAATCTTTCATTCTACATGATGTGAGAATTAAAAGATTGTACAGATACTTGTGTTGGCATTGTGTGTGCAACAGAAAATGTGAACAAAAACGACATTACTATTTTCTTTACATTTATTTGAATAAAGTTTTTCATCTTCTAAGAAAAAAAAACTTATGAAAATATGTAAGAATTAAGACGAGCGGTCTCTATTCTCTAATAACCGCAGCTAATATAAATTTAGCAAAGAATTTGATACAAGGAATATACAGACAAGAAGCCAGTTAAAACTTATCATAAAGAAGTTATAAATCACAGAGCATACTGTAAACATAATGTGCTGAAGAACAAAAGCATTGTTCACTCCTTGAATAACTCAAAAAAGAAGGAAATACGATATGCAAGAAAACAATCGGATAGCATATTACTACTTAGGAACTCCATGATCGGAAGGACGGGATAGAGATTGCCAACCGGTACAAATATTCATGATTTGCTTGAGAGTTTCAGATGGTGGCTCAACAGTCCATGTCGGATAGTGTTCGCTTGGATGGAACACACACTCTTCACTGGCTCCTGTCAACATGGGAGGTTGAGCTCCGTTCAAGAACAAGTCATTTTCAGATCGTACTAACCCAGCTCTCACTTCTTCCTTGTCAGCAGCCTGCAAACAAATTCACACAAGATGATGGTGGTGAATTCACAAGAAGAACAAGATTTTCTCTGATGCAAATGAAAAGCAAGAATCAACCTTTTCTGGGTAGTATTCAAAAGTTTTCTTCTTCACTCCCGCTTCGTATATATTGCATTGAGAGAATACCTGATTTGAGAAACATAATGATCCTCAGTTGAGATCCTAAGTTCTACAATTGGATTTTTTTATAAAGCCCGTCTCCCGGATTTATTCAGACAACAACTATAAAAGAGTTTACCTGCGCTTCAACGCTAGCACAAACAGCATATATTCCCCAGTTCCTTGTATAATTGTTGTACAAATGAACTTTTCCAAATCTGAGACGAGGTTGTCTCTGCCTCGTTCCATCAAAGAAACAATGATGAATGGTCACTCGGATACATCTATCATCAACATGAGAAGGATCAGCTCCAATCAGCATCGTCTTGTCATGCTGTGCAAAATAACACCTGTAAAAAACCAGAGGCAAACAAAAAGAAGCAAAAATCAAGCACCACCACAAGAGCATATACATAAGGTTAGCTTAACCATCCAAAATCATCTATCTCACCTAGAAACAGTGATATCCGTGCTTTGTCTGGTGATATCAATAAGCCCATCATCGTAATCGCGCAAGCTACATCGATCGATCCAAATGTGTCTAGACTTTGGTTTAATCTGAATGCCATCAACATCATGGCCTCTACCACCTTCAAACTCCAAATTACAAATGATGATATGTTCACATTCCTTCAATCTTATTCCTTTCCCCGTGAGCTTGATTCGTTGTCCTCTCCCATCAATCGTCTTGTAAGACGATACACTCAAGTATGAATTGAGATTTATAGTTCCAGAAACTGCAAAAACAATCCATAACGGCTCTTTCCTTCTACCTCCTTCACGAAGAGTCCCAGGTCCATCATCTAAAATTCACACATAACCAATCTCAAGATCTTCGAAACGATTCAGAATCTCAAATCAATAAACAAATGCATCTCACAATCAAGGCAACAGAACGCAAAATCCACTCGGAGAAATCGATTAGAAAACGAAATTAAGCTCGAATTCAAGTAAGATCGTCGGTAAGAAGCATCGGCCATAGCCATTTCTAATACATGGATTCGTAGATACAATTATGAATACATCAAACACCTGCAAGAGAAGTGACAACATAGAGATCGCCGTGGAGACCACCGACGGAGAAGCGGCCGAAACCCTCCGCACGGCCGGCCAAAGCCCTGAGGTTGCAATCGGCATCGGCGTATGGTAGCGACGTCATCGTTCGTTTCTTATGCGACGACGTATGGTGTGTCTCTGTTTACCGTTAAGCGGCTCTCTAACAAAGGCCGCACAAGCACAAAAGTATATTCTCTAGATTGGTAAATTCGGTTTTACTAAAGGTTTGTAAAAACCGGTTTGGACCGGGTGGACTATATTTGGTTTATTACTACCCCATCATCAACTATCGTCAATTTTCAACTAAAACTCGCCATCAACATTAACATTAACACCTCTAAAATTGCGTTATCCCTCCCTTTTTTAAGCAATCTGTCGTGTTTAATTTTGTTCATACCTCAATTTGTTCCACCTTCATGTCTTTATAAAGTTTATTATTATTTCATTGTTGTTTTGATATTTTCGCCAAATAATCATCATACATAATATATATATACACACATTACAAGAGAGTCTCGTCTTTTTCCTATGATTTTCTGAAACACGGTTCGTTGGAAAATTTTCCACCAATTTTTAGTGATATTCCAGCGAAAAACCTTGAATTGGTTTGTTGACCAAAAAAAAAAAACCTTGAATTGGTTCTTAGAAGTAGAACTATAGACCTAGTAGTTTTGGATACTCTCAATCCATAGTTCAGGGTCAGTCCTCATCACATTCTTAAGAAACATTTGTAATCCTTATTTTTTGGATATCTACTGTATAAAATAAATTGTAAAGTCAACACTAAATAATAAAATAAATGTTACATGCATGCATGGGATAAAGTGTAAACAAGAAAACAATTTTGTCGAGTCGATCATACATCAAGAGAAGAGAAGTTTAAGCTTGATAATGATAAATTATGTATATTATATTAAGGTATCTTTGTCCGTTTACTAAGTTCAAATGGTTAAGGCTCTCAGTTTTTCTTTTCAAAAACATTATTGGTTTAAATTTTACATATCCAAATAATTTTGAAATTAATAAACAAGCAGTACTTATTCATTTCAAATTTGATATCAATAAATAACCAGTTGTTCCTTTTGAATTGAATTTTTTTATCACAAAGATTTGAGTTCCCATTTATATAATTATAGTTCTCCAACCCGAAAATATCTCATATAGTCATACGAGTTTCTTTTTATATATCAATAGTTCAACACCAACTGTTTTGTGGAGCCACATTGAAGAGAAAGAGACGTAAGTCGTTCTCTTACGAGTTTTGAAATCCACATACACTGTATACATTACATGCATGTTTATCAACACATCGCTCAATCGTTCCAGCACGGTACCTATCAGTCTATAGATGTTTATCATTTCTTTTCCTTTTTTTTTTTTTGGACTATTTCATCAACTAATTCTAGATGGTATATATACATATTTTAATAAAGGTATATATTTTGTGTATCGTTGTTAATATTTGACTTTGTAATACTAATAAGGTGTGCATGGAACTAGCGAAACCATTAATCCAAAACGAAAGAATATGTGTTTATGGGCCGTCGGAAAGAATACTAAGTACGTACATACAGTATATATTTTAGTTTCAGACTTGAAAAGATTGTGGACGATTATATTAACCTGAAACTTATCGGTTACTAACAACAAAAGTCAAATTTGGGTTGAACAAAATTTTAGGCTTGCGCATTTGGATATCGGTTCGAGTTCAACTTCGGGTCGGGTATTTCGGTACTGCTGTTGAGATACCATTAGGGTATTTTTGAATGTCGGTTCAGATAATTGATTATGGTTCGATTCAATTACATATTACCCGAACATACCCGAAAATAATCAAATGTATAGTATATGGAATACTGGAAAGAAAAAAATCTAATTGATTCAAATTCCATTTTTACCGCATAATACCAATTATGATACTAATGGTACATCTAACCAGAGTAAAAATTTGAAACCAAACATTCAAAAGATTCCAAACAAGCAAAAATTTTTAAATAGAATTAAAAAGTTTGATAATTTCGGGTAATTGAGGATATTTGTTCGGATCCAAATTAAGTATTTGAAAACAAGAACCAATCAGTTATATCAGTTGGATCGATCTGAATCCCATTTTTTCCCATAGAATGCCCATGCCTAAACAATATTGGTTGATATGTTAAGGTCCCATACTTAAATGCGACGTGTTGGAAAAGTCAAATTTGCAATTATATATATGAAGATAGTGATGTCAAAACAAAACCAATATCAAGATATTTTTACCACGAAATTAATAATCACGTGTATCTTCTCGTGTTTTTTCCATTTTTTGCTTCTTATATACATTTATATCGAAATTATGTCGAAAACCAAACTTCTGAATGGTCGTGTGGACTCTTTAACGAGCTACACACGTTAAAGTCATTAACATCGCTGCCCATTCACACACATGGTATATATCATTGTTACAGTTACACTGCAAGTTGCAACACCAATTACAATTTACTTATAAATAACTAACATATCGAACTATATACATCCCATCATAAAGATGTCATCACTAAGACCTTTCTGATTCCATCCACCATACTTCGCCATCAACCCGATCTCCTAAAGCTTAAAATTAAACTCTAAACGACGCCGTGAGAGATGAGTCTCTCACTTAGCGGTAGAAAGATTACGGTGCCACGAGTTCTGCCGGAAACTCAGTATATCACTCCCATCGGATCACCTACACTCGACGAGTTGCTCAAAGACTGCGACAGTTTCCGGAAGGGAGATTCCGGTGACGCCGTAAAAAGTGACGATCCAGCTCATCACATTATTGATGTTGAAACCTTATACGTAAAGCCTGTGCCGTTCGTCTTAGCCTTTAACAATCTCGGCTACGACGTCACACTTCGCCGGCGGTTTGATTTCTCGCGGAAAAAAAGCTCTGCTTCGGTGAAAAATCTACTCGATAATGTTTCCGGCGAGACTTTTGACGGCGATATACTCGCCGTTCTCGGTGCAAGCGGAGCAGGGAAATCAACGTTGATCGATGCATTGGCGGGGAGAGTTGCTGAGGGAAGCTTGAGAGGCTCCGTAACTCTTAACGGAGAGAAAGTTTTACAATCTCGACTGTTGAAAGTGATATCGGCATATGTGATGCAAGACGATCTCCTTTTTCCGATGCTCACCGTTAAAGAAACCCTAACGTACGCTTCCGAGTTTCGTCTCCCGAGAACTTTGTCTAAATCGAAGAAAATGGAGCGTGTTGAGGCCTTAATCGACCAATTAGGGCTCAGAAATGCGGCGGACACTGTCATTGGAGACGAAGGACACCGTGGAGTCTCTGGTGGAGAGCGACGGCGCGTTTCGATCGGGATCGATATCATCCACGATCCTATAGTCTTGTTCCTCGACGAACCTACATCGGGATTGGATTCAACCAACGCGTTTATGGTGGTGCAAGTTCTGAAACGAATTGCTCAAAGTGGCAGTGTCGTAATTATGTCGATTCATCAACCTAGTGCTCGTATCTTGGATCTGCTTGATCGGCTTATCATCTTATCACGTGGCAAGAGTGTGTTCAATGGATCTCCGGCGAGTCTTCCTTCTTACTTCTCCGATTTTGGTCGTCCCATACCGGAGAAAGAGAACATAACAGAGTTCGCACTTGATTTAATTCGACAGCTCGAAGGATCCTCTGAAGGAACTAAAGAGCTAGTAGAGTTCAACGAAAAGTGGCAACAGAACCATTCTGTTCGAGCCACGCCACAAACTGGCTTATCTCTAAAAGAAGCCATTAATGCAAGTGTTTCTAGAGGCAAACTAGTCTCAGGTTCATCTAGAGCCAATCCCATTTCCATGGAAACAGTATCTTCATACGCAAACCCTTCATTGTTCGAAACATTCATCTTAGCCAAACGGTACATGAGAAACTGGATCCGTATGCCCGAGCTCTTAGGCACACGGATCGCTACCGTTATGGTTACTGGTTTTCTCTTAGCAACCGTGTATTGGAAGCTAGACAACACTCCGAGAGGTGCACAAGAGAGATTGACCTTATTCGCATTCGTCATGCCCACAATGTTCTACTGTTGTTTAGATAATGTCCCCGTTTTCATCCAAGAACGTTACATTTTCTTGAGAGAGACAACACACAACGCATACAGAACATCTTCCTATGTCATATCTCATTCTCTCGTGACCCTTCCTCAGCTAATTGGTCCTTCCATAGTATTTGCCACGATCACATTCTGGACCGTTGGATTGAGCGGCGGGTTGGAAGGTTTCATCTTCTATTGCCTCATAATCTACGCCTCCTTTTGGTCTGGATCCTCAGTCATTACTTTCATATCCGGTCTTGTTCCTAATATCATGTTAAGTTACATGGTCGCCATTTCCTATCTCGCCTACTGTTTACTGTTAAGTGGATTCTATGTCAACCGAGATCGGATACCAATCTACTGGACATGGTTTCATTACATTTCACTGCTCAAGTATCCTTACGAAGCTGTCTTAATCAACGAGTTTGATGACACGTCTCGTTGTTTTGTTAAGGGAGTCCAAGTATTCGATAACACTCTTTTGGGAGGAGTGTCCGATTCAGGTAAGGTTAAGCTCCTTGAAACTCTGGGTAGATCTCTGAGAACGAAGATAACGGAGTCCACATGCTTGAGGACTGGATCTGAATTACTTGCACAGCAAGGTATTACTCAGTTGAGCAAGTGGGATTGCTTATGGATTACGTTTGCCTCCGGCGTCCTTTTTAGAATCTTGTTTTACTTCGCCTTGCTGTTCGGGAGCAGGAATAAGAGGACGTGAAGGTTACATGTGTGCATTAGCTATACATATTTAAGTGAAGCTTGAAGTATTTGGCTTCTCGAATCTCGATGTTGAATTGTTGTGATCAAGCTGTAGCATATATACTCGTTTCATCTTTGTAATTTCTTTAAAATAATACAGAGATGTGTAATCAAACTGTGATGTTTGCAAACATAATATGTTTCTTTAAAAGATTTTTTCCTGTGGGGAATAGATATTGCATTATTGATTACTCACTGAAAATTTTTTAAGGCATGTCAGAATACAATTATTGGATACCCATTACTATAAATTCAGTGGCTCAGAATTATATTTGAGTTATGATGTGGATGTAGTCCTGTCAAGCGGGTCAATCCGTGACCTGCGACCCGTCCTTCAACGGGTTTTAGTAAATTTTCGACCCGCATCAATCCGCAATCCACAATCCGTCAAACAAAAAATCTTTACCAGCATCCGCCCCGGACATGTTGAATTAGAAAAATACGTCTATATTCAAAATTAAATGTATTGAAAAAATTACAATTCTATGTTAAACTTAAATTCATTTTTGAGGATTACTACAGAAGAAATTTGGTGGTAGAATACACGAGCAAGATGGACAAATCAAGATATACACATATGAAGAATTAGGATATGATAAATTAATTAATAAATTAATACGTAATGAACTTTTAAAAAAAAAAATTGGTAGAAAGTAAATGATCTAAGTCCGGTTATCTGAGGTGTAAATAATCGATACAAATCCGAGTTTCAGTATTACTGGGTGCTGCAATTAGTCCTGGCTGCATCACAGATGTTAGAAAAATTAAAGTTAAATGAATATAAAATTTATAAATATCAAAGAATGGACAATTTTAATGTATTCACCAAATTAAAAGTAAATTGTCATCGATTTCAATTACTGACTATATGGCGTAGTATATTAAATGATAAAAGTTTAAACATTTCAGTACACATTTAATTAATTTCCAACTACTACTTGAATACGGATAGTCGATACTTTTAATTTTAAAGCATTTAAATGCGCACTCACTTTCAAGCTCAAATGGAGAGACCGGGAGATATAACTCTACTGCATATTAACAAAAGAAAAAGAAAGAAAAAGAAAAAAAACTCTTCTGCAGATGCATTAGTTAAGTCGATTTGCCTTATTTCCAGATCTATGTTTTCTCAATTTAGTGATATATTTATGATTGGCTCCAATCTTTTGTTATGTCAGATCATGCTGAACCATTAGTCTATTATGCTTTGAATTAATATTATGAATTAGTTTATTGAGTTAAGAAATAGTTTTAAACCAGTTAAATATTAATGTATCTGTTTTATTTATTTATTTTTTGTTAAACTGTTTTAAATTTTTTTATTTACGGGATTAGATACATTTTAACAACAATAATATAAAGGGGAAATTTCCCCTCGAATCTTAAGTGTCACTAAAACCAAAAATAGAAAGAATCATGTCAATATTGTCATTACTGGCAATAGGCAACGCGATGTCTATTGATATTAAATGTTTTTGTTTTCTCATTGACAACCCCCACATGTATTTAAGGCTGAGTTACACTAGCGTTTGATTACGGGCACGACTGGTTTAAACGCAGCGGTTGTGGTTGCAGATGCGGAAATTTGCAGAAGCGGGCGATTGCGATTTTAAGCGTTATGAAATGATTTGAACGACTGGTTTAGCGGTTAAAAATAGGAGCGTTTGCGAAAAATTTGTGACTGGTTGCTCAGCGGGAAAAATAACGATTAAACCAAAAATTATCAAAATAAATGCAATATATATATTAATAAAATCTATAAAAAAAAATACCAAAACATACTACTATTATAAAATATAAATTGTTCATCATGAATAATAATAAAAAATATATAATAAAGCACTAAATAATTATTAAAAAACAAATAAATTTCATACTAAAATGTTGATTACTTCATGCATTAAGTTCATCACCAAAAATTGTATCAAGTAGTGTGACAAACTGCAACATGATTGCTTGAACGCGTAGATCTTCCGGATTGACTTTATAAATATGATAAACTCTCTTCAATGAATCCAAGCGGTTTTTTACTTGAGACTACCTCTTGGTTGTTAATATTCTTAACAACACTTTCTCTATGAAGACTACTTAGAAATCTTTTCCCTTTGTCCTCCATTTGTTTTTTCACAATCACCCATTGAAGTAGTGCACAAGTCATCTCAGTTGACCATGTAAATCTCTGAAATATAAAATTATATTTAAATTATCTAATTTTAATGGAAGAAATTATAAATTATAGGATTCTTACACTGGTTTCAGGACTTTCTTCAATTTGGTTGGAAGCCATGTTGTAGATGGGAAAAAATGAAATTAGGTTAGATAATGATTAGGATAACGTCATAAATTTATATAAAACTGATTTAAAAAAAAAAAAAAAATTCAACTAGCCGCAACCGCCCGCAACCGCAAACGCTTGCGTATAGGTGCTTTTGAAATCGAGGGATTTTGAACGGTTCAAAGCGGTAAAAAGCGATTTGTATGAATTTTTTTAAAAACTAACAACCGCAACCGTCCGCAAACGCTGCGTTTGCGGGTGGTTGCGGGAGAACCAATCAAGCCCTAAGGCATGTTCATGTACAATGGGGATATCTTGCGTAGTTTCTGCAATATTAGAATAATATATAAAATACACAATATAATAAATAATAAAATATTGTGAGTTTCTAAAAAAAATATGAGAAACTCACACAACAATTAATACAAGTAGAAACTTCGTGGGTAGATTTCTCATAATATTTGAAAAATCCACAACAGTTTATTATTATTATTACTAGAATAGTAACCCGCGCGTTGCGCGGAATTCTAATATTATAAAAATTTAAATTATTTATAAATATAAATAAATCATTAATTATAAATAGAATTATAAAGTCGATTTATTATTTTCCACAAAAATTAGCACACTTTAAGGTTAAAACCATTCGATTCATAAATATTCTCACACATATGTTTTTTTATCACAACATACACAAAACCACATTCCACTCATGATAAACTACAAAGATTATGTATCACCCCTGATTAGATGCATTATTGTGTAACATTTGAGTTTGTATTTGTTATTTTTATTGTAAAATTTTGAAATATTTTACTTAAAATACGAAAACTATAACATTTTCAAAAAATTTAAAAAGTTTAGATGTTTTCAAAAAAATCTAACTGTAACTTTTATGGTCATATACAGTATTCCAAAACATATTTGTGTAGATATTTCTATTCTTTGGAGAAAGTTAACTATCATTACTCTATACTTTTTCACACTCAATTTGTTAAATCTTTTCAACACTTTGATTATTAACATTATCTTTAAGTTTTTTAATTCTTACCCATTTTTAATTGTTTTTTATAAATATTTTTAGATTTATTTAATAAATATAAATAAATATGTATTAAGTGAAGATTGTAAATTGTCTTTAATTCAAAAATAAAGTTGCTTACATATATTATAAGTATATTAAATTTGTGTTATTATTGTTTTACTTTACATTATATATTTTTAATTATTTAATTGTAGTGGTTGCGGTTATCTATAATTTTTTATTATTTGCTCTTTCAATTCTTTATATTGTAATATCGTTTATATAAATTTTAATTTATTTTATCTTATTTTTGTGTTCATCCCCCCTCCATTATATTATGTTAATAAACATATAAAAAATATAGTTACAAAGTGTTTTATATATATATATATATATGATTTTAATACTCTTTTTTTTTTTACTTTCACTTCTTTTATTGTTTTTTATTGTTAAATCTTGAATACTCATTAACTACTATATTTAAGTAATGCTAATGAAAAATTGTACAATGTAATTAATTCTTAATAAAAACACAAAAAAAAAAAAAATTATTTGATGACATGTTTTATTTTTATTGGATGACTAAGATGATGATGTGGACACTTTAGATGGAGAGAGAACTCTCTCATTATGATTATACTAGGTTTTGGATCCACGCTACGCGTGGATATTTTAGTATATTTTTCACAAAAACTATATACTATTTATAATATTTATATAGGAGATGATAATAATATATATCACCTATTTGGAAGAAAAAAATTAGTGACTATAGTAATGTAAAGTTAAAAAATAAATTGATAATTAATAGTCAATTATTACTATTTGGTATATTTGTATGTTTTAAATTTTTGATAATTTATGATACGTTTTTTATGTGTAAGTTTTAAAAGAATAATTCATTTTTGATATGATTATATATATAGTAAGATCTTTTTCCAATTAAAAATATGATTTTGAACATAGATATTGTGCCATACTTTTAACGATTTTTTTTCATATTTTTTTTAACTTATCTCTTTACTAAATTTTATCATAAGTATGTATATGATATTTTATGCATTCAATATATTTAATCATGCAATATTTTTTTCTTCTTCTTGTTTTCCATTTAGTAGGGTATTGTTTTTTTTTTTTTTTTGAGTTTACTTTCCTTATTTCTTTTTTTTTAAAACTCTTAATTTATTTACATATGATTTTGGGTTTTATTTTTTTGTATTTAACTTCCATTTTATTTTTTTCAATTCAAATCTATTTACCTAGGCGAGATTTTCTACTTCATGTATGTGGTTTTTAAAGTTTACAAATAGCATGTACACATTTTTTATTTTTTTTTGAAAATTATCAAAAAAAATTTCCCATTCTCAACTACAAATAGACATATACATAATATATTTTATTATTTCTTTTGTCAGTGATGATCTTTTTCTTAAGCATCAATTATTCTTCTAACATTTTTATTATCTCTTTCTTTTATTTGTAAATGACCATTCCGAAAACTTTTTTTTTTATACTTTTTTTTTAATTTTTTTTAAATAAGTGTTATTTATTTTTTCTTTTCAATATTTTTAAATACGAATATACATGTACGTAAATATGTTAATATTTCTTTTGTTGGTGATGATATTTTTTCTTAAGCTATCACTTATTCTTCTAACATTTTTGTTTTTTTTTAAATTTTTTTTTAATATTAATTAACATATGAAACTTTTTAACAATTACAACAGTTTTCTTCTAACATTTTAGTAAGATTTACTGTAGGGCTTATTCTTCTCTATTTTTCTCCTCCATCTATATACAATATACTATTTAAGATTAAATAGAGATTCAAAATTATTATGCAACCAGTGACATATTTCTTTTTTCTTTTTTAATATTTTAATATTGAATAAATTCTTAATTAATTATCAGGAACTATGGAGTTTAAAAAACAAAATATAGTTCTAATAATTTATTAACAAAAAATTAAAGCATAATTCTCTTAGATACTAAACTTATTATTTTGAGTAGTTTCTATTATTTAGTTTCTTAATAAGAAATTAAGGCTCAATTTTCTTATATATTAAATTTATTATTTTGAGTAGTTTCTATTAGTTTTGTTTGCCTATTTTGGTTATGATTTCCTTTTTTAAGTTTTTGGCAGATATAGATTTTTCTTTTTTAGTTTTTGGTAAGTTATCGTGAGAATTATGTTAAACATTGACATGGACATTGACGTGGACCAATAGCATCGAGTTTTTTAAATCCTATGTGCACGCCTTAGAAACACTATAGCTTCAACTTTTATATTGTATAGATTTATAATTATTGTAGAAACTACACCTTGTACTTTGGCCCACTGTTTAGGACCCAAATTCAAATCTAGAGACCATCCATAGTGGGTTATAATGGCCCATATAATAGCCCACTTAATGTCAAAAAAACCAAACAAAAAAAATAAAATCAAAATTCATACTTGATAGAGTAACTCGGGTGGACACATATAAAGGAAATCCCGGATCAAATCCGATCGGTGTTAATATTTTAAAGACCAAAAGAACTGAAACCAGTTTTAGTGTAAACGAACCAAACCAAATAAAAGAATGTATGAAACTGTTATTCTTTTAGTCATAATTTACACAAAACTAAACCCAATCAAAATAAAACTTCAATCCGAATTATAATGTATTTATATTATTTCATTATAAAACCAAACCAACAAACCTAAACTGAAATGAAATTGGATAATAATACCCTTAAAGAGCAGATATTCTCTAACAGTCTTTGCAAAAAAAAAATTAGGGCTGAGAGTTTCATTCAACCACCAGTTAGCCAATGAATCTGCCAAACCAAATATAAAAGGTACAAAAGCAAGTAAGTCCACGTGCTTACACATCCAACACTCGTAATCGTTGCTATTGCTACCTACCTCTCCTCTTCTCTTCTCTTCTCTTCTCTTATATATATATTACCTTTTTTTTTATTTTTTTCGGTGCAAATCTTTTTATATATTACGCACCTAACCTCACTTTTCTATATATATTACTATCATCAAACCAAACCCCCGAATTTTACCATGTCTTCCTCCGCCACACCGTCGTCACCGTTACCCGCCGTCACTAAACTACATGTCGACTCAGTCACTTTTCCACCTTCCGTTAAGTCACCCGCATCCTCGAATCCGCTCTTCCTTGGTGGCGCAGGTTCGAACGCTATATCCTCTTCTTTTGCTTTCTTCTTTTTTTCTTTGTTTTCTGATCCGTTGCTAAATTACACAGGTGTGCGAGGCCTAGATATCCAGGGAAAGTTTGTGGTTTTCACCGTCATTGGAGTTTACTTTGAGACTAACGCCGTCACGTCACTCTCCGTTAAGTGGAAGGGAAAAACTACAGAAGAGTTAACGGATTCCGTCCCTTTCTTCCGTGAGATCGTCACAGGTTCTTAACTAAAAAGACATGCTTATGTGTTTTAAGTCAAAAGTGACTTTTGTTAGACCAACTGTTTCAACTGTACTTAATTTAATTACCTCTTTCTTTTTTTTTTTTTTGTTGATTGGATTGTTCGTAGGTGAATTTGAGAAATTTATAAAAGTGACGATGAAACTTCCGTTAACGGGACAGCAATATTCGGAGAAAGTAACGGAGAACTGTGTGGCGATATGGAAATCGTTAGGGATTTACACAGATCGTGAAGCCAAAGCTGTGGAGAGATTCTTGGAGATTTTCAAGGACCAAACTTTCCCTCCTGGTGCTTCCATACTCTTCGCTCTCTCCCCTAACGGCTCTCTCACGGTACTTTTGATATCACAACTTCTTTATCAAATAGACTCCATTTGTGTGTTATGTAAAAGCTAATGTATAAATTGGCGTCTGAGACATGGCATTTTTGAGATCTCTAAATATTTTGTGAACTAAAACGTTTGCAGATTGCGTTTTCTAAAGACGATAACATTCCTGAAACCGGAGAATCTGTGATCGAGAATAAGTTGTTGGCAGAAGCAGTTCTTGAATCAATCATTGGAAAGAATGGTGTGTCTCCTGGAACTAGGCTGAGCATAGCCGAGAGATTAGCTCAGTTGATGAAGGAGAACAAGGTCGGAGAGGAATTAGCTTCCGATCCTTCCCTTGGGGATAATAAATTGGCCAAAGAGAATTGACAATGAGAGATTTTTCTTGTTTCTTTTTTATTTTTTGTGTGGGCTTTATTATGTGTCTTTATATCTCTAATACTATTAGTAATAATGTTTTCTTCTATTCATATGAATAATTAAAGACATGATGGAAACGAAACTTATCAATTAAGAAAGTTATTCATTTCGGATCTATCTATCAATTAAGTAAGTACTCACATATTAAAAGTTGCTTTTGATGGAGGACGTTGCACATAACTAGATCAGTCCGACTTTGAACATATATATATTATTTCCTCTGGTAACAATTAGACTTAGGATATTTACTCGATAGATCCGAAGATACTTTTTACCAAAAAAAAAAAAAAAAAAAAAAAAAAAAAAGATCGGAAGATACTAATAAGAAGTATTGATTTAGTGATAACACAAGAAAACATAAACAATATCGCAGACTTGATCATAACCTTAGAAAAATATCCAAATTGGTGAATTATTTTCCGGATTAATGTGTAGATTTGAATGTTGATAGAATTAATATTTCAGATTTGACCGTTGACCAACTCAATCTTAATTTCCACCACTCGTTAATGCTACCTACTTCCTCTCCTCTTACAAATTGATTGCTATAAGATATTTTAAGACTATTATCATCACACCTAACCGCAACTGAACCAATGACTTAAACTGCTTGTATGTCATATAACAAGCTCCAAACGATGACAGTGTCCTGACTAGACCTGGGCGTTCGAATATTCGGATCGGGTTCGGGTTAGATTTTTCGGGTTTATGTTTTTCGGATTTACAAACGGGTATTAAAAAATTTCGGGTCGGGTTCGGTTCGGATTTGGTCGGGTTCGGTTTGGGTTTACCCAAATAGGTTTTTTTTTGGGCGGGTTTATTTAGGGTTAGGGTCAGGGTAGGGTAAAATTACGCATGACAACATCCTTAATTCTGTTGGTGTTGGTTTTATATATTGTGTTGGAGTGTATCTGTGTATTCAATATTGTAGATCTTCGGGATCTCGATTAGGTTTTTATATAGTTGTCCTGGAACCTAGAGTATTTGTCAGGACTACTAGGTTTGAGCAAAATATCCAAACTTGAGTACCCGACCCGAACCCGACCCGAAAAAATCAACCCGAATCCGAATTCGAAATATTAAAATATCCGAACGGTTACTAAACTTCAAAACTCGAAAACCCGAACCCGAATCCGATCCGAACCGAAACCCGAACATGTATCGAACATACCCAAAATATACGTATATACTAATAATATATTAGTAATAATTATACTTGTAAAGGCAAGTGCCCAAATATTCATGATTTTTGGATATTTTAGATTTATTTTGAGTATATTTAGTTTTTTTTTTTTTTGTAGATTTGGATAATAATACTTGTATTTTTTAGAATTTTGGATATTTTCAAGTAATTTAGTAGATTTACATTCATTTTTTATTTGTTTCCAAACAATACCCTCAAGATTTCAGGGTTACCCATGGGTACCCACAGGTAATTTAACTATATTTTATGTGATTTTTTTCTTTTATGTTTATTTTCTATTATTATATTTATGCTTAATTACCACAATTATTAATTTGTTAATTTTATTGTTGAATACTTTTAAATTCATTCAATATTACTATATTGGCGGAAACAAGATTTTAGAGTTTTTTGCGAGAAAATAAAATTCAAATTATTGGCGAGAAAGCAAACATCACATTTTTTATTTATGAATTAGCGAGAAAGTGAGATTTTACATTTTTGGAAGGAAAACGAGATTATTGTTTTTTTGGCGAGGAAACGAGATTTTACGTTTGTGGCGGGAAAACGAAATTTTACGTTTGTGGCGGGAAAACGAAATTTTACGTTTTTGGCCGGAAAACGAGATTATTTTTGTTTGGCGAAAAAACGAGATTTTATGTTTTGGCGGAAAAACGATATTTTACGTTTTTGGCGGGAAAACGAGATTTTACGTTTTTGGCTGGAAAACGAGATTATTTTTTTTTGGCGGAAAAACGAGATTTTATATTTTTTGCGGAAAAACGATATTTTACAATTTTGGCGGAAAAACGAGATTACTTTTTTTGGCGGGAAAACGAGATTTACGTTTTTGGCGGAAAAATGAGATTTTACGGTTTTGGCGGGAAAACGCGATCTTACAATTTTGGCGGGAACACGATATTACTTTTTTGGCGGGAAAACGAGATATTACGTTTTTGGCGGGAAAACGAGATATTACGTTTTTTGGCGGGAACATGAGATATTACGTTTTTGGCGGGAAAACGAGATTTTACGTTTTTGGCGGGAAAACGAGATTTTTTGTCTTTGGTGAGAAAACGAGATTTTACGTTTTTGGCAGGAAAATGAGATTACGTTTTTAGTGGGAAAACGAGATATTACGTTTTTGGCGGAAAAACGATATATTACGTTTTTTGGCGGGAAAACGAGATTTTATGTTTTTGGCGGAAAAACGAGATTTTACGTTTTTGGCGGGAAAACGAGATTTTACGTTTTTGGCAGGAAAATGAGATTACGTTTTTAGCGGGAAAACGAGATATTACGTTTTTGGCGGGAAAACGAGATATTACGTTTTTTGGCAGGAAAACGAGATTTTATGTTTTTGGCGGGAAAACGAGATTTTACGTTTTTGGCGGGAAAACGAGATTTTATCTTTGGTGAGAAAACGAGATTTTACGTTTTTGGCGGGAAAATGAGATTTAACGTTTTTTTGCGGAAACACACAAAATCATATATTTGATGAAAAAACGAGAAAATTTTGCAATTTGTGTGTTTTGGCGAAAAATCACGTTTTTTGGCGAAAAATGGATTATAAGTTTTTTGGCGGAAAATGAATGAAATGTTAATTTGAAGAATTTTTTAAAAAAGATGTAAAACAAAATCTCATAAATATTTCATTAAAAAGTAATTTTGAATATTTATTGATTTAATTAAAAAAAAATTCTATGGCTACCCTAAACCCTATAGGTTAACCCTATTTGAACCATTTTCTAATGGGTACCCGCCCATTTTGAACTCTTTTAAATTTATGGAAAAAGGGTAGGATTATGGGCTTGAATATTTTTAAGGGTTTAGGGTATCCATTGGGTAATTACCCATCTTTAACATCCCTAAACAGAATGAGGATTTGAAGCTATTTGATTCATTTAGGTTTAGAGCATGGAGATTTAAGCATTAGTGAATCGTAAGGGAATCATGTAATTACATGAAACTCGCAGAGTAGAACCATGGTGTGAATATTAGATTGGAGAAAATATGTACCCGTGTCTCATATTTCAACATATATACATGAGTCAATCGTAATCAAATCGAGATCCAACACGAGGAGCAGGGTAATACAAATTGAGGAGATGGTGTGCTATATATTAAACTCGAAAAGGGAGATGAAGCGGAACGAAATGGAAACGTTTGAAGAGGAATGTTAACGAATATTTTTTTGCTGAGAGTGCCACTACCACGTCGCACATCTGTAGTTCTTCTAGAAACCTGTTTTTTTGTTTGTTGACACATTGAGAAACCCCAAAAAGTCTTTTTTTTAATTAGTAGAGATGATTTCCTTATTGTTCTTTGGGCACATTTGTAGTTCTCCTGATTATTTTTGCTGATGTGGATACATGGAAAAATTCAAAAAGACTTTTTAATTAGTAGATATTATTTCCTTGTTTTTATGGCACATCTTAATAGTTGTTCTGGAAGCCTGATTTTTTTGTGGACACAGAGAAATCCAAAAAGCTCTTTTTATTCAGTAGAGTTTCTCTCTTTAATTAGTTTTCTGACACATCTCTAGTTCTTATAGAAGTCTGATTTTTTTTTTTGCTGTGGACACATGAAAAAAACCGTAGTAGTAACACAAGAAAGTAGAAACAATATGGCAGACTTGATCATAACCTTAGAAAAAGGATCAAATATCCAAATTCGTGAATTAGTTTCCAGATTAATGTGTAGATTTGACCGTTGACCATTTCAATCTTAATGTCCAACACTCGTAATGCTTACCTACCTCATCACTTCTCTTATAAATGAATAAGTAGAAGAAAAGAAACTTGTACACTATTATCATCACATTCACACCTAACTCTACCAATGTCTTTAACTACTAGTATGTTACCGTTACCTTCCGTCACGCCACTTCACATTGATTCCGTTACTTTTGCACCAGCCATCAAGTCACCGGCTACTTCCAATCCCCTCTTCCTCGGTGGCGCAGGTTCCAACACTGTTTCATCTACTCTTCTTATCTTTTTTGTTTTTTCATCTGCTTTTGGTTGACATCTTCTTGTCTTGCTAAACTACGCAGGTGTGCGAGGTTTGGATATCAAAAGAAAGTTTGTGATCTTCACTGTCATCGGAATTTACTTAGAGGCTAATGCCGTCCCATCACTCTCCGTCAAGTGGAAGGGCAAGACTACAAAGGAACTAACGGAATCCGTCCCTTTCTTCCGTGAAATCGTCACAGGTGTTTGTTTATAAATATAATAAACACCACTTAATATTAACGAACACGTCACGTTATATAGTATTTGTTAGGTCCGTCTTCGATTAACTTTTTTTTTCTTAATCTTATGATTGGTTTTTGTATTAGGTCCGTTTGAAAAGTTCATTAAGGTGACTATGAAACTCCCATTAACGGGACCGGAATATTCGGAGAAGGTAGCTAATAATTGTGTGACGATATGGAAATCGTTAGGGATTTACACAAAACGTGAAGCCAAAGCCTTAAAGCGATTCTTGGAGATCTTCAAGGACCAAAGTTTCCCTCCTGGTGCCTCCATTCTCTTCGCTCTCTCCCCTAAGGGATCTCTCACGGTACTTGCGTTACATATAAACGCTAACGTAGAAATTAGCGTTTGAAATATAATAGTGTATAGCTCTTTATGATATATGTATAGCTCTTTATGATATATATATATATTTGTTGCTGAATTGAAATGGGTGCAGATTGCGTTTTCTAAAGACGATGTCATTCCTAGAACCGGGAAAGCTGTGATCGAGAATAAGTTGTTAGCTGAGGCAGTTCTTGAATCAATTATTGGAAAGAACGGTGTATCTCCTGCGACTAGGCTGAGTCTTGCCGACAGATTATCTCAGCTGATGAAGAAGAACAAAGTCCAAGACGAATCTAGCAATATCTCTGTCGAGAATAAGTTGGCCAAAGAGAACTGAGAATGGGACATATCTTTCTTTTTTTTTTTTTGATAAAATGTGAATTCTATTACCAAATTTGGAACGTTAGTTTCTTACAATAGCGGAGAGCTAAAAGAGCTTGTGGGGCTCAAAAAAAAATAAAAAACCCCTTTCAAGTTACAAATACCCGAAGGTAAAATTACATATAAGTAAACCAAATAGACAAAAGATCCCTACAAGCCTTCTTTTTGCGTCGGGCGAGCAGAGTGTCTCGAATGTTGCGGTCTATTTGACGGAACAGAGTTGCTGGTGAAGAGGAGACGGCGTTGTGCAGACGATTGTTTCTTTCTCTCCAAATGTAGTAGATAGTTGAGTGACAGACCAACCGGTTCAACATCCTAGAAGTGCCGAACGGTTTGGTTGAGAGCCAACTGATGAACGTGTTCCAGTTCTGGAGAAGGCATGGTGGCAGTCCTAACCTTTGCTGTATCAGATACCAAATCTCAGAAGCATAGTCACAATGGATAAAAATATGGTCTCGAGTTTCCAAGTCAAGAGCACAAAGACAACAACATGATGGAACATTCATTCCCCACTGAATTAGGCGGGCACGGGTTGGTAGGCGGTCCAAATGAGCTGTCCAGAGATTGAAAGCTATCTTAGGGACTGCACCTTTGAACCAAACGACCTTGGACCACGGCTTCTTTGAGGCAGTTGGCCTGATGGCATTCCACGTTTTACTAGTTGAAAAAGGACGTGGTGTCCCATCTCCAGTATCCCAGAAATAATCATCGAAACCTCTTGCATCATTCGGGGCCTGTTCTGCGAGCAAAGTATTTCTCAACAGAAGAAGCAAAGGATTTCTTGTCCTCTCAGATGGATGAAACCAGCCATATGAGGAGGCCACTTGTGCTGCTGTAGCACAGCGTGAAATTCCAGAAGCTGAAATGCCCGCCTCCCCAACCAGATCAATCAACGGACCACATGAAGCCCAACTATCAAACCAGAAACTAGCCAGGTCGCCATTACCCAGATTGCATTTAAGGAATGGTCTAACCATTGGTCTGAGAGAAAGGAGATGACGCCAAATCCACGAGGCTGAGTAGGTTGCCTTGACACTCCAGAAATTTGCATTTTTCAACCTTTTCTCTTTGTTCCAAATCACCCAAAGTGAATCCCTGCTGGTGAACAACAACCAAATGAGTTTCATACTAAGCACTTTGTTCCATACTGTAAAGTTCCTCAGCCCCAGTCCGCCCTCATCTTTCGGTAAACAGACCTGTGACCATGAAACTTTGGAACCAGAAGTTTTTGATATGTCCCCAGACCAAAGAAATCTCGCACATAACTGCTCAATGAGTTTTAAGCAGCCCTTAGGAAGCGAGAAAGCCATCATCCAGAAGTTAACCAGGCTGTAAATGGTAGAGGAGATGAGTTGTAATCGCCCTGCAAATGACAAAGTCTTTGTAGCCCAGTGATTGAACCTTGACTCAATTTTATCCAACAAAGGGGAGTAGTCAGATTTGTAGAGCTTACGATGCAGGAGCGGGAGGCCTAAATAGCGGATGGGAAGTGAACCACACTGGAAGCCAAGCGTAGATATTGCATTGGTTTCCTGAGAGTTCACCCCAGCGACGAAGAACTCGGACTTTTCCTTGTTGACGGATAGGCCAGAGACAGAGTGGAAGGAGTCGAGAGCAGATATAATGCCTTGCAGAGATGTGGTCGATCCATCAAAGAATATCATGACATCGTCAGCGAAGCAGAGATGAGAGATTCTAGGGTGCTCAGCTAGAGGGTGGCAACCTATTTCCCGAGAGTCAAAGTGAGAATCAAGGATCCTCGAGAAGATTTCCATGGCGATAACAAACAAGAATGGTGATATCGGATCTCCCTGCCTTAGCCCTTTTTTTCCAGCAAAGTAACCACACAGGTTCCCATTTATGTTGATAGAGAAAGAGGTAGTGGTGAGGCATTGTCTTATCCAGTTGATAAAGACCTGAGGGAAGCCCGCAGCCTGAAGAACTTGCAAGATAAAATCCCATCTCAGAGAATCAAAAGCCTTTCTCAAATCCACTTTTAACATACCTCGAGGACTTACATTCTTGCAGCCGAAGCCTTGGACTAATTCTGTTGCCAACAGGACGTTCTCCACCAGCAATCTCCCTTTAACGAAAGCCGATTGAGTATTGGAGATAATTTCTGGAAGAACCCACTGTAGCCTTCTTGAGATTATCTTGGAGATCACTTTATACACAGCATTGCATAGAGAGATAGGTCTGAAATCACCCATTTTTTCAGTTGTTGTCTTCTTAGGTATCAGGGTAATCGCAGTTGCATTCCACTGTCTCAGGATCTGTCCCGAGGAGAAAAATTCCTTCACCGCCGCTATGACGTCGGTGCCAACTATATCCCATGTACTTCTAAAGAATTCTCCTGTGAAGCCATCGGGGCCTGGAGATTTGTTAGACGGCAGAGCAAAGATCTCTCGCTTTATATCCTCTGCAGATACTTCCCTAACAAGAACCTCTTTGACTGATTCAGGACAGGAAAAAGTTGTGAACCTGTTAATAAAGTCGTTATCAGACTGTGAGAGTGGCTGTGAATCTGAACCAAGAAGATCCTTGAAATAGTTCACTCCGTGATCTTGGATATCTTGTTGAGATTCAATCCGCGAACCATCTGTATTCAGGAGATAATGAATTTGATTTATTGCCTTCCTTTCAGCAACCATTCTGTGGAAAAAAGCTGTATTTGAATCGCCCTCTTCAACCCATCTGACCCTCGATCTCTGCTTGAAAAAAGTCTCCTCAGCCTCTGCCAGGACAGACCATTTTCTATGAGCCTCTTTCTCCAGGGATGCCAAGTGTGGCGATGGATTCCTAAGAACATCCTCTTGACATGCAACCAGAACTAAGTGAGCTTCCTTGACTCTGTTTTCCAAATCTGAGAAATTGTCCCTGCTTAATTCCTTCAAAACCAATTTCAGAGACTTAAGCTTTTTCGAAAGCACAAACATTGATGTACCATCAATAACAGTGGAGTTCCAGTGCTGAGAAACCCGAGGAAGAAAATCTTTATGCTTGATAAGAAAGTGGGAAAACATGAAAGGTTTCTTTGATGTTTCTTGGTTGCTAATCACCAAGCAGGATGGTGAATGATCAGAAAAGTCTGGGACATCAAAGTGGCCAAAGGAGATTGGGAACGCCATCTGCCAGTTGTCGTTTACCAATACTCTATCAAGCTTTTTAGCAATTGGGTTAGCTTCTTGGTTGTTCCACCACGTGAAATCCAAACCCCTATAAGAGAGATCAAACAAACCAACAGTTGAAAGACAGTCTCTGAAGTCTGACATACCTCTCGGGATCCTAGAACCACTTGAGGAGTCTTCACAAGGGTTTAGCGTCTGATTGAAATCTCCAAGTAAAGCCCAAGGTTTTCCCACAATTTCAGAATTTCCACTTAGAGAAACCAGATCACTCCATAGCTCCCTTCTTTCATATTTGCAGTTTGATGCATAAATGAAGGAGAAGACAAGTTCATCGTGAACATGTGGCATCTTGACCTTACAACAAATCATTTGGCTTGATTTATAAAGAACAGTGAGGGAGATGGAGGAGTCCCAAATGACCCAAATTCTGCCCAACTCCGCGAACTCATAATTGCCTTCACAACTCCACCCGCCAAAAGAAGACTGAATCAAGCTCTGTGCCATATGAGCCTTGACCTTAGTCTCTATAATACTACCAAAATGTGGCCGACTGTTGCGTAACCACTTCCTGAAGCTCTTCCGCTTAGAATTATTATTAAAACCGCGTACGTTCCAACAAAAGGTGTCTACTATCATTAATGATGATTTTGAGACAAGGGGCCCTTCCCCCTGGAATTTCGCTCATAGCGCCTTTGCTTTTTAGAAATGACCGGAGTAAAAGAATCCTCCGGCTCGTCTGCTGAATCTTCATTTGAACTGACAGGGGAGCTTTCAGCTGAATCATCAGATGAGTTAGAAGTATCTCCTGATGATGAGGATGCGGAGCCAAGAGTTAAGGCAACAGCCTTGCCTTTCCCCTTGCCTTTCACTTGGTTGACCTGATGCTTAGCCTGATTGCGAAGATTATTCAAACCAATATCTATAACAAGAGCACCACCTGTCTGAAGTGGGGGTCGTTTTTTATCCATGGACTGTTTAGAGGTGGAAGCCGAGTTATCAATTGGAGCGTAGGGGATAACCGGATTCTGCTTCGTCCTCTGAGTCATATTTGCTATCGGTCCTGAACCAGATTTGACATTCTTCTTTGCTCTAGGGCAGGAAGCCGTGATGTGAGCAGTTGATTTGCAGCCGAGACAGATAATAGGAGCTGATGGACAACGTTTAATTGAATGCCCGAGCTCTTGGCAGTGAGAGCACAAAGGCGGAAGCCAGGGACATGAAACTCTAATCCTATGGACTTCGCCTGAGTCGAATTGAACATTAACCGCCTCTGGGATATTCTTCCTTGGATCAACAATTGTAAAAACCTTTGCAACTTCAAGATTCGTCATATTAATAGTGGAGGGATGACAGAACCTCGGGTGACCAAGCATTCCTGCGATGTGTTCCAGACCCTCTTCTGAGAAGTATTGCAAAGGAACATCTCTAAATTCAAGCCAGACCGGGACTTCTGTAAGCTCCGGCATCACAGGCGTAAGCCCTGGCTTCCAAGCCGCCACAAACATTGCTTGATCTTCAATGTGCCACATCCCCTGATTAATGACTCTCAGGCGGGTTGCTGCATGAGGGATCTTAATCAGAAATGCCTTCTCTCCAAACTTGGAAACAGAAATGTCCTTTTGTCTGTTGCTCCAGATTCCATTAAGAATGGCGTGTAATGTTCCTTGGGGTGGAGGATTCCCTTGGAATTGTCCAATAATGAAATTATCCCACCGCTTGAGGTTCCGTTTGATAACCGCAGACGGGATCTTCACACAGATTTCTCCCGATTCCAAGACAAAAGGAACTCCTTTCTTGGTCATCGAAGCTGAGTGACCTCTAACACAATCACTCCATAGGGGTTTGTCGGCTGAGGCGTTTGTCACGGCTGCAGGCGAAGTAGAGTCCAAGTTAGGAACTGAAGCTCCTAATCCAGGGGAAAGCAGATCTGGAGTAGATCTGGGTTTGTCAACGACAGAGATAGGACCAGAGTGTCCAGATTTTGCAGGTGACTCAGTAGAGTCAACTGAAGCAGGTGAAGTGGCTCCAGGGGGTCCCTTTGAGCAGACGACGGGGGTCACCGGATCTGGGGAAGAGGAGCCATTCTCGAGAGCTGGGGCAAAAGGAGGAGGATCTGGCAATTTTGAGCGAGCTACTATGTCGGCGATAGCAGCAATAGAGGCTGGAGAAGACTTTTTTTTCTTTTTCGGCATCGGAGAAGGGACGCCGCCGCCGAGATCGGCTACGGCTGGGTAGAAAAAAAGGGGATTTTACTGTTTTTTCGACATATCTTTCTTGGTTTCGTGGGCTTTTTGTTTTCTTTTTTAGTTCCCATCGAATGGTTTCATCTATTCGTTAAAATAATTAAAGAATAACATGGACTTGATTCTATTATCTATAGGTGTCTTGATTCTAGAGCTTATGCCGAACAAAACTAGTGATCAGAAATTATGGGACAAAAATTTGGAACTTTTGGTCATCAAAAAAAACGAAATCTGAAACTTGTTGAATATTCAAATAATCAGAGTAAATAGCTCAAATTATCCCAACAGGTAAATGACAGTTTGAACTTAATATCTGAATTTCCGACTTCACGTTTTGTTACACTACTAATTTCATGTGGAGTGTGTAAGTGTACCCAAGTGGAAAGTGATGAAGAACATGTATTTATATACCAAAAAAATTAAAGATTAGGAAGTTTCTTTTAATTAATATATGCTATTCAAACTTATTTTGATGATATTATATAAAAGATGTGTCAATTATTCTATACATAAGGTTTTTACTTGGAAACATATTTTCAAAATATGTACTCTTATAAATCAATTCCTCAAAATTCTCTTTTGATGGAATGAAGAAAACTTTTCCTTCAACATAGTACAACTTGGGGAAGAGTGATTTACGCTTTGTGATCTGCCACAAACATCATCAAAGGCTGGTTCTAGACCTAAGACAAGTATTGTCAAATAACTTGTACAATCTGGTTGTAGGACGAAAAAACATTCAAGCAGGATCAATCTGCAGCTTTATATGTTGCGTTTACCATTGGTCTAGGACCTTTTGATTACATTATTGCAGATGTTGATTATGTTGGTGAAATACATTCAGAAGATCTCATAAACATCAACGTTTCAAGCTCAAATCAAATAAGCTACGAACACTTTCAATGAAAGTTACACAGTTTTGAATGTAACATTTAGATCCGGTCTTGAACGTTGACACAAATCAAGAGATGACAGATCTAAATCTCAAACCACAGGCAGTGGTTCACCTGAGAAAAACACTAGTGGCCCCTTTGACCGGTGTTGGACTGGGCCGACATACATATTTTTTAGCCCACCTTGATGTCCATAGAAGTAGCTAGCTATGAACCGGGGAGGTTCGCAAATTTTGCATAATGAAGAATTCCAAAAATTATTTTCAAAATGGATTTCATAGTTT
The DNA here is from genome assembly GCA_963667165.1 of Barbarea vulgaris. Classification (NCBI taxonomy): domain Eukaryota; kingdom Viridiplantae; phylum Streptophyta; class Magnoliopsida; order Brassicales; family Brassicaceae; genus Barbarea; species Barbarea vulgaris. Next base: position 29,989,883 of record OY763888.1, on the reverse strand, counting down.
TAGGGTAAAACGAGATTTCACAGTTTTAGAATCAAATCCTGATTCTACAATTCAAACATCGGAATATAATTAAGCAAGTTTTACAACAAAATTCAACTATCCAGTTTTGACGCTAAAAGATATGATTCCACAACCAGTGGCGGATCTAGAAATTCGTTTTACCCGGGACAATAATATTTTATTATAGAAAGCGGTTAATTTTTTTTTTTATCATATCTTATTAGCTAGATTATAGAGTAAAAATAAAAAATAATAGTACTTTACAAAAATGCTAAGTATTTAAAAAAATAGACTATATCACTAAACGAAAAAATATTTCTAAAAAAGACATGAAAACGAAACAAAACAAAAGTTTAAAACAAAAAACCAAACTAATAGGATTTACATTGACAATTTGTGTTTGATGAAAGTGGATACAATTAAAAACTAATTCATTAAACATTTCACTAAAATTAATAAACAAAGTAACAAAAATAGGAAGCTGAAAAGACGATTCTCATTTTATAAAACATCAAAGAAGACCAAATTTGAATTAAGAAAAAACAAAGTCATTTAATTTTAATGTATATTTATATGGTTAAAAGAAATATTTGTTTGTAAACAAAAAGTAATAGCAAATTGATTATTGTCTTTTATTTGCATGATGTGAAGTTGCAATTTTCATATAATTATATATTAAACAAAATGTGATTAGAAAACAAAAGTAACGGGGCATAAATAATATACCAAGAGGGGCATAACCAAAAATCCTTATAAAACAACACTAGTATTGAAAAGTTTACCCGGGGCAAGTGCCCCTCCCATTTGCAGCATACGTCCGCCCCTGTCCACAACTCTAATGAGAAAATACGATTCGCATCATTCACGCCAAAACAAAATTAGGTGGTTATCATTTTTTTTTCTTTTTCTTTTTGATAGAATACTGTGAATTATATTTAGGGATAATTTATCAAAATGGAATTGTTTCTTTACAAAAGTTCAGCAAAGCTAGTGGTTTTAGTTAGAGTCAACCAATATTTTAAAAAAAAAAAGCCTAACAGAAAAGATGAAAATTTTCGAGTATGCACAATCTACTCGTGAGCAAACCATTGCCGGAGCAAGTTGTTGAACGCTGAGAGCTAACGTCGTGTAATTATGGTGTTCCGGATGGTCCTGTCAATCTGTTAGAAGACAGAGCTGGACCAATTTTTATTTTTTTGAGGACACACTTTAAACCATATATATTTCCAAATCAAAATTGTTAAAAAGAATCACGAGTTTATCATTAAATGAGGCGTCGCTTTAAGCAAAATTTGGTTGATAACGTAACATGATATGGTAGGTCAGATTTAAATGCCAAGGATAAAATGCATTTACTAATATTCAGAAGCACAAGCTTGACGATTTTAATGATAAAAAGTATTTTTTTGTCCTTTTTCCTTTAGTTAAAAATCACTCTACTTTTTTACCTTATAAACAATCCTCTACCATTTTAATTTCATTATAACCTCCAAATCTATAATCCAAAGTCCGTACATCCCTGTAGAATCGGGACTCGACGGTTTATAATATCATTAATCATACGACGTAAATCATCTCTCAAAGAAAACTTAACCAAGGGGTACAATAGCGATGTGTCGCTACTAGGGTCTCTACTATACCTACTAGGGTCTCTACTATACATGTGAGATTTTAATTTTAGAGTCCTGCGAACCACAAAATGTTAGTTTCCAACTTCATGGCCCCATCATGCTTCACCATTTATAGCTCGGCATTTGTTATTTTCCCTTTTAAAAAGTTTAGATACAAACCTAAAATTGGGCTCCATATATAATTATCGTTTTCCTTTTCTTAGATTTTTTTTTAGGATTCGGATTTCGGAGTAAACCTAAATACATAATTTGATAAGTAACCTTCCTTGGTTAAGTACGTTTTTTTAAAAACATCTAAATCAATTTAATTAACTTGATGAGTTGATAGTGTTTATCAGGATTCAGGATTGATAGTATTCAAAAGACGAAATGACACTAGTTTTATACCAAATTGAAAAAAAAAAAAAAAAAAAAAAAAAAAAAAAAAACACCAGATACAAAGCGACTCACAACTTCATATCTCCGATTCTACGCAGTAACCCTCCCAAACCAAGTGAAACGGCAGTATATTATAAAAAAAGAGACAAAGGCTTATTCTCTTACCAATGAGACGACAGAGACGAGGTAAATGTCAAATTGCCTCTCGCAAAACTTCATCTTTTTTTTCTTTTTTTTTTTTTCGAAGTAAAATTTTATTTCCTTTTCTTTTCTTTTCTACATCTTCATCTTCTATATGAGTATCGGCTCATGCGAACTCCATGAATCACGATAAACAGCAAACTCCAACACTAGCCAATAGCCATCAATCAGCAACATCCATAGTTTCTTAATGCCGCTGCGATGACAGCAATAATACTGCAACGATTGCTATTATCTATCTAGCAAAACCACACTAATGATCTCAATAGTAGAGTAACGATTAATTAAGTACAGTTCTTTTATAAAACCTTGTCTTAAAAATACACGTCACACTATTTATGTCCTCAGACATAATTTTGTTTCTAGATATTAATTTTTATGTTTTTGAAAAGTGATCTCTGGATTTACGGAAACCAACCTTTTTTTAACGTTTTGTAATAGTTCACGAAAATGTTTTAAGCTCAAATATTTTCATTATACCAAAAGTGTGGTAGACTAATGGTTTCACACTTGGAACTGGTTCCATTGTATTTTTAACTCAATCTCTCATGGAAAAAAAATATGACTATTTTCAAAAGAAATAAATTAAAATTAAGTTGGCTCCAAATCCATATAGATTAGGGTTTAGGTTTCAACTTCGAAGTTATAATAACAACAAATCATTTTCTACTATTTTATTATTCTTCTTTTTTTCTTTCTCTAACTATTTTATCATTATATTATTACATCATTCCACTATTTATTTAACATACTCGTAAATCACCAATCTTTCTTCTTGCATCCATCATCTCCTTGTTGCTATATAAACTTCTTTGTTTTAAAACAAATCAGTTAACTCCCTTTTCTGTTGATTCTTTCTATTTATATTTCTATTGTTGTGTACTCTTTTATTCATTGATATTTTCTTTTCTCACTGATGTCCTTGATTTTTGATTCCTAGAGTTTCTTACTATTAAAAGAGACCCGTGTTTCTCATTTCCTCTTTATTTTATCTACTTTTAATTTTCAAAAAATAATATAAATGAGTTATCTATCCTTATAAATAAGGAAAAAGAGAGATGCTCTTATGCAAAAAAGCCTGAACTCCAGATTTTTTTAAGCTCCCTGAGAGAAGATTACTGATATTTTAACAAGTAAGTTCACCATTTCATAAGTTTAGTAAATAGCAGTTCAATATATTTTTTATGTTTCAAGATCTTTATATATACTTTGATACACAAAGAAACCAATCTTGTATTGTCTCACCATTATAAATTTTTATTTTTATTTTATATATTCGTATGTGGTTTTCGTGAGTTTATTGAATCCAGATTTCGTTAGCTTGTTATATATTTCAGTATTTAGAAAAAAAAAATACATATTTGTGGTTTTCTCAGGATTTCTACTTCACGGTTAGCTTCATCTTATATGATACGCCATTAACTGCCGTCACCCAAAAAGAGAGTACGCCGTTAACTTCGCCGTGTGACCAATTTATTTTTAAAGATGCCACGTGTTTCCGCGGAAACGGAAATTCAAAATATCTCTTTCGACGGCGGGAACGAGTCACCTACGCTCGGCGAACTGCTGAAAGATTTCGACGACAGTGGCCGGAAAAAATATGCCGGCGAAAATGCTCCGATTCATCACATATTAGATCTCCCTTCCGCCGAAGCACGACCTGTGCCGTTTCACTTAGCCTTCAACAATCTCAGCTACAATGTCGCACTTCGCCGGCGGTTTAATTTCTCGTCGCTTATCTCTCAGCGAAAGCCGGCTTCGGTGAAGATTCTCCTCGACGATGTTTCCGGCGAGGCTTGTGAAGGAGATATCCTCGCCGTTCTCGGTGCAAGCGGAGCCGGTAAATCAACCTTGATCGACGCATTAGCTGGTCGTGTGGCGGAGAATAGCCTGAGAGGCACTGTAACTCTAAACGGAGAGAAAGTTTTGCAATCTCGATTGTTGAAAGTGATATCGGCGTATGTAATGCAAGACGATCTCCTTTTTCCGATGCTCACCGTCAAAGAAACCCTAACATTCGCTTCTGAGTTTCGTCTCCCGAGAAGTATGCCTAAATCGAAGAAGATGGAGCGTGTTGAAGCCCTAATCGACCAATTGGGACTCAGAAACGCGGCGAACACTATAATCGGAGACGAAGGACACCGTGGAGTCTCCGGCGGAGAACGACGACGCGTTTCAATCGGAATCGACATTATCCACGATCCGATCATCCTCTTCCTCGACGAACCAACATCGGGATTGGATTCAACCAACGCGTTTATGGTGGTGCAGGTTCTGAAACGAATTGCTCAGAGTGGCAGTATCGTAATTATGTCGGTTCATCAACCTAGTGCTCGTATCTTGGATTTGCTTGATCAGCTTATCATCTTATCTCGTGGCAAGACTGTGTTCAATGGATCTCCGGCGAGTCTTCCTTCTTACTTCTCCGATTTTGGTTGTCCCATACCGGAGAAAGAGAACATCACAGAGTTCGCACTTGATCTAATTCGACAGCTCGAAGGATCCTCTGAAGGAACCAGAGAGCTAGTAGAGTTCAACGAAAAGTGGCAACAGAACCAACCTGTTCGAGCCACGCCACAAACTGGTTTATCTCTAAAAGAAGCCATCAATGCAAGTGTTTCTAGAGGCAAACTAGTCTCAGGCTCATCTGGAGCCAATCTCATCTCAATGGAAAATGTATCTTCATACGCAAATCCGCCATTGGTGGAAACACTTATCTTAGCCAAACGGTACGTAAAAAACTGGATGCGGATGCCCGAGCTCATAGGAACACGGATCGCTACTGTCATGGTGACTGGTCTTCTCTTAGCTACTGTGTATTGGAGGCTTGACCATACCCCAAAAGGTGCACAAGAGAGAATGGCCTTTTTTGCATTCGGCATGTCCACAATGTTCTATTGTTGTGCAGATAACATCCCTGTTTTTATCCAAGAAAGATATATCTTCTTGAGAGAGACAACGCACAACGCATACAGAACATCTTCATACGTAATATCTCATTCCCTCATGGCTTTGCCTCAGCTACTGGCTCTCTCCATTGCATTTGCTGCAACCACTTTTTGGACCGTTGGTTTGAGTGGCGGGTTAGATAGTTTCTTCTACTACTGCCTCATAATCTACGCATCCTTTTGGTCTGGATCCTCTATTGTTACTTTCATTTCTGGTTGTATTCCCAATGTTATGTTGAGTTACATGGTCACTATTGCCTATCTTTCCTACTGTCTACTGCTGGGAGGATTCTACATCAACCGAGATCGGATTCCGTTCTACTGGATATGGTTTCATTACATATCACTGCTCAAGTATCCCTATGAGGCTGTTCTAATCAATGAGTTCGATGACCCGTCTCGTTGTTTTATAAAGGGAGTCCAAGTATTCGATGGTACGCTTTTGGCAGGAGTGCCCGATGTGGTGAAGGTTAAGCTCCTCGATACGCTGAGTAACTCATTGGGAACGAAGATAACGGAGTCCACATGTTTGAGAACAGGGTCTGACTTACTTATGCAACAAGGTATAACTCAATTGAGCAAGTGGGATTGCTTGTGGATTACGTTAGCTTGGGGACTCTTCTTTAGGATCTTGTTTTACTTCTCCTTGCTGTTTGGGAGCAAAAATAAGAGGACGTGATGATGGTAGTCGACAAACACAGAAACAAATGCCATCTTCCTTTTTTTTTTTTTTTTTTTTTTTGTTAAAAGATGCCACCTACCCTTAATATGAACTATATTTTTAAGTGAAGCTTGAAACTTCCAAATATTAGCTTCTCGTTCGTTGTTGTAGTTTTGAAATCAAGTTGTAGCATGTGTAATTTTTTTAATGCTTGTATCTTTTTGGGAATATTGTAAAATAAACGTATATTTTTCTGTAAAATCCATAGTATCATAGGATTCCAAAACAAAATTCAATTGAAGTTACTTAATATGTATATTGAATATTATTGGACACAAAAGGTAGAAATTATGAACAAAACAGTTGAAGATGTAGTGATGATTAGAGTTATAGGTTTCATATGGATAGGCATTCATTCAAAATTAGTGGATATTATACAAAAATAATCATATTAGAGGGTATTATTTAGTGTCTAATAACTGTGCATTTGAATTTTAATGTCCTTACTTAAGTCTAAAACCTTATTTAATCTAATACAAGTGGGTTGGAAAAATACATTTGTAAACAAAATTAAATGTGTAATACTATTCACTACAAGAAAACTGGCCGAAATCTGACGGCCAAATCCGTCGGAATTTGAAAATCCGTCGGAACGCCGTCGCATGTTCCGACGGATTTCCGACGGAAAGTTGACGAACACATTTCCGACGGATTTCCGACGGAAATTCCCGTTAACGGCAAATTCGTCGGAAATCCGTCGGAATCATATAACCGACGGTTTTCCGATGGAATTCCGATGAACACGGAACCGACGGATTATCGACAGAATACCGATGAATATAATTCCGACGGAAATCCGACGGAGGAAATTCCGACGGATTTCCGACAGACATAATTCCGACAGGTTTCCGACGGAATTCCGACGGATATAAGTCGGACGGATTTCCGACGGATTGCCGACGGTTATTAGTAATTTTGTAAATTTAAAAATTTAATGAATTTATATAATTTGAAAATATATTTAAAATTATAAAATAATTAAAAAAAATAAATTGAAAATTAAAAATGAAATTAAAATTAATAATATCCAAAAAAAAAATTAAATTTTGTTGTTTAAAAAAAAAAAAAACATTAAAACGAAAAATTTAAAAAATCTACGGTTGCGGTGGCGGGGGTGGTGACGATGACGATGGCGTCTGCGTCATCCGAGCAAAATACGCGGCCATCTGAGCCGCGATCTGGGCTTGGACTTCTTCTTGGACCTTCGTTGCCATCCGCGTTTCCATCTCGCGGTTGCTTTCTTCCAATGTAAAAATCTTGGTGCGCATTTCGTCCATCTCCGAAGTCCTCTGTGCGAGTTCAGCCCGTAGATCTTCATCTACTGAATAGCGGGAAGAAGCCGAAGATCGGAACTCGTCGGGAAGACCGAAAACGCGACCTCTGCTCCGCGGAGTTGCCTGCGAAAGAAATTAAACGTTAAAATTTAAAAATAGAAATTAAAATTAGATAGTAAGTAAATATAAAAACAAAATATTACTTACCTCCAACACGAAGTTGTTGATGACCTCGACAGGAGCTTCAGTGCACGGAGGAGTTCCGTCAACCAACGGCTGAGATTGGAGATAGGCTTGCGTTTGCATCTCAACGGCCTCGCATATCTCCCGAGCCACCGGATCTTGTATTTCGTGCGTCTGTTTGTTGGTGTGGGCATCCTTGAGCAATTCGAGGGCGGTAGGCTCACGTCCGAGTTCATGACACTGAAAAATGATCAAGTAATAAATATTAAAAAATTATGAAAAACCTAAATCTAACCGATAACTTAAAACTTAAATTGCAAAAAACCTTAATATAACCGATAACTAAAAATTCTCATTACAAAAAACCTAAATCTAACCGATAACTTAAAATTCTCATATTAGGAAAAAAAAAAAAAAAGTAAATAATAAAACTTACCATTTGAAGCTTACGGGTTGCCTTGCTCACCGCTCCTAAGTTGTGCGTTGCTTTGCCCTTGCCACTGCGGTTGCTGTTCCGGTTAGTCGAGTGGATTGTTGAAGCCGCTTTGGTTGAGTCTCGGCTCCAATACTCACAAAATCCAGCCCACAAGTCCGGGTTCCCAAGGAACGGCTTCGGGACTTCATTGTTCAGCCACTTCTCCTTCCACTCGTGCATCTGCTTCGTGTAATGAGACCCCGCCTTAGCATCAAAGGCGGCTCTCACCGTAGCCGTGTGCTGTGGGTCCCATGTAAACTCTTGCTGCAAAAAAAAAATTGAAATAAAGTTTAATAAATTAATTAATATTAAACTTTTAAAAAAAAAAAAGTAAGGTTTACCGCAAAATGTCGAAACCAAAGTTCTTTCTCTTCCAACGGCATCGACGAATATGTTGGATGTGGATATCGTACCATCGAGTTCAGCATCCGGTTGATGGACTTGGGTATCCCGCTGCTTGTAAGATGAAACCTACAAAAAGAATTTCGAAGATATATAATATTAGAAAAATTTTAAAAACCAAAAAAAATTAAAAGATTTGAAAAAAATACTTACCACGTCCCTCCTCCGCGACATAGTGGATGAAGTAGCGTGCAATGGTCGCGGTTCGGTTGAGACACGAAGTCCTCGATGCTCATCTGTGTTGGAGCTGACTGGGTCGGAGCCGACTGCGTCTCCGGAACATGAGAATGGGGGAACGAACCCTGAGCCGAGTCTGATCGACGACGACCACCACCCCTAGTCCGCTGTCTCTGTCGGGCCCGCTGCTGAGAACCACCGCGGCTCGAACCCCCCTCGTCGACACGCTCGTCGAGAAACTCACCGTAATCCCTAAAAAAATAAAAACAAATTAAATAAGCAATAAAATGTAATAAAATTCATAAATCTAATAAGAAATTAAAAAATAAATTATATAAATTTAAAAATCCTAAAAATTTAGAAAAGTAAACAATTATAAGAAATATAGCAAATTTAAAGCAAATTTTTATATTATAAATTATAACAAATGTATAAATTAAAGATAATTAAATTATAAGAAATTAAATAAATATATACAAAATTCTATTATATATATATATAAAATTCTAAAAATCTTAAAAATAATAAAACTACAATTTCATATAATTATAAATCTAGTTTTCATATATTTTAAATTTCCAAAAAATTTTAAACAATTACATTAACAAAAATCTAACCTCTAATTTTAATCTAACCATACAAAACCTAAATCTAACCATCCAAAACCTATATCTAACAATCATGAACCTAAATCTAACAATTTATTTCCAAAATCTCAATTCCAATTCTCTAAACTCAATTCCAAATCCTAAATCTATAAATCTATAAATCAAAATCAAAAGAGTAGGATTAGATCTTACATGTTCTCTGGAGAAGCTGAGATGATGATGAAGTTGTGAAGAAAATCGGAAGTTTTAGAGAATTTGAGAGGTTTTGAGGTTTTTTTTTTTTATGAAAATGGCGATGAACTCGCGGAGAAGACGAAGTTGTATATATAAAACAAATTCCGACGGATAATTCCGTCGGAATTCCGTCGGAAGTTTATTAATAATAAATGACACCCGACACTCGAGATTCTTCTTCTCTTAAATTTCGCGTATCCGTCGGAAATCCGTCGGTAATTTCCGACGGATTTCCGACGGAAGCGCGAAATTTAATACACGCGGGAAGACGAAATATCTTGTTTCGCGGTTTTATTTTCGCATGCCGTCGGAAATCCGTCGGAAATTACCGACGGATTTCCGACGGATACGCGAAATTTAATTCGAACCGTTTCCGAAATTTAATTCGCGGTTTTATTTTAGGAGTCCGTCGGAAAACCGTCGGTAATTTCCGACGGATTTCCGACGGCATGCAAAACAAAACATGTCTGTCATTGGTCAGTCAACCTTAAACAAGGCCACGTGTTTCCCCAAATCCGTCGGAAATCCGTCGGTAATGTCCGACGGATTTCCGACGGATTTGGGGTTTTCGAGTTTTATTCGATCCGTTCCTGGTGAGATATGTTTGTATGGTAATTCTTAGTGATTTTTATGAAAGAATACAAAATAATATCTTCCCGATTGTATGAAAACTTGAAAACTTACATTTCAAAGTTTCAAAACACAAACAAGTAGCTATCGTATATGAAACGTTATGAAACACTTTCGTCATTTGTATGACAAATCTTGTAAATATGATTTATAGGTAATATTTAAGTTCATTTTATACCTTGACTTATATAATAACGTTTTAAAACACATTTTTGGGTTTCTTGTGTGGAACGATTGAAATTTGGTCATGAAACCACAAATCCGTCGTTTTTCCGTCGGAAGTCCGTCGGATAGTGTTACGGATTTGATAGATTTATTGGGGTAGTTTTAAGGGTTTGTATCATCATCATCATCATCATCATCATCATCATCATCATCATCATCATCATCATCATCATCATCATCATCATCATCAACATCATCATCAACATCATCATCATCATCATCATCATCATCATCATCATCAACATCATCATCATCAACATCATCATCATCATCATCATCATCATCATCATCATCATCATCATCAGCATCATCATCATCATCATCATCATCATCATCATCATCATCATCATCATCAACATCATCATCATCATCATCATCATCATCATCATCATCATCATCATCATCATCATCATCATCATCATCATCATCATCATCATCAACATCATCATCAACATCATCATCATCATCATCATCATCATCATCATCAACATCATCATCAACATCATCATCATCATCATCATCATCATCATCATCATCATTAATTTGTATAAATACGATTAAAATGTTAGAAACTGCGGTATTTTATTAAAGAGCTGCAAAGGAGCTTATCGCCGTAAATTTAAATAAAATTACAAAACACAATTACGTAATGTCTTAAAATTAAAAACATGAAAAAAACAAAATTACATATTGTCGTTCTCTGGTTCAGATGATGAAGATCCTTCAGATGGAATATTTGCGTCTGAATCCTCAAAAAATTCTCCTTCTTCTTCCTCTGACTCTGAATGAACTACACCGAATTGTGTGAAATCAACGACAAGTGCGAGATCACAAGTAGGCTCAACTGGATCAATTGGAATATTTATGGTGGGTTGTAACGGATCGTGTGCAGCAACTCCATAAATTCTTCCTCTAGGGGTAATAGCAGTAACTGTGACCCAAGGATCTGACCGCCGGGTTACTCGAGGGTAACGAATATAACACACCTATAAAAAAAAAACCACACATTCAATTAGTTAAACACATTTTAAGATACTAATTAGTAATAAAACAATTGGTATTTCGATATATCATACCTGCTCTGCTTGTGACGCTAGAATGAATGGGTCATAATATTGAAGGCTCCGACTTGTATTAACTGACGTAACACCGAATTTGTTAACCATAACACCACGCCCAAGTACTGGATCATACCAATCGCACTTAAAAACAATGCACCTCAAGTCTAACATTCCTGGGTATCGCACTTCCAAAATCTCCTTAAGAATGCCGTAGTAAACATCATCACCAGACTTCACAGATATTCCATAATCTGCAGTTAGTCTTGTACTTCGTTCGTCATGAATCCTAAAGGCATATCCACGACTGCAATACCTAGGATAAGACGTTGCAATGTAGGTTGGACCATTAACAAATTCTGTTAACCATGTTGGAAATGTTTGTCCGCTTCTCATTCCTTTAGCAACCTATAAAAATGATTCACACAAAATTAATTAATATGATTAAAATATAAGTTTTAAATATAACAAAGTAGTAAACTATTAACACACTTACGTAAATTTTCAACCAAGGCATAAAATCCTCCTCCTTAATCGCTTGAAGCTCTTCTTCTGACTTGTCTCGATAGAACGCGCGCATAGATGACATGTGAATGCTGTAAAATAACAAAAAATCATGATTAGTTAAATTTACATATCTAAGAAAAATTAAAATATATTTTTGTATTCACATAAGTAAAGTTTTGTACCTTTCATATTCCACAATATCTTCACAATTTGTTAGGATATATGTATGTAAGTGTGACAACTCCTGCTGCGATAATTTGCGTTTCTTTCCTTTACCACTAACTCGACCAACTTGGGAAAATAACTCGGGAACAACGACGGGGTAAATCGCTCTCTCATTACGATCATCGTGGCGACCAGGACGTCTACTCTTCGTACGAACTTCCGATGGGAAGTAATATTTAGCAAATTGTGACGCTTCTTCATTGAGGCTCTGTGCGACAATAGATCCCTCGACTTTGCTTAAATTTTTAACTTTTTTCTTCAGATGGAACATGTACCGTTCAAAAGGATACATCCAACGGTATTGAACAGGGCCTCCTAGTTCAGCTTCTCGTGGCAGGTGGATTGGAAGATGTTCCATCACATCAAAGAAAGACGGCGGAAATATCTTCTCCAGATCACAAAGGATCACCGGGATATTGGCCTTTAAATTGTCGATTCCCTCAACAGTCAATGTTCTTGTGCATAAATCGCGAAAGAAAGAACCAACTCCTGCAATTGCTTTGTGGACATCTCCTTCAAGAAGATATTCAAAAGCAAAAGGAAGAAGCCGCTGCATCACAACATGACAATCATGACTCTTCATTCCAGTAAACTTTCCTTCTCTATAATCGATGCAGTTACGCAGATTTGATGCGTATCCATCTGTGAATTTGACATCCTCGCGAATCCAACCAAAAAATTTTTCTTTCTTAGCTGCATCCAACCTCCATGGAGGAAAAGGACATCTACCATCCTCTGAAACTTCCATGTTCTCACGACCACTGCAAATATCAGCCAAGTCCAATCTAGATTTCATATTGTCTTTCGTCTTCCCTTGGACGTTTAAGACAGTGTTCATGATGTTCTCAAAGAAGTTCTTCTCAACGTGCATCACATCTAAATTGTGCCGCAATAAATGGTCCTTCCAGTAAGGCAAATCCCAAAAAATACTCTTCTTGTGCCAGTTATGAACTTCGCCGGCACCGTAAACAGGTTCATGTCCATTACCCCCACAATAAGCAGTCATTTCAGCACCAAAATCTCTTAATTGCTCCAATATAGCACTTCCGTCAATTTCAGGAGGTGGAGCATCAAACACTTTCTTGTTTTTCGTAAACAATGTTCTAGACCGACGATACGGATGACGACTCGGTAGAAACCTTCGATGACAATCAAACCAACAACTCTTTCTTCCGTTCCTAAGTTGGAATGCATCAGTCACGTCTTGGCAATACGGGCACGCTAATCTCCCATGAGTTGACCATCCAGATAACATACCATATGCTGGAAAATCGCTTATGGTCCACATAAGAACTGCCCGCATCATAAAATTCTGCTGACATGAAACACGTACGCTTCGACACCATGCTCCCATAACATTTGTAACTCATATATCAATGGCTGGAGGAATATATCGAGTGACCTCTTCGGATGCTCTGGGCCGGGAACGAGAATAGAGAGAAACAAAAACTCTCTACGCATGCACAGTGATGGAGGTAAATTGTAAGGAGTTACAATTACGGGCCACAACGAATACTTCCTTCCATGCATCCCAAATGGGTTGAAACCATCCGTACATAACCCGAGGTAAACATTCCTTCTCTCATACGTAAAATCTGGATACAATGATTGAAAATGTTTCCACGCTTTTGCGTCTGATGGATGTGTAATATCACCGTCTTGGCGATGCTCTGCATGCCATCTCATTGGCTCTGCCGTGCGCTGAGATGAATATAACCTCTTCAACCTCTCTGTTATTGGTAAATACCACATACGCTTATACGGAATTGGAACTCTTCCACTACTTTCCTGATAACGCGGTTTACCACAAAATTGACAACTTTTGCGGTTTTCATTTTCTCTCCAATATAACATACAGTTGTCGATGCATACATCTATCACCTTACACGGCAAACCAAGACCAGATACAAGTTTTTGTATCTCGTAGTATGATGCGGGTAAAAGATTGTCTTCAGGCAACATATCTTTCGCCCAATCTGTTATTGCATCAACACACTCCTCCGCCAAATTGAAGTCCGTCTTAATCGTCATCAATCTACTTGCAGATGATAAAGGCGATTGACCTTCTTTACACCCTTTATATAGTGGTTGCTTTGCTGCGTCTAGCATATCAAAAAATCTTCGTGCTTCTAAATTAGGTTCAACACTCTCTTCACCCTCATAGTACTGCACATTCTCTCTAAACGCATCATTCACCATCTCAACTGTGCCTCCACCTACATCTACTTCCGTTCTATCTCCTAAACTATCCGAGACAGTTGGTTCACTAGTACTACCATAATCGTAATTTCTTTCTCCATGTAGATACCAAATCTTATATCCAGGCGTAAATCCATTGCTATACAAGTGATGCCAAACCATCTCTGCCCTAACATTACGAGAATTCTGGCAAATTGAACATGGACATATCAACTTACCTGATTTTTGCACACGCGGTTGATTTCCGGCCACTTGCATAAACTCTACTATGCCTCGTGCATAATCCTCGTTCAAGATGTTCGACTCCGGATTCATCATTGGTTCGTCCATCCATGATCGAAAATATCTAGACATATTTTTCACTTTTTTTGTTATAGAAATCGTATATTAACAAGAAATGATAGAGAGAATGTAATGGAATTGGATTGTGGTGTAATGAGGTAGAGGGGGTGTGAAAACATATTTATAACCTCGTATCCGTCGGACATCCGTCGGAAATCCGTCGGTTTATAACGGCTCTATTCAACGGCTATATAACGGTCATCAATTCCGACGGATTTCCGACGGAATTATTTTTTTCCGTCGGAAATACGTCGGAAATTAAACAGTACACTAACGGTCATAAAACGGCTATATTAATGTTAACATTTACTCGGAAAGACGTCGGTAATCCGTCGGAAATTTCCGACGGATTTTAATCCGTCGGAAATATCCGACGGAATTCCGACGGATTGTAATTATTAAATTCTGTCGGATTGTCGTCGGAACTCCGTCGGTAATTTCCGACGGATTTTATGGCCGTCGGAAATACCGTCAGTTTTCGGCCAGTTTTCTTGTAGTGATTGTAATTTTAAGTATTCAGATGTTAGTGTTGAATACACGATCAAGAGTAGACAATTCAAATTATTTGGTGAATTATGATATGAACAAATAATATATATATATATATATATATATATCATAAGATTCATAAAATCCAAAAGATTGATTTTGTTGGATGCAAAATAATATTCAACACAGCTGCGGAATTTAGTGGATATGCGCATCGCACGTGCGAGTTTGATATTAAAATTTAGTGGTCCTAACTCCCAAACTTGATAATGTAGTTAGTTGGAGGGACGGTTAAAAATCTAGTGAACTACATGTGATTAGTGTACTGAGGTATCGTATCATCTACTGAAGTACCATCCTCGCTAGATTACACGTTAATTTTTTTCTTTTTTTTGGGTCGGTGGAGCCGTGGAGGAGAATAGACAGACATTGCAAAATTGACCATTGGATGAAGAAATACTAAAACATGTCAGAATACAATTGAATTCGAACCACTTGAATACACATCTAAAATTAAAGCATTCAAATATCCAAATAAATTAGAACCACTTAACGTGAAAAAATATCCACACAATAGTTATCGTCAATTTCAAGAAAACAAAATACTCCACACAATAGTTATAATCGTCAATCTTTAGCAACAAATTGTTTTTTTGTGGAACTTTATTTGTCTTAGCACAGACAATGAGTTTCATAAACACCTGCTCTGGAAGTCCTGAAAGCGTTTATAATAACTCAATTCGAAACACTTAAACACACGAGGGTCAGAAGATTAATCTAGGAATCATATATATGGCAGCAACTTAACCTATAAACGTTTGGAAAAAGTTGATGTCAAAAATAAAAGTTTTTAAAACGTAGTGAATCAACCACATTCCGTATAAACATTGGTCATCGTTTACTCTGTTGTACTATGATGAATTATGCCGTGAAAAAAAAAAAAAAAAAAAAACACAAGAGGGTCAGAAGATTAAATTGTGTGTTTCTTCAAGCATCGGTAACAACGATGGCCAAGCATGTGACGGAAGTGGACAAAAAAGCCTATAAGAAAACAGGAACTGTGTGTCTACACTATACAAGAAAATGCAAAATACATTTTTAAAGGGACTCTTTACAATACGTCACGAAACCTCTATTAGATTTCTAAGAGTATATATATAAAGCATGTAATATCACATAGAATCTACAACAAAGCTCCATAAACTGCTTAACTTAAATCTACCACTCGATTTAATTCTTTCACAAGTTTCTTATATCAAAACCCCAAATCACCATTGTCTCTCTAGTGCATTAGATTAGGGATCTATACTACACAAGAGTTTGTTAATAAGATTTGACTATTCTGTTTTTTAATTGTCAATAATCCGGGTGTAAGTAACCAGTTTCATCCACCGACAGGGATCTTCTTAAAAAAATACGTCAGTACGTAATTACTTCTATTTAATTTCCTCTTTTCTTTTCCGTTAAAAAGTTGATTCACGGAAAATATATATAGTGTCCTTAAAAGAATCATATTGCAACTCTTAATCAATAAACCATCAAAAGCAAAATTAATCCTCCTGAAATCTAAAATAGAATATCGACAAACAAAATGGAAAACTTCTAATCTTGTACATTTTTCTCAAGAGATGGAAGATATAATATAACAACTAATATCAACTACATATATAAAACTGTATTTAATCACATTTACTTTACTTTAACCACAGTTAGTTAGATTCAGTTACTGTCTTATACTTGTATACTATTGTACATTGACAGTTTAATCAATTAGAAAATTTATTCTACATTTTTTATAGTCGTTCTCATGCTCTAGCTGAGTAGAGACAAGAACACAGCTCTTTGTATTAATCTTTCACCGAGATGTTGCAAAGAGACGCCGTGATCGATATTGATTCATATGTGAGACGGCCCGTTCCATTCGTCCTCGCCTTCAACGACCTCACCTATAACGTCACACTTCAACGGCGTTTCGGTCTTCGTTTTGGAAATAGCCCTACTCAGGTAAAAACACTGCTCAATGGTATCACCGGAGAGGCTAATGAAGGAGAGATTCTAGCCATTCTTGGCGCAAGCGGAGCTGGGAAATCAACGCTTATCGATGCATTGGCAGGACGAATCGCGGAAGGTAGCTTGAAAGGCAAGGTAACTCTAAATGGAGAAGCTTTGCAATCTCGTCTGTTGAGAGTTATATCAGCTTACGTAATGCAAGAAGATCTTCTTTTCCCTATGCTCACCGTCGAGGAAACCTTAATGTTCGCAGCTGAATTTAGACTTCCACGAAGCTTAAGCAGAACAAAGAAGAAAGACAGAGTTGAAACCCTAATCGATCAGTTAGGGCTCAGAACTGTTAAAAACACTGTGATCGGAGACGAAGGCCATCGTGGCGTCTCCGGTGGAGAAAAAAGGCGTGTTTCGATTGGGACCGATATCATTCACGACCCTATCGTCTTGTTCCTTGACGAACCAACCTCAGGACTAGACTCAACCAGTGCCTTCATGGTGGTGCAAGTCTTGAAAAAGATTGCACGTAGTGGTAGCATCATAATTATGTCAATCCATCAGCCTAGTTGTCGGATTATGGAGTTTCTTGATCGGATCATAGTCTTATCTTCTGGCCAGAGTGTGTTTGGTGATTCTCCGGCAACTCTGCCTTTGTTCTTTTCAGAATTTGGTTGTCCCATACCGGTTAAAGAGAACAATGCAGAATTCACACTTGACCTAATCAAAGAGCTTGAAGAATCCTCTGAAGGAATCAGAAGGTTAGTTGAATTCAACCAAAATTGGCAACAGAATAAGCTTAGAGTTACACAAGAACCTTACCATAACTCATCATCCTTGAGAGAAGCCATTAATGCAAGCATTTCAAGAGGCAAACTTGTCTCTACTTCATATAGCTCAATTCCTTCGTACGTAAATCCATGGTGGATTGAAACCGTAATCTTAGCTAAACGTTACATGATAAACTGGACCCGAACACCCGAGCTAATCGGAACACGGGTTTTCATAGTCATGATGACTGGTTTTCTCTTGGCTACGGTTTATTGGAAAGTGGATAACTCTCCTCGAGGAGTCCAAGAACGGTTAAGCTTCTTCTCATTTGCAATGGCCACTATGTTTTACAGTTGCGCGGATGGATTGCCCGCTTTTATCCAAGAAAGATACATTTTCTTAAGAGAAACCGCGCATAACGCTTACCGAAGATCCTCCTACGTTATATCCCACTCTCTCGTGGCTCTGCCTCATCTCTTCGTGCTTTCCATCGGCTTTGCAGCCACCACGTTCTGGTTCGTTGGTTTGAACGGTGGGCTCGCTGGTTTCTTCTATTATCTTCTCATCATCTTTGCATCATTCTGGTCGGGATCCTCTTTTGTGACATTTGTCTCTGGTGTGATTCCAAACGTGATGATGAGTTACATGGTCACCTTTGGATATCTCTCTTACTGCCTTCTCTTCAGCGGATTCTACATCAACCGTGATCGGATACATCTTTATTGGATTTGGATTCATTACATTTCTCTGCTTAAGTATCCCTACGAAGCTGTTCTACACAACGAGTTCGATGATCCCTCCACTTGTTTCGTGAGAGGAAACCAAGTTTTTGATGATACACTAATGGAAGGAGTATCTGAAACGGCAAAGGCTAAGCTTCTGGAGACAATGAGTAGTTATATAGGGATGGAGTTAACGGAATCAACGTGTATGAGGACGGGCTCTGATTTGCTTAAGCAACAAGGAATTGAGCAACTAGATAAATGGGGTTGCTTGTGGGTTACGCTAGCTTGGGGATTCTTCTTTAGGATCTTGTTTTACTTTTCGTTGTTGCTTGGAAGCAAGAATAAGAGGGCGTGAACATCTTCGTATAAATTTCCGTAACAAAAAAATGTATGTGCAAGCAAAGCCCTTTTCTTGAATTTTGAGATATATTGAATGAATATATTTTTTCTCTTGGGTATCATATTGGCTACAAATATCATATCGCCACAGATATCATATCTTTATTATGGGTCTGTTCGTTTGACAGTCGTCGCTGGCGACAGCGACCAGCGATTACGACTGGCGACTGTTCGTTTGGCAGTCGCCGCGACCAGCGACCAATCGCAGCGATCAGCGATTGAAATTTTCGATCGCTGATATTTCTCGGCGACTAAAAATTTTGATCGCTGAAAAACGTAAAATCGCTGGTCGCGGGAAACGAACAGAACAGCGATCAGTCACGGCGACTTGTAAACGAACAATAACTTTGATCGCTGGTCGCTGATCGCAGTCGCTATCGCCAGCGACTGCCAAACGAACATACCCAATATAAAATATGGACACAAACATAAATTCGATTGTGTTTAAAACCATGCCTTAGTATTTAGTAACAACATTTTTCCTACTAAAGATGAGGTTTAAACAGATTTTGCAAATGAAACCAAAATCTTTTAAGAGCTTTGGTCATAACCGTTTAGGATGGCCGCAAACTACTTTTCTCACTGCCATCTAGACAGCCGGCGAAATGTATAGTTAGAAAATTTCTCGAAACATAACAATAACTAATTGTTTTTTTCTTTTCAAATCGGACATATATATAAATATATATATATATATATATAACTGTATATTGTAATTGTAGTATTTCCGTAATATTGCAGATTAAACTTGTATGATTCGGTGTATATTTAATAAAATTCAAATAGCTTACAGTTTCTATGCCATATCAGTTGACTCGGAACAGAACTCAAAGTAGCCAACTTTTTTTTTTGTAGCCAACTTTCTTGTAAGCTTTATTAGATGTTAGTATAAATCTTGAAAGGCTTTAAATTTTTCTTCATCAATCTTGACCCTTTGCTAATGGCGGCAAGGAAGGCTATAGTAGGTCGAAGTTAGTCACCTAGACCTAAAAGTCAACAAAAAATAAATGAAAAAAAGAGAGAAGTCAAATTATGGGATCGGAAATACAAGAAGCCAAGCCCGTCATCAATGCTTTCATGTTACCACTACATGACAGACGTTGGATTGGATCAAAGACTAATTAACAGGAAGTTGCCTAATCTTTTGATTTTTCCTTCGTTAATATTGGATGGATTGATGGATCAACGAAATCACTTTTTTTTTTTTTCAAATACTATTTGGAAACGTGATGCGCATGAATTATGGGTTCGCAATTTCAAAAGAGATCTGAAAAAAAAAACAGTACTTTCTCGAAATAAGTTTAAAATGTAAACGTAAAAATAAGCATAAGCATAAATTATGGAGTATGTTTTTGAGAAATCTGTTAAGCTATACAAATGATATAATTTTTATTGGGAAATGCTCTAAGATAATATAAATTTTTGGTGTAAGGTATAGATCATTTTTGTATCTACAATATTTATGGTTCTCCTGTACGTTCGCATGCATGTCCTATCTACTAGTTTGCTTGCTTTGGAGAAAACATTAGTTGATTGGATTCTCGTTAACGTCTTACATCTTAGTTATATATCCAATTTCATCGTAAAAACTAAAAACACATACAAACGGGTAGTTTTACAATAATCTACACCTGCATCTCACGCACCGTACGTCTGACAACAATTTAAGCAACATAATTTATATTCCCTCTCTGTTTCATATTATAGCATTTTTTTAGAGATTTTTTTTTGCTTCACAATATAAGATGTTTTGGTAAATTTTTTCAATTTTCTATATATGTAAAGAATTAAATGTATTGAACTATTATGATTATTTTATATTGTATATTATATTTTTATTGGTCAAATTATCTAAAGACAATAAAAAAATAACACATTAATTTATTTCTTAAATATTATGAGTTCACTTAAAACCTTTTATATTATGCGTTCACTTAAAACCTTTTATATTATGAAAGAGAGGGAGTACTTATTTTTAGTAACGTTTCAGTTTCATGGCTCGGAGTCATTCCACAACTCATTTTCCTTATTCAAATTAGATTCTGCTATTTATCATTTCGTTGTGTTTATCGGGAATTAGTGTGTGTACAACAATTGATATGAGAAAGAAAATGTTTTGAAATAGCAAAGTGGGTCCAATTATTATTACATGCGAGATAGAGGAATGCGATTTAAGCACTAATCAGTTCTTGAACAAATCGTTCGGCTCAAGTGAAAAATACAGAAACTATAACTCTAAACGATAATATTTATTTCAAACGATGATATTTAGTTTGGTAAAGAAGGTTCCACCGTTACCAACTAGTCAAGAAAAAACAGAACAGAAGTTTGAAACTTTGTGTAGTCTTTCCAAAAAAAAAAAAACAAAGGAAGCAAAAATCTTGTGATACAAATAATCAGTACACATTACACAAACTGTTTCGCTACCAACATTTGAAGAGCTTTAACACAAAAAACATTTGAAGAGTCGACTATAAGAACACACACATAACCATTAACTGACCAAAGTATGGGAAAAGCAAGAAAATTCTCATCTTAATCCTATGCCTCGGTTAGATCAACACCTTTCACCTAATTCTACATTCAATAACACCTAATCGCCACGTGTCCACCGTTTCATACACTTGAAGCTATTGGGAATTCTAGATTTATAGGTCATCCCATTACTTCTCCCATAATAACTAACCTGAATTAAATACGAGAAATCCAAAACGCATTTTCCATCCAAACGCTAATAATATTATTGTCAACAACACAAACCTAACATATTTTTCATGAGGCAACTCATTCAATACATAGAGCCTTCGTGAGAGCCTTCGTGTTCACACACATACACACGTAACTTCACATATATAAGAACTCTATACAGATACAAGCATAACAGATCATAACATAGAACAGAGAGCATAGCTTTGATCATGCAAAGAGTGTTTTAATTTCAACGAGCCGTCACATATTGTAAAAGGCAAATCATTTCTCACTTTTATTCTCCATTCTTTCTTAATGTCTCGCATTGTAGCAGAAGATGTTAATGCTACGCCATATCATTCCATGGAGATTATTCGCTCATCGTTGACGTTAGGTCAACTTCTGAAGAACGTTAGCGACGTTGGGAAGGTACAAGTCGGCGACGAGACTCCTGTTCATGAATTCTTTGACCGGGACAGTTCACTTGACGGAGAAGATGATCTCATGCGTCCTGTTCCGTTCGTTCTATCTTTCAACAACCTTACTTACAACGTCTCTGTTCGTCGGAAGTTTGAGTTTCACGACCTGGTTCCAGGGAGGAGATTATCTTTCTCCAAGACCAAGACTCTTCTAGACGATATCTCCGGCGAGACTCGTGACGGAGAGATTCTTGCAGTTCTTGGAGCTAGCGGATCAGGTAAATCAACTCTGATCGATGCTTTAGCGAATCGGATTGCTAAAGGAAGCTTGAAGGGCACGGTAACGCTTAACGGTGAAGCTCTTCAGTCTCGGATGCTCAAGGTTATATCAGCTTATGTAATGCAAGATGATCTTCTCTTCCCAATGCTTACTGTAGAAGAAACCCTAATGTTCGCAGCTGAGTTTCGATTACCAAGAAGCTTGCCTAAATCCAAGAAGAAGCTTCGAGTTCAAGCCTTGATTGACCAGTTAGGGATTAGAAACGCGGCTAAAACAATCATCGGAGATGAAGGACACCGTGGAATCTCCGGTGGAGAAAGAAGGCGAGTTTCAATCGGAATTGATATCATCCATGATCCGATTGTTCTCTTCCTCGATGAACCTACCTCAGGGTTAGATTCCACAAGTGCGTTCATGGTGGTTAAAGTGTTGAAGAGAATCGCAGAGAGTGGCAGTATCGTAATAATGTCGATTCATCAGCCAAGTCATAGAGTTCTCGGTTTGCTTGATCGTCTTATCTTCTTGTCACGTGGTCACACCGTGTTCAGTGGATCCCCGGCGAGTTTGCCGAGTTTTTTCGCCGGATTTGGTAATCCGATACCGGAAAACGAGAATCAAACGGAGTTCGCACTCGATCTCATCAGAGAACTCGAAGGATCCGCTGGAGGAACAAGAGGATTAGTTGAATTCAATAAGCAATGGCAAGAGATGAAAAAACAGAGCAGTCCTCAGTCCCTAACTCCGCCGGCTTCTCCATACCCAAATTTAACTCTAAAAGAAGCGATTTCCGCAAGCATAAGCAAAGGGAAGCTAGTATCCGGTGGCGGCGCTGGATCCTCCGCTATAAACCACGGTGGCGGAACCACAACAACAACAACTCTAGCCGTCCCTGCCTTCGCGAATCCGTTCTGGATCGAGATCAAAACTCTCTCAAAACGCTCACTCCTCAACTCCAGAAGACAACCCGAGCTATTCGGAACCCGATTAGCCTCCGTAGTCGTCACCGGATTCATCTTAGCCACCGTATTCTGGCGATTAGACAATTCACCAAAAGGCGTTCAAGAGCGGCTTGGATTCTTCGCATTCGCAATGTCAACAATGTTCTACACTTGCGCCGAAGCTCTTCCCGTGTTTCTCCAGGAACGTTACATATTCATGAGAGAAACAGCTCACAACGCTTACCGGAGATCCTCCTACGTTCTCTCTCACGCCATTGTCTCCTTCCCTTCGCTCATCTTCCTCTCTTTAGCTTTCGCTGTGACGACGTTTTGGGCTGTTGGGCTTGAAGGAGGCCCAATGGGTTTTTTATTCTATTGCCTAATCATCTTAGCCTCTTTCTGGTCCGGAAGCTCCTTCGTAACCTTCTTATCCGGCGTCGTTCCACATGTGATGTTAGGTTACACGATCGTAGTTGCCATTTTAGCTTACTTCTTACTTTTCAGTGGCTTCTTCATCAACATAGATCGAATCCCTCAGTATTGGATTTGGTTTCATTACCTTTCTCTGGTTAAGTATCCGTACGAGGCGGTTCTTCAGAACGAGTTCTCGGATCCTACCGAGTGCTTTGTAAGAGGTGTTCAGATCTTCGATAACACGCCATTGGGAGAGTTGACGTATGGGATGAAGCTAAAGCTTTTGGATTCTGTGAGCCGATCGATTGGGATGAGGATATCGAGCTCTACGTGTTTAACGACGGGTGCTGATATACTGAAGCAGCAAGGTGTGACGCAGCTTAACAAATGGAATTGCTTGCTTGTCACGGTAGGTTTTGGATTCTTTTTTAGGATTTTGTTTTACTTGTGTTTGTTGCTTGGGAGCAAGAACAAGAGGAGGTAAAATGGAACGGCTGATTGATTGTATTTTTTTTTTGTTTTCATTACTGTAATTCATTGATTGATTGTATCTTTTATTTGTATTCTTTTAACCTGTTGTATTTCTTTGCCATCAATAATAAAAATCATTCTTGCGCGATTTTGAAATTCAGAAACCATCTATGGATTGTTTTACTCGTAGACGCATTGATATATTGGAAGTTGATGATGCTGAGAGCTTATACATAACTCAACAAGTGTATATGCGAAATCCAAACACAACAAGGCCAGGATCTCTACTAACAATTCACCAAACTTTTAATTTCATTTTTTTGGTTATTTTTCTCTCCAAGTTCTAATAAAACCTTGGTCCTTTTATCAACCATCTTTTTGCCTAACACTGCAATTATATTCATACAAATTGATCGCTAGGTTCAGTACAGGCAAAGATGTTGTTGACCTTAGCATACTGGACCTATTAGTATCACAGTATTGAGAAATCTAATTCGACCAGAAAAAATAATAGTAATTGAGAAATCTAAAACAAAAATTCAGAACCGAAACCAAACCATAAAACCGAATTAGGCCTTGTAAGTTGTAACCTCAAAAACCGGTCAACTGGTCCTGACCGGACTGTCTGGTAAACACAACCGCTCCGGCTGCAGTTAAGAGACACACGAGTCATACTAGCAGTGGTTGCTCAGGCGCCAGCCAGTAGCACAAAAACGACGGCGAAATTAGGGGTTAAGCCGGAAATGCTACTGTGCATTCCGACAGTGAAGCTGTTCGGGTTTCAGCAACGGCGCAATTTTCACTCTTTAGCTAAGCGTTTCAGCTTCACCGGGCAATCACCTTCAGAGCCCCAACCCCAGGTTTTATTTGCAGAGAATTTTAGAATTTCGTGAAATTTTGTATAATGTAGCTATTGATACCAAAGATTAAACCTTTTATGTTCTTTTGGTTTCTTTATCTATGGAAAAACCAAATCGAGTGTTGAGTTCTTTATTTTGCAAGCTGATTGATGTATGAAGATGTTGTTGTAAATTAAAAAGAGATTTAACCATCTTATCCATTTTATGTTTTAGGCCTCTTTGGATAAGGAGTGCATTGACTTCTTACCCTGGTTAGAAAATATTGCTGGAGAGAAGATAACTAACACGCTTTCGATTGGGAAATCTGTCTATGGAAGGTGTGTTGATGATGTTTTGAATAAGATGCAATTGTGTTTTTCTAATCCATTTTTGAGTGATCGTTTCTGTGTTTACCGGAAAACACACAACAAACGTCTATATGTGGTATACCATTCATATGCGAATAGTTTGTTTATAGAGGGATTGTGAGAATAATCAATGTTTGTATTTACCAATGTTCCTTCTCTTTTATGCCAAATACACTAACCATTGTTTGTTATTTCAACTTCTGAGCAGGTCGTTGTTTGCCTCGAAAGCTATCCATGCCGGTGACCGCTTGTTGAAAGTCCCTTTCAGTGCGGTATATTATTTATAGTGAGCTTATTTCTTTATCGTGTGGTCTAAGAAGCGTTGAAGGTTCTATAAAATGTATTGAATACATGTCCAATAGTGTTGTTCTAACTGAATCCTCAGCAAATAACTCCAGATGAGCTGCCCCTAGATATTAGAGTTCCATTGACCGATGAAGTTGGAAACATTGGAAAGCTTGCTGCTGTTCTTATGATCGAGAAGGAAAAGGGTCAAGTAAGCTGACACGAACATTTTTGGTTTGACTGAACTTAAAATAAGGCTTCCTTTTAATTGTGTGTTTTGGTTTTGACTTTAGTCTATGATTGTTTATGAATCAGAACTCTCGATGGGTCCCTTATATCAGCCGACTTCCTCAGCCTGCAGAGATGCACAGCACGGTGAGATTTCACTCTAGTCCTTGTAGCGGTAAAAAAATTGTCAGTCAATGTTTTTATTTTGGTCACGTCTTGAATGTAATGTGTTTTTGGTCCAAAGCAGATATAAAATGTTCAAATAGTTACATCTTCTCCAAAAGCTTCTTATTTTACCACCTGCTCTTTCCGTTTTCCTACCGTTTCCAAGCTAGGCCTTAATATCATTGTCCATGCCTTTTTTTATAGAAAATGCAGAATATTTACAATAATGGTTTTCTTATTCTCTTTAGATATTTTGGGGTGAAGATGAGTTCAATATGATTCGTTGTAGTGCAGTTCATAAGGAAACAGTAAAACAAAAAGTTCAGATAGAAAAGGAATTCTCAATTGTCAAACAGGTAAGTATGTAGGGTTTTTTTTCCCCTCATCCTTGTGAATAAGAGTTCTAAAATTTACTTTTTGGTGATTCATAGGTATTTAAGCAACACTGTCCCAGGGTGATTGAACGCCTAGCTTTGGAAGACTTCATGTATGCATATGCTTTAGGTTAGAAAGTGACTCTATATATATGTTTCTGGTGTTACTCAACCATGTACAATCCCTCACAAGGGAGGCTTTCAATGATGTGTTGGTCCTTGTGTATCTTACTCAGTCTGGATAACTTGTTCTGTACAGTTGGTTCTCGAGCGTGGGAAACCTCAAAAGGCATATCTCTGGTATTGCTTTCACTATAGTTCTGCATCTTTCTTCTGTTTACTGTGATTTCTGTTATGATAGATGTTCTGACAATATAACAGATTCCGTTTGCAGACTTCATGAACCATGATGGGCTTTCTGCATCATTCGTTATGAGTGATGAAGACAAGCAACTATCAGAGGTTTACTTCCATTCCTGTTAGTTAATATTCTGATTTCTCTTCCTCTAGTATTTGTGCACATCTACTTGGTATTCTATGTCACCTCCATATCTCATATACAACACATTAGCCAGAGTGAGTCGGCATTAGCTTAATCTTATTGTTATATATGAGATACATCGATCTACTGAGATGCATTGTTTTTGATTCCATGTTAATTTCTCTTGACTCAACACAGACTGAAACAAGCCAGTGCATTGATTTCAAAATTTCAACTTTGCAGGTCACATCAGATCGTAACTACAGTCCTGGTGATGAGGTAGGATTATAACAAAATGAGATTCGCTTCACATGGGATGCATTATTCTTTCTGTTATTTATTTTAATAGTCGCTACCTTCTATAAGAAAGTTATTTTGGTTGAGGTCGATGCCAGCAACTGATTCAAACTCAGGGACTTTAAAGCTTACAAAACATCTGTGTAGGTACTCATAAGCTATGGAAAATTCTCAAATGCTACACTCATGTTGGATTTTGGATTCACCCTTCCTTACAACATCCATGATGAGGTTTGATTTCTCTATCATGCCCATAAGCATAACAACATTGATCTATAGGTGTTGAATTGAAGATGCCACTCTCTAACCTTAAACTTGATTTTCATTTGATTGACTGAATATGATGTCAGAACGTTACACTATGTCATCATTATCTAAGATTACTATAAAACTGATACTGCTGAGTGGTGACATATAGGTTCAAATCCAAATGGATGTACCTAACGATGACCCTCTCTGCAACATGAAGCTGGGACTTCTCGAGACACATCACACTCGAAGTGTCAAAGATATCAGTATCTTTCACTCTTCTACTGATACTTTCATAATTAAGTAGGTATCAATCTTTAGATTTAGAATGTCACTAAGCCAGTACAATTTCTGACGGACGGTTTACACATATCAATACCCACCCGTTCACAAAACTGGAAACATCTGAGAAGGGTTGTAGTGAGAAAGCAGTCGAGTGATGTAAACTCTGAACAGAGGACAAGAAAACACCAAGAAACATGACTTCTTCAGAATTGGTTTTCAGTAACAGATCTTTTTGGAAATGTGTTTCTGAATCTAGTTTTGGTGATCTCTCAGGGAAGTGAAATCTGCTAAAGGGAAAGGAAAGGGATTTCCTCCGTCCCTCCGTGCATTTGCCCGTGTTCTCTGTTGTACGATTCCTGAAGGTGCTTAAATAATATCATTACTCTCTTTATCATCTTTCGAGATTATGCCGAAAGCATTAACCGTATAATGATTCCCAGAGCTGAATGATTTGTCAAAAGAAGCTGCACAAAATGATGGCCGACTAGCGCGGCTTCCCTTTAAAGACAGGAGCAGAGAGTTGGAGGCACATAAGATTATCTTGTCTCATATCAACAAATTAATTGAGAATCACAGTGCTTGTATCAAGGTACCATAGAAGGCTTGGTTCAGCTAATTTATCACAGTGCTTGTAGGTTTCGATAAAGGTTTATTGCGTGCCTTTGCAGGAAATGGAAGCATCTAAGTACCATTTTGTATCACAAAGATTTGCTGTTAGAAGGCAGATGGCAAGAGATCTCCTCTCCGGTGAACTCCGTATTCTGAGATCTGCAGCTGAATGGCTCAATCATTATTGCACAACCTTGTCTTCTGCATGAGCTTCAAGTGACTATGGAGCCGATTTTACAATCTCTACGATAGCAATTATACCAAGAAACTCCCTTCCTTAATCTGGATGTGAACACTATATCACGTCTATGACCAAAGCCAACAAATAACCGGATTAGAGAAAGAAAAAGAAGAGAATATGATGAACATGTTGGATCACGATGGTAACCAGATAGATGAAACTTAACAGAACATGTTGGATTAGCTGTGGTTTGTGAAATGGTTGGGGACTCTAAATTTTTACTTTTGACTCATATTTTCAACTCTACTTTTGTTCATCTTTTCCTTCTCTGAACCAACATGAACCGGTTGATTTATACATAAACTACTAATGGATAAGAAGAAACATGGATAAACATCAGAACAAAGCAGCCAATTATACTACCAAGAATGCTTCCCTAAATCCAAGCTGACTAGAAAATGTTCATAAAACTAAAATGAGGAAATAGCTTGATATACCAAGGAAAGAGCTGTATCTTCTATAAAAGTGCTGCAAATTTTAAAGTACATATTTACAGAGACTAGCAATGGAGAAAGGTTCGGTTTATTTGGTCTGAATATTGACCAGTCTGACCTCACCCCGGTTGTCATCCGTTGATAAGACGACCAAGGTGAGGATTATGAGCATTTGGGTTCATGATATATATGCCTTAACTAATTCCGTGTCGTTGCAGACGAACCCTGTCCTTGGACATGTTATTTTACCTCCATTCTTTTCCGCCATTTCCTTGAGAGCCTGCAAATACGTTATCCATCAAATCAAAGCAAAAGAGACCCAAGTTTCAAAATTTTGAACTGTTTAGGAAAGACTGATGTCATTGATCTAGCTCAAAAACAAAAGATTACAAAAAGAGAAAAGAATAGAATCAACAGATAAGTGGAATTGTACAAGAAGAGAATTAAACCTTGGTGCTGTAGACATAGCCATTGGGTAACACCTGTGGTGGGTTCTCTGTGTCCATTAGCTCCTTAGAAATATAGCAAACTAGCTTTGAATGGTGCTGCTTGGAATATGGTAAAGGCACAGCTAGCTTCCGGAAGCTCTCTTGTGAAAGTGGGTCCTCCTTGGTACAACCTTCTTCAAAACCATATCTGAGTCATGTCAAGGTACAAACGAAAACCACCTTAAGAATCACATTATGGTGTCATTTACAACAATTACTTCCTTTACAGATGCAGAAAATATATAATTAAAGCAACAAATTTGATAGAGTTTGATGGATACGGAGTTTTCAGAGCAGACAAGCCTGCTTGTAAGTAAATGTTCAACAACGGCTCCATTGTCATGCCATATAACTTGCAAAATTCTTGTTTAAACTGATGAACTAAAACATCCCACTGCCGTAGTTCAAACAAAACCTGAAAAAGAAAAAAAAATATATGTTAGTTAATTAGCCTAAGCAAAGCATTAAACAAAGAATTCAGATTCCACAAGAGTTAGAAGTAACAATTTATTTAGCCATAAACAGAGACGGAAAAAATATTGAAGGATTACTGAGGCAACCTAGTGAAAAAATGACACTGAAATCTTAAAATACAGTTATACAACCAAAAGAAGAACAATTTCACCTTATATTTTGAGCATCTTGTAGTACTTTTGAAAGCCAAAGTGGCCAGAACATGCTGCAATTCGATCAAATGGGTTGCTCCCCATGGTGCCAGATGCTTTCGAGCATAAAGGATTGCTTGTTTGTAGCTGTCAGGTGTATCAGCTCGTACCAACTCAATGAATTCTTGCAGCCTTAGTTGGAACTCAAATTTGCTCTGTCATGAAAAGAACCGAATATAGATAGAAATCTTCTGAAATAATTCACTTAACAAGAATATGCGCATTCATAAGATGCAGACATATGTACTTATGAACATATGGCCTCTAGCAACCATATGACTTCGGATAACTAGGATTTGGTTCTTGTAGAAATTGGATAAACTTTAGACAAGCCCAAAAAATTGAAAGTATATTTTAACTATGAGAGTTTATAGAGAATAAGCACCACATACCTTTGATTTTTTCAACCGCGACTTATTATCAGCACACCATATCAATGCAGAAGCTACCTCCCTATTTTTAAGGGCGTCAATCACCTTCTTAGCTTCTCGAAATATGTCAATGTCGACAAGGTCCTGAAAAGATGAGACATTTATTATTGGCATTTCATAGAGATGCAGTGGAAATGGACAACTCGTTTTCACTGGTAGTATAAAAGAAACAGCCAGAAACATATCAAACATAAAAGGATCATCCTCAAGAGAAGGAGAGAAAGAGAGAGAGATACCAAAATATTGCTGCTTTCTGAAAGCTTTGAAGCAGTCTCGAAATATGACATTCGCAGCATGTAGTCCACAAGAATCCGTTTCAATTTAGTATTGTTCCACTCAGTCATATTTTCCACATCTGCTGAATCCAAATGATCAATGCGAGCACGACATCTCTGGGCTTGCAAATTCTCCACATTGCTCCCTTCTTCTAACTGAATTACAAAGACAAATAAGTATATGTCAATCTCAGTCCACAACATTGCATGCCCTTGATCATCATTCATCAATATATCAAATCAACTTCAACAATCATCGAGATCCAAGGTCTAGTGGTCCGAGACATAATTGTCAAAGACAAAAAATTTACAGAAATGTTCAAGATCAATATCTAAGATCAAACGAGATCAAGTTTTACTACTCCAGATATGTGGAATCATTTTAACAAATCGGAAACTTTGCTTAACCGTAATTTATTAGGCATTAAGTTACTACACCGATCAATAAGAGAGATGAAAAAATCAACCTTTCTTTTGAGGCCTTGCAATCGAGATACAAGGCTAGTAAGACGTGAAACGGTGGCGTCTTTAGAGCAATCGGAATTAGCCAAATCACCGATGCTGGAGACAACGGATGAAACCTCCTTCTCGAAAGAACGGTGATTGGAACGGATCATCTTCTTGTAATGCTCGAAAGGTACGCGGAGGAGCTGGTGCTCAAGTTTGAGCGATTCCGTCAATTGACTCAACCTCGTAGACGGGACGGCCGGCGACGGAGTGATCGTAGCAGTTGTTTCCGTCATCACTGCGTCAGCGTTTCCGTTGGTTACAGGATCGATTTCCATGGCGAGGAAAATGGGAGAAAGAAGTTAGCAGAAAATTTGCAAAGAGAGTTTAGATTTTGCTTTTGTGGGTGATTTTGATGATGAGAACATTACAGAACATAGAATGCTAGATGAAACGGCGTCGTTGCTCTGTGGCCCACTTTGTAGTTCAAACGGCAGCGTTTGGTATCTGAGCAAGAGGTATTAAACCGTCCGGTCTGATTCAATCTTAACCGAGATAGTGTTTTGATCCAATCTTATCCAAACCAAACGGCAGCGTTTGGATAAATGAGATCCAATTTTCTCCGCCGCTTTCTTTAGAATCTTCCTCCAATCCTCAGGCGATTTCTTCGTGAAATTGAGAGAACAGAGATCGTGGCTATGTAACGTAAGACATCCGATAGCTAACTCTACGCTTCTTTATTCCCATGGAAACGCCGCCGATCTGGGCCAGATGTATGAGCCCTTCATCGAATTGAGCATCCATCTTAAGGTTAATCTCATGGGGTATGTTAAATTTTCAGTCTTTCTTTCTCTCTCAGATTCCTCTGATGATGATGATTAGCTCTTGTGGTCTGTAATTGTCTTCTGTTTGTATATTGATATGATCAAATTCGTTTACGTTTTTGTTTTTTTTTGTTTTTTTTTTGGCTATTAGGAATTGTTGTCTGTTCCAGTGTTGCTTTTGGTGTTTGCTTAAGTAAAAAAGGATGGATTTGAAGATTTTCTTTCTTTTTCTGGTTATATGTAAAATTTTGGAGACTTTTTATCCTCCTTGGTTTCTTTATACTCACTGTTTGATTGTTATTTTGGTTTATGAGACATGTATTCGAGTCTATGATTTTGCTCCGTATGAGTTTGTTCTCTGCTCAAGGTTTTGGTTGAAACATATAAAAGTTGTTGGGGCAACATCATTTTTCTTGGCTGTGTTCTGATGCTTATAAGCTGTGTTTATTTTAGCTCTTTGTATGTTTCTGATTGTGTTGTTACTTTAAATACATAGTTGACAAAAATCTTTATGAGCAATGCATCTCTCGACTTCAGACCTTAATAGCTCTTGTCTCAGACATCAAATCGGTTAACCAATCAGTGATTGAAACTGATTGTAATCTCTTGATCGAACCCCTATTATAAGAATTTCAAGAATTGGTTGTAATATCTGAAATTATTTAAAATCTGCTTGAATTCTCTTGAGTCTTGATTCTTAATTGAAATCTCTTTTTGTACTTAATAGTTATAGCTTATTTAGATTTTTGCAGAATAAGGATGGGACTAAGGTTGAATACAGAGTTTGGATCCTTTTAGATCTTTTTATTGTTTCATACTCTGTTTCTATTTCAGTTTCATCTCTTTTTCAAAACTTGTACTTCTGTTTAGCTACTCTAGGAAGAGCTAAATTGCTTATTGTTAAGTAATAGCTTGTGGATTGTGTTGAATAATAACTCAGGTTTAAAAAGAATGGATCTAAAATCCTTATCCGAGCATTAGCTTTTGTTGTTTATTTCAACTTCTTATTGTAATTTGTACATGATTGATTTGTCTAATTTGTTTTCTGTTTATTGCGTATTTGATCTGTTCAAGTATGATGGCTTGGCTTTACTCAGTTATTTCCATTTACTGAGTGTTCTTTGTGTTGTGCAGATTGTTATGGCTTTTTTGGCAAGAGTAAAAGATGATTTTAACAAGAGATATGGTGGGGGAAAGGCTGCAACTACTCAAGCTAACAGTTTGAGTAAGGAGTTTGGGTACTTTTAAAACTTTGATCTGTTCTGTTGATTATGTCGATTTTTCTCTTCCATATTTGCATTATGTATATGTTCTATGTTATTTGCTTGAATCAATAAGTAGAAGGAGAATATGATAAGTTTATCTATGTAAATATGTTGATCTGAATGTTGTTGTTTTGAAAACATTAAAAACTTTAGGGTTAGGAATGATCAATAATGACTTCAGAGTGTATGTCAAGTTTTGAAAAACACTTTATTCATAATATTTCAAAAAGTTTTAATTTTAAGAACCTCATTATTGGTTCTACCATTGGAGCATGTTTTAGTTTAGAAACCCTCATGAGTTTGTACACTATTCAATTTGCAGTATTTCAATTATAAATATGGTTATGGAGATGCTCTAACACTTCAAATTATATCATCATCATCATCTCATATCACTATAATATATTTATAGACTTATATCACAACTCAAATCTATATCTATATATTACATTATAGTTAGCTCATAGTCAGAGTTACCTTAAACAGAATTAAGTGGACCAAAAACCTGAAAAATATCCATTTCTTAATTGAGCAAGAATTAATTTAGAGGTTTATGTTAATGTTTTTGTTGTATTTATCCATACATATTTATATTCGTATATGGTATGCTAATGATTTTCATATAGTATATGAAATAAAATTAGCCCCGCTCCTCATATCTACTAGTGGTGTTATCCGCGCAAGGAAAAATTCAAAAGGTTACAATAATACCCTCCAGTGATACTCTATTTACATATGACACCCAACAAAAAGGTTTTGAAGCCGTTTTAATTGTTCTTTCGATTCTTCCTCGTCATTCGTCAACGACACTCTCACTTCTCGTACTCTCCGTTTAGATTCAAATCGACGTTATATAACGCTGTTAATAAATCTGCGTTTCAGTTTCTTCTCCGTTCAAATTTTGGGATTATCCCCAGTTACGATTTGGAAAATCGCTGTTTTATGGTAAGTCCTTAAATCCTGAAGATTTGCTCTTTTAAAATTTTGAAAAATAAGAGAATAAACTTCATTGATTCTTTGTTTTCTTTAAAGCAATTTGTATCAGCAAAACAAAAACAAAAAAAAAAGGCAATTTTTTTCCTTTCTTTCTTTCGATCTTTCTGACTGTTAGAAGAAAATAAAGAGTAGAAGAGTGGAGTTGGGTTTTCTGGGAATTTTTTAATCGATTAGATCGTTCAAGAGAGTGCCTTTTTTTCTGTAGTGTTCGAGTAATCTCGCCGAACATTTCTTCATCAATATCTCCGCAATTACGATTCAGGTTCAATTCGTGTCTTGATTCTTAACAATTCGATCCGTTTATTCGATTCAACTCTAGGGTTTATGGCAGATTTGAAGATGTTAAGGATTTACTTTGATTATTTCTTAGTCTCTGAATCTCTGAGTAGATCTTCTATGTTGTTTTGTCGACCAAATTGTCTGTATGATTCGCCTGGAACACTCTCTTTTTTTGTTGGTGATTTACATGAAACTCCTGCCGCAAGACAAAGACTTGCTGAAAATTGTGAACTTTTACTTGGCTTTACACCTATATGTATATTTTTAATCTACTGATTTGATTTTATATGTTTTGATTCCAGCTGCAGTTGTGGTAGCATCCTTTCTTGATTGGAGAAACAATGAAGAAGCTCTTCTTTTTCAGATCATCTGGAAATGGAACTGATAAACAGGTTCCCTGTGAGATAGCTGCAGATAGTAAGATGAAAACCCAAGCTACTAGTCAGATTGAACAAGAGTTCGATAGTCCCAAGTCACAGGGTGAAGTTTCTGGTGGTCCAGCTCTTAGACGAAGCCTTTCATTGTCCTCGGCGGGTTTCCTTTTTGATAAGTTTGGAGGAACTTCTACGAATGAAGTAACTAGTGCTACCAAAAGAAAGGATAGGCGGCGGAATCATTCATCTCGGTATGAATTTGGCCTTCTTCATTCTTATAAGATTGTTAATTAACAATTCACAATTGGTTTGCTGGTTTTTACAATATTTTGGCTATCTTGATTCAATGTTTTAATTAAACCACTGACGAACATTGTGATGAATACCATGTGCCAGGTGCTTTACTCCAGAAAGACAAGTTAGAGAAAGGCTGTGTGAAGCAGAAAAGTTTCAACAGGATTCATCTGCAAGTTCGTCATCTTGTTCTAGTAATGTCTCTAGTAAAGTTCTGGACCGTTATATTGATGGAGAAGAGCATTTAGAACAGTGCAAGCAAAGGAGTAACTCTTCACGCAGTGATATCTCTGGGACTATAAACCGAAGGAGGCTTCCCCCTCGAGTTCAGTGGACAGTCCCTACATCACCATCAGACACTTTCAACGACAAACAAAAGTCCCACTCATTTAGAGAAGCTAAAACCACCCGTCTTCGTTTCTCTTCGGCTGATTGTGTGGAAAATGGGTCGAGGCTTAGATCGCCTCGTTCGCTTGCAAGAAATGTCATTGAAAGACTCTCTCAGACTCATGGCAAATCAAAGGGATCAAACCACGAACCCATCACAATTCAAGATGTTTATGGGGGATCCCTTAATAGAACT
Organism: Barbarea vulgaris; assembly: GCA_963667165.1. Lineage (NCBI taxonomy): Eukaryota > Viridiplantae > Streptophyta > Magnoliopsida > Brassicales > Brassicaceae > Barbarea > Barbarea vulgaris. The sequence continues at coordinate 29,954,094 of OY763888.1, read as the reverse complement.
TTTGACTCAAGCTCAGATGTCGTTGCTGAACATTATGAACCTGTGAACGAGTATTATAGGCATGACTATGGAGAGCATCGGCAAAATGGTATACGTGGTAAGAAGACATACATGTGTATGGAAGACGACATTGACTCCGAGCTAGAAATGAAAATCAAAGAAGCTGAGAAAAGAGTGAAATTGTTTTCTGAAGAATTGGAGCAGCAGAGGTGCCTTTCAGACTGTGACTTTGATGTTTCATCTTTGGTTGGGGCTATTAGAAAACTGGAAGATGAGAGGCTCAACTTGGCATTTGAGAATGTAAGTCTTTTGCGGTCCCAAATGGTTGAGAGGGTTTCTGGCAGGGAAGAAATAAGACGGGTGAAGTCAGATTGGGACTTGCATATACAGAGACTAGAAAAGGAGAGAAGCGAGTTACAGGCCGGATTGGAGAAAGAGCTTGATAGAAGGTCAGGTGAGTGGACGTCAAAGCTCGAAAAATTCCAGCTCGAAGAGAAGAAGCTCCGAGAGCGAGTCAGAGAGCTTGCTGAGCATAATGTCTCACTTCAGAGAGAGCTATCGGCTTTCCACGAAAATGAGACAGAGAACAAAGACATGATAACACATTTGGAGAAAAGGGTTGCTGAGCTGACCACAACAGCAGATGAATTGCATGAAGAGAACTCTTATGTTAAACAAACTCTCTCCCAGTTACAAGAGAGTTATGCAGGTGCTACAGAAGATCTTGATTTCTTAAGAAGAAACTTTGAAGAGAAGGATCAAGAATGCAGGGAGTTGCACAAATCTGTTACAAAGTTTCTGAGAACTTGCAAAGAACAAGGGAAGACAATCGAGGGACTTCGAGATGGTGTTTCCGAGGAGGGTAAGAAGCAACCGTCAGAGAAACTGGACCAGTTGGTCAAGAAATTGCAGGTTGAGCAAATAAGGTTGACAGGGATCGAGCTTTCACTTAGAAGGGAAGTAGAATCAATGAAGCTTGAAACTGATTCTCTTCGCCATGAGAATATCTGTCTGCTGAATCGATTGAAAGGAAATGGTCAAGAAATAGACATTACAACCCTTAAGCTAGAGAATGAGTTGAAGATGCGTGTCAGCTACTTGCAAGAGCAAGGACTATCAATGTTAAATGAGAGCAGCCAGCTGTGTTACAATTTACTGAAGGTTATCAAAGGGAAATTAACTCAGTTTCCTGAAACCTATCAGGATGCGAATTCAGTGAAGGACGGATTAAGTGAGCAGTTTATGATTGAGTCTGAAATGAAAGTTCATGGACTAAGGCGTGGAACTGAAAACCTGAAGAGGAGTTTGCAAACTGTGGCCAGTGTGGTAGATTCAAATTCAGAATCTTCTTGCTCAAGTACTGGTAGGCCTAGGGAACAAAGAAACCAATCAGTTGAAGTGAGTTTCCAAGAATATCTCTGTTTATTAATATCCCTAAGGCTTTCTCATTTATGTCCTGATCTGGTTTACAGTATATGTGGCTAACTTTTAGTCCAATCTCATGTAGGAAATTCTGCGAGCCGAACTGAGAGCTGAGACCCTAATCACAAGTTTATTGCGGGAGAAACTGTATTCCAAGGAACAAGAAATTGAACAGCTGGAAGCAGAAGTAGCAGCAGCATTACGAGGTAATGAGATTCTGAGAAGTGAGGTCCAAAGCAGTTTAGACAACCTCTCAGTCAAGACCCACGAACTGAAAGACCTTAAGCACCAGGTATTACAAAACAAGAATAACACCATCCCATGTCTGTCTTTGTTGCTCTTGTTAACGAAGCTATTCCCAATCATAAATGTAAAACTCTACACCTGATTGTTTTGACATCAGATGTTGAAGAAGGAGGAGAACATAAACCGGCTTGAAATCAATCTCCAGGAAGCGGCGAGAAGGCAAGCATTATTATCGAATGTGTCTGGTGAAAGAGACCAGATATGGAGAGAGTTGAGACAATGCTGTGAGAAAAACATGCTGTTGAACGCAGAGAACGAGGCTTTTAAAGGGATGATAGAGAAATTGGAGGAGAAGGTATTGGAGAAAGAAGGAGAGATCACAATACTACAAGACACAATCGGAAGCAAACGTCTCAACCTCCTCTCAAGTCCAGATTTCTTGGTCTAAGAGTTTCTTGTTCATACTTTTCTAGAATTTGGTTTCTTTTAGACCTTTATCATTGTTGATGATGGGTCATTCTTTGGGGATTATAGATATGATATGATATTATATTCTTCTTTTTCTTTTGGATTGCTTATCTCAAAGCTGGTTTCTCTAGTTTCAGATTTGTACTTAAAAAGGGATTATACACTTTTGGGGGTGAAGTTTATGAAAAAAGAAAGTTTGTGAAATTTTATCCAATAATATAATGATAAGCCATTTGTTTAAAACCATTATGATTAATATCTGATAGATTCACTTACAATTATATAAGTTGGAAATAAATATTAGCAGAAGCTGTTAAATCTGTGATTTCAAAATAGGGCTTTTTTTTGAAAAATGACCAACTATAGTGAAAATATTTTTAAAACTAGATATATACTTTCTATATAGTTTTAAGTCTAATATCTTTTAACTACGCTTGTAGCACAACAAATTTGATAGTATGGTATACGCTACCAGATTTGTATAGAGAGAATATTTCGTAAGAATAAATAAAAGTGGTGGTGGTATTAAATGTTGTTAAAAAAAGTCAAACCGTTAAAAAGTCAGAAAGAAATGGCGAGACAGGTCAGAGAAATTTCAATAAATATAATAAATTCACAACAACAACAAAAAAAACAAAAACAAATATAAACATTAAAAACACGATGGCCGCGACTATCGCTTCATCCTCTCTCTAAAAAAAACAAATCCAACGTCTCCGTCTCTTCTTCAAACGCGTCTTCTTCTCTCTCTCTATATTAACCCTTTCATTGTCTATTCGCCTTTTTTAACTTTCTCTTTTTTTTTTCTATTAGGAATCTTTGCTAATCGCTTCATTTGATCTCTATCGAATTATGGATTTTTATTCTACGCCAAGCTTTTGACAATTAGGAAACCCTATTTTTGTTTCATCTATCCTTTGATTTTCATCAGGTATTTCAAAGTTTTCTTCTTTAATCTCTTTTCGCTTTAATCAGATTGAAAGGTTACAAATTTGAATGATTCCATTTTTTTTTTTTTTTTTTTTATGTTGGAAAGTTTGAGACTTTACCTAATGTATTCTTTCTTATTTGGATTGCAGATTAATGTTGTTTACATTTGTGAATTTGTGTTTGAATTCTGAATCCTGGGTTTGTGGAGTTGGAATTGACAAGAAGAAGAAGAAGATTGGGTCTCATAATATTGTTATAAGTACTGATTTGATGAACGATTTGATAGCTGGTTCTTTTGGTTGAGACATGTGAATGAATTATGATGGTATCTACAACATTTAGGAGAATTGTATCGCCTTGTTGGAGACCTTTTGGTATTGGAGAAAGTTCGGTTTCAGGTACTGATGATGCTAATGGTCGCCTTGATGGTCTCTTGTGGTACAAAGATTCTGGGAATCACATCACTGGAGAGTTTTCTATGGCTGTTGTTCAAGCCAACACCACTCTTGAAGATCATAGCCAATTAGAGTCTGGTCCTATTAGTTTGCATGATTCTGGACCTGAAGCAACTTTTGTTGGTGTTTATGATGGTCATGGAGGTGCCGAGGCTGCTCGGTTTGTAAACGAAAGACTCTTTTGTAACATCAAGAGGTACACATCAGAACAGCGAGGGATGTCACCTGATGTAATCACTAGAGGGTTTGTTGCAACAGAGGAGGAGTTTCTTGGTTTAGTACAGGAGCAATGGAAGAACAGACCACAGATTGCTTCCGTTGGAGCTTGTTGCTTGGTTGGTATTGTTTGTAACGGATTGTTGTATGTCGCAAACGCAGGAGATTCTCGTGTTGTGTTAGGAAAACTCGTGAATCCGTTTAAAGAGATGAAAGCTGTTCAGCTATCTTCAGAGCATAATGCTAGTATCGAATCCGTGAGAGAAGAGTTACGTGTATTGCATCCTAACGATCCGAATATCGTGGTTTTGAAACACAAAGTTTGGCGTGTTAAAGGGATCATACAGGTTTCAAGATCCATTGGTGACGCGTACCTTAAAAGAGCCGAGTTTAATGAAGAACCACTATTGCCTAAGTTTAGAGTCGCAGAACGTTTTGAGAAACCGATAATGAGAGCAGAACCGACGATAACAGTTCATAAGGTTCATCCAGAAGATCAGTTTCTTATATTTGCTTCAGATGGTTTATGGGAACATCTTAGCAACCAAGAAGCAGTTGATATTGTCAACTCTTGTCCACGCAATGTAAGACTTTTCATATCACATTAAGGAAATAGTCTAAACTTTTATAAATTAATAAAAATAAAAATAAATAGCATATATTTAAAGTAAACATTGGTGAGGTTTTCAGGGCGTGGCACGGAAGTTAGTGAAAGCTGCATTACAAGAAGCAGCAAAGAAGAGAGAAATGAGATATTCAGATTTGGAGAAGATAGAACGTGGCATCAGGAGACATTTTCACGATGATATTACTGTAATTGTTGTCTTCCTCCAAGCTGCTAACTTTGGGAATCGAACTCCGATCTCTGTCAAAGGAGGTGGTCTCCTCTCAGTCGCACCCAATAATAATGCCTTGTCATAGTTTTTTTGTTTTTTTTTGTTTGAACTTCGATTTTGTTTGCTTTATTTCTTTACAAATGTTTTTATGATCTTTGGTGTGTTACAAAAATTCAGATTGTTTAATTATTTTTTTCTGAACTAAAAAAAAATGTAAATTTTATTTTACTTTTTTTTTTGTCTCAAACCATATTGTATTTTCAGTTTTACTTTTACGAAAAGTTGTGACAGTGTAATCAAAATGTGGCAAAAAAGAAAAAAACAAAAAAAAGTTGTGACAGTGAAATAAGTGGAAATCATTTTCCGGGAAAAATCCTTATCGGAGCTGAGAATTATGAGTGTGGTGGGAGTGAAAGTCAGCGTGTGCTCGTTTCCATCGCTTGCGTTATCTTCGAGGGATTATTACTCTCTTCCTTCTTCTTCTCTCTGTGTTGATCGGAACATTCTCCGACCATGCTTCTCCGGGAGGCTGCGGTGTAAATCGTATGGGAAACGCAGAACCGAACCAGTATTGGCTGTTATAGACTCAAGGTAATCAAAAATAGTCTGTGTTTTCTCCTTCTCTGAGGGATTACAAAATCTCGCTTGAGAGATCAATTTCTTGTATTGCAGTCGAGTACCAGAGCTTGATTCTTCTTCGGAACCAATTCAAGTGTTTGATGGAACAACAAGGTTTGTGTTTTCTATTAATTACTTAGTTACTTAAAACTTTAAAGAGAGTGAGATGAACAAAATTTTTGTCTATGTGATTTTGAAGGTTGTACATATCTTACACTTGTCCATTTGCTCAACGTGCGTGGATTACTCGTAATTACAAGGTTTTGCGTTTTGAATCATTCTTATCGTTGATTTTATATTTAAAAGATACCAACTTGGATTCAGATCAGTTTCTTTTGTTGTTGTTGTTTTTGCAGGGTCTGCAAAATGAGATAGAACTTGTACCCATTGATCTTAAAAACAGGCCTGTTTGGTATAAGGAGAAAGTTTACGCGGCTAACAAGGTGAAGTATTTTTTTTATATTTAAAGCATTTGTGAAGAAAGGATTTAGCTAAACTCCATTGGGAAGGAAGAAGCTATTTGTGTTTCTTTTTGTTCTCTGTTGTATGCAGGTGCCTGCATTAGAGCATAATAACCAAGTTATAGGAGAGAGCCTTGATCTGATTAAGTACATTGATACCAATTTCCAAGGGCCTTCACTTACACCCGATGTAAGTATCGATGACTTCTCTGATTTGGTGAGCTTTAACTTAACTCATGAACTGAACCTATACTAAGAAGAGATGCATCCATGGATTCACAACAGGGTTTAGAGAAGCAAACAGTAGCTGATGAGTTACTCTCCTACACCGACTCCTTCTCCAAGGCTGTGAGATCCACATTAAAAGGCGACGACACTAATGCTGCAGGTGATTACAAGATGAAGAAGATATAGCTTTCCTCTGTGTTTGCAGAAACATTTCCATGTGTTGTTAATCTTGTCTTGCATTTCTTCAGATGCTGCATTCGATTACATCGAGCAGGCTCTTTCCAAATTCATTGAAGGGCCTTTCTTCCTTGGCCAATTTAGTTTGGTACATCTCGATTATAGATTCATCAATTTTTTGAATCCATATCAGCTTATTTTATTAATGGTGAGACAAAATTGGTGAATCTTTCTATATATATATATACAGGTTGATGTTGCATATGTTCCATTCATAGAGAGATTTCAGCTTATCTTAAGGGATGTGATGGACAAGGATATCACATCTGGTCGGCCTAACCTCGCCCTTTGGATTCAGGTTAAGCCTTTACTTAAACTTGTGTATCCATCTTTTCATATGAAGACACACATGCTAATTTCTCGTTCTTCCCTCTTTTTGTGCAGGAGATGAACAAGATCCAAGCTTACACTGAAACCCGACAAGATCCACAAGAGCTTGTTGAAAGATACAAGAAACGAGTCCAAGCAGAGGCACGTCTCTAAGCAGATGAATCTCCGGATGTTCTCCTTTCACAATGGTTTGTAAGATTTTTTATATAATTTTATATGGGTATTGACAGTTTCGCAATTTTTCCCACCAAAAACGGATCCATTATTTTCCAAGCCAAAAACGGAATTCTGTTAACTTTCTAAAATTGCAAATTCATCCGTCTCCACTCTCCACCAAAACAAAAAAAAAACTGCAGTTTCCCGCCAGAAAAAAACGAATACATAATTTTCGTGCCAAAAATTTGATTGCGTATGTTTTCCAAAAATTGAAAATCCGTAAGTTTCCGCCAAAATGAGAAATCCACATTTTCTCACTAAAAACAGATTCATAGAATTTCTTGCCAAAATAATGATATTATTTTATAATACTTAGTTATTTATTGATTTTATGATAATTATTAATTAATTAAATTAATTAAATTAATTTTTAATGTTTAAATAATAAAGAAATCCTATATTTTAAAGTCCATGAGCCATCTATTTAGACCATTTAAGATTTGGTCGAGACCATGGTTCGTACATAACGAATTGGACTGAGTCTGACCCATGGGCGTATAGACCAATTGACACCTCTAGGTATTGTATCGGGACAGGATTTAAAAAGCATCTACATGACAGGCAACAACTGTTTTCATTTATCTCAGAGTTCATGAGAACAAGCAAGTCTCCAAACTATAACCAAATTGCACCTGCTGCTTTTTTTTCCATTATTGCCCGTATGATCGTGCTCGCTGCTTCATTAAAATTCAGTGCGACGCTGAGGAGCAATGTGATTCAGAGATATAATACAAAACCAAACCACCCAGTGCCCAAAGTAAAAAAAAAAACAGAACTAAAGCATCATATAAGAGTCTTATAGTGCTTGCCCAGCTAAATTTCATTTGTATCCAGAGAGAAATTTAATCAGCTTCTTCAAGAAGAAGAGATAAATTGTCGCTGGGCAAATCTTCCATTCTATGTGTATATACTGAATGCAAAAACCCGAAAAAAGAGAGTTTTGTTGCTACTTCTTTAGCAGTACTCTCCATATCTTCCTCATATAAACAACTAAAGACCATATAGAGAGCCCTGCTGATACATAGAGCAACCCAATACCCGACGGTAATAGTCTCTCAAAACTGCTATCCCGGCTTGCAAGAAGTATGGTTAGCGCTATCATCTGCGTTGCAGTTTTCCACTTTCCCAAGCTATTTACAGCAACAGCCTAAGGAACATCAACCGCCATTTCCATGATTTAAGTTGGGAACACTTGCAAAAAGAAAGACCCAAGAGATTGCATATGATGGTGATAACTTTACCTTTGAAAGCTTCCCGTTTTGAGATGCAGCCCATTCTCTTACTGCAGACATAGTAATCTACAATGAAAAGTATTACCGAATAGTTTAGAACAGAGAGCTGATAAGTGCAACTTAGCGATATCTAAGAATACAATCAACTTTCTATATCTTACCTCTCTACCAATGATGGCGATTGAAGGAACTGTCACTAACCATGGAACTGGTCCTAAGACAATGGCGTCCATTGGTTTAGTGCACAACAAAATCAATGTAGCTGCTACCATAAGCTGCACACACATGACATTAATTAAAAAAGATATAAATCTTTCCTTTTTTACTACAACAACAAAGACGCTTGAGATATAGAAAATATAAACAGGAGAAGAGGGTCTCGCTCACCTTATCTGCCACTGGATCTAAAAAAGCACCAAATGCAGAACCTAATCTCATCTGAAAGGGCACAATTCACCAATAAGCTCACAATTTCAAGTGTAGTAAGAAGAAGAGCATGAAAGGGTAGAAAAAAACAAAGTACCTTCCGCGCAATATATCCGTCAAGCCAGTCTGTAATGGCTGCTGCAATGAAAATACTTGTTGTAGCAGTTCTCCCCCACCAGCAATCAAGGTAAAAGGCTACATTCATTAAACCAAAGAGATGACCATAATGCAATGGGATACAATTAGAAGATTCAATTCAGAACATAATACACAAAAAGCTTTCACAATTTTGATAAAGTGAAGTAATCATAGCTATAAGAGAGATCTAATCGCAATTGCCTCCAGTTTTAGATCTATAGATTAAATCCTACCACACATTGAATCAGAATTCAGAATTCAGAGTCGATAAAAAAAACCATTATCAAGGAGAATACAAAAAGATCAAACGTACTCGCGACGAGAATCGGAACGGCAGCTACACGGCCAAGGGTTAATACGGTGGGCAATGTAAGCACTTTAGAAGATAGCTGTGGAGGTGGAGGCAATGTCGACGAATGACGATTACGGAGATAAGAATCTTCGCCACCACCGAGACTATTCTGATCCACCGTCAAGGCGTTTTTTTTACCCATATCCGCCACAAGACCTGATCTGTGAATTCGGTGATCCGTCTTTTCTCCGACGAAGAAGGAAGAGAAGCAGTACGAAGGGCGGTGGCGACACCTCCCCTGAATCCGGAACCCTAAGCCTTTATGGGAAAACACAACGGCCAATAATAATGCAGCTTCAGGAAAGGCTAACGTGCGCCAACTAGGAAATTAGCGACTGGGGACGTAACGTGCGCCGAAATTGATATCGATCGACGATTGTTAGTGAAGCAAATGGCACGTTTTGGGCCTTCTTTTTTTTTTTTTTTTTTGATTCTAGCTGATGTTGATTTTTATGTGATGAATAATGTCATATTCTAATTGCATCTGCCAAATGTCAAAATTTGTTGTTGTATATTTGTACGTAACATGTGTGTTCATATGAAAATGATTCATGTCTAAAACCTTTAGGCCGAAATGTGTTAAAAAAGGATTTTTTGCTACTAAAATGTCTAGTGTAGCCAATTGTGAAAGTCCTTAATTGGTGGTATTCGATCATTAAACTAAATCCACATAAGTTTTTTTTTTTTTTTTTTTTTTTTTTGGTTGCGAGGCTCTTTAGTCTTTTCATATGCTTGGACTAGAGCATTATAAATAATCTTTTTTTGGAGACCTCTCCTAACTACATACAACTTGTATTAACCTTTTTCAACCCAGTTGATATTAAAAACAACAATTTAGTTAAAATAAGATTATATGATACAAATTTCTCATTTGATAAAATGTAACATGTGATTATAATATATATATATTTTTTTTGACGTCATAACATGTGATTAGAATAAATGTAACTTTCTGATAAGATTTAGAAAAATCTAGGAAAAAAGTTTTTTTTTTTTTTTTGGTTGGTTGCTAGATTTCGTTCCCTATAAAAGTCCTTTACCAACTCCTAAAGCAATTGTCCTTTACCGACAAGTCGACAACCAATTACAATCCCCACAATTATTTTCTTGCATATTTTTTTTTTAGATTTGATAAAGGACCAATTCACCTATAATCTCTTCAATCGAAGATTTTTTTAGATTCATTTGTATGTTCTTTAGTTTTTGAAGTTATAGAATGTAGATGGAGACTGTTAGAAGTTGGAATCTTGAAGACCAAGGTCTTACTACAAAATGATCATGGTATGATAATGATGCCAAAAAAAAAAAAAAAAAAAAATTATTAGTAGAAACATGGATAAATAATACTACGGACTTTCATGTTTTCTAAAATCTATGCAGCATCCGTTTTTCAATAATTAATATATAAACGTTACGTTTTGTAGTTAATAAATCAGTTAAAATTGTTCCTGAAAAGCATTTGTTTCAAGTTGTTAAACCAAAATCTTATTTATAAATGTTGACGTAACCGCATTTGCTGCATTATAATCAGTTAGAACTTAGAATAAACATGAGAGTTGTAAGTTTATGATACATGTCGTAGATATTCATAACCCATATCTAACCACTTTGTCACTCTTTCAAAATAAGTGATATAGACTCCACAACCATATATTGAAAAAAAAAACGATTTCCTCTCAATAATATCAAAATTTAAACATTGTACATTTGATAAAAATTAACTATTAAAAACGGCATTAAATTTTTAATTTACGAATTGAAAAAGCATAATTTTGAAAAGCTTTCAAAAGGATATTGGAAGACAACCATGAAATTCACAACTACATCCTCCAAAATAAGGAAGTAGTTAAAAAGTAAAAAAAAAAAAAAGGGTTAAATAAATGGGAGAAGAAAGTGAGACCTTTTAGACTGAGTGTCAAGGAATAGAAACGGAGTCAAAATTAAGAATGAGATGGTAATAATAAAACTCGTCGACAATCTCGCCCCTTTCCATGTGATTTGATTTCTCTCTCTATACTCTACTGCAACTTCCTCCTCCTTCTTCTTCAACTTCACTCGCGCAATGATGATGATGATTTTCAACTAAGCCTGGATCTTCTTCTTCTTCCCGTCCCTCACCTGGTTTCAACTCTTCACCTCCTAGATCTCTTTTTTCCCGCTTACTAATGAGGATCTCTGCCGCCGCCGCTGCCTCTGCTTCTAAGCCTCTTAATCCTCTCGTCGCCTTTGAGCACAAGAGGTTTCGATTTCTTTCCCCCCCCCCTTTCTTGCTTCTCTTCTTGGTTTATTTGTTGTTACTTGTAAGTTTCCATGGTCTTGCTCTCTCTCTTTCTGTAGCTTTTTGCTCGCTGAGCGGAATGTTGTATTTCCGATGACGGGTGTTATATTTGCTTAATCTGGCTTATTAGAGAAATAGCTTTTTGTTTGCGTAGTTTTACATTTTCTTAACAATTCTTCTGGATTTTGATTTTTTTCATTGATCTTGATTTGAAGTATATCCTAGTGATTTGAATTGGGATTTTTGTCCAGTGGTGATAATTGTTCTCAATGTGGCATCATCTTCAAACTAATTCGAGTTGTTTGAGAAAAAAATCAGGAACTGAGCTTTAACTAAATTTTCTTGTGTTGTTCAATTGCTTGAAAACAAACTTATGAGGGATGCAACTTTGTATCATCGGGTATAGAAATCTAGGAAACATGGAGATTTCTTCTGAGCTATAGATTACATCAATAGTATCTTGGGAATTCATATGGCCAATTTTTGTCAACAGGGATGCATATGGATTTCCTGTCAGACCTCAACATGTGCAGAGATACAGAGAATATTCTGATATTTACAAGGTTACATATACATATCTCCTTCTTTTTTTTTTAACTTAGGATTTTTATCCACATGATTTATTGGAACATCCAGCTTGATTTGCCTTTAATTTTGGTTATGACCGTGCTATTATGATGAGAACGCCCATTCCATTTAGTTTCGTTGTTATAAGGAATACCTGTTTGAAAGAGATCAAACTGGACTAACCTGGAACTACACGCCTTAATGTGCCTATAGAACTATATACCTTGGATACCAAATGCTTGTTATAAGTTATTTGTGTTTCTTAGAATGGTGGAAGCAGTTCCTATCATTCTTTTCCTAAATAAGTCCCTTAAACTTGTAATGTCCCTCTTTGCTACAATCAGGAAGAAGAGGAAGAAAGGTCGGACAGGTGGAACAACTTCTTGGAAGATCGTGCAGAATTGACTGAGTCACCTCCAAACGGATCATCTGAAAATAATCATGCACCGTCTAGTATAAGTGAGACAGAAATAGGAGAGGAATTAAACAAGGGTGCTGGAGAAGATCTGCATACTGACAAGTTAGGTTCTGGTGTAACTCCTGATAATACAACTGAGGAAGAAGGACGCCACGACGCAGAGAAGAATGTTCACAGAGTGCAATTATGGACTGAGGTCAGACCATCTTTACGATCAATTGAAGATTTGATGAGTTTCCGTGTCAAGAAGAAGGGGGACTTATCAAAAAGCGAGCAAGAGGCTCCGAAGGTGAAATTTTCACCCTCATTTGATGATGCCAAATCTTCCAAGGGAGCATCTGAGAATGATTCTGAAGACGAGTTTTATGATGTTGAGAGATCAGATGTTCAGGATAGTTCTTCTTCAGATGGTACAAGTGTCTCTGGCATTCCTGTTGCTGCAGATGCAACTTCCCCAGTGTCTACATGTCCCTGGAAGGAAGAACTTGAAGTGCTTATTCGCGGTGGTGTACCTATGGCTCTGCGGGGGGAGGTAATAAATCTTGTCATGTCTAATTTGCTGCCTTCTCTTCCTATTTGATATCATGCTCTATCTCTCCATCTATAGTTCGTTAGCCTTAGGTCTTGTTCAATCATAGTCGTCACATACATCAACGAAATTTCAGCTATGGCAAGCATTTGTGGGTGTGAGGAAACGACGCAGCAAGGATTATTACCAAAACCTTCTTGCTGCAGATAGTTCTGGAAACTGCATAAAGCAGGAGAATATGCAACATGTTGATGATAAAGGTTCAAATACAGACTCCCTTGTTGTTGTGGAAAAATGGAAAGGACAGATAGAAAAGGTAGTACTCTAGAATTTATTTAGCACTGACCCTCTGCAGTGTTGGCTTAGCTTATGCTGAAATTGATCAGATTTTTACGCTGTTTATTTCATATACAGGACTTGCCTCGAACCTTTCCAGGTCACCCTGCCCTAGATGATGATGGTAGAAATGCTCTACGGCGTTTGCTTACTGCTTATGCTAGGCATAATCCTTCTGTTGGATACTGCCAGGTATTGGTTCTTAACCAATATCATTATTCTTTATTTTAGTACCTAGACATGGTAAATTAAGATTAATATTTAGTTAATATCTTGTATCAATATACCATCTGCAGGCTATGAATTTCTTTGCTGCGCTTTTATTGCTTTTGATGCCCGAAGAGAATGCCTTTTGGTATGTTCACAAACTTGTGAATCATCCCCGACTCCTAATATTGTTTTTCTGTGAAATTCGTACTCCTTGGCTCTGTGTTTGGTTTGTGTATCCATCACTTTCACTTCTTCTGGTTGAACATTGTTTTTAGGCCATACTTTGTATCCTGATTAATATATTATTTATATTCCTAATCATGTTTTTCTGTGAAGAAACGAACTCCTTGGCTGTTGTTAGGCTTCCTTACTTTTTCTTTTTCTTTTTTGTTCTGAACCGATGCCCCTGCTAACCAAATACTCATGATTTTTAGGGCACTGACAGGAATCATTGATGACTACTTCAATGGTTACTATTCAGAAGAAATGATTGAGTCTCAGGTGATAATATCAGATTGGTGATAGACAACATGTACCTTTACGTCACCAAAGTTCTGTTAGTTGATGTTACTGTACCTTGTATCCGTATTTCAGGTTGATCAACTAGTTCTGGAGGAGTTGGTTCGAGAAAGATTTCCTAAATTGGGTGAGTTCCTTCACAGATTTCTTGTTTCATCTTGCAAAATGTTCACAGTTTAGTATTAATGCTGCAACTTTTGTATGTCTATAGTTCATCATCTGGATTATCTTGGAGTGCAAGTGGCTTGGGTTACAGGGCCATGGTTTCTTTCCATCTTCATGAATATGCTTCCATGGGAAAGTGGTCAGGTTTTAGATATTGGAATTAAAGCTGTTTTGAAATTTGGGACCAGAACCCATTGTATTTCTAAATGTTCGTCTTCTTGATTACAGTTCTTAGAGTCTGGGATGTGCTACTCTTTGAAGGAAATCGTGTTATGCTTTTCAGAACAGCACTCGCATTGATGGAACTATATGGTACTTGACTGAAAACTAGTAGTCTTCTGATTTAAATGATATGTTTTTTGGATCTTCTGAATGCCGCAGGCCTAGTGTCATCATCGAGACTGCTCTAACCTATGCATTAATTCACCTCAGGTCCTGCATTAGTTACAACGAAGGATGCTGGAGACGCTGTTACTCTGCTACAATCATTGACTGGATCAACATTTGATAGTAGCCAGCTCGTTTTAACTGCTTGCATGGGTTATCAAAATGTACATGAAAATAGATTGCAGGAATTGCGAAGCAAGCACAGGCCTTCTGTGATAGCTGCACTAGAGGAAAGATCAAAGGGGCTTCAAGCTTGGAGGGATTCTAAGGGCCTTGCCTCCAAATTATATAGTTTTAAGCAAGACCCAAAATCTGTTTTGGTGGATAGCAAAGCATCACTGACAAATGGGAGCTTGTCTCGATCCGAGTCAGGATCAAGTAATGCCGATGAAGTGTTAGTTAGCCTGACTGGGGATGTGGAGGTAGATTCTGTTCAAGATCTTCAAGCGCAGGTAATTTTTTGTTCTTCTTGTTGGCTTGAAGATGCTTCCCTTGGTACACTTAAATGCTAGATGATTATATCTGGTGAAAAGGTAGAAAAAATCATTATCAACCTAAAGTTATGAAGCCCCTTCTGAAATTTCACTGACAACTTTTCAGGTGCTGTGGTTGAAGGCTGAACTCTGCAAGTTGCTTGAGGAGAAAAGATCAGCTCTACTTAGGTTAGTTTCTTTCCTCAATAAATAACCGGACACTAAATGGTCGAAATTTTATAGCTCTCCTTATTATTCCTAAATATGTAATGTCTCCCAATCTTCCTATTTTATGGTAGAGCTGAAGAGTTGGAGATTGCTCTCATGGAAATAGTCAAGGAAGACAACCGGCGTCAATTGAGCGCCAAGGTATTCTCATAAAACTTCAATTTGAAAGTTAATTTTCGAAATTAAGCATATAAGCTCGCATTATGTTACTTGTCTCTTTATCCATGTTCTGAATACGAACATTGCTTTCTCTCTCACTTGTGAATACCTTCATTGCTTTCCTTTTTCTCTCTTCTTCTCCTGCTGGTTGCTCGTCTCTCATCTCTGTACTGATCCAATTCAAAGGCTCATCGGTGCTAAGTTAGTTTTGAGATAGTCATGAGATGTCAAATGATGCTTTTCATGAATGTGAACTTCAGGTTGAGCAGTTGGAGCAAGAGATGGCCGAAGTTCAGAGACTCCTCTCTGATAAGCAGGAACAAGAAGGTGCAATGCTACAGGTTTGCATTTGCATTATCTATCTGTCTTATTTGTCTTTGGCTGATACAAATTCTGAGATTATTGATACTTATGAAGGTCTTGATGCGGGTGGAGCAAGAACAGAAGGTAACAGAGGATGCACGAAGATTTGCTGAGCAGGATGCAGCAGCGCAGAGATATGCTGCTCAAGTCTTACAGGTTAAAAAGTTTGCACTGACTCCTACTAACAAAAATGTGGCTAGCCTATTTAGTTTTGAAGAGCTTTACTATCTCTGTTTATAGTTATTAGTTATTACTCGTCTTTCATGGATTGGAGTTGCACACTAGTTTTGGGAAAAATATCTCTATATATCCTGTATTAACCCTTGTCTGTATGTTTTCAGTCTGCGTGTTCCAAATGTTACTTTATTTATTCGTACCTTTTGTTTTTTGATAAATGGTATAGGAAAAATATGAGGAAGCTGTTGCTGCACTTGCTGAAATGGAGAAGAGAGCAGTGATGGCAGAGTCCATGCTCGAGGCAACTTTGCAGTATCAATCTGGCCAACTCAAAGCTCAACCTTCACCACGGTGTGTTGTTTTCTACCTGAGACAAATACATTTTGTGTACATATCTATAAATAGTCAGATATGTTATGAGTTATGATCCACTTGTAAGTATTTTGAATTGGGTGTATATATATATATTTTTTACCATGATAGGCAAGTGAACCAAGATGCGTCGGTCAAAAACATCAATGATCAAATACCAGAACCTCCTCAAAGCAGGATCAGTTTGCTAGCACGGCCATTTGGACTAGGGTGGCGTGACAAGAATAAGGTTAGTCTTCTTCTTACACGAAATATATCTAATGACGAAACACCTTTGAAACCAAATAGATTACTCCTGTGAATGCATCATCATATACGATCTGGAATCTAGTACTGCCATATAATAGATTCACCAACCCGCGAATCTGCAGAACACAACACCTGAAAAAGCTCCGGAGCATGTTAATGAGGAGAAGCCTTCATCAGTGGAGGGAAAAGAGACCAACTCTGAACCAACAGACGCTAAGGTCCAAAACAATTCCTAGGTATCATCAACCTTGAAGCTCTCTTTTCCACTTCCATCTTCAAATCTTAGTTGTTAAATCATCGTCCTACGCGTTGCCCGCAATAGCCTTCTCAGTCACTTTTTTTTTTTTTTTTTTTTTTTTTTTAATTTCGTATTGAAGTTTTGGATATAAGTTTTAAATATATTCATTTTGTTGTTTGGTATGTTACTTATAAGTATATTCATTTTGAGGAGGTGAGATACATACAAGACATGAATGGTGTATAGTTCATTAATATGAATACCCCCAAGTTTATAATATATGAATTTTATGAAGAATTCTTCCTACAATATTTTATTTTTCTGCGACTGTTAGCTTTAAAAAGAAATGCCTGTAGTTTCCTGGTATGTAAGTTAAATCCTAAAATATAGACCAGCTTCGAGAGAAAAAAGAAGAATCAATTTCACTACCAACTCTGAATTGGGTAAACCGACAAGGTACCAAAAAAGGATAATAACGGTTTCCTATTGGAAACACTAAAAACTCGAAACTGAAAAAAAACAGCTTTAATGATAGCTAATACCTTCACCGTTTATAACCTCTCCTATGCGAGAAGCAACAAAGTCTCAATTCTCAGCATCTCCAAGGATTCTCAAAGCAGAATCTGGAGTAACGACCATAACCATCCCTATTCCCAAGTTAAATGTCCTTCTCATCTCACTGTCTTCAATCATCCCAGACTATATAATAACCAAAACAATCAAACACCTTTTAAGTATATACAACGTTTTGTTAGGTGTTATCATGAATAATAGATGATTCTCTCAGTCATCCATTCATTACCTGTTGGATCCATTTGAACAATGGTGGAACTTCCCAAGCATCAGTGTGAATAACAGCACCTAAACCATCTGGGAAGACTCGGGGAATGTTGTCTGTGAAACCTCCACCTGTTATATGAGCTATCTCTTTCACTCCTCCTTTACTGATAAAGTCAAGTACCTATGAATGTATATCAGAGAAAGAAATTAGAGAGAGTCATGAAATTGGTAACAAATGGGATGCAACACTTTTTGTTGGCAAGAAAAACCAACCTGTTTAACATAAATGACAATGGGTGTCCTCAAAGCTTCACCAAGAGTAGATGATCCACCTGGAAAGGCATCATTCAGCGAAAGACCGCTTTGGGCCACTACTCTGCAACCATAAGTCATTGAATGTCATGAAATCATAAGCTTTAAAACCTCGACTATGGCAAACCTTTTTACCTTCTTACTAAATAAACAACACTGGCATGGACGGCACTAAAAGGGAGGCCAATAAGAACATCTCCAGCCACTACGTTTTTTCCGTCTATAACAGAATCTTTCTTCACTGCGCCTAGTGCAAAGAAAAGATCAATCTTGGCTGGATTTTAATTAAGTCGTTTTGCCTCCAAATTGTAACCCTCGAAATATGTTTTGGTGAATTCAAGCAAAGCCTCATTGGAGATGGGCAAGCATTTGACAAACCATTATGTTACTTGAGAATACAATCTCTCATAGGTCTCTGTCCTGATCCAATTACAAGGCCTCATCTGTGATGACTTAGTTTTGAGATAGTCTGAGAGATGTCAAATGCCGTTGAACCCAAAATTAGATGAAGCTCACACCAACTACACGTTTATATTCTACAAAATTAGAAAGATAGTAGTACATGCATTTTCAAAAATGCCTTTTATCTTCTTGTTTGTGAGCTCATAGAACCGTAAGACAATTACATCTCAAAAATGGATTGTTTCTTAAAAACCGGAGGAAAAACAAAAACTCACAGCAAATGGTCTTTAAAAAGTACAGATAGCAATGCTCTAATGATAGCTTACGCCTTCACCGTTAACAACCTCTCCTACGCGATAAGCAACATAGTCTCCATTCTTCGCTTCTCCTAGTATTCTCACGGCCGCCTCTGCACTGACCACCATTACCATCCCTATTCCCAAGTTAAACGTCCTTCTCATCTCACTATCTTCTATTCTCCCCGACTATACAAATCACCAAAAACATAATCAAACATTGCAAAGTATTTTACATTCTTTATGTCAAGGGTATCTATGATCCTTCGTTACCTGTTGGATCCATTTGAACAAAGGTGGAAGTTCCCAAGCATCGGTGTGGATAACAGCACCCAAACCATCTGGGAAGATTCGGGGAATGTTGTCTGTGAATCCTCCGCCTGTTATATGAGCTATCCCCTTCACTCCTCCTCTACTGATTATGTCTAGTACCTGTGAATAGCAGAGACAAGTGAAAGTCATGGCATTGATACAAATGCAATGCAACTTCTTGTTGATAAGAAAAACCAACCTGTTTCACATAAATGACAGTGGGTGCCATTAGAGCTTCACCAAGAGTGCTTGATCCACCTGGAAGCGCATCATTCAGCGAAAGATTGCTTCGAGCCAATACCCTGCAACAATTGGGATGCGATTGGAATGAGGTTGAATGCCATGGAATCCAGAAGCTTAAAACCACGGATATCGCAAACTGTTTACCTTCTAACTAAAGAGAAACCATTGGAATGAACACCGCTAGAAGGGAGACCAATAAGAACATCTCCATCCACTATGTTTTTACCATCTATAACAGAATCTTTCTTTACGATGCCCACTGCAAACCCACTAAGATCATACTCACCCTCCGCATAAAATCCAGGCATCTCTGCAGTCTAAAACAACCAAAACTAAATTAAGAAAATATTGCCTAAACTACATTGTCAAAAGCTGGAATTGGTTCTAACTGTAAATATATATACACCTCTCCTCCTAAGAGAGCACAGTCCGATTGCTGACAACCATCAACAATCCCTTTAATGACCTGGAAACAAATCATAATGTTTAACATCGATATCAAGTCCTAAAGCAAGCTCAAAGTCAAAGAGCAAAGAGATGAGGCAATGATACCTTTTCTGCAAGGTCTACATCAAGACGACTAGTAGCAAAGTAATCAAGGAAAAACAAAGGCTTTGCACCAGAAGTAATAATATCATTCACACTCATAGCAACCTGAAACAAAACCAAAACCATGAGTTGTGTTTTGGGGACAGCATAAAGTAAAAAAATGAAAACAACTCAAAAGACAATATCTTTACCAAGTCGATTCCAATGGTTTCGTGAATACCAGTCTCAAATGCTAATTTAAGTTTAGTCCCGACACCATCGGTACCAGCTACGAGATAATCATCACCTGCTCAAACAAAGCCACACACACATTCATTCATCAAAAGACGAGAACTTTCAACAATTCAGGTGAAACTTTGCAGTTTTCCTCATATATACCTAGTGGAAAGAGACCACCAAATCCGCCGATTCCAGGAGCCATCTTAGCGATTCGTTTAACGAGCTCAGTACCAGCATCGATATCAACACCTGAATCTTTGTAAGTGAGACTATCGGTGTCATCATCTTTCTTCGACATTGATAAAACACGAGATGCCCTTGTCCTTGTTCTCGTCGTCTGAGTAAAGCTGATTGAAAGAGGTTTCGGTGATGATGCAGAGGAGAAACGGTATCGATTGACAGTGTCAAGAGCTGAAAAGCAGCAAGAAGAAGACTGCAAAATCCGAGCTTCCATAGCTTGATGAGCAGTAACTATACAACAAGGGTAGAGTAAAATAAATTAACAAAGGTTAAAACTTTTCAAGCGAAGAAGAGAAAGAGTTAAACAATTTGCGAGTATGTTGGCAGAGAGGCGAACTTATTTAGGACTAACCGGAGAAACACTGAGAATTGAGGAGACGCCGGGAAAGCGACTGAGTAGTTTTGAGTCCGAACGAGAGAAAATCAGAGGAAGCTGACAACGAATAAAAATGCTTTAAAACCCTAAACACCCTTCTACTTGTTTTTGTTTTTTTTGTTTTTTTTTTGTTTTTTTTTCTGTAACATGGATAAATCGTAATTCATAAACCAGTATACATACAAAGATTATCACTTCAAAAAAAAAAAAATCACTTCAAACAAATTTAAGAAAAAAAAAGGAATAGTAAGAGCGGCCATAAAATGATTATTAATTAAAAATGAGTGAAAAAATAAATTTTTTAAAAACCAGGGGAATTTAAAACTAATTTTTCTAAGATATAACACTTTTTTTTTTTTTTTCACTTTTTTTTTCACTTAAAAAAAATGATTATTAATTTTGTGAGAGAAAATTTTTTTTTTTTTTCATAAATTTTTTTTTTTTTCACTTATTTTTTCACTTAAAATGATTATTAATTAAAAATGAGTGAAAAAAAATATAACACTTTTTTCACTTATTTTTTTTCACTTATTTTTTCACTTAAAAAAAAAAAAAGATATAACACTTATTATTTGAGATTTGTTTGTGAAGGTTTTGCATTTGTTGTACCTAAAAAAGTCACAGAATAGTGGCTTGGTTCTAGCATCTTCACATATTAACATTGGGACATGGGACATACTTATTTTCTTAAGAGAACAATAGCATTTGGTTGTAATTATATCCATAATCTTACTTCCAATCGCTTTCTCAAACAATTTCTTTTGCGAGATAAAACACGACAAACAAAAAGCTAAAGAAACACAGTTGCAACATTTAAAAACCATAAACGAAGATACACACACAAAACATACAAGCTGAATTTTATCCAAAGCCTTAATCAATCTTTACCCTCTTCTTCTTCACTTGTTCCATCCCTCACATTCCTAAAACACATCCAACACCAATGGATCAGATTATTAGTTCAATCCAACTTATGAGGTACATGATATATAACAAGAGTCTTCAAGCTTACCTCCAAGATGATGTTAAGTTCCGAGTTTTCCTGTCGAGCTGAAGATTTTCCAGTGCCGCTGAAGCTCTAATTACCTCTTCAGGCACATCTTCACTGTCATATCTCCAATTGTATTCATCTTTTCTGTACCCAGAGGTAGCGGCTCCCGATGCTTGAGATGCAGAAACTGGCGGCCTGCCCATTAATTAAGCATGTCAGACTCGTGAGTAACATGAAAGAGTAAAGATCTTTGATTTAGCATAACATGGAGTTGAAGTTACCTTCGTTGAGGAGGTAAGCTGTCAGAAGCAGATGATCTGCGAGGAGGATTTCTGGAGTCAAGGCTTGATGACGACTCTGTTTCTGACTCTCTCCTTGAACTACCCCCCATGACCTGCGTCATGTTCTGAAAGAAAATTCATTAAATAAAATGTTCATCACTAGACCAGAGGATACAGCAAGACAAATTATAGTTCTACTATGAAAGGATTGAAGCATAATCCTTGGATGTGAAGAGAATTTGAAGCTTGGAATTTGCCAAATTTGTTTCTCCAAATCTCTGAAGAATTTTTTTTTTTTTTTTTTTTTTTTTAATCTCTGAAGAATTTTACTCTCGACTAAGACACTTTATTTACTTGGAAACAGTGAGAGCTAATGAATACATAGTATCAAGACTTTATGTATGTTGGTGTTTGTAAAGCTTGAATGTACCCAACAAGTATTGGCCATCTTCAATTATAGAATAGGAACTGGGAACACTACAGGTTACAGCCCATAAATCATGTTCTACAGATGGGACTATTGTAATTTGTTTGAAGTATGGTGGTAAAACTTGTAAACAGAGAGAAAAAGTTATATATATAGACATCTTCAGAGGGGAAAAAAAAAAGAAAGAAATACCTCGAACTTCAAGAAACCTTCAAGAACATCCAGAAGGAGTGGTCCACTATCTCCATTTCTGTTCAGCTCATAACCATTGCTGCTACTAAAGTCGCGTAACTCAGACTTCCAAGAATCTTTTGGCTTTTGCATATGTTTTCAGGCAGAATCAAGATAAGTGAGAAAAGTTCATTTTCAATCTTCTTAATGAAACAAAAAGTTTAAAATGAATGTAACTAATTACCAAATTAGATTCAGGTTGATAAACTTTGAGCGTGTGATTTAGTTGCGCCCAGTCCAAGTATTCACAAATCAATGCAGATAGCAACCTGCCTGCATTACAACATTTTAAAATTGATCAAGAGGACCTACTCATCAACTGCACAAAACCTCAATGTTCATATTGCGTAAACATAAAAACAAGCTAAAGTTGTGTTTTTGATGCGATTTCACCACACAAATAAAAGGGTACATACAATTTTGAACTAGCCAACAGTTATTTGAGTATCGAGAAAGCATCATGGCAGGCTTATGAATCAAACAAAGTTTTCTAAACCAAGACATGCCATTTAGAACCAATCCATTCAAAGAGAAAAGTTCTAAAGGATAAGAGTGGACAAAGATATACACAAAAACTTGAGAAAAACCTGAAGGAGAAGCATGAAGCTGCCTCGCACGCTCATTACAGCTTCCCAACAAAGCTGGAGGCAGCCCTTCGTTGTTCTCTATCACTCTATCCTCTTCTTCGATTGCCTCAAACACACTCGCACGGAGCTCAGCCTGCAGAAACAACTAAACTATCAGCAGCAGAAATATTCTAAAAACAAAAAAAAAAAACAAATTTTCAATCTCCAAACTAAACGTTTACGAATCCAATTCAACCTAAACAAATTTTTGACAGACTCAAATTCTAAGTAGGACGAAAATTGGGAATTCAGATTGAAATGATCACTGTCAATACATTCGATTCACTAACCAAAGATCTGGAAACAAGAACCCTAGAAATGTAACGTATTGTTTATTTCAAGCGTATCTCATTTCTCCACAAATCTCTGAGAAATTCGAAGCGAACGAATAATGTATGGCACATAGCTAGAAGAATCGAAAGGGAAAAAAAGAAAACTTTACCCGGATCTTAGCGAGAACACCTTTCTTCTCTAGGGTTCGAGTGACTAAGGTCTTGAGATCCATCATTTCTCTTGTATAATCGTCCATTGTTCTCACCGTCAATTGAAGACAGATCAAATAACGGATTCCTGCTGTGTAAATCGGGTTTTGGTCACCGGGGAATTCGATTATGCCGTTCGGAGAGAAGCGCTGTGTCAGCCAGAGTGGCCTCTTCGGTACTTTAGTTTAAACGAAGAAAAGAGAAGACGTTGAAAATTCGAAATAATATCAAGGAAAAATAATTCTTATATTTCAAAAATATTCTAATATGTTTTCACTTTCTATGCAAAAAGTAGATTGACATTATTATTTTTTAGTAAATTAAACGAAAATCGCATTATAGTAAAATAAGTTTTTTTTTTTGGTTATAATGTGTGTATATATATAAACTTAAAAAACAAAAGGGCTTAAAAGAGTGGTAAAGTTATTTCTGAATTCAAACAAAGAAAATTAGAAGATTATTTGACAAAGAAAATATGATTTGAAACACGAAAACGAAATGAACATTTCGAAACAAATTAGATATTTGTTGTGATAATCAAATTAATTTTTAGAAAATTGATATATTGTGAAAAGATTATGTTTTTAAGATGTCGATTGGAGAAAATTACATGATGATACCAAGTCGCTTGTCGATAAATAATTGTTTCCGTAAGTATTTTTGAATCTATTTATTTTACCGTATAACGAGTAACCGCAAAATATATTTTTTTCCAACATATTGTATATAATTTTCATTTGGATACTTTAAAAGACTACTAATATCTATTGTTTACAATGATTGAGACTATTAATAAATACTTTGAATTGATAAATATTATTTACAAAAGTGAACTCATCTAAATTTTTCAAATTTGCAACACTAAAGCGAATTTTGCAGTGTTTAATTCAATTTATTATTATTTTTACAAATGAAAAAAAAAAACAAAAGGGGGTTGCAAAATTGATGGTATCTAAAATACTACACTATTGTGTGATTTAGATTATCTAAACTCTTATGTTTATTAAATTCTGCGGTGAAATCCCTTATCATAAATGACTTTAAAAAAAATTCTCCTCAAAATAATAAATATTAATTTATTGATAAATGAATAAAGCTTATGATTTTACTGTATATTAGTTTCAATAGAAGATGTTTTAGGAATTTGTTTTTGTCTCAGTACATCTAATTTTCTCATATTTCTATGCAAAATTTTAAAGTGTTTCATTTGTATGATTATTTATATTTTGCAGTTTTATTTTATCATTGGCTGACTTGTATTTATTATTTTGGTTTTGGTGTAAAAAACTAGAAAATTAAATAATCAATGAAATTTTTTAAAACCTTGAGCTTTTAGATAAAACATCTTACAAACCGAAATAAAGGAAGTATATCATTATCACATACACAAACCATTACAAATCCAGAAGCTGAATATTATCTAAACCCTAAATCAATCTCTCCCTTCTTCTTCATTTGTTCCATCCCTCACATTCCTACAAAACAACAACCAAACTGATGCTTCCTTCTTCTTTTTTTCTAATATGTTTTCCTTTCAATTTGTGATTCAACCCCATGATGTGAGCATTGAAAGCTTACCTCCAAGACGATGTTAAGTTCCGAGTTTTCCTATCGAGCTGAAGATTTTCCAATGCTGCCGAAGCTCTCATTACCTCTTCATGCGCATCTTGATTACTATGTCTCCAATTGAATTCGTCTTTTCTGTAACCAGAAGTAGACAACCCGGCTCTTCTATCTGAAAAATCTTATTGAAATTATTTGGTATCAAAAATAATGAAACATACATATTTCAAACCAATACTTCAAGAAAATAGGGTACACGATGACTCACCCGATGCTTGGGATGAAGAAACCGGCCTGCACATACATTTTAACATCAAACAATTAAGCATGTCTGACTCAAAGAGGCAAAATGAAATGGCGTAACATTGAGTTGGAGTTACGTACCTTCTTGGAGGAGGTAAGCTATCAGAAGCAGATGATCTGCGAGGAGGATTTCTGGAGTCAAGGCTTGTTGAGGACTCGGTTTCCGACTCTCTCCTTGAATTGCCATCCTGAGCAGAATACAGCAAGACAAATGATAAAGGTTTTACTGTGAAAGGATGGAAACTTGATCCTTTGATGTGAAGACAAACTAAAGTTTGAACTTCACTGAACTTGTTTCATAAATCCCTCAAGAATTCTAAACCTCGAACTAAGAAAACTAAAAGAAGTTATTTACTTGGAAAGAGTATGAGGTATTATTAACTACAAAGAGCACGTTTGAGCTTTCCTATAAGTTGGTGTTTGTAAAGCTTGAGTCTCACCAACAGACTAATAACTGAAAACACTACAACCCTGAAACCACGTACAGTACTTACAGCTGGACCATTCTAATATGTTTTTATAGATATTAGTATTATAGATTATATTAGAGAGTAGAATCCACTGCAGACATGTTCCTAGGGAAAAAAAAAACAAAGAAATACCTGGAACTTCAAGAATCCTTCAAGAACATGCAGAAGGAGAGGTGCGCTATCTCCATTTCTGTTGAGCTCCAAACCGTGGCTGCTACTAAAGTCGATTAATTCAGACTTCCAAGAGTCTTTTGGCTTTGCATAGGTTTTCGGGAACAATGCAGATAACCAGATTAGTAAGAAAGCAAGGCTAAGTTCATCTATAACCTACTTAATGAAACAAAAACAATTCAAAAGAGAAGGAATTACTTGATTACCAAATTGCATTCGGGTTGATACACTTTAAGCGTGTGATTAAGTTGCGCCCAGTCCAAGTATTCACAAATTAACGCACATAACAACCTACCTGCATTTCATTCAACAGTTCAAATTAAGGACCTACTCAACTACACAACCTCAATGTTCATACGCCGCCATGTGCACACATTTATCTAGAGTATCTGGTAAGTATAACAGGGTCATGAATCAAACTCAAATTTCAAAACCCTAGACAGGCTATTCAAATCAAACCATGGAGAAAACACAAAGAAGTTGTGAAAGACCTGAAGGAAGAGCATGAAGCCTCCTAGCACCATCATTGCAGCTTCCCAACAAAGCTGGAGGCAACCCTTCATTGTTCTCTATCACTCTATCCTCTTCTTCAATTGCCTCAAACACACTCGCTCGGAGCTCAGCCTGCAGAATAAACTTAACTCTCAGCTCGTCTCCAAACTCAAGACCAAATGTAAAGCAACTCAATTCAGATTACAATTCGCATTCACATTAAGGAAATTGATAGAATACAGTCCTCGTTTCTAAATACATTACATTCAATCGACTAACACAATGATCTGAATCCATAAACCCTAAAAAAAAAAAAGAGCTTTTTCAGAGTAAAAGGCTGAAACTTGCAAATTTCTTCTCCGTTTCCATTTCCAAACAAATCTATGCGAATTTTAAAGTGAAGCAATAATATTACGAAAGAGAAAATGATACCCGGATCTTAGCGAGAACACCTTTCTTCTCCAGGGTTCGAGTGACTAAGGTCTTGAGATCCATCATCTCTCTTGTATAATCGTCCATTGTTCCAACCACACAAATCAAAGTAAGAAATTAGTGTAAAAACTGGATTTTGCGAAATGGGAGTTTCTGTTGAGGAGAATTTGACGATTGCCGTCCGGAGAGAGTATTGCGCCGTTGCCGGAGTGTCCCGATTTTTAACGAAAAACTAGATTTGGTCGATTTTTGTTAATATGTTTAATTTAAAAAGTTGTGTTACAATTTAAAATTATTACTGTAATTGTAATCGGCAAATATGTAAATAATGAGATTGAATTATAAATTATGTTGGGCACATTTATAGTTGCTTGATGAGTTTGAAAAAAATAGTTGATTTTATCATGTGGTACAGCGCAGATTGAAAGTAGTTTATGTATTATATATAAAAAATTGTGGTATAATTTGAAATTGTTAATCTAATTGGAATCGGTAAATATATAAATTATTAGATTGAAATATTTAAAATGGTTTGAACTTTTTTAGTTGTTGATTGAAAATATTGAATATTTTATCGAGAAAGTTTAGATAGTAACTCATTTATGAACTTTTCAACTTCAGGAAATGGTGGGTTGACATGAACTTGTGAGGCATTAAAAGAATTAGAGACACTTATAATCCCTGCAAAATATTATAAGTTTTATTACTTCATTTACGTTTGAGACATTGTATATAATCAATGTACGCAGGAAAATAAATAAACAATACCTTTGAAGGTTTTGATTTTGGCAAACCTGATGAGACAGACAATCACTCCATCGGTGCTGTTACATGATCTGAAAACCTGCTCAGCAAATGAACCCCACAAGGTACACGGCAATCTCACATCACTATGAAAAAATTCAATAGTTGGTTAACAATTATAATATAACATGAAATTGCATTTTAGAAAAATAGAAGAGTAGGTAAAATTCACAATTCATCTCGCATTTCAAATTCAAGTTTATGAGTTGGTTTGTTGTTGACTTCAAGTTTCTCCAACTCGCCAATGTTAACAACATGGCCGAGAACATCTACAGAGTATTAGCAGCGATAATATTAGGTGATGATGAAAAATAGTCAGAAAATGTAAGAGTACCCCATATATTGTTTTGGAAAACTTACCAACTAAAATGGAAGGATTAAGCGCCCCACTTAAAATTTCCTCAAACTTGGCCAAGGATAAGTAGTTGGAATCTGATTTATTATCAGAGTGAGTTACCATAGTCCCATTCACAAAACTCATCTTGTACACATGAGGAGTGGGTCGAAATTGACCGCCAGCTTGATTGAGAGAGAATGTCTGAATGAACCTCCATTGACCAATAGGAAGATGGTTGACATAACTGGCAACCAAATCCTTTTTGACAGATGCATGCATTTTAACATCCTTTGAAGATGAAATGACGAACATGAGAGAGCAAAATAGTGTAAACAAAATAGGGGAAAAAAACAAAAAAAATTATCAAGGAGAATGACCTTTTCGTCTGAGAAAATCAACTCAAGTGTCTCCCCGGTGTTGGTTGTGTATTGACGCCAACTGTGGAGGATTTTAACTTGGACTCTCCAAGTGGTTTTGTATGGTTTCACATCGCTTAAGAGAGCAAAGGAAGTAGTCATTGTAATTGAGTTGGTTTGCTTGTGTATCGATATAGGTTGCATGCGATAGGTTGAATATGATATATATTGTATTTATAGGGGTTAAGAGTTTTAGATTGTTCGTAGGAAGGTCAAATTTTGTTTGTAGTGATTCTAAAATTTCTTCACCTAGGTAGTAGACTTTTTGAAAAATTTGTTTGTAGTGATTCTAAAATGTCTTCACCTAGGTAGTAGACTTTTTGAAAAATTTGTTTGTAGTGAATGTAAAATGTCTTTACCTAGGTAGTATAAAATGTCTTTCTCCTTTTTAATTGCAGAAGATGAAATAAAGATTCGCTCACAAAATTCCGGGTCAAAAATTCAAAAAAAATCCGATCCAACAATGGCATAATAGGTAATTAATTTGAAAAAGCAAGGGTTTTTTTTCAAATGTTACCAAAAATGTTAATATAGATTGATAAAAGACGTTGAAATATAAATACCAAAACAGTAAAACTGTAAATACTATAGTAAACAGTAAGTAACACGCATCTTCCAGGCTTTTTTTTTTTTTTTTTTTTGTCGTCAACATTTCCAATTTTTTTTTCCGGCCCCTATAGATTCCATTCTCGTCCCAAAAAAATTTAAATTAATGAGCATTTTTAAAAGAAAAATGTTCGTTTTTTTTTGTTTAGTATTTGAGGTGAAAATGGGATATTTTAGTATATCTTTCGAAGAAATCATATGTGATCTATAATATTTATAAAAATATTATTTTTATATAGGAGAAGATAATAATATATATTAATTTTTTGAAAACAAATTTTAGTCACTTTAATCCCTAAATTTTCAAAGTATAATTAAATTTAATATTACAATTAAAATTACATAATTTGGAAAACTATAGTAATGTATATCTTAAAAATAAACTGATTATAATAGTCAATTATTAAAATTTGGTATAATAGTATGTTTTTAATTTTTTGATAATTTATTAGATTTTTAATGTGTAAGTTTTAAAGGAAAAAATTATTTTTGTAAGATTATATATATAGTAAGATCTTTTTCCAATTATAAACATGATTTTGAGCACATATATTGTGCTATATTTTTGACGATTTTTACATATTTTTTTACCAGATCTCTTTCCTAAATTTTATCATATGAAGTATGTATATGATATTTTTGCATTCAATATATTGCAATATTTTGTTTTTCTTCTTGTTTTCTATTTTATAGAATTTTTTTGCCATCTTTTGACTTTACTTTCCTTTTTTCTGTTCTTTTAAATTCTAAACTTATTCACATATGGTTTTTGTTTCATATTTGTATTTAGTTTTCTTTTTATTTTCCAATTCAAACTATTTACATAGACGAGATTTTCTCTTCATTTATATATATCGTTAGCTTGGTTCTTAAAATTTACAATAACAAATATAATAAAAAAAATTATGTTTCTTTTAATTTTTATTTATTTTGAAAATTTTCAATTTTTTTTTTTTTTATGTTCCATTTTCAACTACAAATAGACATGTACATAACTGTTTATGTTCAAGCATAACTGTTTGAAAATATAACTGATTTTTTTTTCATTTTCAAGTTTCAACTACAAATAGAAATATACATAATATATTTTATTACTTTTTTTTGCCGGTATTGATCTTTTTTTTAAGCATGAGTTATTTCTCTAATATTTTTATTATCTCTTTTTTTTTTAAACGTTTTTGGATCTGTCATATAGTTTTTTTTTCTTTTTTGTCATTGGAGTTTCTATCATTCTTCTTCTTCCTCATTTTTTCTGAGATTTTCTCTAGGGTTTATTCTTTATTTCTTTTTTCTCCTTTATCGATATACAATATACTATATAAAATTTAATAAGGATTCATAACTTAAATACGACCAATTGTCTTTATTTTAAAGACACATATTTATTTTTCTTTTTTTTTAGTATTTTTATATTAAATAACTTCTATATTAATTATCAGGAAAATATAAAGTTATGAAAAACAAAATATTATTTTTAATTATTCACTAATAAAAATTTAAGAAAACTCATTATTTTGAGTTGTGTTTTTTTTTATTATGTTGTTTAATAAGAAATTAAAGCATAATTTGTCTTATATACTAAATTTAATATTTTGAGTAATTTCTATTATTTTGTTTCCCATTTTGACCATGATTTTTCTTTTTAAGTTTTTGGCAGATATCGATTTTTTCTTTTTTAGATTTTGTTAAGTTACCTTAAGAATTTATGTAAAACATTGACATGGACCAATAGTATCACGTTTTTTAAATCCCATGTGGACGCCTTAAGAACACTATAGCTTCAACTTTTATATAGTATAGATTATTTTGTCATTAAAAAATAGCATAAAACATGATCTTATGAATAACTGAATATAACTAGATGAAAATTTAGAAACAAAGCGACAAAAGAAATTTGCCAATTAAATTCTTAAAACAAAACGATTTTCTATTTAAGAAAGCTTGAGCACATGGTTTTTTTTATCTATGTAAGTTCTTAAACTTTGGATTGGTTTTTCTCTTTTTATGAAAAGACCTTATTCTAAAAGTTTAATGGAAGTTCGTCTTTGCCATAAAAAAACAATTTAAAGAAAAATAATTAAAAAAAAAAAACTTTGCCAATTAAACATGAATGGAAACAGAAAAGAATAATAGAAAACATTAATTGGCCAACTTTTGGACTCGTTGTGTGTGCTAAGAAGCGACTCCAACATGCTTATGATAGTTTTGTGTTTTACAAGAGATGAAATTAGATTGTCGTCTAGATTAAACTTGACTGAATCATCTTCGGCCGCCAATATATTCTGCCAAATCAACTACTCGGTTAGAAATTTCTTCACGACTGATTGGACCCACGCCTCGTGCAATGATCTTATGACCATTTTGATTTTTGTGCCATAATTAATTTTGCAAAGTTGTAGGTTCTAATCATAAGGGAAAACGTATTTGGAATACTGTAAAAAAAAGTTTTAGAGGAATATAGTCGTAGTTTGATTTGGAATAAATTTCACATTTTAAAAAAAATATATATAAGAAGCATCCAACATGATGTGAACTTGGGTGAGTGGCTTCAGTTTTATGAACCCAAGACTATTCTCTACGAGCACTAAGAGTTATCATTTATCAAGAATACTAAGAGTTTTTCAACTCCTATCAAGAATACAAATGTTTTAATAGTTAGGTATAAAGTCGTGCAAATAGATCTATCAGACAAAAGACGCTGTAAATGATCTGAACTAAGACGATCAAGAGTGTGCATAACTGATTCATCCTCAATTATGTCAATTACGTTACGATATGAGTTTTCAAGTTTGAAGCAACTTTTTTACAATGCAACCCGAATCGAGCATATCTCCTTACAAGTTGTCCTGACAAGACGGACATGACTTTGAACCAGAATGATCCACAAAATAAAGACGAAAATAACTTTGATATCAGTAGTAATGGAGCATCTTTCCTTATCAAGAAAAAGAAAAATAGTAATGGAGCATCTTTATCAAAATAAAATAAAATAATGGAGCATAAAGTGTAAAATGCCAAGAAAAGTGGAACATAACCCTCTCTCATCTTTTTTTTTTTTTGAATAAAATGTAAAATTTATTGGAAAAAACCTTTTTTATATCAAGTGCATGGTTAGTTTATCATTTTTTTTTATTACAAGTTCAAATAAATCAGAGATGAATGTTTCTTCTTTGTTCATTTTATTGCAAACTAGTGTGCTATATAATCATCATATCTCTCATCTCTTTGATCGTGAATGATAGATATTCTGTTTCGAACTTGTTTGTCAAGAGAATGAACCAATAGAGCCGATGGAATTGCGACTTCTCCAAATTCAACCCTCTATAATCTTACATTTAAAGTAGTCAAAATATGTGTTTTAACAAAATCTGAAAACTCTATTTCTTAAAAATAAAGCTCAAATCAAGCTGCTGAACTTTGAGTTTGAAATATCAACATAAATCAGAAGGGAGTTGAACATAAAAATGGATAGAGCACATGTTTATTTCGAGAGGGCACTTTCGTCAATTCAATTCGAAGGGAATGGGACTTTAGCTTTGGCTTCGTAAACAAGGAAGGGAAGCAACCACGTCGCCCAAAACTGTTCCGACTAGCCCCTCATCTTATGTATCCTCATAGTCATAATAATGACGTCGTAAGCCAATTCATATGCGTCAAACATTAAAAATGAAAACGTCATAAAATTTTCATTATTATATTTCTATATATATAAAAAAAAATATACCTTGTTAAATTCAATTATGTAACCTTATAACGTGCTTCATGCGTTTCCACTAATTTCTCGATAGACCCTTTGTAGAGATCTCTACCTCTTATACCAACAGACCACACATTTACTATTCCCAGCAATCGTTTCTCACTCACATACCTTGTTAAATTTTAAATTCACCCTCCTAACTTTTTAACTACACAAAATGAATATTGTAATTAAAGTATAACACCTATATGATAACGTAGTTGATACAACCAGTAATAAAATTATAGCCGTAGATAACATTTCAGTTTTAATTAGCTGGAGTGGTGACTTCAAAATCGATAATCATGGTGAATTAAAAATGATTTTAAGGTTATTAAGTTATTGTGCACTGCAAGTTATAAGAAAAGGTTTCTTTTACCTGTAGAAGGAATAGATAGTATGGTGGAAAGAAGAAAAAAAACCAATATTTAGTCTTACCAAATAAGGAAAGGGCAGATTCCTTAAAATCTAGCTTTTTAATTGCATCTCTGGATAAATTGAACGGCTGAGATTTGTAAACCAACTTATCATCAAATCTATCAATAATTTTATTGAATAAAAGATTTTTTTTTTAAAACTTTGGAGTGATTGATGAGTGGTTGAATATGTGACAATTGACGTAACCCCACTGTCCCTCTGTCTCCATTAAGGTTGATCTCTCTTACTCTCTCTCAATACATAAAGAAAATAGTAGTTGGCATATTGGACCCATCCTTGGTTTGGGCCCCAAACGTGTAAACATCACACCCTCTCTCTTATTCTTTATTCATTGACTATATACACATTTATCATTTTTTTTGTATAGTTTATGTTGTGGTCTAGATTATCTTTCTGTTCCTCCAATTATTTGGAATTGAAGATCCCATCTCATTACGAAAAAGGAAAAAAAAAAAAAAAAAAGATGGTTCAAATATCTGCAATACTTTATTCAATTTAATATACTCCATTCTAAAATTCTTGTTTTTTTTTTTGGAAAATTATAGGACTTAACTAATATTTAAAATATTGGAAGATTGATAAATTCGATTTTAACCGAATCAATATCGACCAAATTTATAAAACAAATTAAAAAAACATAAAAAAATTAATGATAAATGTTAATATTTAGTTTATGTCAATTTTTCCAATATAAAAATTAATGCATGTCTTATATTTAGTGAATAATACAAATTATTCTTTAAAAAGTTATAATTAAATTTCACAATAAAATATTTCAGGCCAACTGATTCATGTAATGTATTTTTTTTTTTAATTAGGATAAATTATTTTAGGCTAGCAATTCCTATTGGAGAAGAGAAAGCGCAACAAATCATTTCAATTTCTTGAAATGAAAGCTAAAATCTATCATATATATGCAATAAGAAATATGTGGGTCTCTCTAATTTTTATTGCTGTGTTTTTGCCATAGATCGTAATCTTTAGTTTTAATGGGAAAGGGCTGTCCTTGAGGAAATAAAATAAAAGATAGAGAAAGTATTGTCGTGATTCTTTAAATGGTTCATAGAGAAACAAAATCACATGTGTGCCTTTATTTTCACACGTTGTATATATCTGCGGCGATAGCCAATGTACCCAAAAAATCCCTGACCGTTAGATTTTGTCATATCTTCACACGAGGGACCTATCAATAATTGCTGTCACTAGATGCCAAATCATATATATAATGGGATAGTTTTCTCTCCATTGAGGCTATCCACATCATCATCTTAATCATCCAATAAAAATAATACATGTCATCAAATAATATTTTTTATTTTTGTATTTTTATTAAGAATTAATTACTTTGTAAAAATAATTTTTTTATTAGCATTACTTAAATGTAGTAGTTAATGAGTATTAAGAGATTTAACAATAAAAATAATAAAAGAAGTGAAAGTAAAAAAAAAAGAATTAAAATGATTAAAAAAAAACACTTTGTTACTACATTTTTTATATTTTTATTAACATAATATAATAGGGATGTTGAGATGAACACAAAAATAAGATAAAATAAATTAAAATTTATATAAACGATATTACAATAAACAAAATGACAGAGCAAATAATGAAAAATTATAGATAGCCACAACCACCACAATTAAATGATTCAATATATAATATAAAGTAAAACAATAATAACACAAATGTAATATATATATATATATAATATATGTAAGCAACTTTTTTTTTTTGAATTAAAGAAAATTTAAAATATTCACTTAATACATGTTTATTTATATTTATTAAATGAATCTTAAAATTTTATAAAAACTATTAAATCAAATGTGTAAGAATTAAAAAAAGTTATAGATAATGTTAGTAATCAAAGTGTTGAAAGGATTTAATAAATTGAGAGTGAAAAAAACTATAGAGCAATGATAGTTAATTTTTTTCCAAAAAATAGAAATATCTACACTAATATTTTTTGTAATACTGTATATGAACATAAAAGTTACAGTTGGATTTTTTGAAAACATCTAAACTTTTTAAAACATTTGAAAGTGTTATAGTTTTAGTATTTTAAGTAAAAGATTCTAAAATTCTATACTAAAAATAACAAATATAGAATCGGTAAATACAAACTCAAATGTTACACAATAAAGCATCCAATTAGGGGTGATACATAATCTTTGTAGTTTATCATGAGTGAAAATGTGGTTTTGTCTATATATGTTGTGATAAAAAAAAATATATGATTGAAGATATTTTTGAATCGAATGGTTTTAAGTATGCTAAGTTTTGTGCAAAATAATGAATTGGCTTTATAATTATATTTGTAATTAATGATTTATTTATATTTATAAATAATTTAAATTTTTATATTATTTTAATATTAGAATCCCGCGCAACGCGCGGATTACTATTCTAGTGAAATGAATTAGAAAGAAAATATGACCTTATTACTTACGATCCAACGGTCGTAGATAAAGCAGAGTTAACGGAGTAGACGATGTCGACGAATTGATTATTTTATTGTTAATCGCTTGAAAAAGTTAAAAAAAAAAAAAAAACGAAGCGAATATCTTGAATTATATAATTTCATTCATCAATGTACACTCGTCACTATTTAATTATGTTGCTAACTAATGATCAATTGAAAATTTTGTAAAAATCGGCTATTTACGAATATTACTAGTAGGATGTTGAAATTTTCAGATATTGACTTTATATTACTTTTATAATTGACTTGACTAATTTAGTTGCTTTTACATTTTGTTTGTCAACACTAGGCCTATCGTATTTAATAACGTACACTTGACAATTAAGAAGAAATTAAAATCTTATAGACAATTCTACATTCGAACATGCATTAACAATTTCTTTAGCAATATAAACTATAAATTATAATGCTCGAAATAATTAGAAAAAAACAGAGAAACTACTCTTCAACCAATCACAATATAAGTACATCTTTAAGGTTTGACTTTTGGCTTTATTGATATCAAAACATCATAAAATAAAATATGTTTTCTTAAAACTCTGTGTTATTTATTTTTTGAAACTTGGTGATGACTCGATCAAAAGTTGTAATATTAGATAATCAACAAGTAGCTATATATTACGGTGGCAAACAAATCTTCAATAATATACCGTAATTATAGACCGTGTATTAAAAAACAATCTGTATTATAAACCGAAATTATATTTACACGGTCTTTATCTAGCTAGTATTGTATCTCCATTTTTTTTTACTCCTCTCTTTGAACTTCATTTACCTATTTGATGGCACTTTTTGGGTTCATTATTTAAATAAGTCAGTAAAAAAAGAAAAAAAGTCACTAAATAAAAAATAAAAAATAAAAAAAGGTATTTACATCGTACTATCGCGTTGAGTTTACAACATAAAAAAAGTGTAAAAACTCATCGTACAGCCCTCTCTCTACGGCTCCCATATTTAATTAACAAAAAGAAAACTAATGGAGAATATACAATATGGTTTACATTTATATATTCGGTACATCGGCAAGGCAAGTACATTAATATTATAAAATAAAATAAAAAAGGTTTGAAAAGGCAAATAAAGGGCAAGTGTATCCAATGCAACCTTCACAGTGAACACGTCCCACGTTCTTTTTCTTCCCTCTTTTAGAACCCTCTCTTCCCATTTTGCCACTTATCCTCTCTTTTTCTCTTTCTCTTTCTCTCGTCGGAGACAAAAATAAAACCATATACATATTTAGAGTTACGATACGACGCCGTCTGTAGCTAAAGACTCGATCATGTTGGATCTTAACCTAAAAATCTTCTCTTCTTATAACGAAGATCAAGATCGGAAAGTACCATTAATGATCTCAAACACCGGTGAAGAAGAATCTAACTTGTCATCCTCCTCCTCTACAGATTCTGCAGCCAGAGACGCTTTCATCACCTTTGGAATTCTCAAACGTGACGATGACGTCGTTCCTCCTCCTCCTCAAGAAACAGGAGATCTCTTTCCAGCGGCCGACAGTCACTGGTTGAATCTGTCTTCTTTACAGAGGAATAAACAACAAATGGTGAAGAAGAGTAGAAGAGGGCCAAGGTCTCGAAGCTCCCAGTATCGTGGCGTCACTTTTTACCGTCGCACCGGTCGTTGGGAATCTCATATTTGGTAATACTAAAATTCATTACTATTTCAAAGTTTTTTTTTTGTTACTGAATTATTTATTTATATATATATATTTTCTAATTTTGGTGTTGGGATTGATGATGATCTGTAGGGATTGTGGAAAGCAAGTTTATTTGGGTAAGTAGATCAGATTTGTAATTATTGGGCCGTCTTAATTACGTGTATGTGTGTCTATATATAGGCATAAACGATGTATCTCCAACTAGTATCATATTTTTGTGATAATTAAAATTATAGATCTTGTCTGACAACGTCTGTTAACAAGTACCGCTAAAAAAGTTTATTTATTTATTTTTAGTGTCAACTACCTATAAAAATAAATAAAAGATGTATATATGTATGTAAAAGACAAAACATAATAGACTATTACAAGTCATTACCATGTTGGTTACTTCTTTAAGTTTCACGTTTTATCGAGCACAATTTGTTGATTATTAATCTAACTTTTTTTTCTTTTTTTTTACCTAATGTTTCTTTTAACAGGCGGGTTTGATACTGCCTACGCAGCAGCAAGGTAAAAGAAAATTCATTCGATATACGCATTAATTTTGACAACATTCGTCATTTTATATTTTGTCAACATATGCATTACAGTTCGTTAAAGATAAACAAATCTTTTTGATAATATAAAGAAATAGCTATTAATTTGACTTATTAATAATAAAAAGAATATATATATACCAGGGCGTATGACCGAGCTGCCATCAAATTCCGTGGTCTCGACGCAGATATCAATTTCGTTGTCGATGATTATAGACTTGACATTGATAAGGTATACACATGAAGACGAGTGATTTCAATGTATATATTTGTTTCTTTGATTTGTGAATTATAATTATGGATCTTAAAATTATCAATTACATATAGATGAAGAATTTAAATAAGGTGGAATTCGTGCAAACACTTAGGCGAGAGAGTGCGAGTTTCGGAAGAGGGAGTTCGAAATACAAAGGCTTAGCTCTTCAAAAATGCACCCAATTTAAAACTCATGATCAGATTCATCTCTTCCAAAACAGGTACCAATACTGCTCTCTCTCTCTAATCTCATTTACTCATTGAATCACTCAGTCCTAAATCCTTAATAAGTTTAAAATGCATATAGTTGTTTATCTACATGAATACAAATATATGGTTGAAAACTTGAAATCATACTTCATCATAGAGAATACTTTATACTTGGTGGATGGAATGACAATATTCCTCAGTCACTTATCTTCTATTCATCTATATTCCATTTTATGTTTATTCTATCTTATTCCTCTAGTGCTTGTCATTCAAAGCCTCACCTTTTTCTTTATGTAAGAAATACTGTTATTCTACAAAATTTCACACTTGCTAACATTTTTTGCAAGTCTAATAACATATATATATATATACTAGACGATAATTTTTAATAAAGAGTAATGTTTACTCGATTCAATCATATAATGACCACATCAATTTGTTTTTGTTTGATATAATTTTCTAAATTACTTTATATGCAATAATTAAATAAAAATGTACCCCACATGCAATGACTCTAAACTAAATAAAAAAACTCGAGCAGGTACAAATTTTTATGAGAAATTCCCTCAAATAGCACCAAAACAAGTTTTTGTTCCACAAATAGCTCATATTTTTATTTAGTACAAAAATAGCATTTTATGAAGTTCATATTTTTTTTTTTTGGTTTGGGTTGACTATATTAGAATTTAGGGTATAGTTTTTAGGGGGTAGGAGGTACAATTTAGGGTTTAGGGCTTAGGGTTTAGGGTTTAGGGTTTAGAAAACCCTAAACCCTAAATCCTAAACCTTAAAAATATGAGGCCCTTTAATAAAAATGCTAATTGTGTCTTAAATGAAAATATGAGCTAAAAATGTCACAAAAACTTCATTTTGTGCTATTTTTGAGAATTGCCCAATTTTTATTCTCAATTTTATTTTCCTTATTGAATGGTAACATGCATTCTAGTAGAAAATGGAGGGGGTGTCAATACAAAATTTTAGTTATTCCTCTCAAACTATGTAAAGTTTTTTTTTTTGCTCCGATTTTTCAACTTTTTATGTGCAAATTTAAAATCATCTTCAAAACTTGCAATTTGAGAAAAACGGAGGTAATATATCAATTTATACTTCTTTGATACTTAGGGGTGACGATGGTTCATTTCGTTTACCTTTTATGTTCCTTTGTATTAGCTTCATAGATGAACGCCATTGTCAACCTAATTAGAAAATGACACAAGAGTTAGTATTTGTTGTGAATAATATTAATCTTTTTTATTCGTGTCTGAAATAGTCATAGGGGATGGGATGCATCATCAATCAAATACAATGACTTGGGAATGGGAGAAGGAGCCATGAAGTTTGGTACCCATATTAAAGGTAATTGATAAATGTGGGTCTCAATGTAAATATATGTATTATGAGGTGGTTGATAAATTTAAGTGAAAATTACCAATCCATACAACACACCATTGCACCAATTACAAGTATCATATATATATATATACTTTTATCAAAAGAAATTTAATCAAAATCCTAGCATCCTCTCTTTTAAGCAACTTAATTAGTAAAGAATATCAATCTCCAACTCATCCAGAAACATTGTCTTTTTTTTTTCTTTTTTCTTGTAGGAAGTACTCACAATGATCTTGAACTAAGTCTTGGAGTTTCGTCATCATCAGAAAATGTAAAATTGACAGCGAGCGATTACTATAAGGGTATCAACCGATCCACGATGGGTTTGTTCGGTAAGCAATCATCGATTTATTTACCGGTAACAACAATGAAACCTTTGAAGACAGTTGCAGCATCATCAGGATTCCCTTTTATAAGTATGACCACTTCCTCTTCATCCATGTCCACTTGTTTTGATCCATAGGATCGATCTACACTCTTTTTATTTCTTCTGATTTTTATATATCGACCCTGTATAAATTTGATTCTTTCCTCAATGAGTGAGAAATATTGGAAGTGTTTGTTCTAACTTCAACTTGAATTATATACCAAACTTAGTTATCACGAAGATGATGTGTTAGTAATGTATGGTGATCCTTAATATTGACTATAATGTGGAGATCAAAATAACTACATATATAAATGGTAGTGCTAAAACAACTATAACAGTATTCAACTATCCATTGTAGCTACTAGCTAGTGTGGTTTTTCATGAAGCTTTTTGCTAGAACTGAAGTGCTTGATTATATTAAGGAGATGAGATATGTTTATATACACGATACATGATCAGATCGAATCTATGATCTAAGGTTATCTAGATACAACAATATATTCACTAGAGATATTCTCCTAATATCTCGTATGCCCAATACTCCCCCTCAAGCTGGAGCATGGAGATCTTGAATGCCCAGCTTGCATAAAAGAAAATGAAACTGTCGTCGTCCAAGCGCCTTAGTCAAAACATCTGCCAGCTGCTCGGATGTTGAAACGTAATCCGTCACAATGAGCCCATCCCGTATTGCATCTCTAACTTGATGACAGTCTGATTCGATATGTTTAGTTCGTTCGTGAAATACCGGGTTTGAAGCTATATGAAGCGCAGCCTTGTTATCACAATATAGCTGAACTGGACGAGGATGAGGAACACCAAAGATACGCAGCAGCTCTCGAACCCACTTGAGCTCACTGTTTGTATCCGCCATTGCCCTGTACTCTGCCTCCGCAGAGGAACGCGACACTGTGCGTTGCTTTCTTGTCTTCCATGAGATAATCGAGCCACCGAGCATAACTAAGTAGCCTGTGAGGGATCGCCGAGTGAGAGGGCAAGCTCCATAGTCGGAGTCACAATAGGCGGTGAGGGAAAGATCCGAAGTAGAACTGAGAAACACACCCTGTCCCGGAGATCCCTTAAGATAGCGAACAACCCGCAAAGCTGCTTCCCAATGCCGAAGACGAGGTGTATGCAGAAACTGAGCAAGTATATGGACTGCATAGCTCAACTCCGGCCGAGTAACGACGAGATAAACAAGGCGACCAACCAGCCGGCGATACTGAGCCGGATCAGAATAAACAGCACATGTTGCTGTCGCCAAACCGTGATTTTGTTCCATTGGAGACAGTTCTGGTTTCGCACCCAACAAACCACACTCAGAAATGATATCAAGGGCGTATTTGCGCTGACACAAGTAGATACCCGACGTGCTCCGAGAGATTTCCAGACCCAGAAAATACTTTAAAACGCCTAAATCCTTCATGTGAAAGCACTTTGAGAGATAAGCCTTAAACTTCGAAATTAATTCTGGATCATTGCCGCCAATGACCAAATCGTCTACGTACACCAAACAGTACAGAACCGAATCCCCCGTCGAGTAAGAAAACAAGGAGTAGTCTGAATAGTTTTGTTGAAAACCAAACCGAGTGAGTGCCGTAGATAGCTTAGCAAACCAGCATCGCGGAGCTTGCTTAAGGCCGTACAATGACTTGCGAAGGCGGCATACCTGGTTGGGTTCCGTAGATGAAAATCCCGGAGGAAGTTTCATGTACACCTCTTCCTCCAAATCACCGTGAAGAAATGCGTTTTGAACATCCATTTGATGAAGCTCCCAATTCTTCGCAGAGGCAACACCAAGAAAAATTCGGAATGTCGTCATTTTAGCTACTGGGGCGAAAGTCTCTTTGTAATCCAGGCCTTCTTTTTGACGATTTCCAAGTATGACAAGACGAGCTTTGTACCGACTAATCGTGCCGTCTGAATTGTACTTGATTTTGAACACCCATTTGCATCCAATGGCGTGCTTTCCCTCCGGTAACGTAGTAACATCCCATGTATGATTAGTTTCGAGAGAACCAACCTCAGAATGCATCGCATCACGCCAAATCTTCAGTTGAACAGCATCATTGAAGGTGTTTGGTTCAACCGCCACTGTAACAGAAGCTAGGAAAGCCTGTTGCGCAGGAGAGAAATGCTCATAGGACAAGTAATCAGTTAAGGGATAAGAATACTCACTTGAAGACGGTTTGAGAGATGGAGAAGAAGCGTGAGGGGGTTCTTCAGGGACTTCAATATATTGCGCTGAATAAGTCACAAATGGCTTAAGTAAAACTGAAGCTTTACGCTCCCGCGTACTGCGTCGAAGAGTCGCGGTCTCGGTGTCAGCATTTGGTTCAACAACCGCCGGAGGCTCAGCAGAAACGGGAGCTCCCCCTGTCGAAGGAACCTCGATACGAGGTGATGACGAAGTGTCAGGACTATCATACATTGCCGGATGGACTACGGGAACTGGAACTGGCTGTATAATTGCATCCGGACTTGGCTCGAGTCCGGCAAACGGAAACTCGTCTTCTTTAAAAATAACATCGCGAGAGACAAACTTAACTTGTTTATCCAGATCAAACACAACCCAACCTTTCTTCCCAAATTCATAGCCAAGAAAGACACACCGGACACTCCGTTCTTAAAACTTATCTTTATCCCGAAGAACCCGACGAGCAAAGCAAAGGGAACCAAAGACCCTCAAATCGTCATAACTTGGAGCAGAGCCATAGAGAACTTCATATGGCGTCTTGCCTTGTAAAACAATGGATGGTGTGCGGTTAATGAGATATGTCGCGGCCATAACTCCTTCTCCCCAAAAACGAATAGGTAGATGGGCTTGGAATAGCAAGGAGCGAGCGACGTTCAAAATGTGACGATGTTTGCGTTCGACGCGATCGTTCTGTTGAGGCGTCGCGACACATGATGTTTGATGGCTAATGCCGTGTGCCGCAAAGAATGGACGCAAACACGTAAACTCTGTCCCGTTGTCGCTCCGTATGATCTTCACCTTTTTGTTAAATTGTCTTTCAACAAACGCCAAAAATTTCTTCAAAGCATCACCAACTTCCGATTTTTCCAACAGCAATATAGTCCAGAGAGCCCGAGAGTGATCATCGACAATTGTAAGAAAGTAATGCGAGCCACATGATGCACGAGTACGATAAGGACCCCAGAGGTCACAGTGGATTAAGGCAAAAGGATCATCCGTTTTATTAGAACTTGAAGAAAATGAATCACGAGTTTGTTTTGCTCGAATGCAAACATCACAAAACTTGTCTAAAACACCAACATCAACACCCGAATTACTAGAGAAAACACCAACACCGGAAAGTAAAGAAAGAACTTTTGAAGACGGATGTCCCAAACGACGGTGCCATAAATCCCGAGATTGGAGCTTCACTGCATGACCAGTTTGAACAACAGCTCCCGTGTAGTGAAAAACCCCATCACGCTCCTTACCCGCACCAATCAAAGTCTTCGAAGCGAGGCTCTGTATCACACAAAACTCTCTTGTAAATAAAACGAAACTCGCAATATCACGTAGTAATTGGGCAACAGAAATGAGCGTGATAGTCAAATGTGGCGCATAAAAAACATTATGCAACACAAGCTTGCCCCCAAAATCCAGAGTGCCAAGTTTTGTGGCCCATGTCGTTCCTCCGTTTGGTAAACCAATCGGACACGAGTCAACAGAGCACACATCCGTCAAAAGATTTAAATCACCAGTCATATGGTGAGACGCGCCGGAATCAATGATCACATCATACCGGCTATCACGTCCAAACAAATATAATTTATCCCTCTTACCAGACAATTTCTGAGAGTCACTTGGATTCGACTTTTGAGCAGTCATGAAGTTGGCCAACGAGTTCCACTGCTCCGCGGTGAAATTTGGTATTCCCGGAGGTTGAGAAGACGCGACTGTTGGTGCCGATGGTGCTGGCGCAGTCTCAGCCAGTTGCAAGTTGTTTGCGCGAAAACTCACACCTCTTCCTCGTCCACGATCGGAGCCCCTGCCTCTGCCTCCAGACCTAATAACACCCTTACTGTTTTTCGTCCACCACTCTGGATAGCCATGAAGTTGGAAACAAGTAGATACCTCATGACCCGTTCTCCCACAGTGTGTGCACTTCATAGTTTTGTTGTTAACGCGCGGTGAAGTCGTGATTTGTGGAGAGAATGAAGCAGAAAAACCGACCGGTGTGCTACGCTCTTCAGTAACACGAGTGGCATTCAAATGACGCTCCTCTTGAACAATTTGAGAGTAAACCATCTCCAAATTAAGATCAGCAACCCGACTAAGCAAATTAGAACGAGTCGTACCAAAACGAATACCATCAAGACCCATGAGGAATTGATGTACACGAATTTTCTCACAATATTTTTCATATTTCACCATAGCCGAACACGTGCTCTCACCACAGCAACACGCAAAACCGACATCAAAATCTGCCAAATCGTCCCATAGTACCTTGAGACGTCCAAAATATTGTTCAACAGTCTGTCCATCTTGCCTACACGCAACCAGATCAGATCGCAATTGATGATCTCGTGTGCCATCAGAAACAGAGAAACGCCGTTGAAGACCATCCCACATCAACTTGGCGTTCTGAACCAGAGACACCGAGACCCTTAAACGAGGCTCAATGCTACTGTAAATCCAACCAATAAGCATAGAGTTGACCATGTCCCACTTCTCAGCATCGTCTGAGTTCTTGGACGGCCGCTTAATAGATCCATCAAGGAAACCAAGCTTCCTCTTGGTACGAAGTGAATTTAACATCAACTTCGCCCACCGTTCATAATTATCTCCATTAAGAAGAATTGGAGTCTGCACTTGGCCCGTGTTGTCCGACGGATGCAGATAATAAGGAGAAACCATTGATTTCTCGATTTCTTCATGAGAAGTCTCG
Source organism: Barbarea vulgaris (assembly GCA_963667165.1). Lineage (NCBI taxonomy): Eukaryota > Viridiplantae > Streptophyta > Magnoliopsida > Brassicales > Brassicaceae > Barbarea > Barbarea vulgaris. The sequence goes on along the minus strand of OY763888.1, from coordinate 29,909,265 downwards.
CTTGATGTACCCATCGTAGATATAGAAAAACGAGATCTTAAAATAGTTTTTTTTTTTTTTTTTAGTGTAAGAAATAGAACAGAAAGAGAAAAAAAAAAACAAAGGGAGATTGAGATTAAAGAGAAAGAAACACTTCGAAGGAAAAAAATATTATGAATTTTAGAATAGCTTTTGCTCTGATACCATGCTAGAACTGAAGTGCTTGATTATATTAAGGAGATGAGATGTGTTTATATACACGATACATGATCAGATCGAATCTATGATCTAAGGTTATCTAGATACAACAATATATTCACTAGAAATATTCTCCTAATATCTCGTATGCCCAATACTTTTCTTATATAAAGGGTTTCTTAAGAAACTCCTAAGAAAAGTTCTGAGGAGGTGAAGGATTTCAAATGCCAAAAGGGACATTACTGTATGTAGAATTTTAGACTCAAAAATAAAAATGTTGACTTTAATCTTAGGTCAAAGGTGTACCTAAGACCAAGCCATAAGCTTATAAACCCAAGAAACAGGCAAAACACAGACAAATAAAAAGACTATCCAAATTTTGTAACTTAACGGTTTTAATTACTATAAATGCAGGTAAATTAATTCTAACATACGTCCACATATTTAACACAATGTAACAATTATTTGGAATTGCATAATTAGATCAGTTCGTATATTTACAATTACATTCATCTACAAAATAATCATAGATTCGGAACAAAAAAAAAAAGAGTTTCTTAACCGTTACATATAGTACTTTTAAAACATAGTCAAAAAAATAATGTAGCCTGGTTTTGGCAGACTAGAAACTTGCTGCACGTATAGGTTGAGATTTTCCGACTTTACCACTAACTAGAATATCAAATGTAGCACCATCAGGTAGAATACCATTATCAAGCATCTCATCGTGAAGTCTAAAAGCCTTGTCGAGATTTCCTTCTCTATAATGTCCTGCAATCACCGCGTTGTAGATAAGAACATTTGGAGTCACATCATTCTTCTTCATGTCCTCAAACATCTTAACCACATTCATAAACTGTCCCTTCTTGCTAAGACCATTTACGATTACAGTGTACATGATTTCATCGGGGACAATACCAACCTCCTGCATTTCTGTGTACATATCAGATGCGAGGATCAAGTTTCCTTCTTTTAACAACCCATCAATCAGTGTTGTATAGGTCACCAGATCACATTGTAGACCGTCTTTCAACATTTTCTTGTACAAATCAAGCGCTGCTTCCATGTTTCCTAGATTACGGAATCCAGAGATCAAGCTGTTGTAAACAGCTTGGTTTGGATTCAATCCTTCTTCAAGGAGTTCAGAGAACAGAGCAGAGGCGCTTTCCATGTTACTCTTTTTGCAGAACCCATCAATAAGAGCACCGTAAGCAGGAATATCGAGTTTGAGACCTTTGCACTTCATTTCGTTCTTCATTTCCAGTGCTTGATCCATTCTGTTATTTTTGAATAACCCATCCATCAAGCTGGTATAAGTTATGACGTTTGGGGAAATACCATAGCCACACATCTCTTTGTATGTTGCAACCGCTAAATCCACTTCACCCTCTTTGATAAATCCATCTATAATGCTATTGTAACTCATGCAACTAACACAAGACCGTTTTTCTTCGATCATATTTACCAACAGTTCCCTTGCTTTGGATGATTGACCAACTTTGCATAAACCATTGATAATTGTGTGGCATACGATCCCATTGACTTCAATATTGGAAGAAGTCATTTGGTTGACGACTTCCCAAGCGCCCTGTTCATCATGATTCTTGAAACATCCATCAATCAGAATGGAATACGTGTAGTTATTCGGCTTTAGACCCTGTTCCAGCATATTTGAGAAAACAGTACGAGCCAAGTCCATGCTTTTCATTCTGCAATGGGCAAGCATCATGTTATTGTAAGAAACTACATTAGGTCTAAGACCTCTACTTTCCATCTTCCTCAATAACTTTGTGGCTTCGTCTATCTTACCTTGCTTGCATAACCAGGACAAAATGCTGTTACATATGAAATTATTTGCAAGACCACTTTCAAAAGACTCGTCAAAGAGTTCCAGTGCCTCTTCCGGTCTCTGACCTTTCAAACACCCTTGGATTATCGTGTGGACATGAAACACCGAAGGAGTAATACCTAAACCTTCCATTTTCTTGTAAAACTCAAGCGCCTTTTCCATGTCCCCATTCTTACTAAACCGTTCAATCAGAACCGAAAACGTAACAGAGTTTGGAGACGGGCCTTCCTTTTCCATCTTATGAAACAAATCCAAAGCACTACCCAAGTCATTGTCCTTGCAGTGTCCCGTGATCAGACTCGTTGCAGCAACTACATTCATCGGTGTCCCATTACTCACCATCTCATCCTTCAATCTAACTGCCTCTTCCATGTTACCTTGTTTCACGGAAGCCACAATCACAGAAGTATATGTCTCCTGCGACGGCACATAAAACTTCTTCTCCTTCATCTCTCTCAACAAAGCCAAAGCCATAACCAAATCGAGCGTCTTGCAACAAGCCTGAATAGCAATACTATAGAGTAAATCATCAGCTTCTGCACCACTCTCGACAGCTCTACTAAAAACCTCCAAAGCCTCCTCAGGCTTCCCTTCTCTCAAACTAACTCGCATAAACAAATGCGTAGTGAAATTATCACCAACAACACCAATGGCAACCATCTTACTATATAGTTCCTTAGCTTCAGTTATCAAATTCCTTTGAACTAAAGCATTCAAAGCCCTGTTCATATATGAAACAAATGGAGTCACACCTAGTTCTAACATCAGATTGACGCAATCCACAGCATAATCCATTTGGCTCTCTCTAGAATAAGCATTCAACAAGTAATTAAAGGCTCTTGGATTGATCTCAAACCCAAACAATTTGGCAGAATCCACCAAATTACTGACCAAAACGCTTGGCATTGTTGTAGTTGGACTGCTCGAAGAAACGTAGCGTATGAGCAAATCACTAGCACGTCCGTAGGTCTCAGGAGAACTAACCAGGATATGAATGAGTACCCAAAAGGCGTCACCATCTTCAAAACTTCCACGCCATGGTCTAGCCCAATTGTAGAACCGAAGAGCAGATTCTGGATTGTTCCTACGATTAAGAAGAACGTCGATTAAAGATGCATCGTCCTTATGTTCAGGCTTAGCAGTCAAAATACACACTTGGGAGATAACTGGATTTTCATCAGAAGCGGATCCGTAAACAAGTCTCTCCTCTTGACTTGGATTCTCAGATTCTTTAGGAAATTGAGACTGTGAACAAAAGGGTTTATTGTTTCTCAAGTAACGAAGACGGGACCGTGCAGGAATTTTTCTAAAAACCAATAAAGATCTCATTTTTTTTTTTCCAGGTTCTCTCAGCTTTCTCCAGCAGAGAAATGGTGATCGGAGAACAGTAAGATCGAAAAAAAAGGCTTAAACCCTAATTTCGTCCCCAAAAACGGCGTCGTTTTCAAGGCATTTCCTTTTAAAAACCTTCTCTTTTTCTGTTGTATCAAAAAATTTCCCAAAGCACAAGAGAGAATAAAATAAATAAAAATGTCGAATTGCAGGTTTCTCTACCACAACGGTGTCGTTTTGGAGGCTCCTCCAGTCACCACCTTCCTTGAATCGCTCACGGGTAAGCAACCAAAACTATAGAGACGGCAAAAGTTTGAATCTTTTTGATAAATAATAGTATTGAGGAATCTACAGGTGCTTATACAACGACGAGAACGATAAACAGTGGCACTAGTTTCTTGTTTTGGGAGAGACATATGAAGAGACTTTCTAGCTCGATTCGTATCCTTTTGAATTCAAAGCCTGAGCTTTTGTTCAGTTCTGAATCATCATCGCGGTTTTGGATGAACCAACGAGTTTCTCATTCGAGTGTTTATGATCTAGTCAATGGTTCTATGAACGAGGCTTTGAAATCTGTTGTGTTGAAGGAAAGTGAAAGAAGCTATGGTGAAGAAATAGCGGTAACTGTTCTTGTTACTGGCAATGTGGAAAAGTTGAATAGGTTAGATGATGGGAACAATTGTTATGAGGAGAGAAAGGTTCTGGATTTTCTCCATGTGTGGTTGCATATAGGTGCATACTTGCCTTGCCCGTTAGGTGTTCGAGAAAATGCCGCGAGTTTGGCTTTGGTTGGTCGTGGACGAGATGTTGCTGCCGCTAAATACTCAGACTGGGTTAGGTATTGTGCTTGTGCTCGTTTAAACCATTCTTGGTTGCTCAATTTTCATTTTGTTGTTTATGGATTTGTGATTTAGGCAGGCTGAGGAAGCCTCTGGAGAAGTTTAGACCTCCTTCGACTACTGAACTTCTTTTGTCAAATGATGGTGATCATTTACTTGAGGGCTGCATCACAAACTTTTTTGTAGTTTGCCGCAGGGTACTACTACTAGCTAAAATTTGTTTTTTACTTTTGATATTTTTGGTTCAAGCTCAATTCACCTGTGTGATTATGATGTTTATTGTCCTAACTTAAATGAGTATCACAAATTATGATTCTTGTTTTTAGTTTTTGCCACTGCATGATTTAAAGTTGGATCTCATTTTAGGTGAAGTCATCTGAGAATCTCTTCAGCGGGAGTTTGAGCGAGTTTGAGGTGCAGACCGCACCTATAACTGATGGTGTGCTTCCAGGAGTTATAAGAGACCTTGTCATTGAGTAAGAAAGTTTCAAAATGCTAGACTATGTATGTTAGACCATCAAGAATGGGTAATCATATTCGTTTCTCTGTTTACGGCCTGATCAACCAAATTTGGCTTTTCTTTTCAGAGTGTGTTTAAGCAGGGGGATTCCATACCGCGAGAGAGCACCTTCGTGGTCTGAGCGCGAGCTGTGGGAAGAAGCCTTCATAACAAGTGTAGATCTTTCCATATCTCCATAATGATTTCCAAAATCAGTTTTTCTATATATCTTCTGGTTTTATACTTTTTTTTTTTTAAGATGTTGAGTGTGATGTTGAATATTTTAACATCCCAAGGACTCGTTGCATTCAGGTAGTGTGAGGATTCTGCAGCATGTTGGGACGATTAAAGTACCCGTTGGCTCATTGGAGGCATTGGCTAGAACCAAGCCAGAGGAGATTCAATGGGAGGAGATAATGTTTAAGCAAGGACCTGGGATGATCACTGAATTAATTCAGGTAAAGCTTCTTGCTTTAATTACTCTTAAGACATCATTAGTTTTGGTCTTGTCTTTGAGTTAATCGAAGATAGAAATAGAAATATCCACTTAAAAAGTCGATAATTTTTTTTTGTCATTCTTATGTTGGAGTAGACAGCGATAATGGAGAGGGGAATTGAAGAAAGGTTCCCGTTGAAGGACTTCTAGGGCTCTTCATGCTTTTTCCCAAATAGCTGAAATGTTAATTTTTCTATGGCTTATTTTTTAATCGATCAAATTAAGCTCTCATTTTCAACTCTACTTGATGGTTTATTTTCATCCTTATGGAATGGTTGTGTTTTGCTTCAATCTTTTGTTTGTCCTCAGCTTGTTAATTCGCATCTACAAGTTGAAATATCGTGAAGATGGTACAATTTAATCATATTTGACCTAAAATATCTAAAATTATGCAAAATAATTCTAAGAATATCAGAATATAGCTAATTTACATAATCGCTAAAATTATCATTTGTGACTAACACGTAGTCAAGTTGAAAATACACGTTTGCAATGTGATTTGAGCTAGAAACTTCATAAGCAGTCTTTCAATATGATGTCTGATCTGATTTTGTTAATTTTTTCCGAACTTGGTCATAAGTAATTTCACTTGTAAAATCATAGTATTGACATGACGATTAAATCCTGAATTTTTCTCAAATCTTTAAAATTTTATAATTTTCCCACCAAATTATACATAGTGGATAGTCCGATGACTTGTTGACACATTAATCAAAAGTCATATATAGTAAAGCCACAAAAATTAAATACTTGCAACATTAAAAATAACACTCTCGGTTTGCATTACGCGTCCAACGGCCATTGGTATAAGGTGATGATGATATGTACATGTGTTATGTGTGGATAAAAATATACTAAAATTCTAGATTTTACAATAAATATAGTAAGCAGAGTATGCCGAATATGAGCTAGAGCTACCTCTTCCAAAACAATGATTATGATTACGACCAGTGTTCTAAAATACGGTCTGGACGGCCGTATATACGGCGTATATACTTTGTACGGTGACAAGCCATACTGTATTTTAGCTATACAGTGTTATTATACGGTGAAATTATACGGACGTATATACAGCGTTTATACGCCGTATATACAGTAAATACCGTATATACAGTGTTATTTTAAATTCAAAAAAAACTGTACCATTTTTTGAATGTTTAGAAATTAATAAAATTATACCGTTTCTTCTCTAATAAAAATTAACCTTAAACTAAAAAAAAGGATTGTGTTTCTATTATTTCAATTTTTATTAATAATTTGATAATTAAAACATTTTGCTAAATTGAAAAATTAAAAAAACATTTAATATTCATATATATTAATATTTAATAGTATTTATCATGATTATTATTTTTATATTCTTTATTTTTGCTGTACTATTATAGATATGTGTACATATCTTGACTATATTTTATGTTTAAATATTATTTTTTATAGAAAAATACTCACCGTATAATCTCCGCATAAACGGCTGCATATACAGCTATACGCTATACGGTGCTCCACCGTACGTCTAGCGTATAGCGTATTTTACAACATTGATTACGACCCTCCACAATTCATTAAAAGATAATGGACTTTTTTTTTTTTTTTTTTAAATAAAAAACACACTGTCAATGTCTAAGTACTTGTTCTTCCGTGCTATGAATTGGATAATTTTATAAATACAACGAGATGATAAACTTTAAAACAAATATATATTATTTATTATTATTCAAAATATAAAAATTATAAAATAATAAAATAATAAAAGGAAATATTTCGTGTTATGAGGTCACTGCCGAACCATGTCTGGTGTGCATCTAAGAGCATGTGCAATGGGAGAATCTTACATAGTGTCTCAAATATATTATTTTAATAGTGTTTATGTAATTTAATTTTTTATTTAAAATTTAAATTATAAATAAAAATCTAAGCCAATCGTATCAAAACATGTATCAAATGAATCTTTGAAGCTTTCTCATCCGGTTCAGATCCATTTTATTCTCTTTCTTAATTTTTTATTTTTTTATTTCTATTTATGGGTGAGAGACTAATGAGAGGTTCACTCAACACATTCTTCGTAAGTGTAACAGTTGCAAAAAGTATTAGTTCCCCTAATAAGACATTTACCCCAAGGCATTTCTTCCAACCGGCAAGTTCTGTCACACAACTGTTTGGCGTTTGGTTGATTACATATTCCTCGAGTTCCACGTTTACTTGGACTTCCAAGACACTTGCACTCCGGTTTACTTGGATTTCCAAGACACTTGCACTCCGGATCAAGTGGATGACATTTACGCTTAGCTGCAGCCGTTGTGTTTCCTGTTGGAATGGTGATCATTAGTAACTCAGTTAGATACACAAATCTTGTTGATTTTTTTTATGTTTCCTTTCTATACGATACATTTCATACAATATATGTTTTCAAGGAACTGTTTTTCGTACGGTAGTATTTGATTTTACAACTGATTTTCTTATTTATTTTATTAAATACATTTTTTTGATGTTTCATTTGTACAATAGTACATTTCTTACAAATTACCTTTTCTCTTTTAAAAAATTTCTTTTTAGCAAAACAGTTTTTGCAAATTGTAAACGCAAATAATTAGTATCTTTTTTGTCTACAATTAATTATATAAAAATATTATTTTAGATGCTAAAAGTTGTAAGTTTCATTTAGAAAAATACAAATCAGATGTAAAAACATATAAATAATTAAGTTTTTTTTTTTGCGATAATTATAACTTACAATATATATATATATATTACCTGTTGAAATCAATAAGAGTATCATCAATAAACCAATGGAGCGAACTACAATTTCAACTTTAGTCATTTTTTTTTTTTAATGAATTGGATGTTTATGTATCTCATCATCAAATTATTGTATATAAAGATTTTTCAGTCCTAAAAAAAGAAGAAAATAAAAGGTAATCCGTAGAGAATGCCTATGAAACTGTGTGAAAAGATTTTTTTTTGGGAATTTAATGGACACGAAAAAAATAAAAGGTAATCCGTATAGAATGCTTATGAAATTGTGTGAAAAATTTTTTTTTGGAGAATTTGATGGACACAATCTATCTCTCTACCTTTTGCATATTATTTGATATATTTAGACTGAAAAATATTTTTTAACTTTTACTCCATCTGTCACACAAACTAAGAAAATTTTCAATTATAAAAACTAAATTTATAATTGCTATATTCATGCATGATTATACGGTATAAAGATAGCCCAAAAAAAAAAAATAGCGCAAAAAAAAAAAAAAAGTGGAGAGAGACGATGAGAGCATCTACAATACATAAACTTTTATGGGTGTCTTAACATAAATTTAATTATAATATATTAGTATTATATTATGGATGTCTCCAAAACAATAACAAACTCAATAAAAAAATCTTAATAGAGACACTTTAGACACATTATCTCACATTCTCCTAAAAAATTATCTTGCAATATTAATTTTTTTAATTATATGTTAAAACACCCTTCTCAATATATTTAATGGAGATGGTCTGAGTTTCTCACATATCCCCAAATTTTCTCACACCATTTTTCTATTTTTCTTTTTGATCTTCTTTAGTTATGTATCATCGAACTTGGAGAATACGTTGTCCACCAATGATTTTCTCACACCGTCGAGAAACCGCACAATCGTCTCTCGCAATAAGATGTTCGAACTCGGTTTCTTCAAGCTGGACGGTCGTTGGTACCTCAGAATGTGGTACAAAGCAATTTTGAAGAAAGAATATATAAATATTAATAACAAATTGATTTGATGTAACCCAATCACTCTATAATTATAAACCAAAAATATAAATTATTTTGAGACCAAAATACATAATTTTTTTATAGTTTTTGGTTATATTTTTGAAAATTCAATTAAATTTTATTCAAATTTAATTAATTTTTTTATATTTATTGTACCCGAAACTTCTCAAACCTATATGGAACCGAACCGAACCAAAAATTATAAATACCCGAATGGATTATAGGTTTCTAAACCCGATAGACCTGAACAATACCCGAACGCCTAGCCCTATGAGATATGAAAAAAATGGATCAAGTGACGGACGGCTATGCTCTCACTCATATCTAGGCAATATGTTATTTTGGCAAGATTTTGGTTGTCTCTCTGATGTTTTTTTGTTTAGATCTTACAGCCCTGGGAAAAAACCATATCCAAAAACCCAAACCGAGATCGATCCGAAAAATTAGGTTCGGGTTGGGTTCAGGTGTAGATAAAATATCCGATGGATTATAATATTTAATACCCATGGGTTCGGTTCTAAATTTGAAACGAAAATTTTCAATTTTTTTGTAGTAATAAATGTAACAAATTTTAGAAAAAAATAGAAATTAAAAGTATATACATTTTATTATTTAATTTGTTTCGTCAGTTTTCCTTTTCGATTAAAGCAAACAAAAATAATACAATTTTTTTCTACCATAATCTTATCGATTGACGGACACGTATCATGATCTAATAATTAAAAATGTGTTAAAATTTTATTATTAGAGCATGTGTACTGGAGATAACCTCTTATAGACTCTCAAATATAATATTTTAGTACCTTTTATCTTATGTAGTTTTTTATTTAAAATTTAAATTATAAATAAAACTTAAAACTAATCATATTGGTACATGTGTCAAATAAGTTTCTCACAAGGTTTTAGAGTCTCTAATTTGAGAGACTCACTTTATTCTCTTTCTTACTTTTTTAATTTTTTATATTTTTGTCGGTGACAAACTCAATGAGAGACTCCCCTATACATGCTCTTGCAACTTAAATAATACTCTTTCTATCCTTAATTGATTCTATTTTTAAGATTTATACACATATTAAGAAATTTGTTCAAATAACAACTTTAACCTTATCTTCATTAATTAATTATTTTGATAAAAAAGATAGAGTTACTAAATAAAGGGTATAAAAAAAAATGCTAAGTTTGCATAGAAAACTGAAAATAGTATATTTTTTTTTAGATTGGATGGAGTAAAAAAATCTAAATATGAAAAGCAAAATTTAAATATTATTAAATTCAAAATTTCAATGTTTAAAGTGTAAATATCATTTTTTATTTAATTTTTTTTATTTGGTTGGTTTTAAATTAAATATATGTTTTAATATGTGATTATGATTTAAATATATGTTTTAATATGTGATCATGTTTTAAGGTGCTTCCAAATTGCTCTGCTATGTGTTGAACAAAATGCGGAGGATAGACCGACGATGCCCTCAGTTGTGGTGATGCTTGGCAGCGAAGCAGCGATTCCTCAGCCTAAACCGTTCAGTTGGTGGGTTAGACAAAGTTCCTTTATTGACACGGCTTCTTCGTTGTCGACTAACTATGTTTCAGAGTCATTGAGTCACGTTAATGTAATTAGTTTATTATTACAGTATTATTTTTATTGAAGCTGATCGGATATTAAATCCTTTTATCTTGTAATAAGTCACATGCCATGTGATCTACATTTCTCTATTCAAGGAGCCTTCCCTCTTACAATGATTTTAAGGAATATTTACTTTTATTTCCCGTTTGTCTGAGAGACTTGTTGACACATCAACCAAAAGTCATATGTAGTAAAACCACAAAAATTAAATACTTGCAACATTAAAAATAACACTCTCGGTTTGCATTACGCGTCGAACGGCCATTGGTATAAGGTGATGATGATATATATGTACATGTGTTATGTGTGGATACAAATAGGGATACTAAAATTCTAGATTTTTACAATAAATATAGTAAGCAGAGTATGCCGAAACTGTGCAATATTAGCTAGAGCTACCTCTTCCAAAACAATGATTATGATTACGACCCTCCAAAATTCATTAAAAGTTAATGAACCTTTTTTGTTTTTTTTTTTCTTAAAAAAATTTAACCAATCCATAAAAAACAAAAAAAAACTGTCAATATATAAGTACTTGTACTCCCGTGCTATGAATTGGATAATTTTATAAATATAACGAGATGATAAACTTTAAAACAAATATATATTATTTGTTATTATTCAAAATTTATAAAATAATAAAAAGGAAATATTTCGTGTTATAAGGTCACTCCTGACCCATGTCCGGTGTGCATTTAATAGTGTGACAGTTGCAAAAAGTATTAGTTCCCCTAATAAGACATTTGCCCCAAGGCATTGCTTCCAATCGGCAAGCTCTGTTACACAACTCTTTGAAGTTTGGTTTAGCACATATTCCTCGAGCTCCACGTCTACTTGGGCGTCCATGACACTTGCACTCCGGATCAATTGGATGACATTTACGCTTAGCTGCAGCCGTTGTGTTTTTCTGTTGGAATGGTGATCATTAGTTACTCAGTTAGATACACAAATCTTATTGATTTTATTTTATATATATATATATATATATATATATATATATGTTTTCAAGGATCTGTTTTCTGTACTGTAGTATTTAATTTTACAAGTGATTTTCTTGTTCTAAAACTACTTTTTTTTTGTTCTCTTTTAAAGAATTATATATTACCTGTTGAAATCAATAAGAGTATCATCAATAAACCAATGGAGCGAACTACAATTTTAACCTTAGACATTTTCTTTTTCTTTTCTTTTTTTTTACTTTTAATGAATTGGATGTTTATGGATCTCATCATTAAATTATTGTATATAAAGACTTTTCAGTTCTAAAACAAGAAGAAAATAAAAGGTAATCCGTAAGAATGCCTATGAAACTGTGTGAACAGAAATTTTTTTTGGAATTTGATGGACACGTTAGTTCTAAAAAAAGAAAAAAATAAAAAGTAATCCGTAAATAATGGCTATGGAACTATGTGAAAAAAAAAAATTGGGGAAATTTGATGGACACCATGTATATCTTACCTTTTGCATATTACTTGATATATTTAGACTGAAAAATATTTCTTAACTTTTACTCCATCTGTCACACAAACTAAGAAAACTTTCAATTATAAAAATTAAATTTAGGTAAAATCAATAAATTAAATATTTATTGTTAAAAATATCTTAAATTTTTTTATAGAATAGAGAAAAGATATAATTACATAAATTTATATTTTTACATGAATAATTACTATTTTATTATTAACATATCAAAAAGTTGTACCACGTCAATGAGCTTAGTTTTATCCTTTTATTTGTTTTTCGATCATCGTATGAGATTGGTCTTGAGAAACTACCAGGAACCGAAGAACCAAACCGAATCCAATCCGAAAAAGGGTACCAAACCTAAATTCATACCGATGAAAACTCTAATCAGTCCTACACTCCTATATTTGAACTGAACAGAAAATCGAATGGATACCCAAAATACTGAAAATACAACTATATACCTAAAAATATTAATAACAATTTGATTTGATGTAACCCAATCACTCTATAATTATAAAACCGAAAATATAAATTATTTAAGACCGAAATAACCAAAATATCCAAATAACTAATTTTTTAATAGTTTTTAGTTATATTTTTAAAAATTCAATCAAATTTTATTCAAATTTAACTAATTTTCTGATATTTCGTGTACACAAACTTCTCAAATTTAGATGGAACCAAACCGAACAAAAAATTATAAATATCCGAATGGATTATAGGCTTCAAAACCCGATGGACCTGAATAATACCCGAACGCCCATCCCTAAGAGATATGAAAAAATGGATCAAGTGACTCGCGGCTAGGTCTGGGCGTTCGGGTACTCGGGTCGAGTTCGGGTCGGGTATGGTCGGGTTGGGATTTTTCGGGTTTAGAAATTTAGGACTTGTTCAGGTATTTTTCGGGTCGGGTTCGGTTCGGGTTTATCCAAATATCCAAAAGATCAAGAAAATTAAATGTAAATCTACTAAATTACTTGAAAATATCCAAAATTCTAAAAAAAAATACGAGTATTATTACCTAAATCTATCCAAAAGTAACCAAAAATACCAAAAAATATACAAAATACCCAAAAACTCTAAATATTTTGGACACTTTGCTTATTACAAGTATAACTATTATTAATATATTATTAGTACATATATACATTTATTTCGGGTATATTCGGGTACATGTATCGGTTCAGGTTCGGGTTTGGATTTTCAAATTTAATACCCTTTTGGGTATTTAAAATTTCATGTTCGGATTCGGGTAGGTTTTTTTGGTTTGGGTTCGGATCGTTTATTCGGGTCTGGGTATTATGTCAAGGCCTACCGGCGGCAATGGTCTCACTCATATCTAGGAAAGACGTTCTTTTGGCAAGATTTTTGTTGTCTCTATGATGTCTTTTTATTTAGACCTTATCTCGGTTTCCAAAAGAATATCATTTCTTTCTCGCATCTTCACTCGCCGAAAAATTTCATCATTCTTGGCTCCTGACATTTTCCAATAACATCCTCTAGCTTAACTTTTCCCTCATCATCTCTCGATTTTATTCCTATCTCGTGCTATGAAGATGTTTGGTTTTCGCAACATCTTTTCTTATCGGTCATCGAATTCTCATCCACCATCATCTTTAATCTCTAGCGGATATCCGACAACTTTGCTCCCTCCTTTGGATCCATATTAGTCTATGAGACTTGGCTCCGCATAAGCAACTACTTCTGAGTGGTTTTGCCTCTTTTTTTTTGTTCTTATTACATTTGGGAGAGAACAATTGTGACTTTTTTTTTGTGAGAGATTATTTACACACTTTTTATGAAAAAAATAGTTCCTTTAATTTTCATGTCCAATAGAGATGTTGTTTTTTTGTTTTGTAAACCGCAAATATTATGTATTTTCTAACCAATTTGTTATTTTATAGCAATTATATGTAACTTATGTTAACAAATTATACAAATATTTACTCTTAGATTTATTTAATACTTAACCAATTAGAATTAGGCTGGATTATAAAAAATAATAATTTTGTTTGCTCAAACAATTAGAAGCTTGTACAAAAATTATTGGGGATTAAATAATCTAAAATCTGAATTTGAAACAAAAATTTTAAATTTTATTAAAGTAATAAGATTTAACATTTTAGAAAAAAAAATAGAAAAAATAAAAATAAAAATTATATACATTTTATTATTTAATTTGTTTATGTCATTTTGATAATTAGTCACGTTCTTTTGGAGGTCGCTAGTGACAACAATGGCAACAAAAAATTGTGCACTTCTTCATTTTTTTTTTTTATCGCTGTATTTTTGTTTTCATAGAATTTATTCTTCAAATTTTTAGTCGATGATGTCGATGGGGGTTTTCAGCGATCAATTTGATCAACACGGCGATTCTCTATTTGTTTTTATAATGAACAGAAAACCAGATACTTTTTCAGTCTCTCATTAATGTCGCTGGCGACACTTAAAAAAACAAGGTGATGCAGCAAGATATTTTAATAATTTAAATATTTTCTAAATATATTTTATAATTTATTTTAATATTTAGATCATTATCTTTTACTATTTTAGAGTTTTGGATTTATTATAAATAAGTCGCTTAGACCTAAAATTGTAGACAATAGTTATTAAATTGATATTGATTAATAAAGTCGAGAAGTTTCTTGTTTATAAACGAGTTTTTAAATACGGAGAAAAATATTTCCAAACTTAACGAGTTTTCAAGCACAAAGAAGAGTATTCTCAACTTATCTTTGATCTAAACAATTTACTTGTTGAGATTAGCTTCCGCTGCTCTATCACAATGCTAAGATAGTTAAACCATGTGATAATATGCTAAAAGAAAAATAAAATATACTAAAATATAAGACTTGCAAGTATCTATTATACAACCATCATATCCATATATTACAAAAGATTCGAATATGGTGAAGAAAATGGATGATGAGTCTGAATATTAATATAAGATTATCATCAAGACACAACATCTAAACGTTTTCGAGTTTGAAATTTGAATTCAATTTTGTTTACTGAAACTGTAAAAAATTTGAAAATGGATTTATACCAAAATGATAAAAAGAAATATAATATTTTATATTTAGCGTCTTCAAGGTTGTTCAGACTGTGGTAGTAAGATGAAAATTACTTATTTGGCGCCAATGGTTACAATATATTGTCAATATTTGTCCTCTCCAACTTACTGCTCATTTCATATATATACAAGCAGAACTCTGTAAATCTGTATCATCCCTTACGTGAAGCTTTAAATAATTTTGAACAAGCTCGAGGTTTTCATCGTCAAACCATTATATCATTATCATCTTTCTGTAATCCATATTATCATCATCATTTTCGGAAAACAATTGTTTATATAAAAAGTAAGAGATTATTGAGAGATGGATTTTGATTACAAAAAAAAAAAAAATGCATTAAATATAAACTATTCTACTTATTTTTATATTTTGTTATAAATTCAATTTCAAAATTTTACAGGTTAAGTAAACAAAATTGAATTCATACTCAAAAACGTTTGAATGTTGAGTCTTGATGATAATCATGAACTATAATATTCAGACTCCACCATCCATTTATCTTCACCATATTCGAATCTTTTGTAATATATGATGGTTGAATAGTAGATAGTTGCAACATTAATAAAAGAGGATAAAAAATAATTAAATCACGCTCTCGGTTTGCATAACGCACGACTCGCCCTTAGAATACAAGAGAGCCATGACCCTTACACGTCCTGCTAGATCTAAGTCAACGATGACTCACAATCGCTACGTGTCAGTCGTTCATTCGATATCACCATCAAATACGGCTCGCTCGTCCACGTGACTTCTCACAGTCTTGACTCTTTTTTTGCAATTATATAAAAACCCGAAATCCTCTCAAACTTGAGTTTTCTCAGCTCTCAGGAAAAAGAAAAAAACTTGATTCGTGAGATCGGTTACAACAATGGCGTCGTCATCTACAAGCATCTCTCTCCTTCTCTTTGTGTCTTTCCTTCTTCTTCTCGTTAACTTGCGCGCAGAGAATGCGTCCAGTGGCTCAGATCTCGACGAAGAATTGGCTTTCCTCGCCGCTGAGGAGTCTAAGGAACAAGGCCACGTCGGTTCATACCACGAGGAACATGATCAGTACCGGGACTTCGAGAACTACGAGGATCTTGAGCACGGAGAAGGCGAGTTCCATCACGGCGAGCACGAAGGCGGCGGGTACGAGGAGGAGCCGTTCCCAACAGTCGACGAGAAAGACGTGGCGGTTTTGACCAAGGACAATTTCACGGAATTCGTCGGAAACAATAGCTTCGCTATGGTGGAGTTCTACGCTCCGTGGTGCGGCGCTTGTCAGGCTTTGGCGCCGGAGTACGCTGCTGCGGCGACTGAGTTAAAGGGCGTTGCGGCGCTCGCGAAGATTGACGCGACGGAGGAAGGGGATTTAGCTCAGAAGTATGAGATTCAGGGATTCCCCACCGTTTTCTTGTTTGTCGACGGAGAAATGCGCAAGACCTACGAAGGCGAAAGGACTAAGTAAGTTGATTATTTCTTTCTCTGCTCACACTCAATGCTAGATCAGTTGTTTTCTGAAAATTTGAGATATGAACATGATCATCAGGTTTAGCTTTGGCATCGGTGATCTAATATCAGATGCGAGAACAGTTCACTTGAAATGCTTATATAGTTAGCATGGATCTTTAGAGATTATCTGATTTGGAATTGGAAGAATAAAAATTGTTGATGTTAAATTGTTACCGACTCTGAAGAAAGTCAACTATGAATCTGTGGAGAGATTTTTGAGAATTTTTGATGTGGATGTATCTGGGAAGGTGGTCAATTATGAGATGGTGCAATAGAGGGCATGTGGTTATTTTGGTTTCTCATCTGTTAGTTTTCAGTACGAATTATTGTTCAGTGCATTATTGGTGTCCTGATTGGATTAAAAAACTTAATTTTGCAGGGATGGAATTGTGACTTGGCTGAAGAAGAAGGCCAGTCCTAGCATCCACAACATCACTACAACAGAGGAGGCTGAGCGTGTTTTGTCTGCTGAACCTAAAGTTGTTCTTGGGTTTCTCAACTCCCTAGTGGTATGTATTCTTTAAATTCAAGGTGTTTCGTGCTTTGTTTCTTGGATTTTATCTTGCCTTTTTAACTTCTTAGAGTTGTAAAACATATGCTCAACCAAGTTGGTTACCGTGGGACTTCTCTACCTGAGAATACCAGAAAGAAAATTAAACGGAACTATTAATCTTTAACCATGGTGTCTAGTAGGTGACAGATACAAGTAGTTTCCTTTCCAATATATGTTACAGTTGCGATTAGGTCTTGCTTATCAGATCCTCTTATCTAGTGCATTTCTACTTTAGTCTGGCTGAGAGTTTTAAGATGCTGGGTTGAAAAATGTGAAGCTTTTGCTTTTAATATCCTATTTTTAACCATTTTCTTTTGCTCAGGGGTCAGAGAGTGAGGAGCTTGCGGCTGCATCCAGACTGGAAGACGATCTCAGTTTTTACCAAACTGCAAGCCCTGATATTGCAAAGCTATTTGAAATAGACACCGAAGTCAAGCGTCCTGCCTTAGTTTTACTGAAAAAGGAGGAAGAGAAACTTGCCCGTTTTGGTAAGACTCCTCAAATACATTACCCTTTTTTGTGCTATTTAAATTCTCCTCTACTTCTGTCTCATTATGCTTCTTCTGGCAGATGGAAATTTCACTAAAACGGCTATAGCAGAGTTTGTGTCAGCCAACAAAGTCCCATTAGTGATCAACTTCACTAGGGAAGGTGCATCACTGATTTTTGAGAACTCAGTGAAAAACCAAGTAAAACCATTTGTCTCTTTAAACTTTTCCTGTATTCATTGCTATGAACTAATGAGATTGCTTTCTTTTTCTTAAACCCTTGTCAGCTCATTCTTTTCGCCAAGGCTAATGAATCAGAAAAGCACCTTCCCATTCTGAGGGAGGTGGCAAAGTCCTTCAAGGGAAAGGTAGTTTTTATCTTTGAATTTTCTGTGGGCTATTTTCCTCACTTTCTGGAACAATTATAGAGAAAAAATCACCTCGTGGAATTATTAGATGCCAAAAAGAGAGGTGGCTGATAACTTTAGTAATTGAGTCAAAAGGGCAATCCTCTCTATTTGTCTGCAGTTTGTTTTTGTTTATGTGCAAATGGACAATGAGGATTATGGAGAAGCAGTTTCTGGATTCTTCGGTGTTACCGGCACTTCCCCCAAGGTATAGTAATTGGTGTGAAACATCCGTGTATCGGTTTTGTTTCTTTTATCCACCTTATACAAGAAACCAAATTTTGAATTTCAAGGCACTGGAACTACAAGGTTTAAGTATCCAATATCTCCTTGCGTATGCAGGTTCTTGTATACACTGGAAATGAAGATATGAGGAAGTTTATTCTGGACGGTGAATTGACGGCAAAGAACATAAAGGTTGGTCCAACATTCTATTTTCTGTGAGATTTTTATTCTTAGAGGACCGTGTTGTTCATTATCTGAAAGCAATGAGTGTTTTTTGTAAATTTAAATAGACACTGGCCGAAGATTTCTTAGCGGACAAACTGAAGCCCTTCTACAAGTCAGATCCACTACCTGAAAATGTAAGGCGTCTGACAGATTTGAACAAACATCTAACATCCTTACACAATACTGATCCACAAGCTTCTAAATGAAACACAGAACGACGGTGATGTTAAGATCATTGTGGGAAACAATTTTGATGAGATTGTTCTTGACGAGTCAAAGGATGTTCTTCTCGAGGTAATAATAACTAAATTCTAATAGAAACGTTAGCTTTTACACATCTTAGTTTACCTAAAGCGTGAGTTTTGTCACAGATATATGCTCCTTGGTGTGGCTACTGCCAATCATTTGAGCCGATTTACAACAAGCTTGGAAAGTATTTAAAAGGCATTGACTCGTTAGTTGTAGCAAAGATGGATGGTACCAGCAATGAGCATCCTAGAGCAAAGGTGATTAAAAAAAAAAAAAAAAAAAAAAAATTGTGAAAAGCTTTTTGTAATTCAAGACGCACAGATCTGACTTTCCTTTTTGCGTTTTTTTTTCTAAATCTCTTTTTGTTCAAGGCTGATGGGTTCCCAACAATCCTGTTCTTCCCTGCTGGAAACAAGAGCTTCGATCCGGTTAGCAAAGATTGTTCAGTATATCTTTAAAACCTGCAATTTTCTTTTTACTTGAGTACTGAATTTGTTATAACTGTTGCTTGTTAAAAAAAAAAAAACAGATAACTGTGGATGTTGACCGAACAGTAGTAGAATTGTACAAATTCCTGAAGAAACACGCATCAATCCCATTTAAACTTGAGAAACCGGCGAAACCTGAACCGGTCATCTCGACCAAGAAAGCTGATGAGAAGACTGAAGGTGATAGTACCAAAGATGAGTTGTGATGATCTTTGCAAGGAAGAGAGCGTGTAACATGCTATAGATGATGATGACTTTTCTATACATGATAGAAAAAATGTATTGTTCTTTCTTTTTATTGTTGACTTTTGTAGTATGCTTTGAAATGAATAATTTAAAGAAATTTGGTTTCTCAAGTTTAAGAATGTTGTTGTCACCGGAGACGAGGCGACCTGAATTCTTGTTTCTTCTCACATCTATGTTAAATTGGGTTTTATAATATAACTTAGCCACCACAAAAGTTGCTCTTAAGCCTAAAGGAACCACATAAAAGTGTTAGGCTCGATCTGATGGTGTGTGTTAGGCTCGATCTGATGGTGTGTATATTCTAGATGACAAAAAAAAAAAAAAAAACAAGCCTACATAAAAGTTCTTTTGGCACAAAAGTATCAGGTGATTATTATATACTGAAAAAGATTTTGACTTGTTATTAATTTTGATAGATGATGATGACGACGAATAGTATCATGTATTTTAAATATTTGTACAAGACTTCAAAAAGTATTATGTATTTTAAGTTATCAGCTCCCTGAAGCAAACAAAATTAAAACATTAACCTCAAAACTTAACTTAAAATGACATAAATCACTACACTACAAAATATGTTTTTATTTTATTATATTGATGTAACTGAAGATACTAATATATTTTTGACGCATAAAAAAACCTTGTTTGTTGTTGTTGGGTTTTACTCATGTGTCGGACATGATTCTGTGTTCTTTCGTGCTATAACTGGATAGGGACACTAATTTTTTTTTTTTTTTTAAAGAAATAATAAAATTTAAAATGTATATATTTTTGTTATAAACATTGTTATTCAATATATATATATATATATAAGCAATGGTAAAAAAAAAAAAAAAAAAAAAACTACTCAGAAGCTTTTCATGTGTTACGTCTGGATCCGGGTGGACAAGCCCTACTGAAGCAGTTGCAAAATTTTAGTTGCTCATTATTAAGACATTGTCCTCGCTGATATCCTTCACTTCTGCAAGCTCGGTGACACATTTCGCTTGCATCTCGCTTATTACAGAATTCTGGCGGTGCAGTCTTGCTTCGATTTCCATCACATGGTTTGCGAGGAGGCCATTCATTTCCCATTGTTTTTCCTAATGTGATAAATATCGACAAATTACAAGTATTCAAATCCTATTAATTTTAAATGCAAAACTTTTTGTGTGTTTTTTCCCCTTAAAAATTGCAATAATTAGAAGATTCAATATTATTTAGGATTTGATTTTCATATGGTGATTTGATTTCACAAGTCAAAATACTTTTGTATAAGTTTTTTACCTTTTTATAAAGAGTACAAAATTTCTATTGATTTTTTTATTTATTTTGTAAATTGTAATTATATATACACCAAAACCAGCCAGATATAGAAATATCTTATATTTCATTTGCATTAAACGTTTTTTTTTTATAAATATAAAAAATTTAGATGCTAAAGGTTGTAAGTTTCATTAAGAATAATGTACAGCAAATGTCAAAATTCAATGGAAAAACAAATAATCCCGACTTTTGAGAGATTTATAAAATAAGATATACATTACCTGTAGAAATCAAGAGGAATATCATCAAGAAAATGTTGAAGCAAACTACAACTAAGCTTTTAGACATCTTGTTTTGTCTTTTTAATTTTGTTTTATTTTATCGATTGAATATTTTATGGATCTGATCGTCGAACTATCGTATATAAAGAAAATTTATTTCTAAAAAAAAAAAAAAAACAAAGGTAATCCGTTAGAAATGCCTACAAAACAAAAATACACATTTAAGTTTGGTGGACAAGTATATTCTCCTTTTTCACTTTTTTATATTTTTCTTGATTTGGAAAAATTATTATATGAGTGTTTTATTAATTGATATAAAAACATTTTGTAGTTTATATAAAATTTAATTAGTGACGATGACTAACTGTAATATGGTATGCTAATTAACCCATTCATGGTACAATCATTTTAAGATAATTTAAAACCATTTCTCTTTATATTTTGGTTTGGTGACACATGAACCGATCATCTAAAGTTGGAATAAATATCGATCAATGAAAAATATTCAAATCCTAAGTTTTCATCTGTTAAAAAAAACACATTCATTATATAGGAGTCAATTTTCATATCTTTTTATATAAAAAAAATACTAGTTATACCTTATAACTATACACTAAAATCCACTCAAAAATAAAAATTTCTTATAGTATTTGAGTTAAGAATCAGTAATTTAAATTTTTTTTTTTTTTTTTTGTAGATGCTACATGTTTTAAGTTTCATTTAGGAAAATATATACCAAACTTAAAAATCTGACAGAATTGCAAACAATCAAGGTTATAAGTTTCCTTTATGATTTACATTACTTGTTGAAATGGGCAAAAACATTATTAAGAACATGTTAAAGAAAACTAAAATTATAATCTTTGACATTTTTTCTCTTTCTTAATTTTCTGTTTTTCTATTGATTGAATGTTTACATATGTAATCATCAAATTATTGTATGATCAATTTAATTTATAGCATCAGACGATCAGATAATTCATTTTTTGGCATTAGTTTTTTTTTAATTAGTTCTCTCACATTAAAAAAAGTATTTTCGGACGAAAATGTCATTCTCGCAATGTAAACATGTAAGTATTTATTTACTATAAAAAATATTTAGATTGTTATCGATAATAATTGTAACGGTAATTATTTTGTTAACATGATAAAAAATATTATATCATCTAATATATAAGGATTAACATATAAGTTATTATTTATAGTGATATAAAATATGTTATGAACATAGTAATGTAGTTATCCGACGAATGATGGATAAAGTTTTATCGATAATGTATATGTTAACATGATATATATTATGATATACTGACAAACATAGTTACCATGTTAACAAATAAATTATCGATATAACTTGTATCCCTCATTCATAGGATTAATACATCAGTATGTTCAGAATATAGTTTATATCACGATAAATAATAACTTAGATATTAATCTATATATGTTAGATGATACAATATTTTTTAGAGAAATTCCCTCAAATAGCACCAAAACAAGTTTTTGTTCCAAAAATAGCTCACTTTTTTATTTAGTACAAAAATAGCATTTTATGAAGTTCATAATTTAATTTTTTTGGTTTGGGTTGACTATATTAGAATTTAGGGTATAGTTTTTAGGGGGTAGGGGGTACAATTTAGGGTTTAGAACTTAGGGTTTAGGGTTTAGAAAACCCTAAATCCTAAACCTTAAAAATATGAGGTTAGGATTACCCTTTAATAAAAATGCTAATTATGTCTTAAATAAAAATTTGAGCTAAAAATGTCACAAAAACTTCATTTTGTGCTATTTTTGAGAATTGCCCTATTTTTTATCATGTTAACAAAATAATTACTATTACAATTATTACTGATAACAGTCTAAATATTTTTTTAAAATAAAAAAATACTTAATTGATAATTTGCGTAGGGCTATAATGAAAATTTCAATTTGTAACAGTGCATAAACAATTGCAAGAAAGAAAAAATTGGTGAGAGAATTAATTTATGATTCCGCTGATGCTAGTTTGTATAATTACCCATTATTGTATATAGAAAATGTTCATTTCTAGAGGACATGACAAAGTAAAAGATAATACGTAGGAAAAAATGTCAATAAAATTGATGTCATAAGAGAAACGTAGAAAAGTAGGTGTTTCTACCAAAAAGAAAAGAAAAGAAAAGAAAGTAGGTGTATTATATTAGTTCGTATTTATACTGAATTTTTCTATATGGCTAACTATAATGTGGTACGCTTACTGAAGCAATGATCATTGATCAACTCAAGTGAGAATTAAATAGTGTTGCCAAAAAAAAACAAAAAAAAAAGAGTGAGAATTAAATAGTAGAGAGAATGACAAGAAATATATATAATCAAGACGCTGGTCGTCACATTGATTTTGTTGAGAACAAATTAAAGGGAGTATAGAGAAGGCATTAATGGATTTGAGTAATTTGACTATAACAAATTGTGACAAAGCAAATAACTGTTTGAATAGTGTATTAAAAAGGAAAAAAAAAAAAAAAAAAAAGGAGATTAGAGAACACGATAGAAGATTGACTTGTCAAATTTTATTGAAAAGTTGTATAATTATTTTCTAGAGTCCATCCACACACGTTTCTGATAGATATTCTTTTAGATTTTTAAAAAATAAAAAATTACTAGACATCTCTTTTCCGTAAAGGTCAAAACGCTAGCTTTAAAACAATTAGAAGCGTTGTTAGCGTTTACATTTGTATGTAAAATAAGAAAGTCAGAGACGCAGAGTAAGATTAGGTAATTTCCAAATATAAGTAACGTATCAAAAAAATTGAAACTATTAGATTTTTTCCAATCTATAATGTCATTTGTAAACAGAAAACAAATGCCCTTTAAAGTCATTAAATCCAAAAAAGTAAGTAATATTAGAAAGATATTTTTCATATAAAAACAAAAAAAAAAACAAAAACAAAAATTGAGCATTATCTATATATAAATATATATATTTTGCCTACATATCAGCATTAAAAGAAATAGTTAAAATTATTCAGAGTATAGAAGAGATAAAGTGTGTGTAAAAGTGAATGCAACTCCAAGTTTCTGGATGGCAAAATTGTAAGACCGCAATTACTGTGTTGTCTACATAATAAGAATTAAAAGATTAATTGCTAGTTCCTCTTTAATTAATCCGCGTTTTGTCTGCCTTCTCCTTTCTCTTCAATCTGGGTTTGGTGGGGGTGGGGGGTTTTTAAGTAAAGCGTGCAATATATAAAAAACAGAGGATACAGACATCCTCTGTAACTCCTGCGTTCTTGCCTATTCTTCTTCTTCTTCTTCTTCTTCTTCATCTCTCTTCTTCTTCATCTCTTGCTGCTATATATATATATATATTTATTGGTGTTTCATTTTGTTTTGCATAAAAGTAAAAGATTCATCCTTTTCCATCTTCATAAGGTTCTGATTCCAGATATAGTCTTCAAAAAAGATTAAGAGTTTGAAGATTCCGCGCAAAAGAAGAGAAGAGAAAGAAAAACTAAAACATTTTTTGAATTTTGAGGTGACGGGGGAAAGAAGAAAGAAGAAAGAAAGAAAGAAAGCATCGGTTACCATTTGACCAAAGTCGAAGACGGGTTTGGTCTGAATCTCTTGTCTTGTTCATATGGTAGACAAATAAGAATTTAGTCTGATTTGTTCATCATGCATAGAGTACGCAATAAACCGATTAAATCCACCGCCACGGCTTCCGTTAAGCATTTAATCAAACAGAGAGGCGGAGGAAGCGACGGCGCTACGGCAGATGATAATAATAATAATAATAATAATAGCCTCTTGACGGATATGGAGGAACCTAGCATCGATACGGACAAACTCAGCTACGAGATTTTCTCCATTCTCGAGAGCAAATTTCTTTTCGGGTATGAAGACAACAACAACAACAACGACGATCACCACAAAATCAATTTACAGGAACCGGCCAATTCAGCGGTTTCTGGGTCGATTAAGAACCAGAGAGGTAAAATCTGTATTCTGAGCATCGATGGAGGTGGAATGAGAGGGATTTTACCCGGAAAGGCTTTGGCTTATCTAGAACACGCTCTCAAATCGAAATCGGGTGACCCGAACGCCCGAATCGCCGATTACTTTGATGTAGCCGCTGGTTCCGGTATAGGTGGGATTTTCACAGCGATGCTTTTCGGGTCAAGGGACGGTAACCGTCCGATCTTCAGAGCAGAGGACACGTGGCAGTTCCTAACGAAAAACGCCAAGGGTCTTTATGGGTCGTCTTCTTCATCCGGAGGAGGAATCTTGAAACGGGTCATGAGAACCGCCGGGTCGGGTCGTTGTTCCGGGACGGCTAAGCTGAAGAAAGTGATGAAAGAGTCTTTCTCGGAGCTAACCTTAAAGGACACGCTTAAACCGGTGCTCATTCCTTGCTACGACCTTAAAAGCTCTGCCCCGTTTCTTTTCTCACGCGCCGACGCGCTAGAGACGGACGGTTTCGATTTTCGGCTTTGGGAGGTTTGTAGAGCGACTTGGGCTGAGCCTGGCGTGTTTGAGCCTGTGGAGATGAGGTCTGTTGATGGACGGACCAAATGTGTAGCCGTTGGTGGAGGACTAGCGATGAGCAATCCAACGGCGGCTGCAATCACGCACGTGCTGCATAACAAGCAGGAGTTCCCGTTCGTGCGAGGAGTTGAGGATCTGCTTGTGTTGTCTCTTGGTATGGGTCAGTTGCTTGATGTTAGCTATGAGTATGACCAGATTATCAAGTGGACGGCTAAGCATTGGGCTCGCCCCGCGGCTCTTATTTCTAACGACGGTGCTGCTGACACCGTTGATCAAGCTGTGGCCATGGCTTTTGGTCACTGCCGCAGTAGTAACTATGTCCGGATTCAGGTATAGAACAATCAATGCTAAATTCTTGATACTCACTTGACTTGGTTTCTTATTGGAAATGTATTTGTAGATTTTTTTACAAATAATTTATGTTTAATGTAGTTATGAAATGATGGGGTTTGTATGCAGGCGAATGGGTCGAGCTTAGGACCATGCAGGCCAAACATAGACACAGACCCTAGTGGAAGCAATGTTAATATGCTAGTGGGAGTAGCGGAGGAGATGCTGAAGCAAAAGAATGTAGAATCAGTTTTGTTTGGAGGTAAAAGAATGGATGAACAGAGCAATTTCGAGAAGCTTGATTGGTTAGCCGGGGAACTTGTTCTTGAGCATCAAAGGAGAAATTGCAGAATTGCTCCAACCGTAGCGTTCAAGCAATCCGTACATAGGGCAGATCAGAAGACAAGGGACAAAGATATCGGTGTGACCGCTAGAGAAAGATGAATTAAGAAAAAGGTTTCTCTTTGGTTTATTTTAGGATAAGGCTTTCTTTATTTATTTCTTCTCTGGTTATGATTTGTTGTATAGATTTGTGTTTTGAGTGTTGAGTTCGAGTTCCGAGACATAAGGTGAAAAGAGGAAACATCTATTATCTTGTAAAAAGGGGTCTCACGCTCCTTCATTCATGCTGCCAAAAAAGAAAAGAAAAGAAAAACAACATGATTCATGTAATTTCGGTTTGTCTTTGTTTTCCTATATATTATCATCATGATTTCTTCTTTGACATTTTCACTAGCTCGAGATATGCAACCAAATGTGTTTTTTTAATTGCCTTTGTTTCTGTCTGTGGATAAAAAGTGAGTTGGGATACTTGAAATCTAAAGAGGACAGTTTGACTATGCATGGAACAAAATGTAACTTAATTAAATAAAAAGTTGCGCAATCGGAGAATAAATGAATTTTAAACGCAGAACCATTCCACTAATCAGCCATTTCACGAGTTATCCATAGAAGTCATCATCCAATAAAACACTCTCCAGGCTCGAGACACGACACCATTAATGACACTAGCCATTAAAAAAAAATAAACACTTTCAATCATCAATACTAGCTTCTCATGTTAGATTTTGTCAGATTCTCTCTTTTAATGTGTAAAACTAGGTGTAAACGCCATTTAAAAAAAAAAAAAAAAAAAAAAAAACTCTTTGATTAGTTGGCTTAATTTCATTTGATGAAACTTGGGAGCCTAATGAAAAGAACGTATCATGTGATCACATCACTGGGAGACTTTCATAAAACTCATTATCATGATTTACTAAAAATGGTTAGGAATTGAAACGTTTATAAATCCAAAAAGAAAACAAATGTTGGCGTTTGGGTCTTGCGCGTGTGCGTGCGTGCGTGCGTCGAGGGAGGGGACGGTGCGTAGAGAACGTCACATATCTCTGTGAGTAGCCCCACGTCTTTGATTGTCGGTTCGGTCTCATCCACCGACACTCGAAACAATATTTCATTTTGTTTACAAAACTATATAGATTTTATTTAAATTTGAGATCTTTTTCAGTCTTATCAATTATGCGTCGGTCCAAATTTATCTAGTAGCAAATTTCATCTTTAGTTTGGTTGCTTCTTTACGTGATGTCATTTTTCATAGGGACAATTATTCGATGATTTGTCCCATGCTCTCAACTAGAGTTTTATCTTAGAGTTTTATCTTAGAACTGAGATTTGGTTCGAGTTTGGGTTATTTTAGTTTGAAAGAAACGTCAAAACCAAAATTATTTTGTATTAGTGTATATGCGGTGTTTGGTTTAGTTTGATTATTATAATATAATAATCTTTTGTAAAAGTATATGTAACGTTTGGATTGTTATAGCTTGTATAGTTTCGTTGCATTTATTCTACTTTTGGTTTATTTTTCATCTAAAAAAATTCAAAGCTTTGCATAACTGAAACTATTTCATTTGGTTGGTTTTGGTTTAGTAGGTCAACTGAATTGTTTAAGTAACCAAAAATTTGAGCACTTAGACCATCTCCAACGGGGTTTCTTAGAAGGGGTTCTTAGCATTTAATTGATCAAAATTAAATGAAAAATGGGTTATTATCCTAAGAACCGATTCTTATTAGAGAATTTTAAGAACCCTTAAGAACCTGTGACGTGTCGAATTCTTGTTGGTTGAAGGATTTGGTATGAAAAAAAAAAAATCAATAGCTCGTCGACTCTTTCGCTCATTTTTGTTTCTCAGAGATTGCAAAATCGGAGTCGAACTCTCTCAAATCGGAAGCAATCTTCACCAAATCGGAGGGGTTTCTTCACCAATTTCTTTCTCATGGTACGAATTCATGTATTTTTTAGTATTTAGGGTTCTTTGATTTTAGAAAAATTAGGGATATTTGTTGTTAGTTTATTTAGGAGTTTTTGAATCAATAGAGAACGAGTCTGTGTTTTCTGGGGGGGGGGGGGGTTTGAAGCAGAGATTAAGAAGCTTCAAGAATCTGAAGCAGATATCAAAGCCCTTTCAGTAAATTATGCTGCTCTATTAAGAGAGAAAGAGGTTTGAGAAAAAGTTGAACCAAGAGAATGGCTAATTGAGAAAAAGTCTAACCTCAATCAGGAAATCAAACAACAATGCTACCAAGGTAGACACATCATATGTTTGTTTGATCTCACACTGTTTTTGGAACCTATTTGAGACTCACAGAACTAAAAAAAAACTAGCTTTTGGTTTCATTGATCTTGCTTTAACTTGGAGTGTTTGGATTATCCTTAAAAATTTATTCATGTTTTTGTTGAAGATTTTGCTTAAGTAATGTATTATGATTAGGTTATGTCTCCTTCATCGTTGGTGCACCAAGTTCCTGAAGGTCATGTTGGAGCGTATTGGAGAGGTGGTGCTCTTCTTAACATAATCACAGAGCCAGGTATTATGATTTTCATTATCCCTTTTTCGTAGTTTCGTTGAGGTTTTGGTTATTTTGTTGCTTAAGGTTTTCATCTGAACCTGCCTTTCATAACCAACTATGAGCCTGTTCAAGTTACTCTACAAACAGATCAAGTGACTTTTATACCATAAAAATGCTTGGATGTGTTTATATTGTAGCTTTTTTTTTACTAATTGAATTTTTGTGCTTTAGGTGAAGGATATACCATGTGGTACCAAAGGAGGTGTTATGATTACGTTTGAGAAGATAGAAGTAAGACCCTTCTACTAGTATTTCAATTGCTTAAAGTTTGCTAATCTTAATTGCATGTATTGACGAGAATAAACATGTTTCTAGGTTGTTAATCGACTACGTAAGGATTTTGTCTATGACACTTTGCTCAATTATGGTGTGAACTATGATAACACATGGATATATGACAAGATTCACCATGAGAT
Source organism: Barbarea vulgaris (assembly GCA_963667165.1). Lineage (NCBI taxonomy): Eukaryota > Viridiplantae > Streptophyta > Magnoliopsida > Brassicales > Brassicaceae > Barbarea > Barbarea vulgaris. Next base: position 29,880,082 of record OY763888.1, on the reverse strand, counting down.
TAACCAGTTCTGCAGCTGGCATTCGCTGCAGCAAGTCTACATTGACATCTTTGACCAGGTACTTTACTATATTGGGAAGCCGTAATCTGAATGGAAACAGATAAACATTGATCCTAGCGGTTTGGAAGCTTATTGCAGTTTAACATTCAGTGTGAATATAATGCTCATGTTATTGACTTTGATGATTTATACACCTTGCTCAAGACCCTTTCGTTTGTATAAAAATCTCATGAGCTATATCATGTATTTTCTCTTGACGTTTGAATTAATATTTGTATCTTTTTTACTAATAAAAATGTACAAAACCAAATTCACAATATGAAGTAAAATCAATGCAAATTTTAAGAATTCTACACAACAAGAATTTGGACAACTCCAATACAAATTCCTAATTGCAAATCACACATTGGGTTTAAAATTAACCATAAAAGACATAAACTTAAACACAAATTTAACACCAATTTAACACACTTAAACACTAATTTCATACACTTAAATACTAATTTAATTTTAAAAATTAAATTTTTAAGAACCCATAATGAATTTCTACCATTGGAGAAAGAAAAAATTAAGAACTCCTTTTGAGGTTCTTAACTTTTAATTATGCAAAATTTATATTAAAAATATTGGTAAGAACCCCTATGGGGTTCTTACCATTGGAGATGCTCTTAGAGCGTGTTCAATTGTAGAGACTCTAATAGAGTCACTTACCTTATATAATAATAGTATTATTTATCTATTTTAATTGTTTGATTATATTAAAAAAAAAAAATGAATCACTCATAATTTGATGGTTTTTCATGGGTCTCTCTCCATAGAGATTCATCTACTCATTTCTTACTTTTTTTTAATTTTTGATTTATTTTTACGGTGAGAGACCCCCAATAAAAATGCTCTAAGGTTCTTATAGCCAAATACTCATGCTCCTAATTTTGAAAATTTGCTCTTTTTGGATGGACAACCATTACACATAGTTGAACTAACGACACCAAATTAAAAGAAGTGGTTTTGTTTCTTGGTTATATTTTGAAGTTTTTAATTTTTGTACCCGTACATTTTTATTAATATTGTTTCTTGTTTAACAACAATTCACTTATCCAATCATGTTGTATCCGAATTTAAATCTGAAAATATCTACATATTGCCTTCCTTCAAACCGAATAAATCAACCGCATATAGATTGGGAAAATTGTTTTACATTATTCAAGTCATATACTAATAAACAACAACGTAACTTGATAGATTTCTAGTTTGAAGAAAAATTAAGCATTAAACAAAAAAAATGAAACACAAGTTCTATTTTCACAAAATGGTAAGCTTTTGTCTAGTTCTTCTGATCGCATTATAAAAAAAACGCCGAAAGTGAAACTTTTTAACAAAGTGGGGTTTGAGTTCGCACTCTGTTTTCTTATTCAATAAACTTTTGTTGTCTTTTGAGGGGTTGAAAGTCTGAGATTTCAACTAAGAAAAAAAAGAGAGGAAAATGAAAAAGAAGAGAAGAGAGGTTAGTAGTAGAAGAAGATCTTTTAGTGGGATACTCTTGCCCAGCACCAGACAAGCATCATGGGACCTACTCTCACGTCCAATTCCACAATACAACAACAACAACATCAAAATATGGCAATCCGACTTGGTCAATTTCTTAACCATATTTGTAAATTCTCCTTTTTCAGTTATCTATCTATTGATTAATAGACCACACACACGTATTCAGGAAAAAAGTGGATTCTTTTTTTTTTTTTTTTTTTTTGTTAGCATAAAGATTGACGCACCCAACCTTGAAGAAAATGCATATCTTTTTTTGTACTAACTTGTATTATGTGAATATTTTTGGTGGCTTTCATATTGTTTGATATCTTTGTATTTTTTATGCAAGAGTTTAAATTAGTTTTCTAAATTTATAATCCCTACAATTTCATCCTATCATTTTTAGCATTATTATGTAGTAGGGGGTAATTCAATTATTTTATACAATTTTGTAACAAACACAATATATAAAATGAATTGACGTTTTGCGGCCCGATCAATCAAGAAACGGAGAACGTTAGATATATCATATATATATATGTATATAGAATATATAGATGAAGATAAACAGGTAGTTGTATCGGTTTATAAACTTGTAAATTCAGGTGTTTTGGTTATTACTTAGACAAGTAGAAGCTTTAAAACTTTTGTTGGACCAATAGAGGACAGATCCAGAAGGTCATACAAGTAGCCCACTTAATAAAGAAAGGCCTCAGATCGACCTCAAGATAGAGAAGCCGTCGAGGGTCCTATTTGTTTCGAAAACTGTTTTTCCTTAGTACTAAGTACTAACCACAAACTCTAGATTTTGTTACTACTAATGTGTTGATAGAATCGAAGAATAAGATCAAATGTGTACATTGTATTATTTACTGAAACACTAAATCTGATCTGAACGATCTTTATATTTCCATAAAATAAATAATACAAACGAATGAGTATTAAAACTTTCACAATTACGCATTTCAAAAGGTTTTGAAGTTTCCCTTAGGAATCAAGTGAAAGTGGCATCCTCATATAATCATATTCTGAGAAGTGATGTACTCAAAACCACAATGGAGTTTGTAAAGTTTGGTTGTTTTGAACAAGATATTATGTGCCAAAAGATTATAGAGTCGACAACCAAAACCAAACCTTAGTAAGTGTTTTCTGATAAGAAAAATACTGTTGCAAAACGAAAAATGAATAAACGCAGATGATTCGCCCATGTGTGTTATAGAGTTCAACGACCAGTTATCAAATTTTATTTGTTTTGTAGTTGTTGATTTAGTGAACGAGAGATTTGGGTGAAATATTGTACGTTTTGGAGTAGATGATGATGGGTCAACAATGTGTTTTGGCTAATCGCTGGTCCAAATTGTAAATTACTAATTTACCCCCAAAAAAACTAGAGAGTTGATGAGAATACTTTTTCTTGACAAAAACCATAACTATTCTTACTACAAGAAAACGGACGCAGAAAAGACACCCCAATAATTTCACTCCTAAAACCTAGAGTGTGTAGAGAGGAAAGACAAGACCCATCTAAGACGAAACTTGGGTGGCTACTGCAGAGACCATTGTATTAATCCCACACATATTGTGGCCACGGCATAGCTTGTAGTAACCATTCTCTCCCCAGTTCTTCCCCCAAGAGTTCTTTATGATCCAATACGGTTTATTACTAAGCCGCAGGATCGAAAAGCCTTTTGATCCGTAGCCCACAAGAAGTACCCCATGGTTAACTTTTCTCTTGCTGCATATAAGCGGACACGATACTCCTCCTATATACGTCTGCATGAACACCGCATTTACTCCCACTGTGTTAACAAAATAACAAAGCGTTAAGAGATTCTCCTAATATTCACACTTCAAATTAACAAAATAAATGTTATACACACATATATATATATATATATATATATATATATATTAGTTAAATCACCTGCTAAGGGACCATGTCGTACTAAATTTGCTGTGATTTGGTCCGCATCCAGTGGTATATTCGTGAAGTTCACTACTTTCACCACAATCTTCTCAGGATTGAACTTGCAATGGCCTCGCTTACCGGTGTAAGGGTATGATTTTTCCTCTTCTAATCCTCCTGCCTCCATCAAATACTCGTAGGCATTTGTCATCAGTCCCCCACCACATCCATCATCGCATGCTTTCTTGTCCTTTGGATCGCACTACACTCATATATACACCAGAAAAGATTACAAATTAAAAACAAATTAGGATTAAGTAAAAATGAAAATTCAATGACTAATAGATTAAAACAGACCGCTTGATCACAATCGACAAGTTGTTGTTCGCTAAGACTGAGAAGCTTCCCGGTGGAGACGAAATGGGCTCCTTCAACTGCTCCTGTTGTGCTAAAAGCCCAGCACGACCCACATGCACCCTTCACATCCACACGTGCCATATAGTTAAATACCCATTGAAGTTTTTTTTTTTTTTTGGTCAAAACTCATTGAAGTTTATTCATTAAATTAACCCCACCAATATTTGAAACATAATAAATTAGACATTTGCTGTACAAAAGCTATCAACTTAGTACCAAGTGATTTATATATCTGATAACGACAAAAGAAAAAGAGATTTATATTTCCGATATCAATTACTTCTAAATACTCCTAAGCTAATTAGTAATTAAGTGCCTAACTACCAAATAAAACAAATAGTACCAACTAGAATCCCACTGACCCACAATATTCCCTTACTTCTTCAGTTTTTGGCTGCAAAAAAGCAACATATTATATTTTTTCTATGTTGCAATCAAATATGTAATCAAAGTCTTCTAGTTAAATCAGATCATGTATATATATAGAGCAACCGTAGATAGAGAGAAAACATACTTGATCCTTGACCTCAGTAACTCCACCTTTGTCTCTCCAATCAAAATCTTTGGGCAATCCCTCAACCTCAACCAGGGGTGCCTCCGCTCCAACTGTACCACCATGGCCGCCGCCAACATCGGCTACTCCAGTGTACATCCGCTTGAACTCCTCTTCCGTGAGGTCAGAGAACTGCGTGACTCCATGTACGGCGGTGGGGTCCAAAATCTGATGCTCCGCGGCCTTCAAGACGTTTCTGGCGAATATCCCGAGGCGGTGGACGTACTCCTCCCTGGTGGAGTAGCTCTTGCCGTAGTCCGAGATGAAAACCCGGAATTTACTCTCCGTATGGGTCCCTAGTAGATTCGGGAGTACGTCGTCCGTGACTTGGCGTATGGTGAGGTCCTCTACGGAAGCTGCCACGTGGCAGATGAAGATGATGCATGTTGTTAGCTGTGCTAAGGTTTTAGCCACCACGATCGCTGCTATCGATGGGACTTGTTTTGAGGTGGCCTTAATTAAATCCCGAGATAGAGTCGATCGATGAGTACTATGTATTTATATATATATTAAGGAGAGAGGTCGTATGATGATTACATGAGTTTTGAAGTAACGAAAGTGTTGGAGTTACACATGCAGAGAGATAGGAGCCACGTGGGATGTTTGCATGTAGACTCACACAATGAAGCTGCATGACACGTGGCTCTCTCTTCGTCTTTGAGAATTTAATTAGTACCGTCATTTTTTTTATTTTTTTTTTCCTGATCGAACGTACCATTGCTTTGCTGTAAATGTGATGACATATACGTTATCCTATTGAATTTTAGGGGAGCGACGTAGTTCATTTACCAGACGCGTTGTCACTGAAACTTAGCTCTTTAGAGATTGTAAACATGCAGCTAATAATGGAGACAAAGGATCATGTGGTTTTGTAGTGTGAATTAACTGTGGAAGCAGGTTCTGAATTACAAAACTTCATATTTATGACCTGGGAAACACTCATTAGCTGGATGTTTGACTAGCTCATCAAACATGTCAATATATTTTGAGGAACTAGTAAGAAAAAAGTTAATAGGATGTTGATGGACGTTTATATATGTTGGGGGACTTAATGGTCATCTCAGAAGATATCTGGCAAGACAATCTCTCGTCTCAGGTCTTGTCAGTTTAAGCGAGAAAGATAACAATCTTCTCTTAGCGCATCCTCGAAACACATCAGGAGTGCTTCTTCGTACTGCAACTTCTATTTGGCTTTGGACTAGCCTGGAGGGAGTCCTATATTCTTGCTCCTCATTCGAAATTCCTTTTGACTTCTGCTGTCTTCTCCATTTCATCTCGGCCCAACCAATTGATCGCGGATCTTCTCTTGGCCTTTTAACAATGTCATCCTCCAAGTCCTTTATGGGCCTCCAACACTAAGGTAACTGAATTTGGCTACCTCTTAAGAAAATAAAATTTGGATTTGGAGTTGATGTATTCAGTTTTCACTTTTCAGCATGTATTTTCTATCAGTTCTTACTTACATAGGAATACGAGAGATCATACAAAAGAATAGTGAAATGAACATTAGACCTGAACCCTGGTCATCATAGCAAGAGATTAGTTTCAGTACCTCAAAGATCCTATACAATTATTATAGGTGTAAAATTTGAATGCCATTATAGCAAGAGATTAATTGCAGCTATACATCATTTAGAGACCCTAACTTTAGCTAATCAGACGTTGCCAAATAATAATACGGATTATAACTTTTATTTTCGGTTAAGTTATATTTTATGTTCGCATAGAAATTACAAAACTGTTATTAATCGAAAACTTTAGAAATGCGATATATTCCATAAGAATCTGGAACCTGAATGCTAATGGAGAATTTCAATTTCAAAATAATAATTGAGTAATTCAACGGATAATTATTTTATTTATCCTTTTTAAAATGGTTAAAAATATACATATCCCCAAAACTGATCTCCTCCTTGTCCTCTATTCTTACATTGATTGATAATAATCTGGTTTTGCCTGAAGAACAGCCTTCCAGAATCCGGTTGGCCTTAATGCTTCTTTCTCTATCTCCGATCTCTCATTTCCACTCCATTCATCATCGTTTTAGAGGTAATATTTTCATCTGAATCCACTCTGTTCCATATTCCTTATGATTCATCTTTTTTTCCTTTATAGGGTAATGATCATCATCAACCCATTCGAAACCGAAGAAAAGATTACATTTTGAATCCAAAATCGAAGATGTTCAACAAAATCATAAAACTGGGTCAGAAGAAATTCAACAAATCGGATCAACATCACCAAGATAACAGCTCCTCCTCCGGGAACAACGTCGTTCGCGCCAGCCGTACAACAACAGCCGCGGTTTCCTCTGTTTCAAATGGCGAATCTCAGACGGCAGCTCCATCTCCTTCTCAGACACCAAACCACCCAATGTTCACATCCACACCGGTCCTCGAAGTACTTCCATTGTTAAAAGACGTATCTTCCTCAGATCGACCTCTCCTCTTCATGAAGAAGGCTCACATGTGTTCTTGCCAATGCGACTTCTCTGATTCTTTGATTATGCCACGTGAGAAAGAGATCAAAAGGCAGACACTTCTTGAATTGGTTGATTTCCTTCACTCTTCCTCTGGTAAAGTCAATGAGACGATGCAAAGCGAGCTCATTAGAATGGTTTCAGCTAACATTTTCCGGTGTCTCCCTCCTGCTCACCATGAGAACACTGGAGCTCCTCCTGAAGGTAATGATCCTGAAGAGGAAGAGCCTTATCTTGAGCCATGGTGGCCTCATTTGCAGCTCGTTTACGAGCTTCTTTTGCGCTATGTTGTGTCTTCTGAAATCGAGCCTAAGACTGCCAAAATCTTCATTAATCACACCTTTGTTTCGAGATTACTCGATCTCTTTGACTCTGAGGATCCTAGGGAGAGGGAATACTTGAAAACTGTTCTTCATAGGATCTATGGCAAGTTCATTTTCCACCGTCCCTTTATCAGGTGTTCCATTTATAACATTTTCTACAAGTTCTTGTATGAGACTGAGAGGTGCATTGGCATTGGAGAGTTACTGGAGATCCTAGGAAGTGTGATCAATGGTTTTACAGTACCTATGAGAGAGGAGCATAGGTTGTATCTTGTGAAAGCTATTTTGCCACTACACAAGTCTAAGGGTATCTCGATTTACCACCAGCAGTTGTCGTATTGCGTTACGCAGTTTGTGGAGAAAGATTACAAATTAGCTGATACCGTGATCCGCGGGTTGTTGAAGTATTGGCCGCTTACGAATTGTCAAAAGGAGGTTCTCTTCTTGGGAGAGTTAGAAGAAGTTTTGGATGCTACAGAGCCATCGGAGTTTCAGCAATGTGTTGTTCCTCTGTTTACACAGATTGGGAAATGTCTTAATAGCGCACACTTCCAGGTTTGTTCTTTTTGAGTTTTGTACTAGTTATAGATTCCACAAGTTAAATACATTTTGAGGTATGGAGTTGTGATTGTTGATAAGAGATGTGAGGAATGCAGGTTGCAGAGAGAGCTCTATTCTTGTGGAACAATGAACATATCGTAGGCCTGATTGCTCAGAACAAAGACATGATCTTCCCGATAATCTTTGAAGCATTGGAGAGGAACATGAAAGGACATTGGAACCAAGCGGTGCATGGTCTCTCTGAGAACGTTAGAAGAATGTTTATGGAGATGGACACTGAGCTCTTTGAGGAGTGCGAGAAACAACATCCCGAGAACGAAGCTAAGGCATGTGAGTTGTTGGAACAAAGAGAATTGACATGGAAGAGACTTGAAGAAGCTGCTTCGCTAGCTGCTAACTAAATCCCATTGATGACTTTTTTTTTTAGCTATCTTTCTTTTCAAAAGTAATGTTTTTAGAAACTCCCTAATAATTTATTTATTTGTTCGTTCTAATTTTCTTTTCTTTTTGGTTCTTTGTAAATGGCGACCGGGAATATGAATCCACATGTCGCCGACCAGATCATGTCATAGAAGATAAATTTAGTGTTTTTCATTGTAGCATCTGCTAAACTTGGTAGGAACCAAGTGTTTACAAGCATAGACTGATTACAACATTTTTTTTTTTTTTGTTTGTTTGTGTGATGTTGTCAAATTTGGTAACTCCGACGTGTAGAAGATTTGAGCCATGTTTCAACAATTTTACAATAACATATTAGTTAAAACTTGACAAAAAGGCATAACACTAGATTCATGTGGCGAATTGCTATAACAAAATGTTTTTTTTTTTTTTTATAAAATGTAAATTATATTACCATAAGGAACAAAGAGTTTAATTACATGGAGCTTATAGCTAAGAGCAAACTTTGGTTAAAAAAAATTAAAACACCAAAGATTACAACAAATATTGACTTTGCTATGAGTTACAGAGCTAAGCGTGGGCAAACCATTGGGAGAGAAGTCTCGAGAAGCCTTTGCGAGCTCTTCGGGCAAGTAGTAGATCACGAATTGCTCGGTCCAACTGGGCAAAGAGAGCTGTTGCAGTAGATGCTGAACTTGTAAAGACCCTGTTATTTCGCTCCTTCCATAGGAGATAAACAGTAGCATGAGACGCCATTAGCTTTAGCTTAGAAGGGGAGCCATTAGAGACCGTAGATAGCCAAGTGACAAGAGTACTCCAATTGTGGAATAGTAGCTGAGGTTGGCCTAATCGGCTAAGGACCAGACCCCATAGTTGCTCAGAGAATTCGCAATGAAGAAATAAGTGGTCCCTTGTTTCACAATGCATGTTGCAGAGACAACACAAAGGGGAAACATTCATTCCCCACCCGACCAGACGAGATCGAACAGGTAATTTATCCAGATTTGCAGTCCAAAAGGTGAAAGCCTGTTTTGGAACACAACCTTTAAACCAAACCACTTTTGCCCATGGGACTTTAGAGCTAGATTGTCGGACATGCTCCCATGTCTTCTTGGTAGAGAAGTTATGGGATCTAGAAAGAGCAGGGCCCCAGCTAAAGCAATCTAAGCCTCTGGATGGGTGAGGAAGAGGGATAGTTGATAGAGTTATCCGTAGTGCCCTTAAAGCAGTAGACCTAGTCCGAGTCGAGGGTAGTCGCCAGCCCCTTAGAGTTATGGCCTGAGCCACCGTAGCAGTGGCTGGGATTCCAACCAGTCTTGGACCAGCAGCCCCTACAAAATCAATAAGAGGACCAAGCAAGTTCCAGTTATCAAACCAGTAGCTCGCCTGATTACCATCCCCAACCTCACATGAGATTAAGTCTTTGGCCAAAGGTCTCAAAGCTAATATGTATTTCCAGATCCATGAGGAGCTCGCTTGAGCCTCCACAGCCCATATGTTTGTCCTTTGTAGCCTATGGACTCTGTTCCAAGCTACCCATAACGAACCCCTCCCTGATATCAAAAGCCATAATAGCCTAAGATTGAGCACCTTATTCCACATCACAAAGTCTCTTAAGCCCAGTCCACCCTCAGATTTTGGGAGACAAAGCTGTTTCCAAGCGACTTTCGCTGAACCTTTCTTCTCCATATCTCCTGACCATAGGAACCGAGTACACATGCTTTGTATCTCTTTTAGGCAACCTTTGGGTAGAGCGAAAGCTGATAACCAGAAGTTTACCAAACTGTAGATAACTGAAGTGATAAGTTGGAGTCGGCCGGCAAATGAGAGAGTCTTGACTGTCCAATGGTGAAGCCGAGTGGAGAGCTTATCAATCAAGGGAGAATAGTCTGCTTTTCTAAGCTTCATGTGCATCAGCGGGAGGCCTAGATATCTGATAGGCATTGAACCAAGCACGAAACCAAAATTAGATAGATTTTCAGATTCCTGCAAGTTCAATCCCGCATAAAAGAGAGAAGTTTTCCCCCTGTTCATAGCAAGCCCTGAAAGGTGATGAAAGTCCTGAAGAGCTACCGAGATACCTTGGAGGGAATGAGCAGATCCATCAAAGAAAATCATGATATCATCTGCAAAAGCTAAATGAGAAATGAAAGGATTGCGGCCCAGTGGGTGTAATCCTACAGACCCATTCACAAAGCGTGTTTTCAGCAACTCTCCAAACACCTCCATAGCCATAACAAATAAGAAAGGAGATAGGGGATCTCCCTGTCTTAGGCCCCGTTTCCCTTTGAAAAAACCACAAAGGTCACCATTGATAGTAATAGAGAAGGACGGTGTAGTAATGCATTGAGTAATCCAATTGATGAAAGTAGTGGGAAAACCCCCAGATATCAAAACCTGAATGATAAACTCCCAGCCAACAGAATCAAAAGCTTTCCTTAGATCTACTTGAAGGAGACCTCTAGCTGAAGTGCTCTTTTGGTTGAAGCCTTGGACCAACTCAGATGCGAGAAGGACATTCTCAACAAGTAACCGACCTTTGACAAAAGCAGATTGAGTATTGGAGATCATATCAGGCAGGAGAGATTCTAACCGTCTGGCAAGAAGTTTCGAGATAACCTTATAGACCACATTACAACAAGAGATTGGTCTGAAGTCACCCATTCTCTCTGCCTCTGTTTTTTTAGGAACAAGAGTTATTGCCGTGCAATTCCACTGCTTTAGAATCTTACCCGAGCTGAAGAATTCCAGGACTACCAAGACAAAATCATGGCCCACTATATCCCAAGCCTTCTTAAAAAACTCTCCTGTGAAACCATCAGGCCCTGGTGACTTACTATTCGGGAGAGCAAACACCTCTCTTTTTATTTCCTCTGTAGTGAACACCATTTGGAGCTTTCGCTGAGTGTCCTCACTGCACTTGAAGGGAGTAAGGGATAAAATTCTGGCCTTGTCCTCTGCAGACAGTGGGTTAGAGGCTTCCCCTAACACACCCTCATAATACTCAACACAATGGGCTTGTATGTCTTCTAAGGGATCAATACGGTCGCCTGCAGAATTCAGTAAATAATGGATCTGGTTACTTGCTCTTCTGGCCGCTACCACGCGATGAAAGAAAGAGGAGTTGGAGTCACCACAATCCATCCACTGTAATCTTGCCTTTTGCTGAAAAAACCTCTCCTCTGCTTCTGCAAGAAGTAGCCATTTTTTGTGAAGAGTCTTTTCTTTCCCCGCCAAAGAGGTCGAAGGATTAGACAAGAGCTCAGTTTGACAAGCAGTTAAGAGTTCATGTGCTTCTTTAACCCTCATTTCCAGACCTGAGTAATGTTCTCTGTTCAGGTCCCTAAGGACTCCTTTAAGCTCCTTGAGCTTCCTGGAAAGAGTAAACATACAAGAGCCCACAATTCTAGAGTTCAGCCAGTACTGTGCCACCCTCGGAAGAAAGTCCTCATGTTGTGACAAAATCTGTGAGAACATAAAGGGTCTCTTGGCCCTCTTTCCCTCTCTTAAAGTGATTGTAGCAGGACAGTGGTCTGATGCCTCTAAGTCTCCAAAGAACCCAAGAGCTAGAGGGAACTTCAGCTGCCATATATCATTTATTAGAATTCTATCCAGCTTCTTAGCTATCGGGTTTTGCTCTTGATTGTTCCACCAAGTGTATACCTTTCCTCTAGAAGAGATATCAAACAAACCCGCTTGACAGACACAATCCCTGAACTGAGACATCCCCTGAGTAATCCTGGTTCCAGCTGTAGACTTTTCTATAGGGTGCAAGATCTGATTGAAGTCACCTAATACTGCCCAAGGCTTCGAGGAGATGACATGATCCTGAGAAAGAGAAGTAAGCTCTTCCCATAACTGTTCCCTGCCAATCTTACAGTTTACCGCATAGACAAAGGAAACCACCATCTCATTTGTTGAATGAGGCAAGGAGACAATGCATGTAACCATTTGGCTAGACTTGGAATAGATAGCCAACTTTACCTTTGGATCCCAACCCACCCAGATACGACCTAGCTCCGCAAACTCATAGTTTCCTGCAAAATTCCATCCTGGAAAGGATGACTGAAAGTACCTTTGAGACTTATGAACTTTCACCCTAGTCTCAATTAGACTACCAAAAAGAGCTTATTAAGCCTAAACCATTTCCTAAAGCTCCTTCTCTTAACGCGGTCATTAAAGCCACGAATGTTCCAACAAAAAGTGTCTACCATATTTATTTACTTGAGGTAGTAGTTAGGCCCTTTCACAGAGGCCTGTTGCTTTCTCAACCTTTGTTTCTGCTTCTTAGATAGAACCGGAGTGAATTCACGTTCCACTTCCTTCCTTTTAGCTTCAGATGAAGAACTCTCTCCCGAAGAAGAAGATTCTTTGATTTGATCATATTCAGATTCAGATGACGAACTTAAAGGGGAATCTGAATCAGTACCCGAGACCGCATTAGTGGACGAAGAAGACTTAGAAGGCAGGTTAGGATGAGGAGCTTTTTCCTTCTTGGAGCTCGAGGCTCTAAGCTCCTCCAACCCTATATCAACCACAAACTTCCTTCCCTTCTTTGGTAAAGGACTTACAGAGACACCTCGTGTCTCTATTGCCTTCCCTTTGCCCTTGCTTTTGTCTCTAAACATAGGAGGCAGAGTGTCCGTAGCTTTGGCTAAAGCTAACACTGGAGGCACTTGCTCATTCTCAACCCAACAAAATGTTATTTCTACACAAACCTTTGAAACGTAATTTCTATTAGAAGAAAAGATATTAGACACAAAAAGAAAAAAGTGGTTGAAGTAACAGAAAGATCAAAATGTTACATCGTGAAGAAGAACCATTGCATTTGATTGGATGAGACAGTTCGTCTTTGACGTTGCCTTCATGTTCCCATTTTTAGGTATGAATTGTTATGAATCAAACAAAAGCAAAAAAAAATAATAATGGAGAGAGCCACTCTACACCAAAAACCAATCAATTGAACGGTCCAAATCCTATTAGTTATCCTTACCACAATAATAGAGTTGACAATAATAATGACAAAACCCAAATCATTAACAAAGAAAACAATAATGTTAAACGCGGTCGAGACGGTGCATCGCTTCCGAATATCATCCCGAAGAAATTGCTGTCATCACTATTGCTGCTGCTTCCTCTCGTCGTACCACCAATATCGTAAGTCCCTCCACCGCTACTTCCGCCTCCGCCTCCGCCTCCATACGGAGAGAAAGAACCGCCACTCTGACCTTCATCATCCCTGGACACCAAAAAGGCAAAAACCATCTCATTAGAAGAAATTATATAACATTTGATCATACGCTAGTGTTAAAAAGTCAAAGGATACATTTATGCGATTAAAAAGGAATTATTATGGGTCCATATAAAAGGAATCATCTTTCTACCTAAGGGTCCCATCTCCCTTAACCACATTTCCATTATAATGACATCATTACTCCCAAAAATTTGTTAGCTTCTGTAATATAATTTGAGTAGGGGACAACTTAATTACATCTGATTGAATCAAAATGTAGTTGCGTCATGCTCATGCATGTCTTTGTTTAAACTATGACAGACATTTCGACCGCCCATAATCCCAAAGGGACAAAATAAATGATAGAAACTTGAAGAAGATAGTATAAAATTTAATTAAAAATGTGAAAAATAGCAAGTGGGGGTGTTTTAGACACTAGTCAAGTTGGTCGGTTCACCAGGCAGACGATCACGTGCGTCTACTTGAATTCTGGAATACTGCCAAATTCCTAACTTCTGATATTCTCAATGAGCTACCTTTTCTTTAAAAAACCAATGGGTTACTTTAATGCTTATATTCTAATTCTAATTCTAATTCTAATTCTAATGTACATGTAATTCAAATTAGAATTTACAACTAGTATTCCTTTACTATATATATCTCTATTTCAGGAATAATTTGATATAGAATGTAATTTTGAACCTCAAAAAAGAAAGGACTTATTTAATCCTATTTTAGTAGGCTGATTAACTAGACCAGGGTACCACCTAAAATTTTACAAATTCGCAAGTTTAGAGTTTTGTTATTAAATGCAAGTTATAAGTTATAAGTTTGTTATTAAATGCAAGTTAACTCGACCTAGTAAAACTTCTAAAACCATTATGATGAGTCTATGACACGTAACTAGACTCCAAAATAAAGACTAAACACAGCAAAAAAATTAGTTAAAAATACGGTTGTTATCAGTTCTTTGACTTGACGACAATAGCAAATCATGCGCTCTAATCACGCGCTTTCACAGCTAATTTAATTAATTATACATTAACCATCGAAATGAAAGATCATGCATCAACGTTAATTTATTTTTTTAATGGTTAGGGAAAATCTAATTGAAAAAGTAAGGGTAAAAAAAGTACCTGGGACCGCCAAAAACGCCAGCGTTTCGAGTGAGCTGGTCTACAAAAGAAGCAGCTTTAGGGTCCACACTGGAAGCTTTAGAGTACATTGAGCTCATTCCTTCACCAGAGGCCACAAAGAAAGCTCCATTCTCCATCAAATCTCCTTCCGTTCTCCAATTCCAATTCGCCCACTCACCATCGTCCTTCGAGTCCACTCGCTTCGTCACCTGCTTTTTGTTTGTTTGTTTACATCCACCAATCAGCAATCAATCTGTTGTTCACGCGCCGTCGTAGCGCGTGGTTATATTAAAACAACAAAAAAGTGTGTGGACAAGTGAGAAGAAGCAGCCCACATGGCTGTAATGCACTACACTATACACATACCATCACTGTCTCACTCCTCGTAGACCCAATTCTATTCTCTAATAACAAAAAAAAAAAAAGATTCCTTTTTTCCCATTTACATAAAAACTTTAACCGGATATTTCCAGATATTTTTTTTTCCTCCTAGCAAAAGATTAACAACTGTCCATGTGAAAATATGAACTGGATTGAATCCATAGGACCCATAACTCAAAACATTTTGAACCAATCAAAACTCCTCCTTACTCAATTACTCTAAACAAAACAATTTCTGTTTAAAGTTTTATCAACTAACATTTTTCCAAAAAACCCTAAAAAGTTCTGCTACAATTAAAAAGACAGTGTTTCAGACTATATAATAACAACAATAAAAAAAAGGAAAGATTTTTCGATACGGAAATAATTAAAAAAAAACTGAAAATTAAGGTTTACCTCTTTGGCGCTAGGATCAGAAGGAGCAGAGTAACGATTTCCTTGACTGTTAATGGTGGGATTACCACTACCACCAATAGCATACATCTTCCACTCAGTAAAATCATTATTGACAACATGAATATAACCTCTCCGACATCTAGGCATCCTCTGAACAAGCCCTTGTCCGAAATGATTAAAAGCTATCGTCACTTGCATCCCCGTATCCGCCGCGTAGTTATCGTCATGACCCAACAACATCACTTCGTCGTGATGCGTGAAGTAATTGTTAGATATAGTTATAGCCGTTGAACCCATCACAGCATCTATAAGCCCGTCGGTACAATGACTCAACGAGCAATGGTCAACCCAAATCTTCTGAGATCCAAAAATCGAGATCCCGTCTCCATCAGATCTGCCTCGGTGTTCGAATCCTTGGGAAGGTTTACAATCGTAGATGTGGAGGTTGTGGATGATTATGTGTTGTACGTATTGGAGTGTTAAGCAACCGCTTCCGGTGATGTGTACAGCTGAGCCACGTCCGTCTAAGGTTTTGTAGCTTTTGATAAGGAGTTCTTGTTTTAATCTGATGAGCATATTTGATGAGAAGACAATCCATAGTGGTTCTTCTTGGATTACGCCGTAACGAAGTGTTCCTGGTGTTGGATTTGTTGGGCTGTTGTCGGATGAGTCTGTTACGACGTAGATCTTGCCGGTTTTGCCTCCGAGTGTGCCGCGTCCGAAGCCAATTGAGCAATCGGCGAGTCTTTGACGGTTTGAAGACCAGTCGGAGTCGGCGCATCTCCAGCAATCGTCGATTGGGTTTCCGGTACGGCATGAGGATGGTGAAGATGAGCTGAGTTGTCTTCTTGTAAGGGATGCATTGACACTCCTGTGGATTTGGAAGAAGAAGAAGAAGAAAGTTTTGAGATTTGGTTAGGTAACTTTGCCGGGAAAATGTGGAATTTAGAGAGTGAAGTGAGATTTTTTTGTATTTACCTTATGACATGGAGAGCGACGGAGTCAGGGGAAGGATGCTGGTGAGGGAGAGTGAGATTTAGGGATTTAGTGGCTTCGAGAAGTGTGAAGAAGAAGCAGAGTAGGGAAATGGTGATGGAGAAGTTTGGAAGAAGCATCTTTAATGGAGGATTGTGACTTGGTGTAGCTTGATTTTGGCGGTGAGGTTGGAATTTTTCTATTTCGCCGGAAGGAAGCAGAGCATGTGGTTGGAGGTAGTAACTAGTAAGTAAGTAAGTAAGTGTCAGAAGGAGAATGTTGGTTGAGAAATGTGAGGAAATAGAAGCAGAGAAGGATTTGGAATCCACATGGGAGAGAGCTTTTGAAGAAGAAGAAGAAGAAGAAGAAGAAAGAAGCTGCTCTCTTTCTCTCTCTGCCTCTATCCTCAGCTGGAAACAAGGCTAATAGGTTTTCTTCTTAAGCTTTTGATTGTTGTCTCTCTTGGGAATTTGTGTCCTCTATTGTTTTGGCATGGAGGTTTTGATTAGACTTTGGGTCTCACATTTGGGGGATAAGCAAGCTTATTATATATTGGGCCTTGAGACCCAAGTGTATATTTTTGATGAACCAAAATTGAGAAATAAAGTATTTCATTTCTCGTAAAGTCGTCGGTAGCTAGTTGGTTCCATTATCTATCATATTTATCAGTTATATTCACGGCTACGCTTTTTGAGTATATTCTTGTAATGCTGTAGGACGAAAAAAGAGTTTTACACGAAAGGTCGGCCCATAATTAGGCCCAGTAATATGCCCACCAGACCAGAGATTTATATCATTTATGGGTCCCGTAATAAAACCATTCGCTAACCCAATTAAATGGAAGCCGAACGGTTTAATGAGTGAGTGAGTGGTAAACTCTGCCGTTCATACTCTCCACTCTCCAGTCACCACTTCGTCAAAGCTTTGTCTTTCCAATGCTTAGCCATTATTCCGATATCTTCTGATTAACATACTTATTCATCTTCATTTTCCTCGCTTTTCGAGTCAAGCTTTATTTATATTTACCTTTTCTCTTACAATTCAGTCTATTCGGAATTGAAATGGGTTAACAGTGACTCATCACTTTACAATCCAGCTTTTTCTAAGGTTTTGTTACGTTCCTCTTTGTGTCTTGTTTTCACTTGTTACTAATTCGTTTGGTTAGCTTTTTGAGCCTTAAAAAGGTTTTTTCTTTTTTTTTTTTTTCTCATCAGGGGTCAGAAAGAGGAAGACAAAATCAAGTACAGTACATATCTTTGTTTTTCAAAGGTATGGACAAAATCAGTGGTTTATCTGATGAATTGCTTATTAAAATATTATTGTTTATTCCGACAAAAGAGGCTGTATCAACTAGCATTTTGTCAAAACGATGGGAGTATCTTTGGATGTGGTTGCCTAAACTTGAGTACAGTCATAGAGATTCTTCACCCTCGGAATGCAAGAGTTTGCAGTGTTTTCTTGATAAGAATCTGCCATTACACAGAGCTCCGGTTTTAGAGAACTTCCGTCTTGACTTAAGAAGCGAAAATTTTAAACCTGAGAATATCAAGTTGTGGGTTGTAATGGCAGTTTCTCACAGCGTACGTGAGCTGGAGATTATTTGTGATTTATATTTGAGTAAGCCAAACATTTTGCCGAGCAATTTGTATATCTGCAAATCACTCGTGATCTTGAAGCTCAATGGCCAGATTCTCTTGGATGTTCCTCGAATGGTTTTTCTTCCCTCTGAAAACTTTGCAGCTTCGGTGTGTGAGATACTTAAATGAAGAATCTCTTCAACGGCTTCTATCTAATTGCCCTGTTCTTGAAGATCTATTGGTGGTGTCGCATGAGGATGACGTCATGGGAAAGTTAACTGTTGTTGTCCCATCTTTGCAGAGTTTATCCCTCTTTATACATGAAAGTTTGTGGCTAGATGTGATTGTGATACAAACTCCTTCTTTAAAGTACTTGAAACTTACAGTTCAAAGTAGTGATTATTCTAAGAGTCACTACTACTGTTTGATTGAGAAGATGCCTAACCTTATCGAGGCAGATGTAGATGTTGATTTACCTAACATCAACAGTCTAATTGGATCGATCACATCTGTCAAGCAACTTGCAATATGTTCAGAGGTAACCATTTTTCATGTTTCAACCCACTTATATAATTATTTTCCATTTATCAACTCATTTTTTGTTAAATTTTTTAATATTGTACACAGGCTATGTATGATGAAGGTTTTGTCTTCAACCAACTTGTACAACTGAAGCTTTGTAGATGCTATGGGGATTCGTTGAATCTACTTGTCCGGCTGCTCAAAGATTCTCCTAACTTACAAGTATTAGACCTTTTATATATGGATGTAAGTTTGTTCGTCAATTTTTTTATTTTTTTTTTTCCTTCTGATGAACAATATGGTTAGTCTAATTTCTGTTTGATCTCAGAATCATTGCAATCATGATGGTATGGATTACTGGAATCAACCAAGTACTGTTCCTGAATGTATCTTGTTGAGTCTACAAACTTTCAACTGCGTGGGATACATAAGAACACTAGAAGAGAGAGATCTTGCAGTTTATATCTTGGAAAATGCTGTTCACTTGAAGACAGCAACAATCACGTTTTCTAAATGTGGAGTTTCTAAACTTGAGATGATAAAGGAGTTGGCACGTTCTTCTAGAGCTTCATCAAAATGCCAACTCATGTTTGATTGAGAGTATCATTAAAATTGGGGACTTGTATGGTTTGTCTTCTTCAGCTCTGAAAACTTGTTTGATATAACCTCTTTTATATTTTTGTCGTCTAAAAAACAAATTACTGTATGTTGACCGGTGCTAAGTTGTGTTTGACAACAGAGTTTATTCCATTCTCACTCGCACTATGTATTTGTGGCTCATAAATCATTTACCCTTGCGATTATTCTAATTTCCAAATCTTTAAAAAATCTCCCAAAAAAATGGCTCTCCGATCAATCAAAACGCCGACTTTGATAACTCCCGCCGCCGTAACCACCTCCTCGTCCTCCATTGTCAACAAGTCTCAATCTTTCAGATTCGCCTCTAAACAAACGTCGACACTCGCCGTCAGCATCCGTCAACCTTCGTTCTACGGCATCGGTTCGACTCTCAAGCTCAAATCAGCTTCTCCGGCAGCTAAATTCCGGTGCTCTGCCTCTGCCCTTACGCCGCAGCTTAGAGATACGCTGGAGAAACTGGTAAATTCGGAGAAAGTGGTTCTTTTCATGAAAGGAACGAGAGATTTTCCGATGTGCGGATTCTCGAACACGGTGGTTCAGATCTTGAAGAATTTGAACGTTCCTTTCGAAGATGTGAACATTCTGGAGAACGAGTTGCTGAGACAAGGACTTAAAGAGTATTCGAATTGGCCGACTTTTCCTCAGCTTTACATCGGCGGTGAGTTTTTCGGTGGTTGTGATATTACTCTTGAAGCGTTTCAGAGTGGAGAATTGCAGGAAGTGGTGGAGAAAGCTATGTGCTCTTGAATCCGAATTTGGTTTTTATATTGATGGAATTGATCTTATCTTATCTTCTTGAACAAAAGTCTTTTGATGTCTAAGAGTTTATGGCTGTAACATTAAGAGACATATTGTATGATGGATTTAGGTATAGAACAGTTGAATGTGTGCTCCTTATGGATTGATCCTTTTTAAAATTGTTCCTTTGATATATGTTTGGCCTGCGATTTTGTGGAAATGTTCGTGTGAATTTACTACATGCTTGTTAGCAGGGAGAGATAGGTTAGTCATAAACATGATGACAGAGGAAGTCTAGTAGCATCTGAGCATCAACATATGATCATCACTCCTTGAAGATTTCCAATATATTTTCTTTTAGTTGTTTGTCTCAGACTAGAGTCCTCAAGTCATGGGCTGTTTGAATGAGAAACAAAATTTAAGAGATTTAGTTCCAAGGATTCTGACCATTCACAGGTACAAGTGTGTCTGGCTTCAATGAAACGCTTTGTTCTGTTGATCAAATTTCCAAAATAGAAGAAGAAGAAAACGCGGGCTAGTAGATCTTCGCAGTCGCTCCATTTCAGTGCAGAGATTAGGGAAATGATGAACGTATGCAGAAAATGGTATCCCAATCAAGAAAGGCAAAAATTTTTGGTCCTTAGTTTGTGAAAATTCTAACCCATGGATGAAAGTGAAAACTACAGCAATCATCACTCATCAAGTGTCTTCTAAGATCCACATTGTCTGTTGATGCCAAAAGTCTCAGGACCGAACTTGCAATATCATCAACATCATTAATCTGTTTTGTCGAAAATGCTAGCAACATAAGTTTCTTTCCTCGATGATGCTACAGTTGCAAACGTCTCTTAGAGTAATTAGCCTACAAAGAGAGGCTTCAAGACGGATGATTCAGTCTCACATGCGTTGGTTGAAGTCAATGTATTCCAATGCTAGGGCTGTGGTTAAGATTAGTGAATATCTTCTCATTTTTACTTTGTATTTCATTCAATTCGACACTGTTATTTGATTTCAATTCAATTCAGTGGTTCAAAACATGTTATCGTGAAATTAAACATTCGCTTCAAGACAGAGGATTAAGCCTCCTCGCATGTGTATGTGGTGGTTGAAGTCAATGTATTTCAAAGTTTAACCGGTTCGATAAGTCGCAGCGAGTTTTATAATAAACCCTGACCAGATTGGTGATTGGGTCACATATTTACTGGGTCGGGCCAGGTCTTAAAACATTGGTTGAAGTGTTCTTGTGGTCGTAATGTATTTCACCACATCTGATATCTCGTTGGTTTGACAAGAAAAGAAAAAAAAATTCTGATATCTCTTTGGCGCGGATAAATGGCAAAACTGTAATAAACGTAGATTCGGACATTATCCAAAACCACACAGAGCAGATTGAAACATGATATAGAGAAGACACGTGGCCCAATGAAATAGCCACGCAGGTTCTGTCTAGCCAATTGAAATCTGCAATTAGATTCGCATCCTACAAAACCTTACTTATACGATCACTCTCTCACATTCACACTTCCAACGATCACCTCTCGTCCACATCTTTCTCAGACAGAGCTCAGAGTAACAATGGCGTCTAACGCTCTCATGAGCTGCGGCATCGCCGCTGTGTGCCCTTCGCTTCTCTCTTCTTCCAAGTCTAAATTCGTATCCGCCGGAGTTCCGCTCCCTAACGCCGGAAACGTTGGCCGTATCAGAATGGCTGCTCACTGGATGCCTGGTGAGCCACGACCAGCTTACCTCGACGGTTCTGCTCCTGGGTATGTAATCATATCTCATAAATTTGATTCCTTTGACTCTGTTTTGTCGCTCAATTTGGAATCAGGATATTTGGAATCGTGGGTCTGTCTCTGTTACTTCATTTGTTAGATGTTTGTGCATGCAACATTAGAAGTCTTTTGAAAGCTTCGATTTTTTAGTTATTGGGTATACATCACTTGTTTCACATTCATAAATTTGTCTCCTTTTAACTCTATTTCTTGTAGAATTTGAAATCCGTTAGATGATGTTGTGTATCTAAAGAGATAAATGATTAAAAGCCATTCGTAAGGGTACTGACTGTAAAAAGTTTCAATTTTTCTAAGTTATTGGGTGTAAAATTGTGCAGTGACTTTGGGTTTGACCCACTTGGACTTGGAGAAGTTCCAGAGAACCTTGAGAGATACAAAGAATCTGAGCTCATCCATTGTAGATGGGCTATGCTCGCTGTTGTAAGTTTCAATGTCTAATCTTTGTCAAATCAGAAGGTTTTTTTTTTTTAGTCTTGTTAAGTTTGATCTAATGGAATTGGTGTGGGATGTTGTAGCCTGGGATTTTGGTACCAGAGGCATTGGGATATGGAAACTGGGTTAAGGCTCAGGAATGGGCAGCAGTACCAGGAGGACAAGCCACTTACTTGGGAAACCCAGTCCCATGGGGTACTTTGCCCACAATCTTGGCCATTGAGTTCTTAGCTATTGCATTTGTTGAGCACCAGAGAAGTATGGAGAAAGACACTGAGAAAAAGAAGTACCCGGGAGGCGCATTTGACCCTCTTGGATATTCTAAGGACCCCAAGAAGTTCGAGGAGTTGAAAGTTAAGGAGATCAAGAACGGTGAGCGAACATACACACACAAACATCTTTACCTTTCTTGACCAAACTTATATAAAATTTGTTTATCTAATGGTTATGTATGTTGTGGTGGGTATGTCAGGTCGGCTTGCGTTGTTGGCGTTTGTGGGATTCTGTGTGCAACAATCGGCTTACCCGGGGACAGGACCATTGGAGAACCTGGCTACTCACTTGGCGGATCCATGGCACAACAACATTGGCGACATTGTTATCCCTTTTTAACTAGTGGATGTAAAAATAGAAATATGTACCTTATGAGCTTTATGTGTATCAAAACATTGTAATGAAAGACAGATTGTGAAACCTGTATTTTGTCTTCGTGATCGGTTGATCGTGTGAGCTTGAATTCTAAGTGGGTTTTAACCTTTTGAACCGGTTTACGAACCCAAATATGGTTAACTTGTAACATCCGATCCCTGTTTATGCCGTTTTGAAACAAATTTTACATCATTTAGAATTTAGGAACCTAATGAATGGATATAAAGTTGTTAGTTCATCCATCATACACTCCATTACAGAAGAAACATTGTTAGTTCATGATTTTTTGTTAGATTACTCAAACTCCATTTAAATATACTTCTCTTTATACATGACATGATGAATACACTATTTTGTTGTATCTCAAGTTATCAACTTAATAATTTCTTATTGCCACACAAGATGCATGATTTTCACCAAATATTCATTTGAGTTTTAATGAAAATTTCCTCGTCATTTTTTCCCCATTTTTACCTTTTCCATTTACCTTTTTATTGAACCAAAAAAATTCTATTAATTTCCCCCTCAATTTTCTAGCATGATTACCGTGAATGTTCAATAATAAAAAAGAAGGAAATAGTGAAAAAGGTAAAAAAGTTTGTGGTCCAGAGAGACAAAGTAAGATCATTCAGATTCATGGTTAATCAGTAATTTTTTTTTGTCAATTCGTATCACTTTGTGGTTTAAAATTTGACAAGTCATGAGATACATAGATAGTATACAAATCAACAAATTGGCTTAGTTTGTGATCTAAATGAGATATCTGATTCGTGTTCGATGTTCTCATCTTCAAGTCTTTTTTAAAGATTCATCAATTGTGTGATAATATAAGATCTTTGAGATTAATATCTGAGTTAGAATTCGAGGAAAAAGCAAGTGTGTAAAGATTTTAATTCCTATGTGGACTATAATTCTATAATTAGGTGAGTTGTCAACTTTTTATTAAATACTATGAATTTATCAGAATTTAAATATTTTGTATTTTATAGTATTTTTTTACATAATTAAGAAAACTTTATATATAACATGTGACAAAATTTCACCCTTGTCTTCCATACTAATAAAAGATGGAGCTATCTTCCTAATCACATCCACGTAGGATTGAGAGAGATACTTGAGCTGCGTGGGACATGCTTAATTTTCTTTCTCATTGACTGACCCAAAGATAGATCTGGATAATAGTGGATACATTATTTACTCATTTACAACTCTCTACAAAGTAAACTATTCATTATTATTTTTAAATACTATTTTTGTCTCACAGTTATTCCTTTATAAATTTTATTTTTAGTTGATTTTTATTGACCCAAGATCTAATAATTTCCTTTACATATAAAGCCTAAAAGAAAACCAAATGCAGTTTCAATCCCTCCAACAAACTTTCTGTTGATACTTCCCATTAAGGTAATCTCTTCTTTCCTTTTTTTTCTTTTTTCTTTTTCTTCGTATCTAAATTTTCTCTTTTTTTTTTTTATCAAGATTTATATGTTTGTTCCTAGATAAGATTTGGATCTAGCATGGATTAGTTTGGATCTTTTAATACTTTACCTGAAATGCCCGTTGTTCCAGTTCAATTTTTCCTCTTAAGGAGATTAAAGAAGTTCTTCAATTAAAAATCTCTTTTTATTGACTTATAGATGAAGATTTGCTAATGAATTTAAATGCAATGTGTTAAAAAGGAAGAAAAAGCTCCATCCTTTTTTTTTTTCTCTTATAAATCTTGTTTTTATTTGTTTACAATGAGTTTGGACGTTCTGGTGTTGGATATAATTTGGATTTTTGCTTCATAAAGTATTGTTTTTTTTTTTTTTTTTCCTTTCTGAGAAATCTGGTATTCTTTGTTTATTGAATCTTCTAGGGTTTTCCACAAGCTGATTGATGAAAATGTCAATGAGGTAAATGAAACCAAACCCTTTCTTGTAAACAACAGTTTCATGCTTTTTTTTTTAGAAATGGTTTTAAATTGGTTTAATGTTGTTGTTTTCCATAAGCAGCTTGTGTGGAAACCTTTGATGTTTTGTATGTGGATGTGAGAATTGGTATAATTGAGTTTATTCGTAAAAGGAATGATCATACGATTGAATAAGAATGGAGCTTCATACTGCAACTTGTCTGTCCACCGAAAACAAACCTATTGAGCTTTCAAAACTGGTCAAAGAAGAGAAAAGCTCCGTTAAAAAGAACAGCGATAACACACTTACACTTGTCAATCATGGTACTTTCCACACTTCAACTTAAAGACAATGATTGTTTTTTATCTGTTAATGTTATCAACCTCTGGTATATTATTGAGCACTATCTTATAAGCATGTTTTTGATTGCAGGTGCAAAGGTGTGGCAAGAGAACAGGGACAAATGGGTGGGAGATCAATCTCGACAAAGAAAAAACACTTCAAAGGATCAGATTATAAGGTATTTTTTTGTTTCACGTACAACTTTTACTTCATTTAGCAATAACAATCATATTTCTTTTTGTAGTGTTGTAGTAATGTTTTCTAAGACAATGTTGAATCTCTTGCAGCTGGTCAACTACATATGAAGATCTTCTCTCAACTCATGAACCTTTCTCTGAGTCGATTCCTTTACCCGTAAGCTTGCTTAATCTAATCTTGTTTTCTACTTGAGTTAAGATAATGAAGAAGCTAAAATCATTATCAATACATGAATTTTTTTTTTCCCATCTGATCTTTTATGTAGGAGATGGTGGACTTTCTGGTCGATATTTGGTATGACGAAGGCCTTTACGATTAGAAGAAATCTAACAATGTGACGAACTAGATTGACAAAGAACAAAGAAGGTGAGAATCAATTACGGCTTGAAGTTTAAATCATTAGGAGTTGTGAAAACATCTATAGATATGATGAACTATCTATTTGTTATATCCATATCTCTAGAAAAGAAGACTGGACAACTCACATACTCCATCTTTTAAATTTATATGATTGTTAAATGACAAGGAACAAGGATTTCAAAATAAGAATTTGATTCCTTTACAGCAGAATACATAGAGAGTTGAGTTTGATCATGTATTCCATGTTTCTCAACTTCAATCTTACATAGGAGAGCTGGCCATATAAAACTTCAAACCAAATGAGTATTGACTACAGATTCGTTACACAAATAATCCAAAGAACATATCGAAGCATGAAGAAAACTGTTCACAAAATTTAGCAAGGGAGTCCAGTTCTCGACGTTGTCACATCCAATGGAGACAAATATACTACATCAAATCAATTATCACAGCACATAATCTCCTAACATTTGTTTCTTTTTAAAATCTTATCTTTCTCTCCTTGACTGTTGTCACCAATCACAAGGTCAGTCAATCTAATGAGACATTCTCACAGACTCAGCTAAGAATCTGTGCGACTCGCCAGTTATGTTATGTACATGTCTTTTCTGTTACCTCTTGTTCAGCTTGAGAAGTAAGGGTTTGATTTGAGTATCTTCTTTGCTAAGCTGCGAATATCATCTCTACTCGACTCCACAGATATTCTTACAATCTCTGTCACGCTTCCCGTTCTTTTGAAATCATTCGCATTTTCCTCTGCATCAGAAAAAAAGGAGATACACATATTAGTCATATGTCCCAACCGCACAAATTTTTGATAAAAGAACCGTTTATAGCGTCCAAAGAGCTGAGCATGCTCTTATAGAGAGCGGAATGACAAAGTGAGGCTTACCATTTTGAGCTAAATGGCAAAGCGCAAGCTCGATGTGACGTTGTGTTGATGCTGAATCAATATGTGAGTTTGAAGTCAACCATTCAAGAGCACCTTCTTCCAAGAGAAGAGAACGACCTTTTCTACGCCCTGCAATACATAAAATCCCTCAAGGTATTATAGCGATTAAATCCGGCATGCAAGTTATGAGGTATATATTTGCAAGTAAATATGACTACACGCACCTTGCATAATTTCTCGAGTTTCACACTTTGCAAAATTTGCCATCCCTCTTGCGACTTGAGCAATGATATCTATGTTTCCTGACTGTGCCATCGTGAGCAATCCTTTGATGCCTTCCTCTTCTTTCAGCAGCTTAAGAAACTTTTCTGTTTGTCCAAAACACAACAGTACATAGTGTTAGATATGTGCTTAGCAGCATCTCTACACAAAGCTTCTTCACTTGGCTTTTGCGTATGCTATACAGTGAAAACATGCTTTTGATGCAGATGAATAGATATGCTTAAATATTGTCTAGTACTGGAAGTCATCGGAATCAAAATTCTTAAAATGTTGAGCTCACCGTTTCCGCATAAATTGGCAAGTGCACCAGCTACCATTCTTAGAGTCTGTGGGTCATCTGTTTTAGTCACCATCTTTGCTAGAAGTTGAGCACCTCCTTTATTCATTATTAGATCTTGACTCTTCTCTGCAATTAATAAATCAATGAAAACATATAAATAAACAAATCACATCTTTTCCATTTCAAGTTTAATAAATTGACAGCAAGGAGAAGCCAATGCATCAAGATCGTCTAATGCAGCAACTTACAGATCCAACATTCAAGCAAACAAACATTGTAAAGAAACGACACAACAACAGGGGACTACTTAAGTCTGAATTAGCTCTGCTTCTCAGTAGTAAGTTTAACTGGTTTATGAACAACAATATCATAAAAGCATTTGGACCACCAAGGGAAATGCTCACCGTTCATTGCCAAATTAGCAATTGCTCCAGAAGCCACCCTAAGAATTGTTGAATTTTGAGATGACTGCACTAGCATAAGCAAAGCTTCTACACCCCCTTCCTCCACAATCTTCACCTGATTAGTCTCTAAACACACACAAGCATACACAGGATGCAAGTCATTTAGGTGCTGTGGCAGACAAAGTAAAGTATTGTTGAACCTAGAGATGATGTCATTTCTGGAAACTAGAGATGATGGAATATAACAGTAACTGCATGGACTGAGAATCCGTTTGTCAAGGCAAAGTGCCAGTGTATCAGAAATCGATGTTTCAACAATTGAGAATTCATTCTTAGTAGTAGAGGGAAATAAAAACTTGATTCACACATGCTTATATAGAGAGATGAAACTGCACCTTCAGCGGCTAGATTAGCCACCACTTTTACAGCTTGAATTTGAACTTCCAAGTCTTCAGACTTAATGAGTTGTAATATCTTCTGAATTCCAACTGAGATCAAAGTATAGAAGGTGTCAATTGGATTCTCCCAGAGTGAAATGAAATAGAAGAATGCCTAAGCTAGAAGAGCTCAAACCATGAGAAAGAATCATGCCTTCTTCACAAAGTCTCGCCATGGTAGCTCTCTGACCAGAGAGCGACTTTTTCAACCCTTGTGATCTCTGTGAGCCTGTTAGAGCTCCAGAGTCTGATGATCCTTTAGAAAGATCGTCCTTCACATATCGCTTTTCCTGTGAAATGAAATGGACTTAGCAAGACCATGAAGTACAATACATGTGAAAAAGTGAAACAAGCTCATTGTAATTTACCTCAACAACAATTTCACTTTCCCTTAGATTCTTTTTTAGTTTGGAAAGCTCACTCTCCATTTGCTTTCTCTGCTTTTCTTCCAAAAGGAGCCTTTCCTTCATATCCCGAACCTCTTCACCAAGTTTTTCCTATGCAGCACAAATTTTATGTATGGTTATTCATCAGCCAAAAATTAATAGTTGGATGTTTATGAATATGACCAAATCTGAACAACAAGCAAGGGACATTTACGCGCCACACCTTTTGGTGGAGCATATCATCATAGTCTAATTTCACTGTCTGGAGTTCATCTACTGTCGATTCATACATTTGTGATAGTTCTTCTAATTTTATCTTGAGTTCGTTCGTCTCTTCATTTTCCTGGACCCAAAACCAAGAAAAAAGCAACAATTGGAGACAGAAAATTCTGCAAGCTGAAGCACAAGATCAATTTGTATAAACAAAAAAAGTTAACGAAAAAGGACAAATACATTGACCCTTTTTCACAGTCACCTGAAACATAAAGCTGAAAGTATCATATGCTTATTAGGATTCAGTTTAAGAAATCAGGAATAAGCCTAAGTGCCTAACCTGTGATAAAACTTGGCGATCGCTTATAAGCAATTTCATTTGTCTAAGTTGCTCTTCTGCATTGTTGGACCGAGCATCTTCATCTTCTAATTTCTTCTGCAGCTCTGCAATTTTAGATTCATATGTGTAAGTGGTTTCGGCAAGTTCCCTTTGATATTGATAGTTGCCCATCTCTTGTTCCTATTAAAACCAAAAATACCATTTTAGTTTGAACAGAGAAGTAATGCATTCAAAAGGTAG
This sequence comes from Barbarea vulgaris, assembly GCA_963667165.1. NCBI lineage: Eukaryota > Viridiplantae > Streptophyta > Magnoliopsida > Brassicales > Brassicaceae > Barbarea > Barbarea vulgaris. Next base: position 29,851,178 of record OY763888.1, on the reverse strand, counting down.
AAAAGGGAAATCTAAGCTATAACAATCGATGATGAATAATATATCCAATGAACAAAAATAACTAACATGAATAGACTTCTGCTGTTTACTCAAAATGTTCTTCATTTCATTCAACTGATGCTCGGCGTTTGTTGACCGGGCTTGTTCATCCTCAACCAGCTGAACCAACTCAGCTATTTTTTTCTCATATACTTGACTGGCATCTGCAAGTTTTTCCTGATATGCTGAATTTTCCAGCTGTTGCTGCTACTAACAATTAAAAGGACACTGTCAGGGCTATCTACTATACAATACACAGCTCAAATATATTAATATATTAATTTTTTGTTAAATACATAGTGTATTTGATGGCAGGCCTTTAAGAATCCAAGAACTTCCCCAAGTAGTAATAAAGACGATAAGAGAGAAGTAAGTATTGAACCAAAGTGTACCTTGGTATTTTTCAAGTTCATCTCTAATTGTATGGCTTTGTCACGCATTAGATCACACTGATCTTTCTGCAGTTGCAATTCCTTTAACAGTTCTTTCATGCGGATCTCCAAGCGGGCGTTTTCCTTCTCCAGGAACTGTAAGTCATATTCACCCCTCACAATTAAACAACAGATATACAAATTCACATGGAAGTAGATATTATATCAAGAAACTACAAAATAGTTGAATATCAATAATTACTGCAAATAAACGAAGAGTAGCATATCAATAGAAGAGACAAATACCTTGGACCTGGTAACCCCATTCTTTTCTGCTTCAGCTAAAGAGATTTCACATTCTCTCAATCTTTTTTCCAACTCGTGTTTCTCACTATTTCTTCGTTTGTTTTGTCTTTCAACCTCTGCAGTAAGTTGGTCCACCTGAGTCTCAAGCTTCCGACACAAACTTTCATAATCGAATTCTTCTTTAAGCTTTACCATGTTTACTATTTTCATTGCCTGTAAAGCAAGACATGACCAAAAGGATTGTTATTACTTTTTATATAAAATTCTTTAAAAGATATAAGATTGTTAAATATTACAATATTGTGTCTTTCTAGAGATTCTGCAGAGAACAAAGACTTCATGGAACAGGAAATAAAAGCCTCTACTGATTAAAAACATTTTTCTGAGAAATATGAAAACTGACCCTTTGTCCGAACATTATTGTGCTAGTGGTTTCTGCATGATATCGTGCAGATGGCCCAATTGTTATTATAAGTGAAGTCCTCGCAGAACCTATTTGTTCAGAGCAAAAAAAACCAATTTCAAAATTTATGTAGCAGGCACAAGAGTAACTAGGAAGATATGAAAATTGTATATACACGGAAGTGCCTCATGTTTATGAGATCTATACATAAACAGACAACTAAGCATATTTATAAATGGCCTAAGAAAAATTTGGTAAACTAACCCCCAAAAGAATCACGAAGAAGCCTTGTTAGCTTAGAATCTCTTGTTGGTATATGAGCACTGCCTTCAGCTAATGCATTTATGCATTTGCCGAGGGATGTAAGTGAAAGATTAATGAATTTTGCCTCTTCAATCAAGTGGCCATCAGTGCCTTAAAAAAGAGGATATAAATCACCTTAAACTACTTGATAAAACATGAATGGTTTTATATGAATAGTGAAGGAGTTCAAACCAGATTTATTTATTCTTTCTGAACCAGCAAGATCCACAATTAGCAGTTTGCTCTTTCTAACTTTAGGAATGGCTTTATCTCCCAAAGATTCAGGTTTAGTCCCTGTTTCATTCATAGCCCGCCTGACGTAAACCTGCAAAGAAGATACATTTTCATGAATCGGCAGATACAACTCATGGATTCAGTTGATGAACAAGAAACCATATTAGACCATAAAATCTAAGGAAGCCACACCGTAAGAATTGCATGACTACGTGAGGATTCTGTATTTAGCTTTGTATTTGCTGCATGACGGTTTGTCTCACCGACTTGCAAAACCTGGAAGAAATGGTCTAAATCTTGAATGTTAACTAATGTAGCGCCTGGTACTGATACTTCCCCAGTCTTAGCATCCTCATTGATTGAAATGTTGTTTTTTTCAGGTGCAAGAAGATCTTGTAAAGTTTCCATATATAGCTGTGAATCACAAGAAGAAATATAGATATTAGGAATAGATCAATTCAGAATACACAAGGTTTCCATCTTCTGTCTATGAATGTTCAACAAAAAAAACAACATCTAAGTAGCGAAGTAATACTCTACAAATTTACAATCCTATTTGGCGAAATATGAATAAGAAATCTACACAGAAGAAGAAGAAGCAGAAGATGTGTGCACTATCACACCTGCAAATAAGAGATCTCCACGGAAACAGAAGCAGAAGATGCGTTCAGAAGTATGTCCTCTAGAGCTCTAACCATAATACCACGCTCGGCTGCATCATCTTTACCGATTTTTCCAACCGTGTAAGTTTTACCAGTCCCAGTTTGACCATAAGCCATAATGGTACCATTGTATCCATTCAGAACACCCTGCAGATTCAATGTAGTGGAAATCGATAATCAATAACATTAATTGAGTTTCAATAAGTTATATACAGCAGACACTTGATAACCTCAACGACAGGTTTTGCAACTCCTTCATACACTCGCTTCTGCGAAGCTGTGTCTGTAAAGACTTCATCAAATCGATAAGACTCAGAATTCCAGTTGTTTTTCCTCAACTTAAGCCGCTTTATCTGCAGAGATTAAAAAAGAAAAACACTTTATTAAGGATCATAGACTTGGAAGAGAGAAACCGTTGGTTGGTTAGCATTTAACTCACTTCTGGTTGTAATTCAACAAGATCAGAAAAATCAGCATCCGAGATAAGCTCTTCTCCATTTCGAGGTCGAACTCTTACGGAAACTCTTACCCTCCCAGGATCTACAGAGAAGTATGAAAATTCAAATTAAAAAGTGAAAAAGTCGTTCATATGAATAATATGATCAAACAAAGTTCAATCATTGATGCCACTTTTTGCCAAAACATAGCATTGTTTAACATAACCAAGGATTAAGCCAAGATTGTGCATTTTATAAGAGACACAACATAAAGCTGCCCTCTAATTTCAATTTCAAATAATATCAAACCAACAATTCGAATCAACAATCTCCAAATTGACTGTAGCATTGACCTAAAGTGAAAGTCAAAAACTTTAAAAGCAAATGAAACTTTAGAAGCAAATGAAAAAAAAAATCACATCTTTTCAAATAGTAGAATCGTACGGATACACGAGTGAATAGGAAAAGAGAAGGAGAGATAAGAAAAGAAAAAAAGAAGAGACCATTGTCGTCATCGAAGTCTTTAGACTGAGATCGGCGGACAGGAGTACCGGAGCGGCGTGTGGAAGGAGAAGAGGCAGAGACGGCGGAAGCGGAGGAGACGGAGGAAGCGGCAGGTCGATCTTTAAGGCGAGAAGAGTGACTAATTGAAGGAGCGATGATAGAGGTTCTAGAAGGCAAATTCAATGAAGAAGAAGATAGAGAAACGCCGTGATTGCTGGGAGGTAAATGCTGCTGAATCCGCTCAGCTGCGTGTTTCGCCGACGATCTGACGGCGGTGGATGAATTCGTAGAAGTCATAGTTAACTCGTCACGAAAGAGCAACGATGAAAGAGAGAGATGAGATTTGATTGCTTCAAACAAACAAACAAAAAAAAAGGGATTTTGAAAATTTCGTGGGGGAAGTGGAAAGAGAAGGAGAGGAGAAGAAAGAGGGAAGCACGACGACGACTCTGATGAAAATGCAAATGCTTCCCGCGTTCGTATATTAGTGGCTCACGTTCCTACTTTTTTAACTTGTCTTTTTAGTTTTTACACTCCATCTTTAATTTCGGTTTGGATTATTCGGTTTTTCTAAATTTCGGTTCAATAAAAATAGTTTTAGCTAAAAATAAAACAATGTAGCACAACATCATTAGTAATATATGCCATAAGAAACTAATTCATTTCAAATTCACCTTTTGATGCACGAAATATTTTGGTTAAAAGAGAAAAAAAATTAGTTTCAAGGCAATGGGTTTTACTATGGTTTGTGATGAATGCATAAACATGTGAAAAGATTATATCTTATCGTAAAGCATTTAATTAGCGGACGAGAATAAAAATTCAAGAACATCATCACAAGTGAAACTATAAGCAATTTCACCATCATTAATAAGCGGGTCCAAAATGTGTATGGTCCATAAACTTAATATGAATACAAATACAAATCTAGTGAGTGGATCCCCAATTCATATGGGCAGTTACTATATCAACATCTCTAAACCTGTTTTTATTATGATTTGTTCCCTTATGACAAAAAAAGAATTATTAAGACCTTGGCAACAAATTTGATAACCGTGGTCTGGTCGGCCTCAACTTGCATAAACTCCATATTTTGACACATGACCTATTTGTTGTACAAGTGACATCTTCCTTTCGTTATCAAATTGGTACCTATAATAGTGAATGCCAAACAAAAATAAGAAGCAAAAAAAATTGAATTTGTCGAGAAAGGTGAAATATATTTGGTTTTTTTCATATGAAGACAATCTCATGTAAATCTTGAAAAATGTAACACAACTACTGAACACACAATATGCTGGCATAGATATGCATAAAATTCGAATTTCGGAGCCAATATTTCACCATGCTTTTTGTTTTGGTTTTTATTCAAAATATGTTGATCAAATTATTTAGGAAACCAGCATATGAATGGATATATCTCTTACAATAAACTCATACTCCTCACAAAGAAAGAAAGAAAGAAAGAAAAAAAGCGAATTTATGTTAAGATTTGTGATGATAATTGAGAAAGTCAGAATTTATTATAGACATAATAAGAGAACAAAATAAGTGAACCAACCAAGATGAGGGCAACCGTATGACCACGGCCCATCTTTGAAGCCCATCTTCAGAGTATTAGGCCCATTTGGTAATTTAGTTAATATTCTCCACCGTGCTCTTTCTTCGCGGTGGACTAACGCGGTGGTCATACGGTGTAGGAAAAAAACAGAGAAAGCTTTGAGAGGTCGATCATATCTTAATCGTCGTCCATGGCGCAGATCCCGAACTTGGATAATGCTCCTCTCAATCTCAAATCCATTAGGTGAGTCAGGTTTTCATACTTAGAATTTGATTCACCGTTTATTCTTCTTTTTCCTTCTCATATGTTGCTCATTTCTTATTCAGGGATAAGTCTCAGAAAGAGCTCGTAAACTTGCTTAAAGACGTAAAAGACGTAAGTCACACTCCTCTCTTTTGATAATGTGTAATAAAAATCATTGCTTTGTCTATATTTACTCTGAATTCTTCTCCTTTTCGACAAAATTACCGAACCAATGTCTCTTTGGTGTCATTTGATCGTAGATTCATGGAAATAAGTGTTTGGTTATTGATCCAAAGCTCAGTGGTTCCCTCTCATTGATCATCCAGACGTCTACGCTCAAGGTAGTTCCAGGTTTCCTGACTTATTTCGTTTTTGTGGAATAACTAGCTCTGAGGAAATTTGTAGAATTGAAATGCCGAGTCCTGAAGATCGATTCCTCTGTTGAGGAAAGGAAGATATGATAAGAGTTTATTTTATACTTCTAATTGTTGAATTTAGTTTTCAACATTAGTGATGTGGTGATTTGATTTTGTTTTTTCTTAACAGGAACTTGGTTTGGAGTTGCGACATCTTTCTGAAGAACCAGTTCAGACTGAAAGCACAAAAGTGATTTATCTTGTTCGCTCTCAACTCAGTTTTATGAAGTTCATAGCTTCTCACATTCAGAATGATATTTCAAAAGCGATTCAGAGAGACTACTATGTTTACTTTGTCCCTCGTAGGTCAGTTGCGTGTGAGAAGGTATCCGTCCTCGTATACTCTTTGTGCTTTAGTTTGCTTGTTTTACCACCTTTTGAATAAGGGAGGATAAGTATTTTATTCTGTTATTTTTCAGATTCTTGAGCAGGAAAAAGTGCACAACCTGGTTACCGTGAAGGAGTTTCCCCTGTATATGGTTCCACTAGATGAGGATGTGATATCATTCGAGCTTGAGCTCTCTGAGAAAGTGTGTAGAACTCTCATGGGTCCAATTCTTACTTGACATCATGTGCTCTTTTCCTTGAGGCCTTAGAATCACAGCTTTCCTATTTGTATTGTTTTATTATGGTTTTTGAATGATAGGATTGCCTTGTGGATGGTGATGTTAGCTCGCTTTGGCATGTCGCAAAAGCCATACATGAGCTTGAGGTTTGGATCTTTCATTTTTCTTTACCTTAGGATCCATCCAATGCTATCTTATGACTAACTTGTCTCATAGTTTTCTTTTGGAGTTATATCGAAAGTGAGGGCAAAGGGTAAAGCATCAGTGCGTGTTGCAGATATTCTAAATCGCATGCAAGTGGAGGAACCTGTCAATTCAAATGATGTAAAATTCTAATGTTATGAATATCCAGTGACTTGGCTATCTCAATTTTTGATGATGTAAATGATGTTTGTTCTATTTTAGGTGGGACGGCCTGAAGTGGATACACTCATTCTATTGGATAGAGAGGTAACATTATCATGAAATCCTTCAAGAATTGAATGATAAAGAGTTCTGTCTGATGGAAACATTGAGAAGTTGGAAAGATAATTTATATGATGCAAATGATCGATGTGTACCTTTATACTTGTAAAAGAGATGTATTCACATGGTGCTCTCAGCTTCAACTTTTACTTTGATGTTTCAGGTTGACATGGTTACTCCGATGTGTTCCCAGCTAACTTATGAGGGACTGTTAGACGAGGTAATGTCACAAAAGTTGATTACTGCAATTTTGACTAGAAGTAGCTTGAATATGCAGTGCAACTGATGAACTTTTTACTCTCTGAGGGACTGATACTGAATTTGTGTATCAGATGTTTAGTAGTAATTTGAGTTATATTGAGTGTTTTCGGTTTCTCTTTGCATAATAAACCCTTGCACTAGTGTGAGAGCCAAATTAGTTTCTGCTGGCTTAGTCATTATCCTGCTAAGTTTATGTACTTTTCTGGAATTTAGAGAAGGCAAACCACTGGTGTAAAACTATTTGGTTTCATTGGCAGCAACGATAATCAACAACAACACAATTTGAATTTTAGTTATGCTGGTCAATTGGGTTTTGTGTGAGCTGACTCAAACCTTTTTTTGAAGTTTTTGCATATCAGTAATGGAGCTGTTGAGGTCGACTCATCAGTGATGGGTGTTGAGCAGGAGGGAAAAAAGATGAAAGTTCCCCTTAAGATGAAAGTTCCCCTTAATTCAAGGTTAGTTGCTTTACTCATATGTAAATATTCCTTCAATTGTGTGAGAACCATTTTTCTTCTATTGCACTGCTGAACGATTTCTGTGAGCAAATATGATGCATGGAATAGGAATTGTGATTTTCTTGGATTGGATAAGCACAATGTTTTGCAACTATTCCCGTGTATTAATTAATTATGTACACAAAATAGTATCCTAAACTGATAGCTTGCTAGATTAGACTTCCCAAGCTACATGTTTTGTGTGTCTGTCTATTTTCCATAACTTTCTATTGGAAATTTTATGAAATGTTGATCTAAAAACGAAAATCTATTTACTACATAACACTTCTAGTTGTGGGAATGTTAACTTTATATCTTGAATGCTTAAATTTACAGTGATAAGTTGTTCAAGGAGACAAGGGATCTCAACTTTGAAGTCGTTGTACAGGTTAACCTTTGCCCTTTTGGCTTTCATTCTTTGTGACATGGGATTCTGTTTCCTCATCTTCCAGACGCAGTATGATTGCAGGTTCTACGTCAAAAGGCAACAACCATGAAGGAGGACTACACTGAAATTAATTCTGTACGTTTGTTGCTCTCTTCCTTTGGTAGACTTGTTTTTATGGTAGAGGTTATGGTACATACATATTCGAGGTCAAATATCTTAGCCGTCAATCAGGATACTTCTTTGGCACATTATTAGTTACCAAATTTAAATAGACCATGTTATGCCTTAGGAGGACTAATGATCAGCCTATTCATACATTTTTCTCTTAGATTATTAGTTATACCCAGATTTTAAATGGGGTATGGTAATATAATGCAGACCCAGACAGTTTCTGAGCTGAAGGACTTTGTTAAGAAGCTTAACTCTTTACCAGAGATGACAGTGAGTATTTTCTTGTCTTTTTAAGTTCCTCTAATTTTTTATCTCGCAGACATTCCGACCACAATTAGTTTCAATTTAACCTATCAGTTATGACTTTTTCATTACCAGAGGCATATACATCTTGCCCAGCACCTTACGACGTTCACATCCAAGCAATCCTTTCTTTCACAACTTGATATGGAACAAACACTTGTTGAGGCAGAAAGTTATGACATGTAAGTTTCTTTTTAAGGCAACACTTCAATTGTATATAATACTTCTGTTCAAAGATTTCATGATTCTTTCTGTTACAAGGGATGTGAAAAATATTTTACTTTGATGGCATAATGTATATTAAAATCTATGATATGATTGATTATTACTGACTCTAGTTTTTGAATGCAGATGCTTTGAGTACATAGAAGAGATGATCCATAAACAGGAGCCTCTCACTAGTGTTTTACGTCTATTAGTCCTATTTTCTGTTACAAATTCAGGGTTACCGAAAAAGCAGTTTGATTATATAAGGCAAGTTAAGCTTCCACGAGGCATATGAATTATATATTCCAATTTTCTGGTTTTTTAATAATACCTTTTCTGTGGGTCTCAACTTCCAGAATGGAACTACTCCACAGTTATGGGTTTGAGCATGTGGTCACATTGAACAATTTGGAAAAAGCAGGATTGTTGAAGAAGCAGGTTTGGTCATTCCTGGCTTCCTTGTGGAATGAACTATTTTCTTATATTTTATTGTTAGGTAAGTCTGACATTCTAATGGCTTGTTGTACCTTCGGTTGGTTTCTGCAGGAGTTTAAAAGCAACTGGCTGACAGTGAAACGTACACTGAAACTTATAGTTGAAGACACCGATACGTCAAGGTAATCTTCTTTTTAGTCATATTGTCTCATACTGGATACATGATACATTCATTGACATGATTCTGTCAATGAGATTAAGCTTATGAAGTAGGTCCAGATTTCTTAGTTCAATAATATGCAAACTTGATCTTGATAAAAATATGCGACTTGCTGAATTTTTGATCTCTAATGAATGAAGTAGGTCATTAAAAATATGAAGTAGGTCCAGATCTCTAATGAATAATATAACAACACCAATTGCTGAATGTTTCATTTCAAAGATATTTCTGGTAATCTCTAATGCCCTTGAAAGCTCTTTTTCAACTTGCAAGCTTTGTTGCAAGATGAGGACTCCCACTTCTCTAATGCATGATCTAACATCATCGTTAGCTAAATATTCAATTTTCATGAGTAAATAATCTGTTCTCCTCCTTGTTTGTGGTATGGGATCATCCTCTTTCCGTATGGTGCATTTGTGGTTTCATTTCGTGGTTCAATAGTAGTTATCTACATACATATAATTTGCTAGGCCTTGCACCAACTTTTTTCTAATCACAAACTAAAGTACTTAAATCAGTTCGAGTTGTAAGGAAAATAAATTTCTTGTGCAGGCCCGACGATATTGCTTATGTCTACTCTGGATATGCTCCTCTTAGCATTCGTCTTATCCAACAAGCTATTCATTCTGGATGGTTAGTATGTTCTTGCATTCTTCTAGCTAAAACCTTTGCCTAGGTCACCTGTGAAAAATACATTGGCTTTTCTGAATAAGTAAATAACCATGAAGATAAAAGTCTAGATTCTGTTCAGTTTCGATTGAGAAGCCTTTAAGTGAAGGGGCTAATAAAAACTCCGGATAAGGAACTTTTGCTAATCCGTGTATGAATGAACAAGATTCCTTTTTAGTCTGCTTCTATGGGGCAAGAAAGAAATGCCGAAGTAGTAAAAACAACAAACCTACCATGTCTGTAAAATTGGATTCTATGATAAGCAATTTAACCTTAATCACTTTCATGTGTGAACAGTGTGGTTTATTAATGTCTCAATCTACCTTACAGGCGCCCTATAGAAGACATTTTGAAGCTGTTGCCAGGACCGCATCTAGAAACTAAAAGAGTCTGTACACCTTCTCCTTTACCCAATTAGGGAGAAAAAAAAAAAAAAAAGGACTTACATTTTTGTTCTGCTATTGTATCTTCTCTTTTCTGACTATTTTTTTTACTGCAAAATATAACACCATGCAGAGTGGATTCCCAAGTAGTCCATCAGTTGGTTCATTGCATGGAGCTTCAAATGGGTAAGTTTCTCATTAGCAACTAGTTTGTTACCACAAAAGTAGTTTCTTCAAAACGATCAAACTAGTTTCTTTAAAACGATAAAACATTGCACTATGTTAATATGTGAGAGGTCTCATCTGAGAGATCATTACAGGATTGCTGATGGAAGACGCTCAATTGTTCTTGTTGTCTTCATTGGAGGAGTAACATTTGCTGAGATCTCTGCTCTACGGTATCTCGCCTCTAAGGTAGTACTCAAACTTCAAGAGTTTATCATCAAAAGACACTTTTTTTCTTCTGAATCCTCTAATCTTGCGCCTGCATAATTTTTTTACAGGAAGGAATGGCTTATGATGTGATTATTGCCACAACAAAAATCGTCAATGGTTCAACATTGATAGAAACATTCATGGAAAAACTAGGCTGATCCGTAACAGTCTTATGTTACATCTTTCTCTTTTGAGTGTGTTTGTTTTATTTTTGTTTGTCTTCTGGATCATTTTGGTTGCAGAGTGAATGGTATTCGAATGTTGTATATGTATCTCAGTTTTTTGTTTGGTGGTGAGATGCAGCGTGATCTTATATATAAAATCCAACAATATTTTCTTCGTACACATTTTACTTAAACTTCTGCAAATCAAATTCGGCTTTACTTCTTTCATAATGAAACAGATATTTTGAGGAAACATTTTTTCATATATTACAAGATGAGTAAGACATCAATACAATATTTGTTTATACTTTTATATATCAAATAGATATACACAACAATATTACGTAAGGTTCTTTTGTCAGACTCAATCCAAAGTTTCCTATACTATACATATAATAATCTACACTGGAACAGTAGATAATGCAACACCTTCGATTTGCTGAATGAGCTCCAACAAGCTCGCAGCTTTCCTCTTTGCTCTATCAGTTCCATTCTCAGTAAGTTCCTTCAAGGCAATATCTGCACCAACCTCTCTTGCTACATTTAGCCTCTCCATATTCCCAATACATAGATACCAAAGTATTGCTGCAGCATTTTCCCGGTTCCTCGGTGACCCTGTCCTTATAATCTCAACCAAAACTGGGATCGATTCTGCTTCAGCTATCGCTGTTTTTCCTTCTTGGTTTGTCGAAAGAATTGCCAGAATCGCTAAAGCCTCATCCACCATTCCGCCACCTGCATCTTTCAGTAATCTTGTCAGAGGATCAACGATACCGCCTTTGACTGCCCTTGATTTATTTCCCTGGTATATGCATAAATTGAAAATTGCTGTTGCAGCGTCTTTTTTGCCTCTGCGGGTTCCTTCATCAAGCAAGCTTATAAGTGCCTGGATAGCTCCAGCAGCACCTATTGCCACTTTGTTCTCATCTATAACAGATAGACTGAAAAGAGTCGCAGCTGCGTTCTCTCTAGCCTCCATGCTTCCATTTTTTAACACTTCTACTATGTCCGTTATGGCTCCTGCATCAACAATGGCTCCTTTGTTCCCTTCATTTATGGACAGATTGAGAAGAGCAGTCACTGAATGTTCTTGAGTCCGAGGATCTGGTGAGGATAAAAGCTCTATAAGGAGTGGTATGGCTCCAGCCTCAGCGATACAAACTCTGTTATCCACATTCCTCTTGGCTAGTAACCGTAATTCTCCAGCTGCAGCTCTTTGCTGTTCTGTAGTACCGTTGGCCAATCTCTCTAACAAGGCAAGGACAAATGCTCGATCACAATCTGAAGAGCTGCTTCCTCCTAGTTTTGTGGTTCTGCAGCTCCCTTGATTTTGCGGTAGCTCAATACCGTTGCTCTCACACCACAGAGCAATGAGACTCTTTAACACGTAATTAGGGGTTAATCCAGAGTGCAAAAGTGTTTCCTGAGATTTTGGACAGGTTTTATGACCAGCATCGAGCCACTTCTGAATGGATGATCTCTCATATGTCTGCAAGGTAGAAAAATCAGCTCAAACAACAAATTCACAAGTGTAATAAACAATGCACAAGGAACTTGCAAAAGCAGACCTGTCCAGTGGAGACAATAACAGGATCTTTCATCAGTTCAAGTGATATTGGACACCGAAAATACTCTGGTATAACAGGAGAACGATGTCTCGAAATGATTCTGTTGCCGGTGGATGTATCAGGTTCAGAACTCTCCATTGTTACACTGTCCACCAGCTTTTTAAGAAGTGAGGACATCCTTTCAAAACAGTCATCAGGATCCCCATCATATGAAAGAAAATACTCATGTATTGCATGTGATTCTTTCTTCAGCTCATCAATGGTACTGAGCTGGAGCTCTTGTGACAGTCTTTTCAGGATTCTAGGGTCAGGATCCATCACATTCTCTGACATGGCTAGATCATGGCTAAGCTGTATATCAAACTCTTCCCCTCTTTCTTTTGCTCTCTTAAACTGAAAATGCAGTAGCTGTATCTGAAAATTCAGAGAGCATATGATTAGCATTCAGATTTAACTATAAAAAAAGAAGCACAAAAAACTAAGCCTTAGAAGTACCTGTTCTCTGACCTCCTCTGATACCTCAATGGTATCATAAGGAATCTGACTTAACGCTGCTTCAATCTCCACTGTCATGTCGTGGAACGTCTGCATAACTGAAGCCCTATGGAAAACCTGCCAGCGGAAGAGAACACATTAAAAACTCTCAACTTGTTGATTTCAGATGAATACTTGTAGGCTTAGAGGACAGCAACAAGGTCATACACGAGAAAACAATACACAAATCACATATTCTACATAATCATGGATCACTAAAGCAATGGCAACAATGATGAGAAATTTTGCATAACATAAAAGTTAAAGCATGATGGCCACAACAAACTTTCCCATGTAATAATAAAATTGATTTTGATCATTCTCCATATAATCAGAGAAACAAGAGAAAACCCAAATTCTTATAGATGACAAAGATATACAGCTAAACCCTAAACACCAAAATCTTAAACCCTCCTGGAAAAGAAAACCAAAGGAAATTGCTAAACTTTGCGAGCTACCAAAGAGATGAATATAAATAATCTTGAAGAAATGAGTATATAAACCTGAAAAAGCTTGCTTCCACCATTGACCGATCGAAAAAGGTCAAGACTTGAATCAAGAGCGATTCTCAAAACCTCAAAACCTGGAATTTGGTCATCCTTCAATTCCACATTGACGTCAATCAATTCCTCGAAGAAAGGGCTGAGAAGCGTGATCCTACGAAGAAGATCGCCTTGGATCTTTCCAAAGAAACCCTTAGAAGAGGAAAACCCAGAAATTTCTTTAATGGAGTCAACGAGTCTACTAATCAGCTCCTCTTGGGAACAATTCGTTGATCCCATCCTTAAATTTTGCTCTGTCCAGAGAGGGCTTCAAAGGGTTTTTTTAGAAACGAAAAAGAAGAAGAAGAAGAAGAAGAATTTTGGTCAAGGAGGAACAAAATTGCAATGGAGACACATTATTATCCTTGCGAAATAGTCTCACGGACACCATTTTGTCCATTGTCAAACCATATCATATTTTCCTTAGATTCTATTTAAATATTGGATTAAATTTTATGTTTTTTTTGGGTATATTTCCCGAGTTATAATATTAAGGTTGACCAACAAATATTAAATAAAATATTTAGTTTTGATTGTTATGAAATAATCAAAAACCTTTGGTCACGAACGAACTCCGAGTCTACTACGACAATAAATCTGGCATGTAGTAGTATATTGTAGTACAAAGAATCATCTCATGTGCAATGAGCGTTTCTATAGTGAATTTATCCCTCTATACAAGGAGTAGTTCTTTTGAAGTGGTCGAGTTTTTTTTTTGTCTTGGGTACAGAGTACAGAGTTATTTCTTAGGTTATGTTCGATTTTTGAAGAGTGGCTACAACCTTCTCTCTCATAGCTGAATATATACTTTGATCATTTGATGTAAGCCTTACTCTTCTCTTCTGATGTGAAACCACTCAAAATATGTATTGATGATATAATCCCCTATCATTTCTTAAACTAACTTGGATTTCCACTTTCAAGGTTCGTATATTCTTTCCCAAGTTTCAACCTCAAATCTTCACATTATACAACACACTTAACAGATAGAGAAAATACCCGTCTTTTAAACATTACATTTAAAGTATGAAAAGATTAGTAGTCCCACATCAGGTTTTTGCTTTCCCTGAAGATAAATTCAACACTCCAATCATGACGAAGGAGGAGGACGAGGTAGCCTCTTTCCAATTTCCTATCACACATATATGTACACTTCAACAAGTTATATTCCATCCATATACTTCAAATTAATTTTCATAAGTTCTATGAACAATTAACAACCAAAGATCTTACTACCTATCAAATTTTTATTCTCCAGATCCAAAGTAATGAAAGAAAACGGATCACAAGAGCTCAACAAATGCAGGTGACAAGACAATCCATCATAATCCAGAGGCAATCAAGAAATACACACCTCAAACAGTTGATTTATGTTATCTGCTGTCTTGGCTGACGTCTCAATAAAGAACATGCCGTTCTTCTCTGCAAGCTCCATCCCATCCTGTTAACAAATTGAAAATGTGATACACGCTGAAGAAGCAAGCACAGTGAAAGTCACAACAAAATGTTCCACCAAATCTAGTCAAAGAAGTTTAAGCAAACTCACCTCGGTTGGTACTTCTCTTTTTTCATGTAGATCAGCTTTGTTACCAACCAAAGCCATAACAATATCTGGGCTTCCATGCTTTTGCAGTTCCTGTTACATTTAAAGGCAGGGAGAGGTAAAACAACAACATTAGATTCAAGAAAGATATTAATATCTTTCCCACACAGAGTTGAACCAAATGGTTTAAGCAGTGTGCAAACGTCAGAGAATTCGACAAATTACTCAACAATCACATTCCTGTATCCTCGTATTTATATGTTTTGAGTTTAAAAAAAGGGTTATGCTTGGATAATTTGTTTCCTCTCATGACTTTGCTATCAGGCATGTTATAATTACCAAGAGATAGCTACCAAGTTGGAGGGGTGATAGAAGATAGTTCTGAAACTAGCTGAATATCATGGAGGTTTTTGTTACTTTTGAACTACATACAGTAGGGAACAATCTAGACTAGTCGAGTTGTTTTAGTCTTCTACGGTATCAAATAATTCAACACTCTTCTATGGTTATATAAGAGTTTCTTCAAGTCAATTCTTAGCCATACAGCACAGAAGCTATTGCATGAATTCCAAAAACATGAAGGAAATGAGACCCTTTGAACCCCTTGAAAACTTACCTTGACCCAATACTGTGCTTTCTTGAAGGATTCAGGGCTTGTTATATCATAAACAATAACAGCAACTCCAGCTCCACGGTAGTATAGTGGCGCAAGAGCAGAATACCTAAAAAGTTAAGTGAATAGAGATTAAATCCTAGCAAGTATGCAAAGTGTTTATCTAATAAACTAAGAAACAGAAATCTGCAAGAAGGATTTAACACCTCTCCTGCCCTGCGGTATCCCATATTTCAAACTTCACAGTGGTAGAGTCTTGCAAGGCTATTGTTTGGGACAAGAACGAGGCTCCGACAGTAACCTAATAGGAAGACACATAACTAGTAGTTTTGAGATTCAATGGCAGATAAAAATACTAAAATTGGCATTTACATTTACACATATATTTGTTGTAAGAAAATGTCAAAAAAGAAATATTCGAAAACAAGGTTTATAACTTACCTTAGATGTAGCATCAAACTGACCACGGACAAATCGAAGGACAATACAACTCTTACCAACACCAGAATCACCTAATAGAACTAACTGCAATTCCAAAAAAGTTGAGACCAATTAGAAATGTGAACAATCAAATATAAAGCAAGACCATAGATCACAAACACACACAAAAATCGCACCTTGACGCGTAGATTTTTCGCATCCGTTGGAGCTGCATTTTCTGAATTGCTAAGACCACTTAACGTTCCAGAGTTCCTATCTGCTAGACAGAAATCTCAAATAATCAATTCGATTTCTCCAATTTTTCACACGGAAACCCTAACCCCAATAATTCAAATCCCGATGATTACAGCTTCAGAAATTTCTCGACGGTCTAATCAATTTTGATTCGAACATGGAGGATAAATTCAACAAAAAAGAGAGAGAGAAACAAATTGCCTGGAAGAGAAGCAGCACATCCCATAGCTAAGCGGATTGAAGAAGAAGAAGAAGAAGAAAAGGAAAAAACAAGGATCGTCAAACTTTCGAAAAGGCTATTATTATGATTATCAAAGTGTATAATTGCTGTATAGCTTGGTTTAGTCGGTTAAGTGTATTTTTTATTTATTTTATGTTGGTTTAGATTACTCGGTTGATAAAAGGGAACCCAAATTAAAGAACACAATCGCGCTCGATATTCACATTTTCCGAGATTCAAATTTTCTATCTCGAAGCTCCGAATCCGATCCGCTCTTGTATCCATGTTGTTCACCTCATCTGCAGCTTTCGCCTTGAAAAAACACTTGGCGTCTGGAGGATAAAGAAGACCTTCTTAGGCAGATGGAAGAATCTGGAGGATATTTTGTGATCCAGCCTTCTTTCTTCACCAAATTACGTCCACAAGTAATTATTCGGATTGTGATATTGGCTTTCTCTTGTGTCGTTGAAGAACTGTGGTTGATCGCGATTAGGTTTGGCTTTTAGGAATGGTATTATAAGATATAGTGGATTTAGGTTTTCTAGTTTGGCTTTAGGAATGATTGTGTTATATACGTTTTCTAGTGTGAAATTGCTTTGATAATCATCATACTTGTCTTCAATTTAGGAATCATTGTTGAATTAGTACACGGTTCATGTCTCGAATGTAGGAATTACTGTTATGTGATCATCTATGATGATAAATCCACTTTACTTAGTGATCAGTGGTATAAGCACTTATCACTTAGCGCTAGTGGTATAATCCACTATACTTAGGAATTATTACTTCTTCTCTTCCTCTGTTAAGGTGACTGGAACTAAGTGTTCATGTTCGACAATGTAGGCACGATCAGCTTTGACATGTTACATGATCGACCTTATCGCTCCACCATCTGCTGCGTTTGCCAAACCTTTCTTTCTCCCTGCCCGGCTTGCTCAGAACACAGGCCCTCTTCTCTCAATTCCATTACCGGCCACTGCTTCCGCCTCTACTGCTGTTTCAGCCCAGTATTCCACTCCATTTCAAAACTATTATGTGGCTTTATCAAAGGAATAGAGAGAGTCCCAGATCCCCCATGAATTTTCCAGTCCTTGTGTTGTGTGGAAAAAGTTAGTGTTTGCTTACCTGCAAAGATAAAGTTTGAGCTACATAGATAGTATTAACACCATATCCAACTGTGATATAAATCAAATTGTACCTTCATCTTGCCATCCATCAATGAAACCTTGATTGGTTGATAACAATGCTTTAACCTCTTAAGCAATACAGAAGAGCAAATCAGTGCCAAAATGTAACATGGTCGAGTATTTAAAATCAGTGCTTAGTATTTATAAGGATGACATCATTTCAGTGTTCCATGCTACTAAGATAAAAGTACTTGATTAAGATCTGGTACGACAACCCTACACAGTTTTGGGCAAACAGCCTAAATATAATGAACTTGACGCATCTGAATTCTGAATACATGATAAAATTATCACATTAGCAGGATTTCAATAGGAGGGTTAAAGGTGGGGAGGTTTCGAACCCTTTTTTTTTTTTTTTTTTACTAGATTATAGGCCCATAATTTATTTCCTGCTTGAGGCCCACAGATTTTCAGGGCCGGCCCTAATCACAACAATATCCATAAACCTATAGAAAAACCAAAAACGTCTAGATTGTAGATAGTAATACACTAACAACAATAAACAAACCAAAGGAGGCTGGAACGCTGCCATTTTCATCATTGTTACGAAAACATAAATGAGGAGTTTAAATGGGTTTATGTAAAATAATCAAAAAACATAAATGGATTCAAACATGGACAGATCCATGGTTAGACACTCAACCACCAAGACCACCAAGGTTAAGGGATAACACACTGCCGAACCATTTCAAGGTCCAAGATCTGTTTGAACGCCATCAGAAAATATGGGATGTTACCAAGGTTCGTGAATTTGTTCATCAACAGGATGTGAATCATGTTCTCTCATTGAAAATTAGTCAAGCTAAATCTTGTGACTACCTAGGGTGGAATGGAACAGACACTGGTCTATATACGGTAAAATCAGGTTACTGGTTGAGATCTCATCTAGAAGATAATGTTGCTTTACAACCAACTCCAGGTAACGTCCCCCTCCGGGGTGAAGTATGGAGCCTTGATACTGCTCCGAAAATAAAACACTTCCTCTGGCGAGCTCTAGCACAATCTATGGCTACGGGTTCTGAACTGGCAAGGAGTCATATCATTAATGACCCAACCTGTCAGCGGTGTGGCGAGGAACCAGAAACGTTGAATCATCTTTTTTTTACTTGTCCCTTTGCGAGAAGTTTATGGCATGAGACTAATCTTCCAAGGTTGAATATTGACGATAGTAATCTCACTTTTGAAGGAAAACTTAATCGGATTTTTCATCATCACGAAAGTCATGAGACTACCCAGAAAGAAGCACAGTTGCCTTTATGGTTGTTATGGCGACTCTGGAAAAGTCGAAATTTACTCATCTTTCAACACAAGCGGCAACATTGGCGGAGGGTGTTAAGAGAAGGAACTCAAGATACCGAGAAATGGATAAATACACCAAGGGTAACAGCTGGTACCCAGATTTATGAAAGAAGCGAAAGTCATGTCCATCGACGTCAAAGAGCAAATTGGGACAGACCACCTATGGGTTAGGTTAAATGTAACTATGATGGTAGCTTCAGGAACAATCTTCTCCCAGCCTCTGCAGGATGGATAATTAGAAATGAGAGTGGTGAGTTCAAAGGTGCGGGTCAAGCTAAAACTCGATTTATTAGTACTGCACTAGAATCTGAATTCCAAAGTTTGCTTATTGCTGGATTCGGGGACATAGGAAGGTGATCTTTGAGGGCGACAATAATGTCGTCTATCAACTTCTAACGGGTCGTCGAACATCTTTTTCCATGTTTAACTGGCTAAAGGAAATACAGAGTTAGATTCCTTTTTTTTTTGAAGATATCAAATTTGTATGGAACTCGCGACAGTCAAACATCCCCGCCGATATTTTAGCCAAAACCAATATAGAAGATTTTGACTCCTACAAAACCTTTGAGACTATCCCACAATGTATTATTCATGCTTTTCATGTTGACATTGTATCGACTGTTTGATTAATATAAGTTTACATGTAATAAAAAAATATATATATATATATATATATTCTGAGATATATCCTACGTATTAATGATAATTTAAAAAAAAATGTAAGAAAGTAACTTTTAGGACTTTACTTTTAGAAAAATACTATCTTTTTATATAAGTAAATAGTATATAAAATATAGAATATTCTAAGATATATCCTACGTATTAATGGTAATTTTAAAAAAAAATGTAAGAAAATAACTTTTAGGACTTTACTTTTAGAAAAATACTATCTTTTTATATAAGTAAATAGTATATAAAAAAAAATAGAATATTTTGTGATATATCCTACATATTTTCCTTGTCGAATTTGGATTGAAGACGTCAATTTTTTATTTTTGAACAAGTAAAGACCGTCTTTGCTCATAATACTACT
Source organism: Barbarea vulgaris (assembly GCA_963667165.1). Lineage (NCBI taxonomy): Eukaryota > Viridiplantae > Streptophyta > Magnoliopsida > Brassicales > Brassicaceae > Barbarea > Barbarea vulgaris. The sequence goes on along the minus strand of OY763888.1, from coordinate 29,831,321 downwards.
CTGAAGCATGTGTTGGGCTTTATGTCCCAATTCCCAAGGGAGGCCCAAATGTAGAAGGTTGTATTATATAGAGGAATTTACGGGAAGGTTTTGGGACACATAATTCACTTTTGCGTTGAGGAACTGCTTTGGCTTGTCAGTTAGGTTTCTCTCTCTCCTCCTCCGTGTGTTGATAATGATTATAATCGAATCCAAATCCAATCTATCTAGTGATTTGATTATGTATACATCTTTTTTTATCTATTGGCATATTATCATCCGATTTAGAGATTGACTATAGTTATGTTTCACTTTGCATAAGACTACAGTTATAGATCAATCTAGGGACTTTGATTGTGTTGATTCGTCCTTTGGACTTAATATATCTTTTTTAAGGGATTATATCTATAGACTACAGTTATGTTTCACTATGGTTATTATCATCTGATTTAGAGGTTGACTATGGTTATGTTTTACTTTTCGTAAGAGTAGTGACTTGATTGTGTTGATTCGTCTTTTGGACTTTGATATATCTTTTTTTAAGGGTGTTTTTGTTTATGTTTTGTAGGAGTGTAATTACAGTTGGAGATTCAGATCCAGTCATGGCGGGTGCAGTAGCAAGATATGTGAAGTGGTTTTTTCCAAGTCCCTTGAGTGTTATGGAGCGAATCTCGATAGCGGCATTACCATTCATTGGTTACATTCTCGTACAACAGGAAAAGGAATCTGCTCGTCTCGATGAGCGAGAGATGCTTTTGAACAAGCGGCTTGATGCAATGATCGCTAGAGGATTTATCAGAGTCAGAGAGCAGTGATTGGTCGTAATCCATAACGGTTTTCTTTTTCTTCTTCTTCTTCTTCTTCTAAATATCTATCTATACATGAAAGTATGAAACTAGATTTGATTTTAACATGTCCATTGGTTTGATGCCAAGGATATTTAGAGATTATTTTAACAAGTTATTGTGAGAAGACGATATATTACAATTTTTTTAATATCAGCCTGGAACCTCCTCTCTTCAGCTTCTAGTTGTCTCAATGTCCTTGTTCTGGCATATTATAAGCCGACAAGCAAAATAAGAAGCCGAGCCTCCCTCGATTGATACAGTAACACACAAAGTTGTCATCTTTCGAATGATGTCGAGCGTGATGCAGTAAAAGTTTTCCAAATTTGTTATGTTATGTTATCATCATCACACATAGACGAGCAAAAGAAAAATAAATAATCATTGATATATATATATGTACACGCTGTTTTATTTTCTGATATGAGTAACGCAAACAAAACTAAATTAAATATTTTCTTCATTTTTTATAAACTACACAATACAAACATATTTCTGTTTTGTTATGTTAAGTTTTTTTTTTCTTTTTTTTTATTGATTAATTTTCTTATCTTATGTTACAAAAATATAAAAATTAAAATGGTACTAGAATAGATCAGAAAAGTACAAACAAAAAATGGTAGAAACAAAACAAAGTTCTTGAATCTGTGTACCTCTAATAGTTCAACCAAAGTAGTTTTTTTTTTTATATATATTTTTTCGTTGACCAAAAAAATAAAATAAATAAGTGTGAATGTTACCATTCTCAAACAATATTCATAGGATGGCCAGCAGCAACCCGCAGAGCTTCATGCTCTCGAGAGACGTTCATGCTCGTTGCTATATCTAATTAGTTATTGGTGTTTTAGATTAAGATGATTATTGCTCTATCTATAACTCAGTTCGAACATCTCATATTTATAGCAATTGAGAGCATAACATACAACGTCTTTGTTGGAAGAGGTAGAAATGTTATACCAACGCTATAAAGGAAACGAAACTGTAAGAACCGGAGTTTGATTAGTTCTCTAAATTAAACAACAAATTCATATAAATTTACATACTTCTTTCTTTTCTTTCATCTATGATATTATATGTAACATTCCTTAAATACTATACACAAGTATACATACACAATTAATTAAATAATACACACTGGTTTTTATTCAAGAAATAACCCAAGGATAGAGAAGAAACACATAGGTGAAATATACAATTACATGCATACAAATTCCTGAGATATATTAATGTACGTAGCTAGGGCCTTCATTGCTTTATGGCTTAGGAATGGCTTTCTCTGTTGTAGAACAAAGGTTTGAATCTAAAGCATGGCTGTTTATGTAGCGGCTAGGGGCTGAGTTGAAGCGAACTCCCTTTGGAAGACAATCGTTCATTGCTCCACTGCGAAATGCGCCTTGTTTGCTACTGCTTGTGTAAATTGTGTTCGTGTGACCAGGCTTATTGGATTCCAAGAAAGGCCTCGATGCACAGACAAAGCTTGTTCGCGGAGAAAAAAAGAAAAGAAAAATTAACACAAAGAAAGAAATGAAGCTCGGCATTTGTTGAATTTAGATATCAACCTTTGCTCTGTAGTTTCTTGTGTTGTTGAGGAAGAGCTATGCTCTATGACTATATATATATATGTGTGTGCGCGCTCGTATGGGTCAAGTTACGTATGTGTATCCTTGAGTAGTCGGCATTGAAATAGAACAACTCACATTAGACGCTTTTTTGATAATACTCGTGCTTCTCATTACTCCAAACCTTCTCCAAGCTTTGATTTTCTAAGACATAATTACACGTCACTACTCTTTCTAGTCATAATTCCACGTCACTGATTTTTCTTTTTTCTTAAGTCCTGACCTATTCAACTTTTCTTGAGGAAAAAGAAAAAAAAAAAATAGATAAGCAAATACGAAAACAATTACATTAAAATTGACAAAAAGAGAAGAGTACATTAAAAATAAATATCTGAAAGTAGGGCTAGTGGTTGATAAATACGTAATTACGAAATATAGTTTTATTGTGTTTAATAATAATAACAAAGATCGGATATATAAAAGAGAGAGAAATCTCTATATTGTAAATGAATACAATTATTTATGTCTGACGTGGAAAATGGACTACAAATTAAGAGAGAATCTAATTGTACACCTAATTCGATCCATGCCGACCGGTCTAAAGTAGAGCGAAAGAAAAGTTGACACGTGTTAGAGAAATTGCTATTAGATCTCTCTGTTTACTACAACTACATAATCTGAGAGCTAACCATGTAAACCAATAAGAGAAGACCATGTGGATGATGATGACACGTCAAAGATTGTAATCTCATGTCTAATGTTGGTCTGTTTACCGGTTAGATGAGTGAGTTGTCCTCACTGCCACGTGTCCCAATGTTTCGCTTACAACTTACAAGCTTTTTGAGATCGTATGCTTTTGAGATATATTGCTCGAGAAAATCTATTTTAAATTTGCATTTGTACGATTTAGACCTCAATCGCTCTCGTTCTTTCTCTCGATTCAACACACACAAGAAAATAAAGCAAGTAAAGAACACAAGAGATTTTACGAGTTCGGAACCCAAACCGGGAACCTACGTCTCGCCGGAGATACTCCTCCGGAATCCACTAGAACGATATAGTTTTCTCTCTCTGTTTACAAGATCTCTCAACTCACTCCTCACCGATCACTCTCTCGAATCTGTGATGAGAACTTCTAACAAACTCTCAACAGAAGCTTTTAAGACGATGAAGCTTCGAGAACAACTCTCAGCTCACATCATGTGTACCACAAAGAAACACGTGTCACAATCCTAGCTAACCTGCTTGAGACCCTCTGCTTCAGCTGGAGTCTTTCACAGACTTAGTAAACTTTCCGCATTAAGGCCATAACTCTTCAGCATTCCAATGATGAAACTTTCTAACCTTCATGGGTTGTTACAAGTTCGTAAATTAATTTCCATCGGTTGTTTTTTACTGATAAAAATGTTCATGATAAAAGAAGAGAAGAGTTTTACATAAGAGTTGGTACTGCATACATGTTGTTGTTCTAGAGGGAGTCCTCATTAGCAAAGAGCACCAAGTCACCAACAAAAAATCTGAGATATTTTGTTTTAAAAATAACCTGAGATATACCTAAAGTCTCTATGAATTCATTACATGTTTTCGCATTAAATCAATCGCTTGAATACTAGAACAAACTACTTGTAACTTGTAAGATTCAAATTCATTGCATGACCTTTCAGTCTAGCCTTCATGTTTGTCATATCTGTTACACAGATAAACATGAACCATCATCATATATAGTTAAGTCATCATACAAAAACGTGTAATACTCCCAAAGATGAAAGAACTAAGCACGTGCTAAATCTAAACATGTGAGGATGAAGATATTTATATATAACTGGAAATCTGGAATTGCGGCGAATAAATTAAATGTGGCCACGTCCTTTTTTTTCTTTTTCTTTTTGGATAAAAGTATGGACATGCATGTTCTCGAGGGGATCCCTGTTCTTGAGTTGTGGTGTGGAAGCGGCGAATAAAAAGAGATTAAATGTGGGCATGTTCTTTTTTTTTTTTTTTTTCTTTTTAACAAACATATAGACATGTTCTTGTGTTGTTGTTTTGAGATACGGTTGGTTCTTTGCCGTTCTAATATTAGAAAATTTAACTATCACAAAACAGATCCACACCCCCATGTGCGAAGAAACAAGAAAATGTGCAAAAAATAGATATATGCCATGTTTTTTTGGAATATTGTTCGAGAATAGAGTAAATGATATATTTGAATTAATCTCCCGAGATAATAGGTTGGTAAACAATGAGAGAATAGACGGATTAGCGACTGAGATCCTGTTATGACGCAGCAGATATATATTCAGATTGGTTTGAGATTGTTCATATGTCGCAAGAACCATTTGTGGAACGTATTAGACGCGTTAATTCTTCATAACATGCTATTCTCGTATTTGCGGGACTAGTTTGGTGTAATTTTTATCTACAAAGAAATTAATAACTTTAATCAAATAAATAAATATTCTTAGTCAAGTTTTTTTTTTAAATGTAGTTTTAGTTAATAATATATTTTCAGATAAATATTTATATAAATTTAGTTTTAAACCTAAATTTAAGCGACTTGTGATTTTATCTAAATTTGTATGATATATTACTTATTTTCACTATTTAATAATAATATATCCTATTTATTATCTTATTTAATTATATATATATATATATTATTTTGGAGAAATTTTTGAAATATATTTATCACCACTTCTGTATTCTTTTATATAGAATCAAATGAAAAAAAAAAATTGTTTCCTTTTATGACATATTATGATATTACTAGCAAATTTTTAAAATAATATCTATTTATTCTAATACATATCAATATCTCAATGTTTTCTCATATTCAATGAGCTAGAAAAGGATAATGCGTTGATTATTGACTTATTGTACTATAGTTAAAATTTGACTTGACCATAGTTAACTCTGATTCATATGAATCTCACGTTTTAACGGCTCTTTGCTTATATAGTTGTCCTCGACCGGTTTTTGTTTTGCCCTTTCACTCGCCTATACTCCTACTTTCTGAATCCATTTTTTGTTTGTTTCTTTCGTAATTTACACATTTTTCTGAAACCTTAATATCTTTCGAAAATCGGATAAGGGTATAGTGTAAGAGAAATGAATCACTCAACTTCTGATCAGAGCCTCTACCTTGAGAGTGATGAAGGAGAGGACGAAAGAAAGAACTTGTACGACGATGAAGAAGAAGATGGAGATTTCTCTGATTCTTCTGACGCTCACAATCAAAACCAACATCAGTCTAAACCTAGCTCATACTCAACGGCATGGCCAAAGAGTTACAGGTATATATATTATCATTCTCGCAGTTTCCAACATTTTGATTTGGATCCTATAACCATTTATTATGTTACTATGTTCTAATGTTTTAGGCAGTCGATAGATCTGTATGGAAGTTTACCATCTCCCAATTTGGGTTTCCTGGCTAACTCTTCAATGTCAAGACTTGGAAGCTCTTTCATGTCTTCTTCCCTGATAAGAAGACATACCCCAGAAACATTACCTGCTGTTACAAAACCTCTGCTAGTAGATGAAGAAGCACCAAAGCATAAACGTAGCTCTCATACGTTGCTTCCTTCAAAAGCCTCATCTATTGTGTCTCATGAAACGGCAATTTCCAATGATAGCTCGTTTGGACAAGCTGTTCTTAATGGTGAGTTTCATCACATCTTCTTGGTAATGTTAATGGTGGTGACATTCACGATTAATTAATACTTCTTTTAGTTAGCATTCGCAAGTTTTGATCCGCATAAGTAAAAGAAGAACAGAAAGAAGGAAAAAAAGAAAAATATAAAAAAAATTCCACAACAAATTTGATGAAGAAAGAAAAAAGTAGAAGAGTTTAGTCCCTTTTTACATAAAATCTGTGCACTACAGACAATACTAGAATTGACAACCACCAGATTAATCTGGTCCGTTCAAAATTTTAGTTAGGATTCTGACATAAATCATGTACAGGAGTGAATGTTCTATGTGGGGTTGGAATATTGTCAACACCATATGCTGTGAAGGAAGGAGGATGGCTGGGACTTCTCATTCTCTTTGCATTTGGTGTTCTTTGTTTCTATACTGGTTTGCTTTTGCGTTACTGCCTCGATAGCCACCCTGACCTCCAGACCTATCCCGATATTGGCCATGCCGCTTTTGGTTCCACCGGCCGCATCCTTGTCTCTGTAAGGTCCACAATTTTATCTAATGAATTCACTAAGACATACATCAATGTTACTAGAGGTCTTAGATATCATTTATCTTAATATTTTCTAATGATTTTCTTTTGAATGCAGATAATACTCTATCTGGAGCTATATGTAAGTACAACTTGCATTTCTCCAATAGTTTACTTTATATTTTATAAATACAGACAAAATACTGTTTTTTGTAGTTTAAGATAAGTACCTAAGATGGATCTCAAGTAAAAAACAAAGGACCACATGTGAAGTATCACAAGACCTTTTGATCAGGGTCCATAGTGTTTCCCTCTCTCTTGTCTCATAGATGGAATATATGGTTTTAAATATAATAAAATATTAAAAATCCTTAACCACGTAGTACTGCTACCTTCTTTTGTCTTATTAGATGGATTCTGAATGTTCCTTTTGATATGATAAAGTTTACACAGACTTTTGATGTATGTTCTCTTTGCAAGCAGGCTATGAGTGTAGAATACATAATATTGGAAAGTGATAATCTATCATCAATGTTTCCAAATGCTGGTCTAAGTATTGGAGGGTTTCACTTAGATGCGCCTCACCTATTTGCTCTTCTTACCACCCTCGCTGTTCTCCCCACAGTTTGGCTTCGAGATCTCAGCATACTAAGTTACATCTCAGCGGGAGGGGTGATAGCATCAGTGTTGGTGGTTTTGTGTTTGTTTTGGATTGGTTTGGTTGATGAAGTTGGAATTCACAGCAAGGGAACTCCTTTAAACCTTGCAACATTACCGGTTTCAATAGGACTTTATGGTTATTGTTACTCAGGACATGGTGTTTTCCCAAATATTTATACTTCTATGGCTAAACCCTCTCAGTTTCCTGCTGTTCTCTTGACATGGTAAACCATATAAAGACATTACAAAATCTTTATAAGTTTATATATTTTTCTGAATGTTTTCGACTCTCTTTTGCAGTTTTGGAATTTGTACTCTTATGTATGCGGGTGTAGCTGTTATGGGATATAGCATGTTTGGAGAATCAACAGAATCACAGTTTACTCTTAACATGCCTCAAGATTTGGTTGCATCTAAGATTGCTTTATGGACTACGGTAAGTGTTTTTTGAAGGCACTGACAAAATACACTAGATTTGCTAGCTTGTTAAGGTCATCTAATAATTTTCTTTTATTTTTGTCTTTTTTGCAGGTAGTTAATCCATTTACAAAATATCCTTTCTCAAAGATATATATATATATATATATATATATATTCATAAACTTTTCATTTAGTCCTGTAGATTTTCATAAACTAGAAAATTGTGTGACCTTAATAGAAAGAAAGCACATATGCTTTGACATTGTCTCCGGTTGCAATGAGTCTTGAGGAGTTAATACCATCAAACCATGGGAAGTCACGTTTCTATGCAATCGCCATTAGAAGTGCATTGGTCATCTCTACTCTGCTCGTTGGTCTTGCGATTCCCTTCTTCGGTAAGGATACTCAGAAAAATCTACATGAAACAAAACAAAGTGACACTTCTTTTGACACTCAGAATTCTTGCAGGCCTAGTCATGTCATTGATTGGATCATTCTTGACAATGCTCATTGTAAGTTACATATTGTTTCTGATTAAGCAAATAAATTCATAATTTGCATTTTGATATGAATTCTGTGGTTTCTGGACACAGACGCTGATACTACCACCCGCTTGTTTCTTGAGCATCTTAAGGAGAAAAGTAACCACTACACAGGTATGGCCTGCATCTTATAACCAAACCGAAAACCGAACTTCTGCAAACTGAAATCGAGTTAACGATCTGTGGTGTGTGTTTGTAGGTGACGATCTGTGTCTTCATCATCGCAGTAGGAGCCGTATGTTCAGCCATTGGCACATATTCAGCCCTTTCAAAGATCATTGAGAAGTTGAACACCTAAATATTCTCACTTTCTTTACAAAATATAATTGTTTTACTCATTACGTCTCTGTTGAGATTTTGTTTTTGTCCTAAATCAAACCACATTTATATGGAACATTCCAAACACAGTTGTATCAAACGTCTGATGCATTTGAATATACCAAACAGTGAACTACCAGAAAAGAAAATTTACTAGAACATAAAATGAAGACCCGTTCCATAATGGTTAATTAGCAAAAGCAAATAAGAGCTTTGTCTTTGTCTCACACTATTCATTGGACATCTTGTCTCCAGCTAAATCTTCAAGTGTAAGGTTAAGAGAATCCATGGATCCTCTCTTGAATTCTTCCCCACGAGCAGCGAGAAAGTCCTCCACGCTTCCTGGTTCTCCAAACCAACCACGACGGTCTGCAATCAAATGTAGATTATCACACCCTCCACATCGTACCACTACAACACCTTTCTCATATGATTCTCGGCTGGCCATCTTCATAGATCTCGTCTCACAGACCTTGCAAGTGTAGACTATCATGAAGTCATGCCTCGGGTTTATTTTTAGTTGGGACTTATACTTCACCATCAGTTCCTCAGAGGCTGTTGCAGGGGAGGGAGCTTTGGCCAAATCAGTAGCAGAGTTTGAAGAGTTGCAGCCATTAGTTTCTAAGGCTTCATTAGCCTCACGGGTTACACATAATTGTCTCTGAAATACTCTTCCATATACATTGTTTCTGCTGAATAGTGACTTTGATAGCGACAACTGCTCTGTTGAGATAATTTTCAAGAAAAAAACGAGAAAGATCAATAAAATTTAACAACAGTAGTAGTAGTTTTGTATGCAGCTAAAAGAGTCAGTACCATAACAGGCCATCATAGGAACCTCCTAGGATAATGGTTGCATCAAATATCAGATCTTATACTTTCGAATTTCATTATGAAAAACATCAAATATCAGATCTTATGCTAACACATGTAAGTATTGATGGACGCATAGGTTTGGTTTTTTTATAGCAGCAAGAGAAGATCGGTCACAACTCACAAATTGAGTGCTTTCATAAGAGCTCAAAATCAAGAGAAGAATAACTAGACAAATATGCAAACAATGCTTAAACTACAGATGCAGGCATTGGAATACTAAGTTAATCCATCCAAAACAACTTAGCCAGGAAAAAAATTAAAACAAGACTCGGAAACTTAACCAATGTCTTACCAATGTTCAATGCATAGATATGTTCAAGACAAAACATCATATTGCCCTTCTCAAACTCGTAAATGTAACAAATAAAAGACGATATTAGATGTTAAATATGTGAGTAAGAGTACTCATCATCACCAATAATGTCCCAAAGGCCTAAGGCTCCCAGAATCTCTCCACCCCCCCCCCCCAAAAACTAGTGTAAAATCAAACATCAGACCCCATGAAATAAAAACCACAACTTTTCATGATTCTCAACTAAATTCACCAATTATGTTTGGCCAAAAACATCAAGGCAAGTATAAAATACAACTCCTACAAATTTTAAGCAACCAATTTAACTCTAGTGCCCGAATTTTCATATTATGTCAAGACTCTAACTTTCACAAGGAAGAAGATCATTTTGCACATCAATTAGTAATGCTCATACAGAAATTTTATGATTTGGAGACACGTTTGGAAGCAGAGCAAAATTAAAGTATTGAGTATCGGAGCTAATTGGGAAGATAACGCAAGTTGAGAAGAAAAAGATGAAACCTTGAGACAAAGGAATTCGATGTTGTTGATAACTGAAGAGAGATAAAGCGCGCCTCAAAGCAAGAAACCTAGCTGCCATTGACGACCTCTTTCTTCTTCGGCGACAAGATGAGAGGAAGAGGAAACTGGACGCTTCTATTTTGTTGAAATTTGGTAATTTAAAACCTAAATTAATATTTTACGCATCGAACCAGTGAGCCGCAAATAGACCGACCTTTTTGCTTTGCCAACACGGATTACTTTAATTTTACTTCAGAAAAAAAAAATCCAAAAAACAAACAAACAAACAAAAAAGTTACAAATAGAAGAATATCTTTTCATTTTGCAGGAGAATAATACAGCTGCCTACAAAAATATAAATCATCAAAAAAAAAAAATTAAATAACAAACATATATTTGTAGATTTCTGGAAGAAGAATGTATGTCCACATGATCATATTCAAACTAGGTCTGGCTAAAATACCTGAAGTCTAAAAACTAAACCAAAATCGATAAAAAAAAAAATAGGGTATTAAACCAAAATGAAATCGATAAGAATTTTGAAAAGATTTTAGATTCATTGTATATCCATCAAATCTGAACCAAATCTAAAAACCAAATGGTTATCCGAATACCCAAAAATATCAGTTATTTTTAAATCGAAATATCCAGAATAATTGAAATATCTTAAAATTCTTACTTATACATATGAAAAGTTAACCAAACTTTAAATGGAATGAAATTCTTGACATATTATTATAGTAAATAAACTAAAAGACGAACTAAAATATGATTTCAACGAATTACGAAATGAAAAAAGCATAGTAAATAATTTGGAACAGATCCTAAAATCCAAATATATATTTCACTGTTGGTTATCAATAAATTATGTCTGAATAAGATAAAAATAGTGTTGATGTGAAGTTGTGAACCACTAAATATGGGGAAGACAAAAAGAAGGTGTTTAGAACCTCTGTTATCGTCCTAAATTTGTTATCGTCCTAAATTTTTTATTGATTGGATTTAATTTGAGAAATGTGCATGTGAGAGTTATTGACGATAAATAAAATAAGGTTATAATTGAGTTCAAATGTGTATGATGATCATACTTCCTTGTCTTTCTTAGGAAAAATGATTAACACATTACTTTTGAACATGAAGTTAGTTGAGATTAGCTTGTCTTATTGATTTCTGTCAAATTTATTTTTCATCATGTGTTTTCAAATATGCGCATGGAAGACAAAGCTGTTAAGCTCCGGCTACTTTATATGAGATTCACGTCCACTTAATTTGACCTCTCGATACGTCTTTTCCATCACTGTCCAATCCAATACACTATGCCAACAACATCACTGAGATTAGTTACTTTCAAACTACAAGGCAACTCAACGTAGTTCGATACAAACAAAATATATTTTGCTCACTAAAATCCATGAGCCAAACTGTTGAGACTTCTTATTTTTCACATTTTTCAGTTCTCATCAAAAAAAAAAAAAAAAAAAACAAACAAACAAAGAGTTGAACTCTGAATCATCATCATCATAAGGAAACAGACTTGGAAGCCGATTTTTTTTTAAATAAAAATGTATGCATTTGTAATACAAATGGGTTAGTAGATAAAAACAAGAATTAATTTAAAAAAATCACTACTGTAGCAATGACATTCGATTTTTGCGATTGTACTGTTCAAAATTCGGAAACTCTAAATTTTGTCTACCATTTAAACTAAACTCTAAAATTTTGTCTACCATTTAAACTAAACTCTAAAATTTACAAAACTCCATTTTATGAATTTTACAAAACTCTATTTTATAAATTTTGTCTACCATTTAAACTAAACTCTAAAATTTACATAGATAAAATATTCAGTACTAAAATTTTAGTTAAGCATAAGGGTAAAATTGTCATGAACAGTTTAAATATTGTTATAAATAATCTCTAATAATCTCTAGAACAGTAAAATGGCAAAATTCTAAGATTTAAGATTTATAAAATCTTGCGGCAAAATATGAAATCTCTCTAAAAACAAACCCAAAATTTTGTATAATAGCATACAAGTTAAACCCAAAATTTTGTATAATGGCATACTAGTACTAGTTAAAAATAAAATGCGTGTCGGTGTGCTTTATAAATACGGATCGAAAGGTACTTTAAGTTGATCATAATTCATAAGAAAATTAAGCAAACTAATAAATAGAGCAATATTAAGTTAAAGAGTACTAGACATAGATTTAGTTTATAGAAAGTAGCAATTCAAAGTTGGCCCACAAGTGACACTTCAAAATCTCTCTTTCACCAAAGCTAGAAATTAGATTACTAGTACATGTATCACTTGACCCCATCTACATATACTATAAAAAAACCCTCTCTTTATTATTCTCGATCGTAGCCTCTCTTTGATACTTGGGGAAGAGAATCAAAGTTAAACGTGAGGTTGGCTCCTGAAAGACCCAAGCGCCTTCACCGCACCAGCTCTCAACACAAACTGATGGTAGAAAGCCGCAATGGCTGCACCCGCAAACGGACCCACCCAGAATATCCACTGTAAATATTAGAAAATAAACATTAATAAAAACCTTGTCGAATGAATAATATAATCAAAGGCAAAAAAAAAGTAAATATATTATATGGTGTTGTTACGAACATGATGGTCCCAAGCTTTGTCCTTGTTGTAGATGATTGCAGCTCCGAGACTTCTTGCAGGGTTGATGCCAGTGCCCGTGATTGGGATTGTAGCTAAATGAACGATGAACACAGCAAATCCAATTGGCAATGGAGCCAATACCTTCAATTACAACAAAATGAGATGTTACTACTTACAGCTAAAAGCACGAGACAAATAGTGTAGAGTCCAAAAATATTATTCTATATATAGTTATGTCTGGGACAGGGTCACAGGGAGAAGTATACGTGGTTGCAAATGGAGTTGGGACCATTTACAAATAAAGTGCATAACATGATGGAGAGAGTCGTGAAAGACAAAATATTTAGATGATCGATGTCCTTAATTTCTGTCATTTATTATAATGAAGAATCTAGAAACTAGACTGCCAATTTATTCTTCGTATCTTATTTATCCGATACTAAAATGTAAAAGTTTAACTATCAAAGCAAATACTAAAATGTAAAATTTTGAAAACTTAACAAATCACAAATGTTCTAGTCCGAATATATAAATATATACAAAATTAGTGAATTACCCATCCAAAAAATAAAAATAAAGGCGGATCACAAATGTTTTTTTTTAATAAAAAATGATAAATAGTGTGCCGTACAGTATATGACACGGATATTCTACTGTTTCAATTAATGCGGTGATATCTAAATTTCCTAAACAATGACTAATTTTCTTTGTTGTGACATAATCACCACATTCTCTTAAATAAAATAAGGAAAAACGGGGAAAAAATGAGCTTACAGGGACGTGAGAGTCACGCGCACTCCTCTTGGGGTCAGTGGCGGAGAAGACGGTGTAGACTAAGACGAATGTACCGATGATCTCGGCGGCAACACCTGTGCCGATGCTGTAGCCATCAGAGAGACCGTTTACGCCACCACCGTAGCGGGTGTAGTAAGAAGACTGGAAAGACTTGACCAAAGCCACACCACAAATGGCACCGAGGCTTTGAGCCACCATGTACATCACTGCTCTCACCAACGTCACTTTCCGAGCCAAGAATAGCCCAAACGTCACCGCCGGATTAATATGCCCACCTATATCATTAAAATAAGTTGAACCAAAAGATTTATGTGAGCATAAAAACCAAACCAAACTAAACCGAATCTTATTACAAAATACAAATGAGTGTTTAACACTGTTTATTTTTCTTTTTCTTTTAAAACATGACATCAAATCCGAACCGAACCATAAACTGAAAAACTCATTAGCTAATATAAAAATAGACTTAACAATTTATATAAGTTATACTAACAAGTGAAGATAGCAAAAGATCAGATTTTTAAAAATGTCGGTAATGTGCAGTTAGTTCTATTTTCGAGCTAACAAGTGTGTGCTACGTCAGGAGCAAGTCGATGAAAAAAAAAAAATCCACTATATGAAAAGAGAGAGAGAGAGATCAAAGACCAGAGATTCCAGCAGTGCAGTAGACGAGGATGAAGATCATGCCACCGAAGGCCCATGCGATGCCAAGGATGCCAACACCTGCACACTGGTCAGGATTGAGCTTTGGATCGGTTTGGCTCTTGTAACCGATGACAGTCATAACAGTTACGTAGAGGAAGAGGAGAGTGGCTATGAACTCAGCGATGAGAGCTCTATAGAAAGACCACTTCCCAAGCTCAGTAGCGTCGAACAGAGGCTCAGGCGGTGGATCTTGATAGTCTTTCCCTGAGAAAGATCTCTTCTCCCCAACCACTTCCTTCGTCATTGTCTTCTTCTTCTTCTTCACCAAACTGTCTCTGTTATCTTAAGATATAGTATTAAAAAGAGAGATAGAGAGAGTGAGAGAATTGATGTGGTAAGATGGTGAGTCGGTGAAGGGTATTTATGGACAGATGTGACGAGGCTTTGGGCTCTGTTTTTTCTTTTTCTTTTAATGGTATTGTTGTTAATGATCATTTTTTATAACTACTAGTTTTTTTAAGGTTTTGGAATGATGGCAACGGACGGATCTGATTAATTTGATGTAGATTAGACTGTTTTTTAGTTATGTTTTATATGATTTGGTTTATAGTGGAGAGGAATAAACAATGTTTTGGCTAATGCTGAAAGAATTTATGAAGAATAAATACTAATCCACCATTCAAAAAATCTAAAGTTTCTAGTTTACTGTCGTATCATGTGGGTAACTTTGTGTTGGTGTATTCCAAATTAATTGGCATTAACACTGAAGGTGCATTTTATAAAACTTGTTTTATTCCTTTTTCGCGATTTTAGAATTTATGCAACAAGAGCTTCCACTGTATAGGTTTAACAGTTTTTTGGAAATAAAAAGTTTAAGGTTATTTGCTACAAATACATATATGAATTAATATTTTCTATAGACGGTGTTAAAATGTTTGACGGGAATTATTAGAGCATGTACAGTGGTAAGAACCTCTCTTAGTCTCTCAAATATATTATTTTAATTTTTTTAATGTAATTTTATTTTTTATTTAAAATTTAAATTACAAATAAAATGCAAAACCAATTATGTTGAGACATGTGTCAAATGAGTCTCTCAACAAGCTCTCATAGTCTCTCAAATGAGAGACTCAATTTTTTCTCTTTGATTATTTTATAATTTTTTGTGGGTGAGAGACTCAATGAGAGACTCCCACTGCACATGCTCTTAGTGTGGTGGTTGCAAGCTATTCATTAATTACAATCATGGCTCGAAGCCGACTCTTTGACAATGGGGTTAAAAATGTTGTAAAGAAAAATAAAATAAGTTAACAAAGGTCAGCTTGAGAATCCAAAATAATGATTCGACGGATAACATACATATCATCATTAGTTGCCCATTGTGAAAATCGATTATGGTTTAGATTTCCTGAAAATTTAGGGTTGCATATGAAATTCATTTAAATGAATTTTTCATTAATTACGACAATGATATATTATTTGTTCTGATTTTTTCTCGGTTAATCCAAAAAACCGTGATCTAATTTACGTGTTCTGATCCACGGTATAGGAGATTATATATGGACCTAAGATCCAATTCTTGGTAACTAGCCAAAACAAAAATAGTAATAAATATAGCTGTATTACTGTATATATAGTAATATAGAGACAAAATCTAGGTAAAATATTTGTGTTGATGTATACGTTTAACATAAGAAACTCATAATAGATATTACTTTTAAAAGAGTTATCAAAAAAAAAAAAAAAAAAAAAAAAAAAAAAAAAAAAAAAACTCATAATAGATAGATTGTAGAGTCGGCAAACTATATATGAATCCAGGGATATGAGAGGATACTGCCACAAATGTTACTTATATTTCTAACCACTCA
This sequence comes from Barbarea vulgaris, assembly GCA_963667165.1. Taxonomy (NCBI): domain Eukaryota; kingdom Viridiplantae; phylum Streptophyta; class Magnoliopsida; order Brassicales; family Brassicaceae; genus Barbarea; species Barbarea vulgaris. Next base: position 29,815,206 of record OY763888.1, on the reverse strand, counting down.
CTTTAGAGTTATCAATGTACACTTATACAGGAATAAGCTATATCAATTGATGGTTGCGCACCAAAAGGAAATTGTACCAAACCCTAAATAATACTAAGTTTTCCAATTAGCTGTTTCCAAAAATAAAAGTTTTGTACTCTATAAATAGGTGGACCAAGTATTTGAGAGCTTCATGCCAACTTTTTAGTTGATATATAGAGATAAAGGAGCTTCTAGAATCTTAAAAAATTTGGGTATTCATTCAAATTAGCATGCCCTCTTCCACTTTTCAGCTTTTAGAATCTTGGTAAAGAAAACTGTTACATATATACATGGAAGAACAATAGTGTATTTTTGTTAAACAAAATCAAGATGGATAGATTAAATTTTGCCTAAAATTTTATTTGATAATTGAAAAGAATGTAATATATGAAAACAAAATGATGGTTAATAGCGAGAAGAAATGGCACATGTTCAAACTAGAGAGGACGGCCTAAGGACGGTAGTGGGGTAAAGTGGGCTGTTACCTTTCACCGACCCAACTTGACTTTGCAGCTTTGCCTTGTCTTTGTTTTTTGTTCCAACGTTTTTTTTCTTCTGGCCAACAAATTTTTAGGTTCGTTAAGATATTCTCTATATTATTATTTTTTCTAACATTTTTGTCATTTTCTTTTTCCTATATCAATCTTTTAACTGTTAACTTTAACTTTCTTAATAGTGAACTTCTGTATTTTTTTTTTTTTTGCCTTCCACTTGTGATCAGTAGGCTCGTGAGCACCACCACAACTAACTTAGCTCTTTAATTGGTTATTACTTTTGGGTTGTTAAAACCAATTTGCTCCTTATTTATTAGTGTGGTTTTCTGAATTATTCCTCTTTTTACTAGAATGTATATTTTAAAAGGGTTATGGATCTGTTCCCGTGAATGCCCCAGTTGTCCACTGTATGTTTCACCCTTTCTTTAATTTTCACGTAAAAGAAAAAACCACAAATGTTAAACAACTTTCTCATTCTCTTTTATTTTGGATTATTCAAATAATTCTTTCGTAAAGTAAACTCTCCGTGGTAGCTTGTCATTTGTAGCGAACAAAGTTGAATCCAAAACATTAAATTGTAAATCTAGTGGTATATATATTACTCGATTTCTAGTGGTTTTTATTCTCTCCAGCAAAACCAGGTCGGCTTATCTGGTCTTTAGGTTTGCATTGGAAATTGAAGCCAATCAATCAGATTATTGAAATGAAATTGGTGGAAATCGACTAACTCATCATAGTAAATGAATTCGGTATATATATGACTTGGCAATGATTGGATAAAAACTGAGAAATGTTTCACATAATTGATATGAGGGCGAAAGTCTAATGTATGAGTAAACATAAAAAAGCTGGACTATTTTTATTAAGGGAAAATTAGAAATAAATGAACTTTTAAAGAAAATTTGTCCATCTATACTTTTGTTCTATTTTTTTGGTATGTTAATCTTTTTGAAATATGAAATTCCATTTTACTCTTAATTTTAAAAAAATTCCAAGTAAATCATAAAATTTAAATCCTCTAACACATAAAGAGACTTCACTATAAATAAACAATAAAAAAATTTAAATTTTTTATATAATCAAATTAAAATTATAATAAAATTTTAATATAATTTGACTAAAAATATAATATAAGATAATCAGATTTTACCCAAAAAAAATAAAAAAAAATTATAATTTATCCCAAATCTCTTCTAAAAGTCGTCCAAAGGAGACGAAGAAGAAGAAAACGACAAATATGCTAGGGTTTTTAACTTAATAATCTGTGTTATTTGAAAAAATAATCTATTCTAACACATAAAGAGACTTCACTATAAATAAACAATAAAAAAATTTAAATTTTTCATATAATCAAATTAAAATTATAATAAATTTTTAATATAATTTGACTAAAAATATAATATAAGATAATCAGATTTTACCCAAAAAAAATAAAAAAAAAATTATAATTTATCCCAAATCTCTTCTAGAAGTCGTCCAAAGGAGACGAAGAAGAAGAAAACGACAAATATGCTAGGGTTTTTAACTTAATAATCTGTGTTATTTAAAAAATAAATAAAAGAAATTAATTTTTTGGAAAATCGGATCCCTTTTTTCTTTTTGTCAAATTTTTTTAAAAACTTTTTTGTAATTAATCCAAATTTTAAATAACAAATGAATAGAATATTCTAAAAATTAAATATTTACTTTCCTTATTTTTAATTTAAGTTACTTTATTTTTCCAAATTCTAAATTTTCTAGAATATATAATCTAATATTTCCAGAATGTATATTCTAAATTTTCTAGAACATAGAAAAATAATAGAATGCATATTCTAATTCAGGCAGAATATGTACAACTGATAAAATATGTATTCTAAAATTTCCAGAATTCTCGCAGAACAAGTACAAGTGGTAGAATATGTATTCTAAAATTTTCAGAATTCCGTATTCTAAAATATTTAGAACAAATTCTAGTTCTAAAATTGCTAGAAAATGTACAAGTGGTAGAATACATATTCTAAACTTTTCAGAACATGTACAAATGGTAGAATATGTAATCTAATATTTTCAGAAGGTTAGAAAACATATTCTAAATTTTTCAGAACAACTTTAAACCTCTAAAAACCTACTTAAAACTGTATAAAATCAGAAAGTTTCTTCTTGAAAACTTCTTAAAAATTATGTTTATACATATTTTTCTAGGTTTTTTTTTAAAAATGGTATTAATATAGTATTAGGGGTAGTTTAGGTAAAAATTGGTAGAACAAAAAAAAGTATAGATGGACAAAAAAATTGGTAGAACTCCCTTATTTCTAATTTTCCCTTTTATTAATTATTTAAATACAACATTTATATGCAAAAATAATAAATGCTGCATTGATATATTTTCTAATACCTTAACAATCTTGAATGTCATATTTACTCGTAGAAAAAACATAATGTGAAGAATAAACATGTTTGAAAACTCCAACTATATATTTTGGCGTTTATCATAGATTCACACACACACAAAAAAAGGGACAAAATCACCACAAAAAAAAAAAAAAATGTGATGCTTGAAGTTTTGGCTGATTTTAACAGGCGAAATTAATATAGCTTCGACTGTTTTTTTTTTTTTTTTTTTTTTAATTTGGGTGTAAGGAAAAAACATTGGGGATTATAATTTCAGATTATAACTAGCTCCTTGTAAAAGACGACTCAATAAAGTCACAGCACTGTAGACAAAACAGTACAGAAAACAATACGCGGGCCGATACTGGGCCTAATCCGCTTACAACCAAGACAAAAGTTTTGGGTCCATGAAACACACGGCCTTGTGTTGAATGAATTATGTTGTAAGAGTGTTCTCGAGGAACCTTTGGATAAGAGCTGATGGTGTTGATCGAATTTAGTGAAAGTAATGAGGAGAAAGAAGAGCAAGCAAAGTGGTATGATCAAACAACTAAAGGGTTCGATTTACTTGTTAATAAAAATTTGGACCTTTTTCTCTAACGTAGTTTTACGTTCATATAGTATTCACCGTATTAACACCAACTGTCACATTTCAATTCTTTACAGGGGGTCATGATCAGTGACTAGATTCCATTATTCAATAATCTTCGACTTAAAGGCTTGATTAGTCAAATCTTTGTCAACATATTTGCTGATTTGATGTGAGACTTATCGTCTTAAATTCGGCAAAGTCATCTCAGTTTTGTCATGATTCAAATTTCAGAATAGAGAAGACTTCTGCAGAATTATGTAAGTCTACTTTTGAAACCCAAAAGAAAAAGACATGACTCTACTACTATAAATATATATATGTAATGTTTCAAAGATAATATACATGTAATGTGTTAGGCCAAGACCCAACTCGACCACTGAATATATACCCTGTAAAAAAACCCTCACGTAAAAGGAAAAAAGATGAATACATATAATTTAAAGAGAAGAGAAAAAAATTTATGTTTGGTGAAATCATCAAAATTGTGAATGAAGGAAGGTGTGTTGTCCAATCGAGTTCGTTATTTTTGCACTGGCGAAAAAAAATTAACCTTTATTTTGTCCATTACTTATCAGACGATTCTAAGTCCTTTTTACGGTTTAAAAATAAAAAGTGAGAACGAAGATATAATCCTTAACTCATTGTTATATAAATGCTCAGCAAATTAAATATGCTGAAAAACTAGTTTTAACAATAATGAGAGAAAAAGACATGAAGAAACCCATAGGGCAAAAAAGATGGAGAGAGACTAAAATATGAAATGAGTGAGTTTTGGAAGATGGTTGCTAGATTAAGAAACACTTTAACTTAAATTTGCATCATAGATGGATAGATTTACATAATAGCTATTTAGTAGTTAGTATATATGTGAAGTCTTTCCTATAAAAAGATAATGGTTGTTGTTACTCTTATGTCTCATGTCCATTTAGTTTTACATTATTGCTTATATGAGTTATACCATATATACCACTGATTTAAAAAAAAACAAAATTAAAAGTGTAATTAATTTCAATCTATTTTAGACCTTATAAAAGAGTAAATATACCATGTTAAATCTATTACTCTACACAAAACATGTATTTAGCTTTGTACAATAATAATGTATGTAGTTTCAATGATAGGGAAATCATCTAATAATTAACAGTTTATAACATTGGATTTTAACAAAAACAAAACAAAATAATCTTTTTAGCTAAACAAATCAACTAGGGAAAAAAAAAAAAGAATCATCACAATAAAAATACAAAGAATTGAAAGAAGAAAAGAAAGAGAGGAAGATTTAATGTAAACTCAACGCCTAACTTTCACTAATTTCTTCAAAATCTTCTGATCTTCCCCAACTTTCTCTTCCTCTGTTTCAAGAGTTTTGCTCATTCACACTACAAAATACAAAATACAAAATACAATCAATTCTCATCCTAACTTTTTTTTAATCCCCCAATTGATTGCTGTCTTCATTCATCTCTTCTAAAAGCTAAAACTTTTTCTGCTCACTGACTTCTTTCCTACTCCTTGCAACTCTAATTACTTCAAACACTTGGAAACAGAATCATCTTCTTTTCTCGATTTTTAGTCAACGCCAATGAAGGCATTGTTTGGAATCAGTCCTTGCAGATCATTCTCTTCGGTTGTGTAGCTACCATCGCTGCATCTCTTGCTTCTCATTTCAGCCACTTTCTTGTGGGAGTTTGAGTGAAGAGCTGGAGTGAATGTTGGGCTATTAGCTGGACGGTACTCAGGGAAAAGCCTTCCTGATTTGTAACGCACGCCGCAAGCGTTACAAAGCGTCTTTGGTCCCATAGGTCCAAGCCTCCACTGTGGGGTTTTGGTGACCTCACAGTGCATACATTTCCTAGCAGGAACTTGCTCTGAACAATACGAATCGACGTTGTTTCCATTGACTTCAAGATCAACCCCGGACGAAGAAGAGGAAGAAGTGACCTTGGCTTTCTTCTTCTTCTTCTTGTTGATCATCTTGTTGTGGTCAGAGAGAAACTGCTTTGGTATTCTAATGATAAGGCGCGAGTCAGCCCCGCAGACATTGTCTTTAACTCTATCCTTGTCCTGGACCGGTGGACGAGGGCGTTTAGTGCGTGGACGACCGTGCTTTCCAGGGAGAACAAGAGAGGTTGTGTTGGTGGTTTGAGACGAGGAACTGCTGCTTTCGAGAACCGACACTGGACTTGAGCTCCTGAATTGGCTATGAGAAGATGATGAATCAGTGTTTGTCGAAAACGAATCTTCCTTCTTCTCAACCAAAGATTCCTCTACAAAACTTGGTGGCCTATCAACCTTAACAATGTCTTCAAACTGCAAATTTTCCACCCAATTAAAGAAACAATGTTAGTTAAATTTTTATATAGAGAAACAATTTAGCGCCAAAAAAAAAAAAACAGAATTAAACTAACTAAATAAACAGAACCAAAGAAGAGTGCGTATGTTAGCATAAAACTAACCAAGCATTGTAGTATTAGACAAATAATAAGCGGGAAAAAACAAAACTTGATATAACTAAAAAGGATGACAGAATTTTCATATATTTTATTCAATAAACATGTAAATTGGTAGAAAGATGGAAAAAGAGGGCGTAAGTTAGCAGAAAACGAACCGGAACATAGAGCTCAGGAGAAGAGTCGGAGTTGGTGTTGGAAGAGAAGAGAGGATCAGAAGAGGCGGGCCAGGTGTCGTGATGAGAGGTCCAGATGGTAGGGAAAGAGTCGGAGTCAGCTAAGTCGAAACCGACATCGATATCTCCACCGGGAAAATCAAGGAGATCGTCCATGTTGTCAAAGAAGTTGCCACAATCAAGATCCTCCGGGAAGCTTTGTCCAATCATCTTTCTTTTTTTTTTTTTTTTTTTTTTTTACAATTCTTGATAATATTATAGCTGCAGAAAACCAAAATTCATATTATTAATATATAAAAAATTGAATGAATGATATATAGAGAGAAGGGATAATGACAAAAGAGTCTGAACAGACGAAGTTTCTGAAAAGAGTTTTGAAAATTTGAACCAAATTTTGGAACCACCTTAAAAAATCAAAATTTGAAAACGAACATGCTTTGGCCCACCTTTTTTGATTTTTTTTTTTTTTTTTTTTTTTTTGGGAAGGCTCAATCATAATAATAATGAGGACCATGACCATTCTATTTCTATGTGCAGTACACAATTCAATTGCAATTAGACTAAAAAAAGTCTTAAAGTCAAAAGTCACCGTTAATTAAGCATTCTTGATTTATCATCTTCTAGAATTGAAATAAAATGAAAACAAGAAAAGTCACAAAATTTTCAGTTACAAAAAAAAAAACAGTGTTTAGAAAGAAAAAAAAAACCCATATAAGAAAGAATTGCCCCCACCGACACATCTTAAACTATGCAAAGACCAAACTTTGAACACAAAGAATCCTAAAACACATTTGAAATTCAAGAATTCCCAAGAAAAAAAAAAAAAAAGCAAAAGCCAAAAAATGAAGAATGACAAGGAATTCAAACCTCTCTGTTCGTAGTGCTTTGCAGATCGTCTGAGAGAGAGAGAGAGAGAGAAAAGGAATCAAATATGAGAATATAAGAAGAAAGAGAAAGAAAGATTGCTTAGAAAGGAGTAAGGAGTGGGGAGAAGTGAAGAGTGATTGATTGAGGGAAAATGGGTGAGAGTAATGGAGAGCAATGGGATGGCTTCTCTCTTATTATTATAAAGAGTTAGGTGTGAGAAACACTTCTTTTGCTAGCTGTATTTTACCATTCCTTACCCTGTCTTCATGTGGAAGTCTCTTTCTCTCTCTCTCTCTCTCTCTCTCTCTCTCTCTCTCTCTCTCTCTCTCTCTCTCTCCAATATAAACAACATTTCATTATTATAAAAAATTAAAATTATATCAGAATAATCTCACCTCCCTCATGTGGGTTCCATTTCTCATTGAGACTTTACCAAAGATGATTTATTCACAAAACCTTGCTTAGCTGTTCAAAAGTTGTTTTTGTTTTAAAAGCAATGGTTTTAAGTGAAAAACTTATTAAAGATACTATTTGGTTTAAATTAAAGTTACCTTCTCATCAATTTTTTTTTTTATGTTATCATCAACAAAAAAATAACCTTTATTTATGTATTGTAACGCAAGACTAAAATAATTTGTGGGTTTATCTAATTTGTCATTTAACTAAAAGAGTTGACGTAATTAGAAAAGTAAATAAGGATTTTAGGTAAAAGTTAGAAAATCGTAGAACTATTAACGCAATAACGCGCATAAGTCTAGGTAGAGAGACTAGAGGAGAGTCATGGTTTTGCTCCTACCGTATAAATTAGAAAAGTCAATGAGATAATGGGAAGGTGAAATGGCAATAAAGAATATATACGACGTTTACGCGTACATGTAATTCCAATTTTTGGTTTTTTTTTCCTCTCTAATTTTATTTCTTTTCTTTTGTTAGTTTTCTTCCCATTGTTTTTGCCACTGACTACGTGTTGGAAAGTAAAAGTATTAGACTTTTTTTAAATACATGTTAACGTTTTTTTTTTTTTTTTGGCACCTATCAACGTTTTTCTTTTGTCAAATTATTACATTAAAGTTTTTTTTTTTTGGTAAAGGATTTTCATTAATTAAGGAAAAAAATACAAACCAACCGGTTACCAATAACCGAAATAGGAAAGGATTACAAAAGTGAAACATGGTTTACAAAAAAGTCTATTACTTGTAGGCTTTGGGAAGCATGACTACAAAAGTTAATATCTCTTTCTTTTCTACTACTACTACAAAATAAAATGCTTCTAAGGGTTTTTTTATTAAAGTACTAAATACTAGACTTTGCGATTACAGTATTATGTTTTTTTTTTGTATATGTACATTTAACATTACTTCATTTTGTTAAAATAATTACAACCCATCAACAACGAAAAAGTTCCTCATGAATTCAGAAATTTGCATACAAAAAAAAAATATATTCAGAAATTTCCCTCGGATGGTTCATTCTTGCTTAAGACGCAAAGACAAATACAGCATGTTTTTAATATCTGAACCCTCAAATATTTCCTAAGTTTATTTACTTAATAGCTAGTAATTAAGGATAAACACTGAAGTTTAAGCAAATTTAAACTGGATTTTTCACCTTTTTCACTAGATAGCTAAAATGGCAGGCAGTATAAGGGTCCCTAGAGTAAATCCTATAATTGAAGGGTTGATCATTTCTAGTTAAGATATATTGAAATTCAATAAAATGATAATGAAGGGTTGATCATTTCTTGTTAAGATATCTTGAAAATCAATAAAATCATATAATCATTTTTTTCTGGTAGATATCATCATAAGAATTTTTTTCCAAGTCTTTAGTCTTACTAAACAATGATGATACAACAAATTATGAAAACAAACGGATTAACTTAATAGGTCAACCAAAAATAATAAATTAATATAATAGTTTGTGGAGAATAATGTACGTAGTCACCAAAAAAAATCAAAGACACAATGAATCCTAAGCCAAAGAACTTCGCATTCTTATACATATGCAATGAGTTTTTTCTTTGAGATTATCTTCTATATCACCATTTTCTTAAGCTAACTTCAACCATACTCTTAGCTTCCTTACTTCAAGCACACTCTTTCCTAAAGAAAAAAATAAAAAATAAATTAAAACTAAAACAATATGATCTACCTATTTAATTCAATGCTGATTTTCTAAGGCTCTACTTTTTCACTTTCTTTCTTTTATTTTCCTTCTTTTTTAGTTTTCATTTGCAGTAACTAACTTGGACTTCACTCCATAGACGATCACTTTCTTCTGAAAGACTTCTCCCCATTACTCTCCAAATGATAAAAGCTATATATGTCATTGTTATTTTTTAGATATTTATATATGTAAACATATGAAGACAATTAGTGTACATATACATATGCATATATAGTCCATGTGGTTGTATGTTGAGATCACTTCATGCATTATAATGAGCTTTCATCTATTTAAATGCATTCTTATTATGCTATCAAAAAATCTGAACCTCAGCCTATATATGTTTGGGACCAAAATGTTCGTATAACTTCCGGCATAAAAAGAGAAAAGGTCTCTCTTATGTATGTGGATCATTAATCTTAAATTGATTAAGACATCTCAACAAATATTGATTAAAACGAGTAGGTTTGCTTAGAAAAAAGCTAGTTTCTCCAACCAAATAAGTTGTAGTTCTAATAAAATAGTTCAAACAACGCATGTGTGATATAAAGGTAAAATAGTTTACGAAACGCCTATATATAAGTGTGGTAAGACTTCCACATTAAACCGGAATATCTTAATCATATAAAAATAGAAAATGCTAAATCCAAATTTTTATCGAAGAATTAAAACCTTATTGTTTTATATAAGCATATTTCTACACTTTGTATTAGAAAAGGCTAAACTCCTCAAAAGATTTCTTTCTATGATCTCATTAAGTAGACGGCTAAATAAAGTTACTCTTAGATGTGTCCATATCCTATAAATCTAAAAAAAAATACAATAAATGAAAAATTGACACCTCTATCACAAGAGTAATACAAATCCGTGACACATAATTTTATAGTTTAAAAATAAGCTGGATGAAGTAATAATGATACCGAAATGTTGGCGGAGTAGGGGGTAGTAGTTAAACATTTTTTTGTACGGTTGACCATATTCGATAACGTATAATATACGATATGATGCGACCGTATGCGTATCTAGTCGGTGGAGTTAGCATGTGCACGGAGAACAGGTGAGATGAGGCGCGGGTGACTTGCGAGCAAGTAAGAGCCCATGTTTTCGTTAGGACCCACCTTTTTGTCTAAATACGTGAGAAGATACGATTGGGATTGGCCCCACGCGCATTTTTACTACTATATTATAAAAACGGTTTAGTCGTATTTTTTTTAATTAACAAAGAAGATTAAAAGAGCGCAATTTGAAATTATAAATCATTCAGTAATCACGTGGTTTTGCCTAGGGATCGGTTCTCTCTTCCTGACAAATGAATATTACTAAACTCGGACGAATGGGTATCGAACACGTGGCCAACAATCTCCACGTTAGATCATGTGACGTTGTGGGTCCTAGTAGTGTGCGAACTCTACTAGCTCTCTCTCGGGGAAGGAGGACTCACGAATATAATCTCTACTCCAACAAGTCCTTGGATCAATGGATCAATTCAATTATCACTACTATTCTCTAATCACCCCACATGCACTGCTTTTTTTTTTTTTTTTGGAATACACAACCTTTTTTTTTATCCGATATTCCGATTTATATTTGTATATATTCATTTATTTGATGTGATTTGGACTATTCATGAACCTCTGAAAATTGTTGTAAAGCAGTTTGTCAGCAATTCTTCACATGGTTTTTGAACTAAAGACACCAAAATATATATTCTTATTTTTTCTGTAAGCCGAAATCATTATAAAAAGTGGTTCAGCTATTGTCCTTCAACTTGGGCTTACTAGCATTAAAAGATAAGAGTCTGGACTGTTGGTCCATTTTTTGAACTTATGAAAATCATAATTCATAAAATATGTAGTTGGATAAGATTTAACCGGGTTTACTGTAGTTTCACTAACACAAAACCACTATAATGCATGTTATGTTCTCGCTATGTAAGTATAAATAGTAAAAAACAAAAAAAATTGAGTATATTAGAGAAATTTATATGATGTTATATAGAATTATTCTATATATTAAACAATAAATACAATTTATCAAAAAATTATAGTCTTTTTTTTTTAATTCGTGAACGACCGTTGCCAACTCGCAACCTCAATTGGCCACCGACGCCATTTGTTAAACAGTCTAATCTTTAATATTTAAAAAATTATCACTAATCAAATGATTTGTTATCTCTAACCGATGTAAAAAAAAAAAAAAAAAAAAAAAATCTTTGGACATTTGGACATCACCACTACAATGCTCTTCGGAGATACTTGAAGATCTAATATGCGTCTTCTGAGAGTGCATCATACACACATGTTGACATATAAATCACTCGCAAGTCGCAACCACACCAAAGGTATTTGAATAATCTTCGACATAATTTAGCACCACCTTCAAATTAGTTCGAAGCCAATTCACTCGATTGATTTGAGTAAATATAAATGTTTGTATATTTTACTTATGAATCAAAGGAGTCATGATTGTTATTATATTATACAAATTCGCGATGAACGGTGATGGGAACTTTCTCGCAATTTTCTAATACATGCTCTATATATGATGTGATGTTAGTTACAATCTTTCGCTTCATAATCACAAATAGTGACAGATTCACCTGTCGTTAAATTTTCATAAACCTGTCGTCATTTTCGTCGGTGTAGTTTCTTTCTTTTGAGTTGGTGGATGAATACAATAGAATATTCATGTTGTGTTTGTTTATTTCTTGTATTTCAGCTAATATATAAATAAATCTTTTTTATTTATTTATGAGCACATGGTTAATTAGCGGTTTCCATATATATTTCTCATTCATATTTTAGGTACGACTAATATGAATGAGAAATATATAGGGTTTCGTATGCTTTTGAGCATTTAGGGTAGATACTAATATACATATGTACTGTATGTATATTTTCATCAGTTGAAAGGTCGAGGGCACGTTTGAAATCGACACCAAAATTTTCTCATTTTAATAAATTCAGATCCTATGAGCGAATCCGCTAATTTTTGACCGATTAAGAGCCTATGAGCGATCACCGACGTGAAAAGAAACTATAAAACGTTCACAAGGAATCTGTGATTTCTATCTTCATTTAGAGCATCTCCAATGCTAGAACCCCATTGGGGGTTCTAGCACTGTTCACCAATCACATTATTACACTTATCTCTCTCCACCAATCACATTATTTCATTTTCTCTTTCTTCCACCTCCACCCACCACTTTATCTCTTTCCACCAATCACATTATTTCATTTTAAGAAACTCTCTCTCCTCAGTTTCTTATTTAAGAAACTTAAGAAACTCATCTCCACTCATCTCCTCTTTTTACTCAAATTTTAATAATTTTATATTTCCACTATCTCCTCTTTTTACTATAAAAACACTCTCTCTCATCTTTTTACTCAAATTTTATTAATTTTATATTCTAAGAAGCCCTCTAAGAACCTCCCATTGATCATGCTCTAATGCGCATGATATGTATCGTCAAGTCGAGTCTCGAGTGTCAAATTTCTTAACACTGTGCTTTTGCTTCCATGATATATTACGTGAAAAAACAGAGATGTAATGAAAATATGTGAATAAAACAAAAACACAATGTTGCAAACCCTTTACTAAAAAAAAAAAAAAAAAAAAAACACACACACACACACACACAAAGTCTCGAGCAATATGTATGGACTCGCTCTCTTACCAATTTGATGAATGTAGGTATTGATAGACACACTCGTACTCACCTTAGCAACACATCATTTTAAATATTTCATTTTCATATTACGATTTTTTTTTTTTTTTGGTTCTTAATTATTCGTTTCATCTTCATCTCTCCATTATCTCGTCTATTATATATACCGCATGACCGCACCCATAACTTTGAATCAATCAGATAATATTTAATATATTTAAAAGCATGAGAAATTGCAATAAATTAGTTTTAAGTACATAAAAAAGTTGCTAAAACTGTAGACATAATTCAATCTTGTGATATTTTGATACTTGCATTATACAGTTACATATCCACTGGCACTAATCGACGTGAAGGCATGTACTCTTGATGTTTTTCAACACGTAGTTAATATGTTCACATCTATTCCTATGTTTTCTCTGAGCCTTCTTATGAATCATTCAGTGTGTGAATTTTTGTTTTGTTAAAGACATTCGCACTCTGCAAAGCCCTGCCTAAAGTTTTAGAGGTCTAAGACAAAAAATAAAATTATTTTATATATTTTTCATTATAAAAGTATACAACTAAAATTACCTGTTATTTTATACTAAATTAGAGTAAATTAATACTATTTCACAATTTATGAAAATAATTTTATACTATTTGCTTGAACTATAAAAATATAATTTAATGCTATTTTTATAATCTATTTTCTTAGTTAACATTATTTTAATCTATAAAATACTAACATTTAAAATACTTTTGTAAAATATTATAAATATTTAATACTTTTTGAATATAAAAATAGCATTAAAATAGATATTTTACTAATATATTTAAAAAAAAAAAAAAATTTAGATCCCTAATATATGTTTAAAATAAAAATTTGGGGTCCTAAAATATGGTTAAAATTTTGGGACCTAAGACATTTGCCTTATTTGTTACACATAAAACAAGTCTTTGCGTCTGTGTATATAGATAGATTCAAAACTGCTGTTAACTAATAGTAATAGGTTTGAGACATTTGATATCCTTTGAGTTTAACTCCGTCTTTAGAGTTTATAGTGATATGCTTCTTTCGCCAAAGTTATGGTGATTTGAATAGGAGTTGTAAATGGTCTAGTGGTTGACTAATAAACGATTAGTGATTCTGTATCATTTGTAGAGTTCAATATCCAGAAACTTAATTAAGTTCTTGCTAATTGTTGTGGATGTAACATTTATAACGTAACTAGTATGCGAACGGTGGAATTCCTCGTCGTATAGTTTTGAGTGAACATGTGCAAATTAAATCTGCCTATTGTAGTTGATAGATCTTTTCATCAATACTAAGTATGTTACTATCCAAAAAAAAAAATCTCAGATAATGAAATAAGGATATAACATACGGAAAATAAAAAAAAATGATGTAATGTTCAACTTGAAAAAACGTTCCAGCTTTGTATATATACAATTTGGAAAAAGGAATATCCAATCAGTTGTATATAAAAGAATTTTTTAAAAAAAACAGAATCAGAAAAAAGTAATTTGTGAAAAGATTACAAGATGATATATAGTCAAAAAGATCTTAATTTGTAAAGAAAAAGAAATGGAAAACCCTATAGTGTATGAAGTGGAAAAGGAAAAAAAGCAAAGAAAAAATAGGTAAAAACTAGAAAAACAAAACAGAGGAATAGTTAGAGATGTGTCGGTGCCGACAGATGAACCGGAGGAAATGTGACCCACTGAAATAGACTCCTTTACTTTCGGAGGCACGCAACGCTATTAAACCCCACACTTGTGTATCATTCATTAATCACACTCACTCTCCCAGAATTTCAGTATTAGTATAATTTTTTTTATTAATAAATGTACTTATCAAATTGAGAAAGAAAATGTATTTGATCAATAGAGATAAACTCAGGACACGTTCAACGTTTAGTAAAATCGGACCACTTCTCGTCTTTGCTGCGTGAATGTATAAAACCTAGTAGTAAATAGGGTTTAAGGAAAAAATCAGAGCTGTTGAGTGTTGCGTAAGAAACTCGTTCCTCTGTTTTTATATTTTAGCAAAATATTTGTAGTGAACTGCTCTTATGGAGTTTCAAATCAACAAATTTATATTTTATTCACTGTTGGATCAGATATCACAGACAACCAAACTACTGATCCTTTCTATACCTTAGTTTGAATATAGAAACGAGTTGACATGAAAAAAAAAAAAATGGCAAAAAGAAACAACACCAAAAACAAATCTTTTACAGAGAATCGAAAATCGAAATATCCTCTGTTCCTGCATTATTGCTTGTTCTTAGGGAAGCTTCATCTTTCTTTTACAGATTTCGAAACATCGAGATTATTGAGCCGACATGTTCCTAGTAGCAACTCAGGTAGTTCCTCTGCTGTATTTGCCTGATTCGTGTTAAGAAAATGGTCATTATTGTGTTTTGCTCTTACAATTCAAATTACTTATAAGAAAATTTGTTGTGTTTTGCTTACCTGTATCAAAAATGCCATTTCTATAACCAAATTGTTGAGATACCCAAGAACAAGATTGGTTACACCTCTTGCAACAGTTGAAGACCCAACATCAATGTCAAGCTGAGAAAGAAACAAAGCTCAAAAACACATTATGGTGTTGTTATCATATCACATAAAGGATCAATTTTTTTTTTTTGATTCATGTTTTTACCTCCAAGTAGTTTTTGCCGCGTTTATAACGGACTTCAAGTGCCTGACCCACCAAGCAAGCCTTCTTGCCCACACTTTGTTTCACAATCCATGAACCTTTGGAGATATGTGGGATGAGTTTAAAGCGCGAGTTACGATAAGCATCGTCACCATTCACAAAACTCTGTAACAGTGGATGCTCTTCTAATGGAGTGTTCAGCATGTAGTACAATGCTAGAGAGTACATAGCCGAACCAGGGACCTGATTTTTTATACATTTACTATGAATTAGTAATCTCTTAACTATTGATTAAATCAATGATTCTTTAGAAATATAAGCTCTCAAATTCACCTGTATGTTAACAATGAAGAAAAACTCAGGGTTTCCTTTAACTGCGTATTCTTGGACTAGACCACCTACTCGTCCACCAAGATCATCTTCGCGCTTACCCGAACTTATCCAGTCGGCTCCAATCATTTGCATCAATGTGCCTTTTGCTTTCACCTATCGTTTGAGAAGTACCAACATCATCATCATCAATCATATGTGTATATTTGCATTTCAGAAATCAAGAAGTACACAAATACATCAAAGTGGATTACCTTTTGGTGATCTTTTAAGTAATCGTTTCCGCGAATCAAGAATGTCGATGGATCCGCGGTAGACCAACTACAAGGAAGATTAAGAGTTGAGTCTTTTTGAAGAGTGGCTCCATAGAAGAATGTTCTAGTTTCTTCAAAACCCACATCTTGCAAATCCATATAGCCTTTCTTATTAATGGCTAGGTCTTGAAGTTTCTTGACGATACCAGCTGGTGATGGTATCTTGAGCTAAAACACACACAAGTTTCAAGTTAGTTTGATCCACAAGCAAAGTGAGAGTCATTGGTTAAGCAGAAAATTACCTGATGTCCTTGAGAAAAGGGAGAGTTATCAATAAAGCTATCAAACTCGGTAGACTCATTGGGCTCAGGAACATCGAAAAACTCATCAGAAACATCATTTAAGTCCATCAAACTGTTGCGTGCTGGAGTAGGTTTATCCATTTCCTCAGCCTTCACAGTCTCTAGATCAACCACTTTAGCCTCTGTTTTAAGGGGTAAAGTGTTGGAAAAGCAAGGTTTGGTGTCCATGAACTCTCCTGACACGAACTCAGTGAAGCCTTGTCCTTGTTTCGCTTTGAACATTTCGCGTAAAGCTGCAACTCGCTCAACCACACGGATGGTTATGGATCTTGTAGAAGATGGCCTCATGTATAAGTTCCAGCTTCTCCAATCAATAGCTACCATATGCTTTACTAGTGATTGTCTCCCTTTGTTCACCGGAGTCACCACGTAACCACCACCTATATTACAAGTATCAAAACTCAAGGAAGTCAAAACTTTGGATATGAGATTCTAACTGAAAAAAATAAACCAAATAGTATTGTCAAGTAAGAAACTTTACTTTTGACACAAGCGCGAACGTATCCCTTCTTTGGTGGGCAATCCTTGTGATAGACAGAGTGACAAAGTATCACTGTAATAGTCAAGGTTGAGAATGTTATAAGCAGATCAAAATATTCAAGAACAACATCAAGAATGATCATATATCATATACCATATGTTCCATCTTCTTCCCTTCTCCAATAGCGTCGCAGCAATAAGTCTCTTCGATTCATTCCCCATGGCAACCAATCACTGTATAACTGGATATTGATTATATCTGTGTGTCCATCAAGATGCTCCACCACGCTGCCTTTGTAGAAACAGAAGTCCCATCTACAAGTTATCCATCTAAGTTTCAGTTTCTCAAATATTTGTTTGATAACATGGTAATGCCGGAACTAGACCTATAGAAAGCTATAAAAAGCTCTCACGATCAAAGTTATAGAGCTTACTCTGATCGTAAAAGACCGAGAGACATTAACGTATTGAAAATATCCTCTGAAGTACCATCGATGACCCCAACTGCCATTACTGCAGGGTGATCATCCCAATGCTGCAAGAGTTTTTCAGCAAAAGAAATCAAGATACAAAACCGATTATGATTCACAAATGCAATAAAACAAAACATTACCCTTCCGCGGGAATCCCAATCTTTAGCTTCTTTGAAAAGGCGTAAACCTGAAACTCAAAAGCACAGTATTAAGGTTAGCGGTTTCTTGCATCGCAAGTTTACAAAAGAAAATGATCAGTTTTTTTTTTTTTCATACCGTTTTGGCATCCAAAAATTTTCCATGGAGAAGGTGCAATAACATCATGTGCTACTGTTTCAGGTGCTACTGGTTCAACATTCAATAATGAGTGATTTGTGGATGAGTAAGTAGTCCAGTCCACAGAGTTTTTGCGGCGTGATCTCTTTGATACATCAAGTTTCACAAGTCCCTTCTCAGCATGAGATACAAATTCACAATCCGGAAAAGGAAACCTCTGCAAACATAAAATGTCCAATGTATAAGATTCTCTAGAATCTTCTTATGTATTGAAAATGTTACAACTTTCTAAAACCTTTTGTGAAGCATCCTGTAATGATCGGATCCATTTGGCTGCTTCTTCAGGACTACTTGCTCCCAACTGTTGAAATTAAAAAAAAAAAAAACCCTGATTGATTATTAGGTCAAAGTAAAGTCTTAGATAAAATAGACAAAACTCTGCCAAACAAACCTTTAGTTGATCCAAATGGTTGGAAGTGTTGTAAAGCGTGAATATGAAAAGGATCTGAAACAACACATGGAAAAATATACTAATAAACATCTGTAAAATAGAGAAATTTGTAGGGCTTATTAGTATGTAAAACTTGGTACCTTCCTATGGAAACTCTCTCTTCCATTGTCGGTAACACGAATACAGCAATCTAGAGATGCTCTTCTCTCAGGTTCCTACACAGAAACAAAACCATAAGAACATCGATCATTTTGCGGATTATGTTCATCAAATGACTCATTCGTTATTATCCTTATTCATGTTGAAACAATGAAAAAGACAAACCTCATTGTGATCGGATGGAACAGATTTAAAGCTTGTAAGGTTGTTGTCGAGAAGAACGAAGTATCGTTTACGGGAGAACTGAAGGCCAAACCGGTTATGTCGGATGGTATAAAGCCAACCTTCCATTCTTCCATCGGTTTGAGTCATTTCTATTTCTCTACAAAATCCATTTTTTTAGTTTAAAGTTTCATCAAAAGATTCAAAATTTTAAACTACAAAATTCATCAGGAAATGCTTTTTACCAGTTTGAAATGTTTCTTCCACGTAAACGAATTTGATATCACAAAACGTAATTGTCTCGAATGCGTAACTTGAAGCGATTCTCTGATTCCGCCGAAGCGAAACAGAGAATCAAAAGTAAGGAAAATCAGTTGCAAAAAAAAAAAAATTAATGTGTGTTTTTATTTTTTTTATTTGTTTTTCTCTCAATCAAGAGAGAAAAACAAAGTATTTTTGGTTCTGTTCTTTCTTTCTTGCTGCAACGTTTCGTTTTTAGTTATAAACTTTTTTACTTTCGTTGGTTAAAAATTGCTTGCTATTTGTGATCAGACATTAAATGATTGGCGCTTCTGTCTTGGGGATTTAAATTCTATAATTAGTTTTTTTCTTTTTAAGTTCTGCTATTGGTTATGCACCCTTTAAGAAGATTCCATAGTTTGTATAAAGTTTTCTAGAAATTTTGGAAATTTTCTGTACATAGATATTTTTCTTTATGAGAAAACAAAGAGATTTGGTAGTGTTGATTAGATTAAAACTTTATACATTATAAGAGATCTCTATTTACTGATGAGGAATTGAGAGCGGAGACTAAGCCAAAAATCCTTAAATCCATGATAAATAAAATCCTTCTAACCATTATTAATCACAGATTTCCATCATGATTATAGATTCAATTTTTTAAAAAAACATAATGCTCAATAGATTATGAGAATTAGTTTGGACTTGGGAAATAAATCTGGCTTATAGATATTGAACCTCCATTTATAAAAAGATTGGTAATTAATCTGGTTCCATATATAGACAAGGTATGCTCCATATATAGGTTCTTTAAATTAGTTTTGGACATAGGAAATTAATCTGGCTTTTTTAATATGTCTGTGAGAGTCATCAAAAAACATCATCTAATAATGAAACTTGGAAAAAAAAAAAAGGTATTGACTTCAAATATCTCATTGTCGTTGTTCCTCTTTCTCCATCATTAGGGTCACCTCATCTAGCTTCTTCTCCACCCTTATCCAACCGAAGTCCATCATTTCTAAGGACCACGAGTGTATCACGTGCATCAACCAAATAAGACCTTGAGATTTCTTGAAGCGGCTTGTGCAGAGTCTGAATCACGCTCATTAGGGTATACATATATGTCCTCTCTTATAATATGGGCTCAAGTCCTTTCCCAAATCTAATGCAACGTCCGGGTCATTTTCAAAAGTGGTCCTCACAAGTTCCACCTCTGAAGCAAGAACTGGAAACCCGTAGACGTTAGTCATAAGACTCAGACAAAATAACTATCGCTTTATCTTTTTTTCAGAGGTTTGTCTGCCTCATGACCGACTTGCCAATAGCTTCAAGAACTTACCAACTACAGCCACCGATCACGAATAAATCATAAAATCTCTTCTCAAACTGCAAAGAGGAGACATTCTTAATCACCCATGTGAACTTGTTGTTGTCAACTTGATCCCCCATTGAATCTTTGCTCAAGGCTCCTCTTCGCTGACGCAAACCCTTGGTTGTATAAAAAGATTAGAAAAAAGGAAAAGGCTCGGTTTCATTACAAAACCCATTAGTTGGGCCTAACCCATTAAGTTGTTTCAAACCGACCCAACATTTATTTGACTTTTCTGTTTTGGTGTAAAAAGAAGGAATATAGTTTAAACTGACTTATCTTCAAAAGAAAATCATTGTACCTTCTAATGTCCAAGGACTATGAGTCGTCTTCTCCTTTGACATCATTCCTAATCTTAAAAAGTAATAAACTTTTTTAAAAAAACTCACACTCAAATCTATGCTTTTGTCAATGCAACAATGTAAATTTGTTGTAATAGTAGTAATTAATCAGGTGTTAATTTTATATCATCAAAAACATAGAAAAAAAAGAAGACAGCTTTAAGCTTTTTACTAACTACTACTACGACACACTAGACAAC
Source organism: Barbarea vulgaris (assembly GCA_963667165.1). Taxonomy (NCBI): domain Eukaryota; kingdom Viridiplantae; phylum Streptophyta; class Magnoliopsida; order Brassicales; family Brassicaceae; genus Barbarea; species Barbarea vulgaris. Next base: position 29,794,656 of record OY763888.1, on the reverse strand, counting down.
AAATAGAGATACCTGCAAAACCCAACTTGGGGCCCCCGCCATAACACTTACTTTTTTTCTTTTCCTTAATTCTTGCATCACTCTCTCTCTCTCTCCTCTCTTCGTGTAAGCAAAGAACCAATCTTTACATAATTTGGGAAACTCTTTTTCACTTACCTGGAAGCTCAAATGATCATCACCTTGTTCCCTTGAGAAAGCTCGAAATCGTTTTATCTTCCAGCCTCAGAATCAGTTCAATCTTGGGTATTTCAAACTTACATTTCTCTCTTATGTTATATTTTTCTCGAATTCGACATTATCACAAAGCTAGGGTTTTTTGGTTTCCTTTCTTCTGGGTTTTTTCACTGTTCTTTCTCATTTCACTGAATTTTGTTTGTTTGTTGAGATTCTTCTTTTTAGGGTATCGATTTGATATATCAGATTCAGAGGAATAAGTATTTCAACAGTTCTCCTTCCACTTTATTAGACTGTTAAAATAGTTTAAAAATAAGGCTAAAAAGAAATTAGAAAGTAGAAAACATCTGTTGAGATTAATGTGCCGCAAGTTTCTGTTTTTAAATTTACTTCCTTTTCTTCAGTTTCCATTAAGAGGTGACTGAATCTAGTCATGTTTGTTTTTTCAGACAAATTGGTCAAAAGTCAATGCTTTAATATGTTGTAATTGTGTGCTAAAAAGATACAGCTTCTTTCTTTTTTCCATATAATATACATAAAAAAAAGTCTGAATAACTATTAAGGAACCAACACTCACTTTATTGTGAAAGATTATAATGTCTAGAAGTTGATATTATGTGTGTTTTTGTAATTCTCCAGCTTGATAGTTGAATGGATCCTATACCTGTTCGATGTCTTCTTAATAGCATATCTCGGTATCTTCATTTGGCGGCATGCCAAACCATAAGATGTAATCCCATCCAAACATGTATTGGGAATATGGTTCTCTTGTTGAAGCTCTTGAAACCGTTGCTTGATGAAGTTGTTGATTGCAAACTACCTTCTGATGACTGCTTAAATAAAGCCTGTGAAGATCTAGATTCTGCGGTTAACCAGGCTCGGGAGTTCTTAGAGGATTGGTCCCCAAAGTTGAGCAAGCTTTTTGGTGTAAGTTGATTAATAAACTCGTAATTTCAGTTTTTTTTTTTTCTGCATCTTTCAGCATTATTCAATAAATTTGTTGTGTAGGTGTTTCAATGCGAGCTTTTGTTGGGAAAGGTCCAGACTTGTTCGCTGGAGATTAGTCGCATACTTCTTCAGTTGTCACAGTCAAGTCCAGTTACTTCAAGTTTACAAGGTGTTGAGGTCAGCAAGAACTACTTCATTTTGTTAGTCTTCTGTGTTTAATTGCAGCCACTTGCATTAATCTCTTGGAACGGTTTCAGCATTGCGTGCAGGAGATTGAGAGTTTTAAGCAAGAGAGGTCATTGACCGAACATATGGAGAATGCTTTACTGAATCAGAAAGATGATGATATTGTCCCTTTGGATAATCATCATCTGGACAGCATCATTCAAATGGTTGGATTGATATCAAACCAAGATCTCTTAAAGGAAAGCATTGCTGTGGAGAAGGAGAGATTAAGATTCCAGGCCAGCAAGTCCAAAGAAAAAATGGATCAAATCGAACAATTGGTAGATCTCGTCTCGTGCATCCGTGAGCACATGATTCAAACAGAGTTTCTTGAAGTGGCTAAAGGTATTTCGATACCACCGTATTTTCGTTGTCCTTTGTCAACGGAACTCATGCTGGATCCGGTAATAGTAGCTTCAGGACAGACCTTTGACAGAACATCCATTAAGAAATGGCTTGATAATGGGTTAGCTGTTTGTCCCAGGACGCGGCAGGTGCTTACTCATCAAGAACTCATTCCAAATTACACGGTTAAGGCTATGATTACGAGTTGGTTGGAGGCAAACAATATCAACCTTGCTGCTAACTCTGGTCATAAGTATGATGGTGGTGATGCTTCATCCATGGCTAATAACATGGGTTCTCATGACTTCAACCGCACTGAGAGTTTTCGTTTTTCTTTACGGAGCAGCAGTTTTACCTCAAGATCATCACTTGAAACTAGAAATGGGTTTGAGAAACTAAAGATCAACGTACCTGCCAGTTTATGTGGGGAATCTCAAACCAAGGATCTTGAGATATTCGAACTTTTGTCTCCGGGGCAGTCTTACACTCACAGCAGGAGTGAATCAGTTTGCAGTGTTGTCTCGTCTGTTGATTATGTTCCTTCGACGACACATGAGACTGAAAGTGTTCCAGGGAACCACCAAAGCTCCAGTGAGATGTCTCCCAAGAAAAACTCAGAAACTTCAAGCAGTGTAAACCATGAGTATAGCGCAGCAAAGACTTATGAGTGTTCTGTACAGGATTTAGATGATTCGGGAACAATGCTGACTTCACATACCATAAAATTGGTAGAAGATCTTAAAAGCGGATCCAACAAAGTAAAGACTGCTGCTGCAGCTGAAATACGTCATCTCACCATTAGCAACACTGAAAACCGTGTTCACATTGGACGTTGTGGTGCTATCACTCCACTGCTGTCACTTTTATACTCAGAAGAAAAGCTAACCCAAGAACATGCGGTCACGGCTCTTCTGAATCTTTCGATTAGTGAACCAAACAAAGCCATCATTGCAGAAGCCGGGGCGATAGAACCGCTTGTTCATGTTTTGAACACAGGAAATGACAGAGCCAAAGAGAATTCAGCAGCAACATTGTTCAGTCTATCTGTTCTGCCAGTCAACAGGGAACGAATAGGCCAGTCTAATGCAGCTATACAAGCTCTGGTGAATCTTCTTGGTAAGGGAACATTTAGAGGAAAGAAAGACGCTGCCTCAGCTTTGTTCAATCTATCGATAACTCATGAAAACAAGGCTCGTATCGTGCAAGCTAAGGCGGTTAAGTATCTTGTGGAGCTGTTAGACCCAGATTTGGAGATGGTTGATAAAGCGGTTGCTCTTCTTGCAAATCTTTCTGCAGTTGGAGAAGGGCGTCAAGCAATCGTGAGGGAAGGTGGGATTCCGTTGCTTGTTGAGACTGTTGACTCAGGATCTCAGAGAGGGAAAGAGAATGCAGCTTCTGTGCTGCTTCAGTTGTGTCTGAACAGTCCTAAGTTTTGCACTTTGGTCTTGCAAGAAGGCGCCATACCTCCACTTGTTGCCTTGTCTCAGTCTGGTACACAGAGAGCAAAAGAGAAGGTAAAGACTAGATTCATCTTCTGCGGTTACACGAAAACACACCAAGTTCGGTTTCTTATAGATGGAGATAACTAAATATTATTGTTCTTTGCAGGCACAGCAGCTTCTCAGCCACTTTCGAAACCAGAGAGATGCAAGGATGAAGAAAGGTAGATCATGATTCATGAAGAGACAGAGATGCATTTTTCCATTTTTCCATTTCCCTCTGGAGATTTATTTTGTGAGAAAGTTTCTTTTTGCTAAGAACATTAATTAGCTGGAGAATAGTGTCTCCTTTTGTGTTGGGGGGTTTGGTATGAGGTGTGTTAATGTTGCTGTGTAGTAGTAGTAATATGTATGTGAAATTTGTGAGTTTCGAGTATATATAGGCAAATGAAGTTTTACTACATAACACATATATATAGAGTAAATCATCACATGCCCAAACTCTAAACCCATTTGAATCAGTATATCTATGTTACAGTCCTCAAAATGTTTGGCGTGGTTTTGCTTTGTTTCTTTACAGACAAAACAACAGAACCCTCCCAAAGATTCATATAGCTTGCCACTTAACTTAAACATTGGATTGATGTCAAAATTTGTTCTTTACCTTGGCTGTGGCTGTGAAGCAAAAGAGGGCTATAGGGGTTAATGAGTCTATGATGTGATGGACTAACCAGACCAATGCAGCATCTCAGCCATTGATGGAGTCTGTAAAGCCTGGAAAAAGCTCCACAATGTTTTTTTTTATTTTTATAACTAAAAGTTCTCGATAGGAAAAAAGTAAAGTAATTCGACGAAAAAAAAGAAAAATTGCAAGTCAACCAAAAGACAAAAAGTAAATGAGATGATGTGAAGTTAGTTCAAGTCAAAATGGATTATGCTATTATGCGGCTACAGTTAGCTGTTTATCATTGTTTAAAATTTAGGCCTAACTAGGAATTACTAGAAAATTATTTTTCTAATAACAAATATTTCCTGCAAACATAATTGTAATCTTTAATTACGTTTATTTTTTTGTATTACTAAGAGATTTAAATCTCCTCAAAATAGGAGAAATATTTTTTATTAAAATATATTTTAAATTATATACACTTAGTAATTATTTACTATATTTAACCTCAAAACAAATATACATCGAAATCTTCTTCATAAAAATACAAAAAAAAAATGATGATAAAAACAGCTATCTTCTCATATTCACAATTCTAGCTAATCGCATCGTTACCGCACGCGAATCGCAATCGCACTTTAAAAGGATTGTGGTAGAAGGGTGTATAGTAGTGATCACGTTAAGATTAACCTGACCACCAATCTGTCACTCTTTATTTTACACAATTTCTTTATTATTATTCCCCTTTTTTATATATATATAATTCATTTCATTCTCCTTCTTACTCTATCTTTATTTCTCGTCTCTCTATTGTCTCTCTCTCTCACTCACACACGATCCAATGACGACGAGCAACAACGTGAGCGGATGTTTCGGAGACACGAAGCTGACCAAAGTGTTCGTAGGAGGATTGGCTTGGGACACTCACAAAGAAGCAATGTATGATCATTTCATCAAGTATGGTGATATCTTGGAGGCTGTCATCATCTCCGACAAACTCACTCGCCGTTCCAAAGGCTATGGCTTTGTCTGTTCCTCTCCTTTCCTTCTTTATCTCATTTCTATTTTCTTTGTGTTTCTCATTGATTTTTTTTTTGTAGGTGACTTTCAAAGATGCGGAAGCCGCGAAGAGAGCTTGCGAAGACTCAACTCCGATCATCAATGGCCGCCGTGCCAACTGCAATCTCGCCTCCCTCGGTAGCCGCCTTCGTAAATCCCCCACCATCTCCTCTCCTCCTCAACAAGGTTCATCTAAATTTTCTTACGTATAAAAAAATTATATACACATATATAAATGGTCATAATGTCGACATATATGAATTTTTCTATGCGGAGATTGTGATGTGAAAAAGTTGTCAAGGGAATCGTGATGGCATGGTTAAGGGTGTGATGTGTATATGATCTAATGCTAAGAGTTAATAACACTTGAAATTTGGACCAAAAAAAAAAAAAAAAAAAAACTTTATAGATAAGAGACATTCTTCCAAGGATTAAACCTTGAGGATCAATTTGCTATAATTCAGACTTTTTAGAAACCATCAAATTATTCAAAACCAACTTTAACAGTATCATCAATGATGTTTTGACATGTGAAGGACCAAAAAATGGGAACAGGGCCACACCACCACTTGTAGGGAATCAAGCTCAATGGTACTACCCGTCTGGATTTACTAACCAGCAACAACATCATCATCATCATCAAGCCGTTCCTTTCTATGGGTAAATTATTTTCGACGGTCTAGTCTTCTTCTAAATGTACCTAAGTTAATTGATTGGTCCGGTCTTGATATTAAATTCAGGTACACTTCCCCCTACGTCTCCCCGAACATGACCTTTAATCAAGTAAGTATTCTGATTTCTACTTTAAAAACATAAAAAAAAAAAAAAAATCGATATGCTTTTATGTTTCTCCACTTATGAAATAAATTTATTAATTTGTGATGGAATGTAATGAACAGAAAGTTGGATACGTTGGAGGAACCTATATGAACGGACACTATGCACCAATGCAACCACAACCGCAACCGCAGTATTTCCAACATCAAATGTATAGTGGAGGACGAGTTGTGGTTGGGGCAAGTCCTATGGTGCCTTTCTACACTGTCTATCCTTATCATCAGTCTCAAGCCATCGGGTTCCCACCACCTTCCTTTTCGAAACCCCTTTCTTTTTCCACTCCTCCCATATCAGGTACTTTTGCTCATTCTATTTTCTAAACCTTATAATGAAAGCTTGTTTAGTAAAATGATATCCAAATATGACATATATATGGCTAATTAATTAATTAAGTACTATTGCAATTATCAATTGAACACATACGTCTTTTTAGTTAACATCGATCATTAGATTTTTTGTTTTGTTTACGTCAACGTCATTGGTTTTATTTGTTTGTATTAATTACGGTTAGAATTGTTATTCACGATTTAAAAGAATCAAAGTGTTTTATTTTTTAATCCCAGTGTAGTTATACTACAAATTACTCAACCATCTAGCTTCTGTCTATCCATCTATTTTGTCACCGTACATATATATGCACAAAATAAAACTGATGACACACATGCATACACAAGTTGGTCACGTTATTAATTTGATGTCAGTCATGGCCTCATGTGCCCATGATGTGGTATCACATGGATCCACCCTCAGCTAGCTAGGCTCTGCTTTGACACGTGATCCTTCGTTGTAGCACGTGTCTCTGTAATAATTTAGTTGGATCTTGGTGCTTATAGGTTAATATAATACGAAAAGGCACCTTACATGCAAGATGTTGTGTGATCTTCGTGTGTCGGAAAATATATATTAAACTGATATTATAAAGATTTGCTTTGTTGACTCTTGAATAGGAGTTGGAGGAGAAAGCATACAGAAGAAGACCATAAATTGATAGCTGTTGATCAAACGACACAGCCCAAATATTCATTTTCTCCATCTCACCAATTATGCTTTAATTTTTTTTTTTATTAGAGACATGTATTTCTAAAATTTAATTTTGTTACATTTAATAATTTATTCATTTAAGCTAGCTAATGGAGTTTCTTTTTAGGGCAATTCTCAAAAATAGCACAAAATAAAGTTTTTGTGACATTTTTAGCTCATATTTTTATTTAAGACACAATTAGCATTTTTATTAAAGGATAATCCTAATCTCATATTTTTAAGGTTTAGGATTTAGGGTTTAGGGTTTAGAAAACCCTAAACCCTAAGCCCTAAACCCTAAATTGTACTCCTACCCCCTAAAAACTATACCCTAAATTCTAATATAGTCAACCCAAACCAAAAAAATTAAATTGTGAACTTCATAAAATGCTATTTTTGTACTAAATAAAAATGTGAGCTATTTTTGGAACAAAAACTTGTTTTGGTGCTATTTGAGGGAATTTCTCTTCTTATTATTTGTTTTTTTTCGGAAAAAAATCACAAAGGTAACTTTATGAACCTGGTAACTCTAAATGCATAAATAAATAATGATGTAAGAATAATGTCATCGATGTATATTGACACCGTATGTATGAGAGATTTGAATATTCCTAGTATCCCTTGTTGGAACATCTACACACTGTTCTACTTCATTACGAATGGATGAATGTAACGATGTACTTATCTCTTGGGCTGGGCTAAACATGAGATTACAGAAAAGTTTTAAACCAAACTCAAGTCATATATAGTCTAGATCCTTAAAGAAAAAAAACAAATGATCTCTCTCACTTTATCCTCGTCCTCTTTCTCTTTTCCTTGCCTCATTTCTTTTATAGATACACCACCACAATAGCGATACTATAGATCTTGTTCTTATATTCACAAATAGTTAATTGTATACTCTAATACTCTCACATGAACTATATTCATGACATTCAGTTAACAATATTTTTACATATTAACTGCATGCACATAATTAATTTTCTTCACCAGTAGTTATATTCATAAATAAACAGTTAATATATATATATATATATATATTAATTTTTTAATGTATTAATTAACCTTACAATGCAAAAGGTTCTTCTAGCACACCATTAAACTCGAAATGCACTAATACGGAAATCTGAAAAAGGGTCTTTCAGTTCCATTGAAAAGTTTGATGTCAAAAGTGAAAACAACTAGATTTTAGGGTGAAAAACAACATTTGTGAAAAAGTGAGGGTTTTTATCAGAAAGATAAAAAGTGAGGTTTTCGATTAAATGGATCGTAAGATACTCTCTCTTCGGGTATCGACTTTTCTTCTTCAACATACACTGGTCTCTGTAACTGAGGCCCAAGCCCTTCCCTTTTTTTTTTGATTCTCTTCTCCAATTCTCGCGAGCTACATCGTTTCAGGTAATTGCGTCAATTGTTTTAAGCTTTCTCGTTGTTAATTTCACTTCTGGGTTTCTATGGAAATCTGGAAAATTTCATAATAATTTAGCTCTCTTTTTATATATAAGATCTATCGATATGTATTGAGTAATTTCTGAGTTGCAATCAGATAAATCCCCAATGGAGGAACAGAGAGAAGACAGTGAGTTTGTTGGTGATTGCAGTGAGCCCATGGAGGAAGCTGGTAAGGGTTCTAAAACTGAAACCCTAATTGGTGAAGATGTAACCACAGTAGAGGTTTCGGATTTAGGTGCTATTGAAGCTGATGTTGGAAGCGTTGAGGATACGATTGGTGAAGAGACTAAGGATAAAGTTGAGAAGACAATTAGCTCTGTTGATGTTGAAAGAACTGAGCTTGAAACTGAGTGTGACGGAGATGCTTTAACTGTTGAGGTGAAGCCTGTAGATGAGAGAGAGGGCTCTGAGCATTGTGATGACGTGGTGAGAGTCAATGAGACGGCTGAGCCTGAAGTTGTGAGTAAAAATGGAGAAGATGAGTGTGTAATCTCTGCTGGGAATGAAGTGAGTGATGCAACGGAGAAATGTGAAGTGGAAGTTAATGGCGGTGCTTCTGTTGCTGTCAAACAAAGTGTTGGAGTTGAAAAGTCCCAGCAAAGTTCAGTTGATGGTGAGACGCTTTCTGTTGCTGAAGATCTAGCTGACCAAGAGAAGGAATCAACAAAGGAAAACGAGGAGGATGACAACAGAATGGGTGTTGATAGCGAACAAGACAAGGAAGAGAAAGAGGAGGAGGAAACAAATGGAGGACATCTAGGTACTGTTTCGGAAGAAGCAATAGCCAATGCTAATCAACAAGAAGAAAACGGAGAAGCCATGGATATCGATTATGCGGCAGAGGAACAGGTGGAAAAGGATGGTGAAGTAGGTGGCGCTTTGGATAACGCTTTCAATGAATCTGCTGGTGCAAGTGTGGTACATATCCAAGATGGTCCAATAGCTGAAGCTGATGTGAATGATTCCACTGTTGTAAATGAAATGGAAATTGATGAACGCAAAGATAACGTTGATATGGCAACTGATCTTACCCAAACAATCGAATCTGCTGATTTAGCAAACCCAAATAGTCCCACAGAAGATGCTGCTACAGGTGAAGTTGAACCGGTGGATCATAATGCTCTTTTTGATCCAAGTTCTGATATTACCAACTTTATTGATTTCAGTGGTGTATCATCTTGGTCAGGAAATATACAAGACCTTAAAACCGAAACCAGGAATGTATCTTTGAAAGAGGATACAAAAGCTACTGACATGGCAGAGGAAGTTGCGACGGTGGGTATTGAAAATGAATCGAATGAAGCCCGTGTTGCTTTGGAATCAGAATCTCCAGCTGCTGCTGCTGCTACTGATTGTTCAAAAGAGGCTTCTGATGCAATTTTGGGATCTGTAAATAACCAAGAAGATAAAGATCTTGAAAGCTTAGATAAGAAGAAAGCAGATCAACAAGACACAATGAGAGAGGAAGATGACATTACTCATGAAGCTCCAAGTACCGATCCAAACCAAAAGGAAGATACAGAAATGGAAGAAATTCCCAACAATTCTGATTATGCTGATGAAGAAGCTGATTCTGACATCAAAACCAATGGTGTGAAACGAAAGGCTGATGTCCTGACTGAGGATTCTCCAGTAGAAGGTAGGAAGACTGTTTCATTTGCTAAGGTGTCTTTTGCCCAAAGGCCGTCTTTTAAGATCGGGGCATGCATAGCCAGAGCTGCTAGTCAGATGGCAGGATCTCCTTCAGTTTTGAAGGGTAGTAACTTTGGTGACGAAACTCTTTCTGTTGAAAGTTTTGTATCCCAGCTTTACTGTGCAGCAACAGACCCTGTAAAAGAGCACATTGTATCTGACATGGCTGCTGGCTTTTTCTTAGACTTCCGAAACTCAACAGCTTTGCAGCAAGTTACCCCGGAAAAGGTAAGCAATAAAAGAGGTAGACCATCCAATTCTAATGTAGGAGGAACCGAAGCATTTGAGTTTGAGGAAATGGGCGACACATACTGGACTGACAGGGTGATTCATAATGGTGGTGAAGAGCAAACGCCACATACTGAGAAAGAAGATTATCAAGTTGTGCCGGTTGACTTGAAACCTGCTCAGGTTCAAAGGACTCGTCGACCATACAGAAGACGACAGTCTCAGATTAGTATTCCTCTTCCAGCCTCAGACAAACCGGCAAACTTTGATGAGAATGCACCAGCTGAGCTTATAATGAAATTTTCTGAAGCGGATACTATACCTCCTGAGAAGAGCCTGAGTAAAATGTTCAGGCATTTTGGACCAATAAGGGAGTCACAAACTGAAGTTGACAAGGAGAATAACCGCGCTAGAGTAGTTTATAGGAAAGGTACCGATGCCGAGGTTGCTTACAACAGCGCAGGAAGGTTCAGTATTTTTGGGACTAAAGCTGTGAATTACGAGCTGAGCTATACAATAACTGAAACATTCAAAGTTCGGCCTTATATTGTGTCTTTAGGCGAGGAGGATGCATCACTATGTCTTACATCCTAGATGTAGTTGGTTGCTTCAGGCATGGTTCAGGTAAATTTGCTTCTTTTTTTTCATACTCGAATGCTTAAACTATAATAAGCCCGCTGGTTACGTGTTGGTCTCTGAATGCATAGTGTTTTCTCTTCTTTTTTTTGCTTCTTTCTTTTACTATGGTAGTAATAACTAATAACATAGGATAGGTGTGGACTTTTCAATGTAGGTAGAATGAGAAGAGATATATGCATAGTAGCCTGGTAGATTGAAGCTAGGAAGTTAATATATCCCCATTAAAACATAGATGAAGACTAAGTGATGAAACCATGTCTTTGCTTGTTGTGTTTTGCTTAAAAGGGAATTATATGGATCTCTTCATAAGGGATTGTAAATTGAGTTTGGATTCAAACAGAATGGTTGATCTTGTTGTGTTTCAGGTGAAGACAATGGGCAATGCATCAAGAGAAGTAAACGATGAAGTGGCTGAATGGATTTGAGTGGAGGCGCTTGTACTTGTGTGTTTTGTTACCTGTTACTAGGTAGAGAGATTTAGGCTGTGTAATATATAAGAAATCATGTAATATCCAGAGTTGTCGAGTATCTGTTATTGTCGAGGTTAGAGAAGTAGTTCCCTTTATTTTGGTTACAATGACGTTTTATTAAATTTGCTGTTTCTAAACCAAGTGATGTGAGAACATTGCTGGCAATTTGGAGCAATAGATGATTGATTATTCGACCAAGTCAAATTTTTATGTTCAATATTTGGGTTACTTAATGACAATTGGATTTTGATTTAATAAATATTTAATTTCCAACAAAAAAAAAGAAAAAGAAAAAGAGCAACGTGGATTGATCGAGACGGTCGATTAAATAGATCATAGGATGCATTCATACAGATACAGTAGCTCGCTCTCCAAGTATACATTTTTTTTTTTGATAATACATTATTCTAATATTACGAACAACATAGGAAATATGGTGTCGTTGAGTGACGAGAACACGCTCGACTGACGAATTCAGTTAGATCTCTCTGTTTCTCGGCCTCAGTCGTCGCCAAGCTCTCACCTTGTTTCGTTTCTCTAATTCTTGCAAGATCTATAGAGGTAAACTCCTTCAATTTCACCTGTTTTTTTTGGGGGACTTTCATGCTTATTGTGAATGCCCTTTGCCTCGATTTCTCTTCCAAGTTTCGGCCATCGATATATTTGAGTAATTTTGAGTTTCTACCAGATAATTCCCAATGGAGGAACAAAGAGAGGATACTGAGTTTATTGGTGATTGCATTGAGTCCGTTGAGGAAGTCGGTAAGGGACAAAGCTTATCTTCTAAAGCTGAAACCCTAGATGTTGATGATGCCAATACCGTTGAGATTTCGGATTCAGTTGTTTCCGATGTTAATGGGACCGATGAAAACCTAAATTGTGGAGGTTCAGCTACTGAAGATGGCAATACGGCTAATTCGGGTTCTGATGAGAAAGTGAAAGCTGATTTTGGGGATGTTGAGGATATCGTTGGTTCTGTAATTGGCGACGAGAGTAGTGAGAAAACCGTAAGCTCTCATGATTTTGTAACCTCTGCTGGGAATGAAGTCACTGCTGACAAGGAAATATGTGAAGTTGAAGATAATGGTGCTGCTTGTGATGTCGTGGAACAAATTGTTGAAACTGATAAGTCCCAGCAATGTTCCGCCGATGTTGCAGAAGATAAAGCTGACCAAGAGAAGGAATCATCAACAAAGAAGAGTGAGGAGGATAATAACAAAATGGATGTTGATAGCAAACAGGCGGATAAAGAGAATGTTGGTCTTAATGAACAAGGAAATTCGGGATCTGAGATCGAAGTTGCTAATCATTCAGAGTCTGCACAAGTTCCAGAGGAGTCTACCCAATTAGCCAAAGGGGAAACAAATGAAGAAAATTCTGCAACTTTTTCGGAAGTTTGTGCTCCTGCTCAAGTATCTCGTGACGAAGAAATAACCAATGGTAACAAGAAAGAAGAAAACGGAGAAGCCATGGAAATTGATTATGCGGCAGAGGAACAGGATGTTACAGTAGGTGGCCTTTTGGATAATGCTGGCAATGAATCTGATGCACCAATAGCTGACGCTGACAGAAACGATTCCAGTATAGTAAAGGAAATGGAAATTGATAAACATAAAGATAACGCTGATACGGCAAGTGATCTTACAGGAACAATCGAATCTGCTGATTTAGCAGACCCAAACAATCCCACTGAAGATGCTGCTGCTCCAGGTGAAGTTGAACCGTTGGATCATAACGGTCTTTTTGATCCAAGTTCTGATATTACCAACTTTATTGATTTCAGTGGTGTATCATCTTGGTCAGGAAACATACAAGACCTTAAATCCGAAACCAGGATTGTATCTTTGAAAGAGGAGTCAAAAGCTACTGACATGGTAGAGGAAGTTGCCAAGGTGGGTATCGACAATGAATCGAATGAAGCCCGTGTTGCTTTTGGAGCAGAATCTCCTGCTGCTACGGATTGTTCAAAAGAAGCTTCTGATGCAATTTTAGGATCTGAAAAAGACCAAGAAGGTAAGGATCTTGAATGCGTAGACAAGAAAACAGCAGATGAACAAGATACAATGAGAGAGGAAGAAGACATTACTCATGAAAATCCAAATATTGATCCAAACCAAAAGGAAGATACAGAAATGGAAGAAAATCCAAACAATTCTGATTATGCTGATGACGAAGCTGGTTCTGACATCAAAATCAGTGGTGTGAAGCGAAAGGCTGATGTCCTGAGTGAGGATTCACCCGGAGAAGGTAGGAAGACTGTTTCATTGGCGAAGGTGTCTTTTACTCAAAGGCCGTCTTTTAAGATCGGTGAATGCATAGCCAGAGCTGCTAGTCAAATGGCAGGATCTCCTTCAGTTTTGAAGGGTAGTAACTTTTGTGATGAAACTCTTTCGGTTGAGACTTTTGTATCCCAGCTTCACTGTGCAGCGACAGACCCTGATAAAGAGAACGTTGTATCTGACATTGCTTCCGGCTTTTTCTTAGATTATCGAAATTCGATTTCACAGCAAGTTACTCCGGAAAAGATTAGCAGTAAAAGAGTTAAACTATCAAATTCTAATGCAGGAGGAACCGAAGCATTTGAGTTTGAGGAAATGGGCGACACATACTGGACTGACAGGGTGATCCATAATGGTGGTGAAGAGCAGACGCCATCTACTGAGAAAGAAGATTATCAAGTTGTGCCGGTTGAGTTGAAACCTGCTCAGGTTCAAAGGACTCGCCGACCATACAGAAGACGACAGTCTCAGATCAGTATTCCTCATTCAGCCTCAGTGAAACCCGCAGACTATGATGAGAATGCACCAGCTGAGCTTATAATGAGCTTTTCTGAAACGGATACAATACCTCCTGAGAAGAGTCTGAGTAAAATGTTCAGGCATTTCGGACCTATACAGGAGTCGCAGACTGAAGTTGACAAGGAGAAAAACCGCGCTAGAGTAGTTTTTAAGAAGGGTGCTGATGCCGAGGTTGCTTACAATAGCGCAGGGAGGTTCAACATCTTTGGGACCAAGGCTGTGAAATACGAGCTCAGCCATACAATTACTGAAACATTCAAAGTTCAGCCTTATGTTGTGTCTTTAGGCCAGGAGGATGGAGCGCCGTGTCTTCCCTCTTCGATGTAGTTTTGGTTCAGGTAAATCTGCTTCCTTGCCTCTCCCCTGTGTTATAATGTCTTTCGTGCCACTTCTGATCTTTCCGTTCATGCTCGAATGCTTAAACTACATAGCCTACTGGTTTGAAAGCTCATTTGTTGTTTCTCTGGAGGCATAGTTTTTCGAATTGTTTTGATTATGGTATTAATAGCAAAGGTGTTCACATTAGTAGCCTGAGAAGAATTGGATGTGTTGTGTTTTTCCTTTAAAAGGGCATATATGAATTTCTTCTGAGGGGTTCTAAATTGGATGTGATGTGTTGATTTTGTGTTTCAGGTGAAAACAATTGGCAAGCATCAAGAGAAGTAAACGATGAAGTAGCTCATTGGATTGGAGGCTCTTGCTTGTGTTTTGTTGCCTTTTAGGTAGGGAGAGTTAGGCTTTGTAATATGAGAAAACATGTATTTTCTAGAGACGAGAGTTCTTGGTTATATGTAGTTGTGGAGGCTAGAGAGGTAATCTTCTTTTTTTTTTTTTTTTTCTTTTTGGTGCCTAAACATATGATTTGTTCTTACTAAACCAAGTAATATTAGGAGTGTTGCTGAAGTGATTTGGAGCCATAAATTTGGAGCCTTATGTTGTTAAGTGGGATGATTCCAAATATACAACCGATACGTGGTTACTTTGATACAGGGAGTAATCCGGTTTAATAACAAGCAGGGAGTAATCCGGTTTAATAATAAGCAGGGAATAATCCAGTTTAACCGACAAAAAAACCGATTCTGAAATCCGAATCTATGATCTATCCAAAAAAAAAAACGATTTCATTTTAATATTTTTTGTTCCATTTCGTTATTTAAAAGTTTGAAGTAAACTGACCAAATCCAAACCCGAATGTATTTGTTATAATCCGGTTTCTATATTTTTTGTGAACCGGAAATCCAAACCAATCCATGGCTTGCGAGAGTTGAGAGACTGTTGGTTGATCTTATCTCTAAAGATATTTGAGTCAACGTTGTTTGACAAAAGAAAAAAGATATTTAGTCAACTCTATTAAACTAACGGCGTTAGTTAAACTTGTTACAAATTATATGACGGGAGGGAACCCCAAAAATTTTCGACCAAATTTTTTGAAAAAACTTGGGATTTCACGCCCTTTCCTCTTCCCTCCCACTTCACTTCCAACCTTTTTTGTTGTTTTCCCCCAAATTTACAAAGTAGAGAAATAATAGAAAACCTAGCCTGCCTCGCCGTCGAGATTCACGCCACGACGAGCTCGTAACCGGCGACATCGATTCCTCTATCGCCACGCCGCTGGGTTTGAATGTTTACATCGCTAAGAGATTAATAATCGAGCGTGGTGAGTATGTTCCTATCTCTGATTTACGTTTTAAATTGGATTAGATTAGATTTATTCGCTTGTAAATTCTTCGCTGGTGCTACTCACCAGTTTCTAGGGTTCATAAGGTTTTACTTTTTAAGGGTTGTGGGGATAACTTATTGATTTGTAGTGATAAATGAAATTTGGGATTGGATAAACAAATAGTAAACTGTGCCTCGGATTTTCTGATGTGATTTTTATGGAAGACTTTGAGTAGGTAAATTTGGGGGATCAAGCAAACAGCATTATTTGGAAATGGCGAAAGTAGTTGCTCCTGGTGCTTTTGGTAGTTCTCTTCAGATCAATGGAGGGTCCAAAGCTGTATCAAAAGCTAAGAGAAAGACGCCATCTGAACTGAGAGTAAGTTTGTTTCCCTATCTTCATCGTGCAATGTTTTCTACGTTGAGTTGAAAGTTATCTTTGAAGATTGTTCATCTAAATACTCTTCTTACTAAATAGGGAGAACAATTGAAACGGACTGGTTCTGCGGACCAAGCTAAAGCGGCTTTTGATGCTTTGCGCCCTTGCAAAAGGTAAATATCATCACCCTCTCTAGTTTTTGAACTTATATTTTTCTTACTTAATAGATCATCTTGGTGCAGTAATGCTGACACAGAAAATGGGCTCAAGAAACAAGAGCTTTCGAAGAATCCAAAATACATAGAGATGCGTATGGATGAACTATACCCTGTCAAAAAGGCTAGGCCTTGGATGCTCTCTAGCAAAGAAAACTCTAAGGTTCATGACCCTTCTGATTCTAATTCTTGGTTCCTTTGATGATTTGATCTTTTGAATAAAAAATGTAAAAGTCGCTTTATAGTTTACTACACATTTTCTTTATTAGTTGAATTTTCTTTACCACAGGAAAATGCTTCGAAAGAGCAATCCAACAGCCTAATCAATGTTTCTTTACTCTCAAATGTTGCTGCCAACAAAAGACAACTTATTCGGTAAAATCCGTCAGGCAATTTCTAGCTGGAGTAAGCTTACTGTCTGCGCTTTAATGTATGCTAATGCTTTAATGTCTTAGCAGTGAAGACAACACTGCTTCCACTGAAGCTTCTGATGATATTAAGGCTGAAGCTCGTCAAACAAATGAGAGATGTCGCCAGAGCATATTTCGCAGTGTCACAGAACTTTCAACCAGGGGTGAAGAATTATCCTGCTTTCCAGATATTGATATGGTATGCTTCACTCGGTAGCCTTTGAATCTGTCAGATAGTTATGTATCTGGTCCTGGTAAAACTGATATCATCTTTCAACAGAGCCAAGCACTGAAAGGACTTGCCACTTGTGAACCATTGCTGGTTCATCCTGGCAATATAACTGGAAAATCTGATACAGCCTCATTAAATGGAAATTTCATGTCCGAGTTCCAAGTTCCTGGGCAAAAGATTCCTCTGGACCTTTCCATGAAGACTTATGCTCGACTTGTTTCCTCTACTTCATTAGATTGGTGAGTTGAACTATTTCTGATATTCCTGTACATTGTGTAGTAAGAACAGAATCTTATGTTGGTTGTAGGTGAATCTTAGTGATTCCTCCTGGACCTCTCGTATTAGTTCAATACATACCACTTATTCATTGATGATACTAGATGAAAATATGTTTTGTTATCAGGCAGAAGTATTCCCTTTGTTTTTCTTTTCTTCTTCTTATTATATCTTGTTGACTTAACCTTTTTCTTTTGCGTCAAAGTTTGATTCATTCTATTTTATTTCCATTCTTATGTTGTTCTAGGTTACATAGGTCAATCATGGGAAGCACCTACAATGGTATGCCACAGCTGAAGTCGCTGTCGTGTAATGGGGTAAATCAAGATAATAGTAGTAGTTCTGGATCACCTGTGGTTTCCCAGGTGTTAAATTCCATGTCGCTACACTCATGGGTTTATCCTCAGTCCACCTTGCCTCCTTTTATCATATCGGCCTTGGTAGCATCTGGATCAGATAGAGGTTTGTTATTGAGAGTTCATAAGCTAAACCTTCTTATCAGTCATCGTCTTTCTTAATTTTATTTAAGAGATCCTCATTTTGCTATTTTTAGGTGAAAATGATTTCCTAAAAAATCGAAAATTGGCATGGGAGGATGCTTTTCGAAGTCTATATTATATGTTTCGGAAGAATCTCTGCAAAATATTTTATGGTAATTCCATCTTCTTTTTGCCTTATTCAGATTTGATGTTTCTTTTGGTATAACACACTAGGTTAATGAAGGCAACTTCAGTGGCACTGGATACCTGTAGTGCTTATATACTGTTGTTACATGTAGGTGCAAATATTTTCCGCAGAGACATAGATTCTTCTGCATTTTGTTTACCTCTAACACTTCTGTTTAGAAGAACTCGGTATAAAACTTGCGTTTACTTTGGCAAAGATGCATAAAAGTCAAGTTAATCTTTAGTGCTATTCAAATGTGAACTTTCATCCACAGCTTCTTTTTCATGTTCCATCTCTCTTATTATGTCGTACTCTTGAAATGAGACTAAATTTATTTGTGCATTATTTGGCTTGTAGTCTGTACTTCTCAGTTTGTGGCAATGTTCACCGGAAGCTATGAGTCAGGGGGAGTTAAACGCTCATGCAATGGCTATATCACCCAGTCAACTAGAAAATTTAGAGCCATGCTTAAAGACCTTGTAAGATATGTTACTTTGGTATTGTTAAGCCTTTTGCCTTGTTTAGTTTACATAGGATGTTTGTGTTTTGCGTTCCGTGAGACTTTAAAACTAGTGTAACTAGGCTGCAGCATGCTGATCTGCTATCACATTTGTTTTTTCAGTTTTGATATTCTGAACAAGTTCCTAGATTGACTGCTTCTTTGATAGGACTTTTTGAATTTTAAATTTTACTAAATTTGCTTTGAATATGTTTTTCGCAGGACATTTGCTACTCTATGCCTCTTTGCAAAACTAAAATGGATCAGACCACAGTTGAAGATCTTGCTGAACTCTCAGAGATAGAGAATGACCTTGGCCAGGTTTGTGCGCCTTAAGTTACCTATTCAGGAAATATTTTTTTTTCTATGTGCATATTCCACTATTATGAACCATGTGAAACCACCTGCGATTGTACATGAGAGATTATTGTCGTATTTTTCTGACTCCTTGTAATGGATGCAGATTCGTCGTTCGCGTTCCGTCTCAAACATAGATAATACTCCAGAATCATTCTTGGCTTTTGTCGGAAATGAGAGCGTACATGGATTGTATGATCTTCTGTTAAATTATAGGTGCGTATGAACATTTTTTGAATAAGAAATTACATGTTGTGCACATGTAAATCTTGTTAATGAATTTGAATTATGTATATAACCATTGTTTCTCAATCATGCATAGGTCTTCTTTTGGATTTCTTCCCACCGCAGACGTTCCTGTATTATATTCACCAGTGCCATTTCAGAATGCTGCACTTTCTTCTCCTGAGGTATATTCACACATTTGCTGCTTTGTTCTGTAGTCTGTGATTATTTTGCTGAGACATTCTTATTCTATATGCTAAATTTTCGACAGTACTTGTTCTTTGATCTCCAGAT
Source organism: Barbarea vulgaris (assembly GCA_963667165.1). NCBI lineage: Eukaryota > Viridiplantae > Streptophyta > Magnoliopsida > Brassicales > Brassicaceae > Barbarea > Barbarea vulgaris. The sequence continues at coordinate 29,775,451 of OY763888.1, read as the reverse complement.
TAAGTGCATGGAGATGGTAAAAACAGAACGTACAAGTTGCTACATGGTTGAGATTAAAGGCGAATATATTCCACCGTGGATTATTAGCAATATGTGTGCAAGTGCGGGTGCTAAGGAACAAAACTTTGAAGCCAGGTTCGTTGATGCAAGATCTCTCATCTTCTCTCCCGAACCAAAAACTGAAAACTTGTTAGAAAATGCTAACATTCTGTGAGTTGATTTCAGCTTTGTGACTGAGCCAACATCGGTTAACTTAAACATTGGTCTACCACAAGTCCCTGAAATTACTGACCCTGAGTCTCGAGTCATAGAAGGCACAGGAGAAACAAACGATGATGCATCTGGCATTCCTGGAGCTGTGGTCTGTCCTCAGCTTCTATCAGGCCATCTCAAGAGCTTGAAGTATTGCAACAAGTCTTACACGGTTTCGCTCTCTCCCTCGTGATCTGTATTTGCTTTGAATTCTCTTATGTTCCAGGTTTTCATCATTATATGTATGAATGTTCCCTAAAATCAAATCATTAACCCAATGGTAACTTATATTGGCAATTTGGCTGGACATATCAAACTCGCTTGATGGCAATGCACAAGAATACGTTGGTTTGAATCTTAATTTTATTCATGCATCGGTGTTTCTTATTTTGTCAAAACCTATGAACTTTGGCCTGACGTGGAGATGCGAGAGTCCAAAAAAAAGGGGAAAAAATTAACTTTGGATTAATAAATTGAACAAGATTCTGAAACCATCCCCGTCCATGTTTGATTGCAGTACAGAGCAATGTACATTCATTTTGCACTAACTAAGCCAAAGAAACCTGAACAAAAATGGAAATCTAGACATGTGAACTAGTCAAACATCTCCATCTCCTAGTTCCAGATCCCTCGCCTAGCATCATAAGCATCCCCATATTATTTGCTGACAACTCATAAACATACCTGCAAAGCAAATTTATTATTGTATTCATCAGAAAGCAGTAATTACCACAAAGCAAGTACTTTCTACTCGTAAATCTGCTTACTTGTTTCGCCTGGCTTTTCTTTTCCACAAAACGAAAGACACAATCCACTGAAACACAAGAATGAAGGAAGAACAAAATTCAGGCTTACACAGAGTTTCAGTATGCTACATGTGAGAGTTAGATAAGGAGAGAATTGTTTTGATTTATTTACCTTGAAGACCATTACTACAGAGAATCCTTTAAAAGATGGCATTTTGCTAACCGGGTTTCGCCTGTTTGTTGTGCTGGTTTCCTTACTTAACTGCTGTGCGATTTCTTTCAGCAACACCAACTGAGCTTTGTCTGTCCGCATCGATACAATGATCTGTCTCAATGATTCTTTGTCTGCTTCAAGTGCTTGAAGCCTTGTGTAAAGCTTCTCAATATCTGGCTCATTAACTCCTTGCTGAGTCGTGAAGGGTTCTTGATATCTCGGAGAATTCCATTGATCACCATTTAACCTTCCCTTACTCATCTTACTAGGCTCGTCATCAATCTTAACTTCAGAAACTCCCACGCTAATTGAATCAATAGTATAAACTCTGTCGCTACTACTAGACATGGGAGAGTCTGCAAAAAATGTGCTCTTTATTTCTTTTGCAGTTCCTAAAGGCGAATTTGGATCATAGTATGGCCACCTTGGCGAGTGACCAACTATCACCTTTTCTTCAATCTCAACACTACAATCTGGTCCGCTCGGGTTCTCATCCACACTACAATTCAAAGTAGTATATTCGCAGGGGTAAACATCAATACCAACCGTGCTAGAGTCTCTACCAAAACCAAGTATCTGATCATGCATCTCAGCTTCGGTTAGCCCATAGCTCAACAATCTTTTCTTGTATGCTTCGACCTCATAAGTCAAGGCCTCGATAGCTTGCTCTTTCTCATACAACAAACCCTCCAAAATCGAGAGCTTATCTTGGTCATGTGTCATTTTCTCCTCCGCATATGCTTTGAATTGCCGAGCTTCCATCTGTATCTCAGCCTTTTCTCTCTGCAACCTCAGTATCATCGACATTGTCTCATTGGCTGCTGATGCAGCAGCGTTTCTCTCCTCTTCAAGCTCTGAATGAAGATCTTTAACTGTTTTCCTTTGGCTAGAAAGAGCCTCAAGCAAAGCTGCACATTCATTCTCAACTAGTATCTTGGCGTTTGAAGATGAATCAGAAGAACCTCGTAACAACATAATGTTCCCTTGTTTGAATTCGTTGAACTTTCTTTTCACGGTTCTAGTCCAAGGATCTGAAGAACATGCCCCAAGAGAATAATCACAACCAAAATCAGAGCATTTCACCACATCTCTTGAAGAATATCTCAATTCTGAATCCATATGTACATAAAATTCCAATCTCAAATGCTAAAATCAGAGTCAGATTAAGCACATTCCCAAAAGCCCTATCTTTTGAATCTAATAAAAATCAGTAAACCTTTGTTTCATTCTCCAATTGAAGCAACCACAACAATGAAGCCAAGCGACCTGAACAAAAAAGACACAAATGACACAAATTAAACAACATTACCGTTAAGCAAAATGCAAGAAAGTTTCAGCATAGCCAAAAAAGAGAAGCCACAATTCTCAAGACCTAAAGATGGTATATTTTCAAGATTAAAAATGCAATCTTTTTTACCTCGAGACCAAAACTTAAGATGGGAGCAGCTACCTAATTCACAAAGATCTCTCCTTCCGGGAAAAAAAATGAAAATTTTCCTTGTGTTTTCCCGGGAAAAAAAAAACAGATAGGAAAATGTAAGAAACGGCGGGCTTTTGCGGAGGGAGAGAAGGAAGATGGATAATCCAAAAGTTCCTACCAAAGAGGAGAAAAGAAGAAGAATTTAAAAGGATAAGATTGTCTTTGTATCTGTATTTGATTCTCCATCTTCCTCATCTCTCCCTCCTTTATCGGAGCGCGTTTCATAGTTCTTGGGCTACGTGCCTTTACAAGATTTATATCATAATCATATAAATTTCCCTTTTTTGGGGAAAAAATATCAAAAGCTAAAGATTTATTATACAAAATATGTTCGTATGGAGAAATTAGAATCCTACCTTTATAAAGTTTTGATTTACAATCAGAATCAAAACATATTTTACCAACTCTACTGATTCATCCGATTTACTAAGCAAGACTATAAACGGAAATTACAATCCAGCTTGATTATATATGTTTCCAAGAAATTTATCTTTTCGTGATCTTACCAAACCTCAGTAATTTTGGATGATTCATTCGGTGTTTTTCTTCAGCATAAATACAATTTTTTATGGGCCAATTATGGTTGCTAGAGAAAAAGACATTTTACATAAATAGCATAGGCTTGACATTTGGCTGGAAAAAAAAATAATTCTCCATTGGTTTGTAGGATTTGGCTCACATGGAATTTGTGTCTCTCTATAAATTTATTTTAGTTCCCGCAAGAATTAAATAGAGTTGGTTGTAACACGTGACTATTTTCTAAAGGAAAAAACAATAAAATTAAGCAAAAAATGATACTTAATTACTTATAGTAAAACCTTTATACAAAAAAAAAAAAAAAAAAAAAAAAAAAGAGAGAGATTATAATGTTCATGTTATTTAAGGTTAATGGGCATATTATAGGCTTCCCGTTCACTCTCTTTTTAATAACATCAATTAGTTTGGATATTTCTTAATCGTTTGGGCTTTAAAATTACTTTAGCCCAACAATAGATAAAGGTAAAGGGCCTACTCCTTCTGTGCATAGGTCAGTTTAGAAGATTTTGGTTTGAACTTTGGGTGGCCAGAGGGTCCGAGTTGCGTGATAGATAACATACTATATGGTATCATGATTCGAGCGGATTGACATGGTACAACTCTAAGAAACAAGATTGGTTACCTTTGAAGGGTTTGGAAATACTGCCTAGTTTTTCTGGTTGTGTTCAATTGGCGAATCATGGTGGAAAGATGGTGATTCTGTGGGACAAGTCTGTGCCTTGTAGTGGAAACAAGATGATTAGTTGTGCGGTGATTGGGCTTGAAAGACGCACTAGTAGAGAGATTTGGGGAAAGGTCGAGTGGCATGATGATGTGCTTACAGTCTCTGGTTCTTTTGAGTTCGTGTGTGCGCTTCCTACTGCCGTTTGATGAATGACATGCGAGATACACTTGAATGTGGTGAGTTTTAGTGATTGTGTTGGGTGGTATAATATTATGTGTGGTTTTTTAAAAAAGTTGAATACAATAATAGACATCGTTTCACTTTTAGATTTTCTGATGTTTAGCTCTGTTTTGTGCATGTTAAATGCCCTATGAATTGCTGTTTTCGTTGGGAAGATTAACTACAACAAGAGAGATGCTTTCGGTTCCTTAATGATTCAATGAAAACGTTACAGAACATAAAGAAGACACAGTGATCTAGCAAAGTATGTTTATATATACGACAGTCAAAACTAGGCACATACAAAGTAAATTTATGAGATGTAATTTGACACAACAACACAAAAAGGTCAGGGCGTAATTATAAATTTAATGGCTAAATGGTTAGGCTCCAGACCTTCTCAACTAATTAACCCATGATTTTATTTCCACTTATTATTATTGAATATTTTGCGCAAAGTGTTTCAAAGCACAACGAGAAAATTTACAAAGCATATGCTCAATTGCTTTAAGAACTCTATAGTAAGTCTACACAAGTGTTTTGGATCACGAAATTAGATTTCATGAAATACTCTATAAACTTTACACAAAGTCAGTTTAAATGCTCTAAATTTGTTTACGAGAAATCATATATAAAATGGGAGAGTTTTCTCTCCATTGAGGCTATCCACATCATCATCTTAGTCATCCAATGAAAATAAAACATGTCATCAAATAATATTTTTTGTTTTTATTTTTATTAAGAATTAATTACATTTATTAGCAATATTTAAATATAATAATTAATGAGTATTAAGATAAATAATAAAAGAAGTGAAAGTAAAAAAAAAGAGTATTATAAAAAATACACTTTATAACTACATTTTTTATATTTTTTATTAATATAAGGGGATGCACACAAAGATAAGATAAAATAAATTAAAATTTATATAAACGATATTACAATATACAGAATTGAAAGACTAAATAATGAAAAATTATAGATAGCCACAAGTCATAACCACTACAAGTAAATAATTCAATATATAATGTAAATTAAAAAAAAATAACATAAATATAATATACTTATAATATATGTAAGCAACTTTTTTTTTGAATTAAAGACAATTTAAAATATTCATTAAATACATGTTTTTTTATTGAATAAATCTAAAAATATTTATAAAAAATTAAATAAAATGGGTAAGAATTAAAAAAAAAACTTAAAAATAATGTTAGTACTCAAAGTGTTAGTTTTTTTTTAACAAATTGAGTGTAAAAAAAACTATAGATCAATGATAGTTAATTTTCTCCAAAAAATAAAAATATTTACATCAATATTTTTTAAAATATTGTATATGAACATAAAAGTTAGAGTTGGATTTTTTGAAAACATCTAACCTTTTTTAAAAAATTGAAAGTGTTATAGTCTTTTTATTTTAAGTAAAAGATTCCAAAATTTTGCACAATAGCAAGTATAGAATCGGTAAATACAAACTCAAATGTTGTACAATAAATGTAGAGATTCTCAAACCAAGAAGATTAATGCTCAAATGAGCTTATTAAGATAGAAATTGAAAACTAAAATTGAAATAGCTCATAAGAGCTTTATTGTGCAAAGAAACTAAAAGAGAAAGCTTAATGTAAGAACACCAAGATCAAATAGATTTGGATAGATTCATAAGAGATTAGAAGAAGGAGAGTTGCTTTGTGGCAACCCTCAAAGTTACATTGCAATGTTCACAATACCAAGATATATATATGAAACTACTTTGGTTGAAACCCTAAAACACATGGACTTGTGGGTTTACATTGGCCTTGTTGGCTCTACAATGGGCTTTGGTCTTAAGACTCTAATACTCCCCCGCAAACTTAGCGTGGATGGAACATATACGTTAAGTTTGAAACCGCAAACTTGTTGACTTGATAATAGCTTGAGTCTTGCAAAGATCACTTGAAGATGTAGACAGAAATCCTTATTCTCCTTAGAGATAGTAAAGTGAACCTCAGAACCAAATGAAAAACTCTTGGTCTATACGTGGAGATCTAACATTGCTCACTCAGAGGTATTCTTTGATACTTGGAAAGCTTAGAAGTAGTCCCTCAGAGGTATTTTTTGACCATTCTTTCTCATAAAATTCTTGGTTTTTCTGTACCAATCACTTAATCAAACAAAGAGTAGCCCACAATCTGCAAAAACCTTCAAACTCTAATCCTATCCACTAGCCAAATATAATCTGCACTCTAGTCATTCTGTTTTTCTCTTTGGCATTTTACCAAACACTTGGCGTGCACTCAACACAAACTTGTATTTGCCATTGAAACTAAAAGAATCTTGCCTCTGTAGCACATTCTTATCAAACCCAATACAGTCCTAAAGCATTCTGACTTCATAAATTCCAACTCTAAAGATCTAAACCAGCCATCATCATTCCTTCTCAAGCTATCAGCCTATCACACAAATTTTCCTTAAGGAAAATCCAAACGAAGTACCTGATTTGTCTTCCTCATGTTGTCGTTCTTATTCTGTTCCTGTCTCTTTCACACTCAGTTTCTCAAAGGACCAACAGTGTCAGAGATCTTTGCTCGCTTCAATCAGAGATGTCATGAAAGAGCTCCGATTGCTTAAAATTAATGGCTCTAAGCGCTGACTTCAGGGAGGTAGGACTTTGTATTTCATGAGGCTAGGTACAGAGATGAAGTTTCTGTTTTCTGAGAGTGATAAACCCTTGAATCCACGATCTGTTGGACTTCGATTTTGGCAACCTCATCAAAAAAATATCTGATTGAAGATTTATTTTAGATATATGAGCGGAAGCAAGAAAGCTTGTCAAAGTAAGACTCAAATCAATCGCCTAAGCTCTGATACCATGTAGAGATTCTCAAACCAAGAAGATTAATGCTCAAATGAGCTTATTAAGATAGAAATTGAAAACTAAAATTGAAATAGCTCATAAGAGCTTTATTGTGCAAAGAAACTAAAAGAGAAAGCTTAATGTAAGAACACCAAGATCAAATAGATTTAGTTTCATATATACCAAGATATATATATGAAACTACTTTGGTTGAAACCCTAAAACACATGGACTTGTGGGTTTACATTGGCCTTGTTGGCTCTACAATGGGCTTTAGTCTTAAGACTCTAATAATAAAAAATCCAATTAGGGGTGATACATGACCTCTGTAGTTTATCATGAGTGGAAATGTAGTTTTATCTATTTTGTGATAAAAAATACATGTTTGAAGATATTTTTGAATCGAATGGTTTTAACTTTAAGGTATGTTAAATTTTGTTAAAAATAATGAATTGGCTTTATAATTCTGTTTATAATTAATGATTTATTTATATTTATAAATAATTTAAATTTTTTTATAATATTTATTAGAATCTCGCGCAACGCGCGGGTTACTATTCTAGTTCATATAATTGGTTATGAGTTGGACACTAATGAGACTAATTACTAGAATGTGTTTCAAGATGTTTGCAAAGCTATTTGGAAGTATTATAACTTTTATTCAAAAATAATAATTTGAAAAGTCTTAGATGATTAGGGTTGAATAAAGAAACAAATTTTTGAGGTAAGTCTTTTTCTGATGTCTAACCAATTTTTAGTGATAACGTGTGTCTACCATGTTTAAGGTAAGTCTATTGTCTAAACCCAACACTTGCAAATTACAATGTCCCTCAAGTATTTTGTCCCAATGATGACTAGGAAAATCTTTATGAAGGGCTACTACTACATACAAAGATACGTTCAAGGACCCACTTAGATTTGTCCTCCCTCCCTATCTCACACGATAGTGCTGTCAAATTGCCTCCCTCCCTATCTCACACGATAGTACTGTCAAATTTCCAATTTATTATATTTATAATCAATTCCCACTTTCTTTTTTGTGTGAAGAATATAATTTTTGTAAGATCTTATTTTTCCTAGTCGAAATATCTAGAACATAGTGTGATCTGACTAGATGTTAAATAAACTTTTGTACGGATGGTTTATATATACTTTGATAATCTTGCGAAAGTTTATTTTTGTCCACAGAAAAATAGGTTGATATAGTCATTCTCTTGTGAATACTTGTTGACTTTCGGTCGATTCATCTTTATTGTTTATATTACTTATTTATCTCCGAATAATTTTAATTTTCACATTCGTTAAAAAAGTTTCGTTTATTTCTTTAAACATGTACGCTTGCTCTCCACAAATACACAAATAGCCGATTGATTTTTAGATAAAGAGGGCTACACAACTAGTTGTACTTGTACTTGTACGTACCACCACCACATTACCAACAACAAAAGATCATAACTGAGAAGTTTTCACATTTCTACCATCATTTTTTTAATTGGATCATGTGCATGTATATATTTAGTATCTATAAAGTGGTGTACATGTATATATATATTTACATTGTAACTTTTGTTCACAAAATATATATATATATATATATATGTATATCCCATTTTATCAAAAAATATATATATGTATATCCCAATATATATTTTTTTCCAAATAACAGATATCTGCGCATCATACAAAATGAGATAAACGTTCAATTAAAATGCATCGTGGTCCAGAAATGTAATAGATTTAGATGAAAAGGTTTGAATTCACGTTTGGTGGATGATCAATGCAAAAACTTCACAGGAATTTGGTGGATGGTGTAGAGGAGAAAAGCTTCTGATCGAATTTGTCCACCTCGTTCCTTTTGTTTTTTTTTTTTTTGGTCTGTTTAGTGATACGATCACAATAAAAGTAATAACTAAAATTGGTACGATCAGCAATTTTTTCTAGAAATACTCCAATAGAAAATAAAATGCTTTTATGTTATTTCTCATTAATCTTCGAGACGATATATATCTCTCAGTATTTTGGATATGCTCGAAGTGGGTCCAATGAAAATAAATTCGTTATTAAGATTAGTTCAATTGTTTAGTCTTGACTTGACCCTTGATAGTCTTGAAATTAGTAAGGTCAGGTCGAGTCGAGTTGGAGAGTCTTTATCTCATGCAAGAAAAAAGGAGAAAATAATAAAACACATGTCCACGCATGTTTGATCAAACCAATGATTGGACATATTCATCCACGCCTGATCAAAGCTGAAAGGTTTGCTTTCATAACGGACTGTGACATTTCAGTATTTAACAGATGAGATTATATATATCTATTCGATGAGTTGAATTGGGAGAGCTATGGTTTTTTGAAGTTACATGATCTAATGGCGTTGTTGCCATGATAGTACATGCTATTTTGGGGTTTCATAAGAAATCAAACAGTGAGAACTTTTTTTGTTAATTAAGCTAACATTTTTCTAAGTCGAATATCTCGCTGCTGCAATTGGTGTAAAATTTCTAATGAATTGCCATGATTACATTTTTTCCACATGCGATTTTAAGGCTCCACCATTGGATTTTCTTGATTATTTTGCATTAAAAAAACTAATTCACAAGACTAAAAATTCATGCATGAGAATCATAACTAATAAATCTTGACGAGGATGCGTTTTTCTTTCTTTAAAAGAAGTATTTATAACGGACCGACGGATTCATTCGCAAAATGGGGTTAGGCACAAAAGGAGAGAGCCTTCCCATTTTCTATGTATTGCATCACATTGTGAATGTTGTTGCATCACTTTAATCCATTAAACAAATAATAATCAAAATGGAATATCACGAGTAATATGCTAATGTTTTTAAAATATGATAAATCGAAATAGAATATGTCAAATATGACCCAATACATCATATGTAATTTTAAAATTGATTTTTTTTTCTTTTCTTTTGAAAATGATACTTAAAAAAAGATACTATTTTGGCCACCCACTACTACTAATCAAAACAAACACTGCACTTTATTAATCTGTCTCAAAATCGCAGCTTTTCATCATTCGACTGGTCGTTTACAGCTTTTTTTTTTTTACAAAACTTTGGTCAAGTAATTTAAGTTTTAAACCCTTGGAGTCTTTCAAACAGTTAAAAATATCCGAGATCAAAAAAATTGATTTCTCATAACTACTAGTATAAGAATTAGTCTTAACTCTTAATAACAGTTTTTGACCAAGACAAAAAAACTCATAAAGACGAAGAAGACAAAACAGAAACGAGACAAAGATGATCCAATAATAAATACAAAAGATACTTGTTTGGCTCAGCCCACTACTTACTAACATTTCTCTTTCTCTCTCTCTCCAATGTCACAGCCTCTCACCACCAGACCCGCCGTCGCCGGAATCTCTATATTCCCTTTCCGTCAACCACCTCCACTCTGTGCTTTCCTCTTCATCATCGTCCTTATCGTCGCCACTTTCTACACTCTCCATCACCCAAACGCTACTCCTCCTCTTCTCTTTTCTCGAAATTCCCGTAATGCCCTCCGTCTCCACCGCCTCTTCCTCTCCTCCGCTTCTAACGCCACCATCTCCTCCTACCTTCACGCTTTAACTCGTCATCCTCACCTCGCCGGAACTAAACCTTCTTTAGACACTCTTCAATACGTTCTTAACCATTTCCAAAGCCTCGGACTTGACACTCATGTCGCTGAATACGAAGCTCTCCTCTCGTATCCTACGCATATCTCCGTCTCGGCGCGTTTTAGCAATACGACGACTTTGGAATTTGACTTAAACGACGTTCCCGGAGATTCTTCTTCTTCCTCTCCGGTTGTTAGGCCTTACCACGCTTATTCTCCGTCTGGCTCAGCGCAGGGTAACGTGGTTTTCGTGAATCACGGCGAAGAGGGAGACTATCGTGCGCTTGAGTCGATTGGTGTGAGCGTTAGAGGTTGTGTGGTTTTAGTGAGGAAAGGTGAATCCTTGGGAAGAGGAGGGATTGTGAAGATAGCAGAGACTAAAGGTGCGCTTGGCGTGCTAATATACGCTGAGAACGACGGTGGTGGATTTGGCGGGATTGAGAGAGGTACTGTTATGAGAGGAATCGGAGATCCGGTTAGTCCGGGTTGGCCCGGAGTTGTCGGAGGTGAAAAACTGAGCTTGGATGATGATTTGGTCACTCGGAGGTTCCCAAAAATTGTATCTTTGCCTTTGTCTCTTCACAATGCTGAGATCATTTTGGCTTCTCTGGGCGGTGCTAAGGCTCCGGTGGAGTGGCGAAATTCGGGTCGAGTTGGGTCGGGTCAACGGGTTGGCCCTGGACGGACGGTTATAAACATGACCTACCAGGTAAGCTGGAATTTTGCATTTTTCCGTTATATTTCTTTGTTTGGGTTTCTATTTTTGCGGCTTTATTATGTGATTAATTTCCGTTATTAACCGTTTTGAAAAATAGGTTTTGGAAGTTTCAATTGGACCAAACTCTATACATTTGGAAATGTTTTTTTTTTTTTTGGCGGATAATGTTGAAAAAGTGGGAATTTATCTCAATTATGTTGAAGTTCCAATGAGTCCTGACTCTAAAAATTTGAAATTGTGTTTTGGGATTGTGATTAAAAAAAATGGGAATTTGAACTCAATTTGAAGTTTGTTACTGGTTTAAACTGTAGGGGGAGATGAAAATGAAGAAAATTCAGAATGTTTTGGCAACAATAAGAGGAAGTGAAGAAGCAGATCGGTATGTGATTCTTGGAAACCATAGAGACGCATGGACATATGGAGCTGTTGATCCAAACAGTGGAACTTCTGCTTTACTTGACATTAGCCGACGATTCGCTCTGTTGCTTAAATCTGGTTGGAGACCACGTAGAACCATTCTCCTTTGTAGTTGGGATGCAGAAGAATTCGGAATGGTTTGTAATCATTCGAAAAGCCGAGTCAATCTTATTTGGGGGCTTCACTAAAACCACTTTTGATTTTAGTGTATTTTTTCTTGTGTTGTTTTTTATAGATTGGATCAACTGAATGGATTGAAGAAAATGTTCTAAACTTAGGTGCAAGTGCTGTGGCTTATCTTAATGTTGATTGCGCAGTCCAAGGCTCTGGATTTTTTGCCGGCACCACTCCTCAGTTAGATGGTCTTCTTGTAGATGCCTTGAAGTTGGTAATAATAATAACAATGGGAGCATTCTCAAGCATTGTAAAACTTTTCTTGGTCTAATCGTCGAAAAATGTCTCAAGTCTCTGGTATTCATCTTTGTTTGGTCAGGTTCAGGATCCTGATGCAGTAGGCTTGACAGTAGAAGAGACATTCAAGTCTCAGAATAACATTGTGAGTATACTATCCTTCGAAAGAGCTTTTTCGGGGTTTACGTTTGTCTTTTGTAAACTATATACGCTTTAATGGACTGCAGATACAGAGGCTAAGTAGAGTGGATTCTGATTTTTCCGGTTTTCTTCACCATGCCGGAATACCATCTATAGACATGTATTATGGAGCAGGTAAATCAGAACTTGAATCCTGACTAAACTTGTTCCACATTTGATGTTCTAATGCAAGTCATGTCAATTATGTTGTGAGTTTTTTTTCAGATTATCCTGTCTATCACACCGCATTTGACTCTTATGATTGGATGATCCACAATGCAGATCCCTTGTTTCACCGCCATGTTGCCAGTAAAACTTTTTTTTTTTTTTCCTCTTTCAATATACTATCTGTTTTTTCATGGATGCTATGAAGAGAACTAACTCTTTTCTTTGCTTTCTATATTTTCTCAGTGGCTGGAATTTGGGGACTCTTAGGAATTCTCTTGGCTGATGAGCCACTCATACCGTTCGATTACATCTCTTATGCAGAACAGTTGCAGGTACATACTTTTCCTTTAGGTCTTTTATAGATAAGATAGAAAGAAAAGTGAGTTTATGTTTTGTGTAATGGTTCAGGCACATAGAGAGACACTGAGTAAACTCTTAGAAGGAAAAGTTTCTGTTAATCCTTTAAGCATGGCGATACAAGAGTTCGCTTTGGTTGCTAAAGAAGCCGCAAATGAAGCCAAGGTTTTCCAGAGTTTTGATATTTCAAGTATAACACATTGGCCTTTCTTTTCTTTGTATCACCTATACATATTTTGGTGATTTACTTGCAGAAATTAAAGGAGCAAGCTTATAACAAACATGATGTTGCAGCAGCGGCAAAGAGAAGAGAGCTAAATGACAGGTTGATGCTTGTAGAAAGAGGGTTTTTGGATGCAGAAGGGATCAAAGGGAAGGAATGGTTCAAGCATCTTGTGAGTCAATTAAAAACATCATTTTTGTTTACTTAAATCAGATTTCACCATTTTTTCAAAACTCATGTGACCTTGGTTTTGTTGTATACTTGTATGTGGTAGGTGTATGGACCGGCGGCAGAACCAGAGAGCAAGCTGGGGTTTTTCCCGGGAATATCAGATGCGATTGCAGTGGATGCATCAGAGGGAATGATTGAACACGAGATATGGAGAGTGGCAAGAGCAATTCAAAGAGCAAGCAAAGCTCTTAAAGGAGGCTTCACATGAGAGTATATCTCAAGAGTTCTCTTTGTGTACATAACAGTATGGTGTGACTGTAGATTGTAGAAGAATGACATCTTATGAACTAATTTCATTACGAAACACTACGATTCAATCATATTCAATAGTCAACACATTCAAGGCTATGTCTTCATGAGTGATAACTGATAAGCCACTTTTTTTTTTATAAATCCTGAATACAAATGCTCCCTTCTTTGGTATGAATGTATATAATCCATAGATTCAAATTTATCACTGCAGAGAACAACTCTTCCTTTCTTAGAGTAATATAGAAAGAACAACCACTATCTAAGATCCATCTTTCAAAAGCAACTTTAGATATCATTGTAAAAGCTTATAATTATAATGCCAACTTTTATCAACTTTCCAGTGTAGTGTTACATGGGTTTGTTCCTCTTTCTTTCCACTATTTACTACTTTTAAAGTGTACTTAGCTTTAACACAGATCTACTAAGATTTCCTAGCTTTAACACATATCTACTATAAGATTTCCTAATTCTAGACTTTAATATGTTGCTTATCATAAAAATTCATAATGCTTTCCTTTTTCTTTCTTTTTTCTTTTTTCTTTTCTCTTTTTCTTTTTTTTTTTTTGTCGCCAAATAATGCTTTCCTTTCAGAATTAGCTATTTGTTTTCTGTTCTAATTGTTTTGAGCTTTGAGTATATAGTTCCTATAACTTCATCCAAAGTCAATTAAGTTTCCTAATAACCGTTCAAAATTTCATGGCAAATGCGTTAGGAGAAAGGACTGCTTAATGTTCATTCAATATTACTAAACCTTAACATTATCTAAATCAGCATCAACTCGTTTTCTTGGTACATATGGTTTCTCTAAACCTTAGCTTTCTTGGTTTTCTTTTTCATTCAATTCTTTACAGTTTGCTTTGCGGTTTCAAATGCTTAAAACTTTTGACAATCCAATTATTTTAAGATGAGCCAGAATCTTTTCTTTTTAATGTGTTTGGTCCATCTACTTTTCCCTACAAACGTTTCTCCATCTTTCTTCGTAGTTGTCATGGTTGGAGAGTGATGACTGTTTTCCTTTGTTTTTAATCCTTTGCTTGAGTCTTTTTCAAATTTAGTCTCAAAATTTTTCGATTCTGAGAAGCTCTAACAAGCCTTGATCATTTGACTAACCTTCTTTCTCAATCTGAGTCTCACTCTCTCCTTTAGCCACATTTAACACCTATCAATTAAATTTTTCCTGCCTATAGTAGAATTGATCATCATTATATGGAGTTTTGTCTCCTGATTTTCATAATTGAATATGTTTCAAAAGAAAATTACAACTTTATAGGTTGGACCAGCTTAGAAGAAAGCTATTTGTGAAGAATAATGATTATAAATCAAGAGGATGAAACACACAAAAAAAAAAAAAAGAGAAGAAAAAAAGTTCATTCATTAGTTTTATGGTTATTCAGTTAACAGCTGAAATGTCCTGTGAAGTTGCTTCCTCAAGTTTTGCACGTACTGTTTCGGCAGCCGACATTTTATTGATGCTGCAAAAAGCAAAAGATGTATATTAGAGTCTCAAGAAACAATAGATGTTTTCAATACAAAGCAAGAGTTTTCTATTACTATGAACTTAGGGCCAAATCAAGAAAATCATAGTCATTTTGGTGGAACATAATACTCACCTAACAAGAACATCCCCAGAAGATGCTTTTGTTTCAGAGATCCAATCCGGAACTAATTGCAACATCAAACTTAATTGTTCCTCCACTTCCCCTGGGAATACAAAGAAAGAAAGAAACTGTGAGCCTGTGAAGAAAGAAGAGGCAGGGAAAATATCATACACTCGATTCGATATTAACTGTCCTTACTTCTATCGGTTATATCGATTTGGCTCACAATAATCTTGTGAAGAAGCTCCTCCTTTGTGATGACCGTTTGCTTTCTTGAGTGAAACAACATATGAATCAAATCAACAAGCTTAGGCAAATTGTGCTTCTCGGATTCAGTCTTTGGTGTCTCTTTCATCTGCGACTGAAATTGAATCAATACCATTAAACAATCAAATCGTGGAAACAATGTGAAATCAAAATGGTAGCAAGAAAAAAGCATCACTTACTGACTGAAGAAGACTATCTTCATCAGAAGCATCATCAGCTTCACAGTTGATTCCTTCATCATCAGATTTGTTACTGATGTCATCTTTCACAAATGCATCTTCTTCCTCAAGAGTATCAAAATTCAGACTACGAGATGGACCCTTTGCCAGACTATTTGTTGATCTAACAGAGTTATCATAACCACCATCTGGAGTCAACTCAATACATTTTCTAGATAGCTGCAACGTCGGTGTAGCACTCATGAGCCTGATTGGTGTGGATAAGTCTTTGGAAGGAGTTGATAATTCTTTGACTGGAGTTCCAAGTATTCTTGACTCTATCTGTGGTAACAAACATTTCTCAGTACCAGCCGACAAAGTCGAATCTGGAACTACTTCATTGACTATTTGTTCTTCTTGCTCCACCTCCTCCATATGAGCATCAAACTCTTCAACTTGAAGTTTAGGTGCTCTTAAGTCTACACTTGTTGTATCTGAATAACTATCTCTATTAGGGGAATTGAACGGTTCAGGAAGCAGTTCTTTTGGAATTTCGTCCTGAATACACAGATAACAAAAGAATGTAGAATCAATCAGATAAAAAAAAAACCATTTATCAAAAAGATACAACTAAAATAATAGATTAGGAAGCCTAACAAGTACCTTAGGATGAGCTTTGTAAAAATCTAAAAGCTTTGAGTAAAACACCTTCCTAAGTTCCATGTATTTAGTTCCACAAGTTGTATTGTCAAGTACGATTGCGTCGGTATTTAAGTTAATGAGAAGACTTGGTTTCATACAACAAGTGTCTTCAACAAACTTCAAAACTCTCTTTAGTTCAATGGCTTCTGGATAAATATGCTTCATCTGAGCCAAATGATCATACGAGAAGGTCCTGCAGATTTAAACAAATACAATCAAACAACACAAACATGCAAAAAATCAAGTCTTTAAATAATTAGATTAATCAGAAGCATCACAAGTTCAATCCACAAAGAAAAAAAGTCAATAGCTTTACCGATTAGTAAGAAACTCAATCTTGGGACATATATTGGCAAATGTCGTCAATGAACCCTTTAATTTAAGCAACCTAATTGCAGTGTCCAATCCATTAAAAAATACCTCCAGAATCTCGAACCTGTAATGCCAAAAAAAAAAAAAAAATCAATGAAATTGAAAAACCCAGAGTCCAAATTTGACAACAGTTTATGAAAGAAAAAATCAATCAATCAATCAATCTGACCTTTCGGGTAATTTGACAACGATTTCACGATTTTGGGGAGAAGAAAAGATCTGCCTCTTAACGATTTTGTTAGGAGTCTTGGTAGAGAATAGTGAATCGGGGTTGGAAGACTCCGAGACCATAGCTGGCTTCTTTGAATCGATATCGGAGGAGCTCATTATTGCAGAGAGTGGATTAGGGAAGTGAAGAATGAGGGAGAGAGAGCAACGGCTAGTATTATATTAGGGTTTAGGGGCTTCAGGGTGAAGAGGTGGAAGAAGAAGAAGGCATAATTTTCTCCGATGGAAATAGATATACGTGGGCCCAGATTTGCCACGTCACTTAAACCGATTCTAAAACGTTGGTTCCCGCTACTTCCTCTAACAGCTATATAACTACGTCATTTAAACAAAGTTTTTTTTTTTTTTTTGATAAAAATTTAGGTTATTCAAATTTATGTTTTATGTATGCTAATAGAAAATCAAACCCAAGTAACAAGAAAACATGAACATGATCCAAGCCAAAGATTTAAACAAAGTTTGACTATACAATTTTTTTTTGTTTTTTTAACAAAAATTTCACATTATTAATAGGGAACTTTGCGTCTAGTATCAGTTTTCAATTAATTTGTTTGTGAATCAGGAACAAAATTTGAATATTTATACATGACATTTCTATCATACCAACTCATCGTCCTCCTCTCTTTATTTCCGCCCAAGTTTTTAGTTTATTTGTATCATTACTCTCCTATTTAAAAATTTTCATCTTTAACTTTCATGATACTTTTTTTTAATTTATTTCTCATTATATTTTAGTTTTTTTTTTTAATATCCACTATATAGTTTTTTTTTTTTGATAAAAGGGTATGCATCTACTATATATAGTCTGATTATTGCTACTGTTTATCATCAAGTTTAATTATATGTATCTTTGTATTTATTATGGGAGAAACAACATTACCTTTGTATTTTATTAACCAATGGACGTCCATGAATAAGTAGGTGTTTGCTAAGCTAAATTCCTGTATTCGACAAATATTCTAACCATCCTTCTTCCTTTTTAATATCATAGTAATCCTATGATCAATTTTCATTTTCCTACCATTCACAATTATAGCCAAATAATATGTTTGCTAATTTGCTTTACTGAATTCTATATCGACACATATTTTCACTATATTTCTATTTTTTTTAATATCATATATACTCTTTACAGTCAATTCTAATTTTCTACCATTTATAGCCACAACAATATCTTGGACTGATAAGTTTCTCTTCTCTTACTAATTCTGCACTAATTTCGGATCAATTACCAAAAAGAAAATAACAGCTCATGTGTCCGAATATGTTTTTTTTTTCCCTAAGAATATACCAAAGTTATTACTTAAAACAAATTTGTTAACCGTGAGTCTTGAAAACTCTAATAGACAGTAAATAAAAATTCCAAAAGAAAAAAAATAACCGAAAAAACAGAACCAAAAATGTCTCCTAAAAGAAGTAAAAATAAGGTGGAAGAGAGAAAGAAGAAGTCAAAGAGACAGACAGAAGAATATACCACAAGAATATGTCAAAGCAAAAACAGAAACAGAAGCAAATGATCACTTATATATAGCCGTTCGCGACGCTGCCTCTCTTCATTTCACAACCCATCTTCTTCTTCTTCTTTCTTTCTTTCTCTCCACAGTTTCTGAAGAAACAACAAATACTCTCTCTTCTCTTTTTCTTTCTCTTAGACAGTCCCACCAGAGCTTGTTTGCGAGAAAACCAGCAAAATATCATACTCTTTCTGTAAGTTTTCTTCTTAATTTAGTATTTGTGTTTATGAATCTATTTTACTTTTTGATTTGTTGTTTGAATGAGAAATGAGGTTAAGCAAGAGTCTTAGTTATTGGCTTTTCTTGTCCTCCTTTCTGTCTTACAAATTATATACTTTTTTTTTTTTTTGGTAACATGTGTAGTGTCTATTTAAATTGAGAAATTCCCTCAAATAGCACCAAAACAAGTTTTTGTTCCAAAAATAGCTCACATTTTTATTTAGTACAAAAATAGCATTTTATGAAGTTCATAATTTAATTTTTTTTGTTTGGGTTGACTATATTAGAATTTAGGGTATAGTTTTTAGGGGTAGGGGGTACAATTTAGGGTTTAGGGTTTAGAAAACCCTAAACCCTAAATCCTAAACCTTAAAAATATGAGGTTAGGATTACCCTTTAATAAAAATGCTAATTATGTCTTAAATAAAAATTTGAGCTAAAAATGTCACAAAAACTTCATTTTGTGCTATTTTTGAGAATTGCCCATTTAAATTTGTACATTTTTATTATAAGTAATCAAATGTTTTGTTAAATTTGTGATTTGGAAGCTAAATATCAAATCGTCACATTGTAAAAATTGTGTACTAAAGTATGCTTTTAGAACTCTCTTTCTTGGATCAATTTATTTTGAATAATGTCGCCATTTTAATTGTTTGTAGAAAGTGTTATTGGTTAAAAAAGTGTACAAATTTTTGTTGTGAAATGTTTTGCAAAAGCAGAAAAATAAATAAATAAGGGGTTCCGAGTTTTGTGATTTGAAGAAAAAACTAGTTTGTTTCTGAACTGGTTTGTTCTGTGAATGGGGATATTATGGGATGATCAAATCTTTTGTCGGTATCCTTTTATAAGCCACATTAAGCCAGAAAGGCAATTAAAAAAATTGTTTAATTTGAAATGGTTAGTCTTATGGCTTCTTATACCTTTTTGAGATGAAATTTTCTATAGTTATCCTTTTTTTTTTTTTTTTTTTTATGTATCCAAAATTTTATGGTTTCTTTTGTACCAATATATAACGTATATATGTGAAATCGGCTAATAGATATGATACTGAATGTGTTTTCTTAATATAAACGCAGAGAATAAGAGAAAGAGAGCAATGGCTGGAGATCAACTAAACGTGCTAAACGCTCTCGACGTCGCCAAAACGCAATGGTACCATTTCACGGCGATTATCATCGCCGGAATGGGATTCTTCACCGACGCTTACGACCTTTTCTGTATCTCCCTCGTCACTAAGCTTCTTGGCCGCATTTATTACCATGTGGACGGCGCAGAGAAGCCAGGAACACTGCCTCCAAATGTCTCAGCCGCAGTTAACGGCGTCGCGTTTTGTGGTACACTAGCAGGCCAGCTCTTCTTCGGCTGGCTCGGTGATAAGCTCGGGAGGAAAAAAGTTTACGGCATGACCCTCATGGTTATGGTCCTTTGCTCCATCGCCTCGGGTCTTTCCTTTGGGAGGGACCCCAAAACGGTGATGGTCACGCTTTGTTTCTTCCGTTTTTGGCTCGGTTTTGGCATCGGCGGTGATTATCCATTATCCGCCACGATCATGTCGGAATACGCCAATAAAAAGACCCGCGGTGCGTTTATAGCGGCGGTTTTCGCCATGCAAGGGTTCGGAATCTTGACCG
The DNA here is from genome assembly GCA_963667165.1 of Barbarea vulgaris. Classification (NCBI taxonomy): domain Eukaryota; kingdom Viridiplantae; phylum Streptophyta; class Magnoliopsida; order Brassicales; family Brassicaceae; genus Barbarea; species Barbarea vulgaris. The sequence goes on along the minus strand of OY763888.1, from coordinate 29,755,245 downwards.
GGGGGATCTTCGCGATCATCGTGTCTGCGGCTTTTGAGGCTAAGTTCCCAGCTCCGGCCTATAAAGTAGATGCCTTGGCATCCACGATTCCTCAGGCGGATTACGTGTGGCGGATCATTCTGATGGTCGGTGCTTTGCCGGCTGCAATGACGTATTACTCCAGGTCGAAGATGCCTGAGACCGCACGGTACACGGCTCTTGTGGCCAAGGATACAAAGCTAGCGGCTTCGAACATGTCTAAGGTTTTGCAAGTGGAGATCGAAGCAGAGCAGCAGCAAGGTGAAGAAAATAAGTCCAATTCCTTTGGCTTGTTCTCCAAGGAATTCATGAAACGCCATGGCCTTCACTTGCTCGGAACCACAACCACATGGTTCTTACTCGACATCGCTTTCTACAGTCAGAACCTTTTCCAAAAAGATATTTTCAGCGCGATCGGATGGATTCCTCCAGCTAACTCCATGAACGCAATTCAAGAGGTTTTCAAGATCGCACGTGCACAAACCCTAATCGCCTTGTGCAGTACGGTACCCGGTTACTGGTTCACAGTAGCTTTCATCGACGTCATTGGTAGATTCGCTATACAGATGATGGGTTTCTTCTTCATGACCGTCTTTATGTTTGCTCTAGCCATTCCTTACGACCACTGGACTCACAAGGAGAACAGAATCGGATTCGTGGTTATGTATTCCTTAACATTCTTCTTCGCCAACTTTGGACCCAATGCAACAACTTTCGTCGTCCCGGCTGAGATCTTCCCGGCTAGGTTTAGATCAACCTGTCATGGAATTTCGGCGGCTTCTGGAAAATTAGGAGCAATGGTTGGTGCGTTTGGGTTTTTGTACTTAGCACAAAGTCCTGACAAGACCAAGACAGAACATGGATATCCTCCAGGCATTGGAGTCAAGAACTCGCTCATAGTTTTGGGTGTGGTTAACTTTTTGGGGATGGTTTTTACACTGTTGGTTCCTGAATCTAAAGGCAAGTCTCTCGAGGAAATGTCCGGTGAGAACGAGAACAATGATGCGACCAGCAGTAACAACAACAACAGAGACAAGACGGTGTCAACTGCATAGAGATTCTAAAAGACTGCTATTTATACTTTATATATCTTTTGTTCTCTCCATCTCTCTTTTTTTTTTCCCTCAGGTTTCTCCTCACTAGCAAACTCATGTTGTTCTTTATGTCCATTTTTTATTGATCGTTAAATGCAATAGGATCTGATTCTTTTACAAAGTCTTGGTTTGGTTTTCGGATTTTAAGAACCGCTTACTGATATTCATTGTAGAAAACAGAAACCTAACATGATGCAACTCTGTTTTTCATTGTCACCACTGAATTAAAGAAGAAATGTTAGAATCGCACATCTAACAGTAACATCAGACAAAGTTTTAGTTAGGTCAGCAAGAGGTCACAGAGCCAACCTCAAGGCTACCATGATCCTGTTAGTACTGATCCTGTGAATGAGCTGAAACTTCTTTGGCCAAGCAAAAACTCAGGCTCTCTGATAAATGGGCGAAACAAAATTTGCATTGTGTTCAATCTACCCCACCAATATATGTTGCAGGTGGCTTTACCACATAAATGAAAGCAAGAGTGAAGCGAGAGATCGCTGTAGACAATAATAAAGGTAAGAGAGGACAAAGATATATGAATCTTCTTGTTATTTGACGAACAAACAAAAAAAAATACTCTATATATTCTTTTGAGTAAATGATGAACAATATGTGGTAGTAGTACTAGACACAATACAATTTCACTAGCTGTGAATATCACAATACAAGAATACTCTGGATTTGGGTTTCAGTAAAAAGAATCAACTATATATAACTCGATACAGAGGCACCTTCGTGTTCAGAGACCAGCTGAGACTAAACCATGCAATGTTACAATTCCAATCAACGTGTTGTCTTCACCGACCACCGGTAGAAACTGTACAGGCGATGGTGGTGACTCCATTTTCTTCATAGCTTCAACTGCCATTGTTTCCGGTCCAATAGTTCTCGGCTGCCTGTTTTTTAACAATTGATTCAAAAATCAGCAAAAGACATACACCAAACGTTGATAGAATCTAATCTAAAGCAGAGTTTTTTTTTTTTAAATTCTCACCTGTTGCACATTTCTCCAACACTGAGTTTGAAGATTGCTTCTCCACTTGCCTTAAGAGTCCGGCGAAGATCTCCATCTGTGAATGTACCGATCAAGTGATGATGTTCATCAACCACAAGTAAACATCCACATCCTTTGCTAGTCAGCTCCACTAATTGATCCATTATCAAGTCTCCTTCTTTACAAACCGGAAGCTCTTCTTGCTTCTTCATAACATCTTTTACCTGCAAATCGCCAAATAGATTCATTACCATTGTTGTATTCACTACTTTCAATGTTCTTATCAACCAACCCTACATGTTCAGTTTAAAGATCAGAACCTTGAAAATTAAGCTCTTTCCGATCCTACCGGCGGGATGATTAGCTGCATATTCCTCCTTGGAGAGATTTCTAGCCGCCATGAGAGCAACGGCGATGGTATCACCGAAGACCATCTGGATCGCTGTAGATGTCACAGGCGCGAGATTAAACGGACACAATTCTCTCTGAAGCGGCAAATGCACATTCATATCACAAACTCCGGCGAGTGGATTCCCGGAAACAGAGGTAAGAGACACAAGGAAGGCTCCTTTAGCTCTAGCGCAAGGGACAAGACGGAGAAGCTCCTCGGTGGCGCCAGATTTGCTGAAGAAAACGAGAACATCGCGAGATGAGAGAGCGCCAATGTCACCGTGAAGCGCATCGAGAGGGGAGAGGAAAGAGGAACGGAAGCTTAAGGAGATGAGCGTCTGAGAAACCTTGTTAGCTACGAAGGCGGATTTACCGACGCCGGTGAAGAAAACGGTGCCGGAGCAGGAAAGGAGAATGCGTGAGAAATCTAGGGTTTGTGAGAGATCGAGATGTTTGAAAAAGTGATTGAGAAGATCTTGCTGAGATGTGAAGAGATTGAGGAGATTATCTCGGGAGATCTCTTGAAGATGTTCATGGCTTGATCCGCCATTTTTAACGGAATTGTGATCGACGGATGAGAAATCGAGAGATGACGGTGGCAGAGATCCCATTGCTGAATCTGATTTGGAGAGTTTTCTTCGGAATGATTAGATTGCTTTGCTGAGAGATCTATAATAAAAGCAGAGTGTATTAATGGAGACGGAGGGGCAATTCGGTAATTTAATGACCCTTTTCGTTTTCGCGGTGATTTGAGCGGTCGGTGACAGTTGCATCAAATGATCAAAGGTATAATTAGTGCGATGCTTAATATATATAAACTGTTTAACCATTTGTTTTGAGGCAAAGGAAGGTACAAAGTGTTTGTAATAGCTTCATAGAGTAAAGGTGTATTATTTGTATACACCAAAAAAATATTATTTTTTTAGTAAAATTATTATTGCAGATTCGTTTTTAACTGCAAAATTGAAAGTCCAAATCAAATTTAAATTTGAAATTTTAATTAAAATTTTTTGACAAATTTTAAATTATATGCATTATTAATTATTGTAAATGAGTTGTTAATTATATATTTATAAATCTAAATAAGTTAATAAGAATTATTCTTGGTTAAATTGTAGAATAAATTTACAAAATTTTAATTAGCCATCCATAAACAAACCCATATGAACATATGTTTTATTGGGCATAGACTGTTTTTGGTTATTGTCTATTATGGACAGACCAATATAAGACCATAAAAGTAATGGTTCAAATGGGCACAATGGAGGGCAGCCCAATTGACCAAATCTACTAAAAGTGTTCAAACCCAAAGTTTGTTTTGTTTTGGCTAATAAACATTCCTGATCCGGTTTAGTTTTTGTTCTCTTTCTATTTTTGGTTTTACAAAAACATATTCACCAATGTAAAAATCCAATATATTATTGATAGCTTATAAGGTTTTGGTTAAGATTTCGGTTTTACTCGTTAAATATCAAAAGAAATGTTCATCACATGATCCACATGAACACTTGACTTTTTGCATCTTCACAGCCCTTTAAACGCTAAATGTTCAATAAGGTATAAATATTTGCAAATAGGTATGGATGCTAGCTCTAAGATAAGTCTTGATGCGAGATGAATATAGTCCTATACAAGTAATCAAATTTACAAACTCTTGATCGGGGACACAAGTCCACATGTGATCAGGCTTATCACTTAAGGATCAAATCCATGAGAGAATTTCTGCACATAAGAAATATGGGTTTAGTCTAAATTAAAGTTGTCCCTAGTTTGTTAGTCGTTGTCCATCTCTATATGGCACAATATTACATATATAGTACCTCTGCAGTGTAACTATGGTAAACAAAAAGATGACACAATCTGCAAAGCTCCTTTCAAAACTAAGAAATAGGTGAAACTAGCGGTAGTGTGAGACATCGAGTCTTATCTTTGGTATTTCTGAGGATTTTCACTATCATTACTCATTCTCTTTGTAAAAGTGGGTTAGTAGGTAACAAAAAGAGATAAATTTTTGGAGATAACTGTTATAATATCCCATAGTAGAAGAAGAGTTAAGTTTACACAAATAAACATAAAACTCAAAGAAAACATCAAAATGTATACGTCCTCCAAAATCTCCAAAGTTTGTTGTTTTGAACGCCACATAAGCCTTCCCAAAATGTATTTGTTTCCAACACTAGCCTCCTTTGTATATTTCAAGTTTTTCTCTTCAAACAAGAAAACAGATGTATATATAAAGACAGTTTTAAGAATAAAAAAAACGGATTAGATAAGATCTAAAACATGTTTGGATATGAGTCAAATCTAAGTTAACTCTACGCCAACTCTGGATCAGCAATAGGAAACTATTGATAGAACGTCTAAGACACTAAAAGTGTTTTCCTCTGGTAATTTGATGAGAAAGAAATATTCAAATACTTTGGTTAAATTGCATATTTGGTTTTTTAGTAAAATTCATTGGTAAAATTCATTTATAATGGTATAGATTACCCCGTAGACCTCACCACGAAAATCATCAAGAGAGTGGTGAAACACTGAAGCCAACAATGTTTGTGCTCTTTTTTTCCATTTTACTTAATATGTCTTCTTCTTTTTTGGTTGAACGTGTTTTGAGTTTCATCACTCATTGTTGTATATAAATAGTTCTTTTAAGAAAAAAGGAAAAGAATAGGTATTGGACGACTTCAAATATATTTGTAGAAAGCGAATTTGAAACTATTAGCAACGGAAGGGATAAAGAATAGGAATTGGACGACTTCAAATATATTTCCTCCTTTTTGGGCTATTGTTAGTTAATTTTTTTTAAAGAAAGTTGGTGAAATGAAAACAAAAGTGGAAGAAGAATCAGTGAAATATCATCTTGCAAGTGATTGTTTGACTTTGAAGAATATACTGATGTTGCAAATGATCGATTTGGTTCAATGAAAGCTCTCATAGCTAGATACACCATCTTGAAAAATTTGTATATTTTCTTGGCACAAAAGTTAAGAAATATCAGCTTTGAGTCAAAGATATAGAAAACAGGCCTATTTTACAAGCATGTATGTATGAACAATCTTGAAATAAGATGCTGAAAAAAAAACCATATAGAGAAATGGTTTTTCATAAAGATGTTTAAATCTGTGTAGAATCTACAGATTAAAAAACCTAAACAACACGTGGTAAATGGAATTATAGGTACAGAACACAAAGTTTAGAAACATAAGTGAGAGGGAATGAACAGAAATGTTATAGTGTCAGGTTTTTTTATCTTCATAGTAGTATCACCCCCTGATCCCAAAAACAACATCTTCTACAAATCTACTGAATCTTGGGGGTGGTCTTTGATAATAATCTCTTCTTGGTTTGATTTCAAAAGAAGTGAGAAATGAAAAGTCACTGTTTTTTTTAATCTTTGTTGAGAATGCGGATGTAGGTTCCATCTCCATCATCGAGTGAGTAAAACTGGACATCAATCCAGCAAGCTCATCTGCACAAACATCAAAGATATAAATATCTATGGCCAGATAGATTCCAAGATATAAAATATCTATGGCCTAATAAGTAAACACACCCTTGGACCAACACACAAATCCAAAATATTACCAGAAAGGACAAACCAAGAGTAGTTTTCACCACAACATACATTGAATTTTTCTTCGTTCATATTACTTTATCATCTATAAACTGAATCAAAGTGAAGATTAATTAATTAACGTTCTTTTTGATTAAACTAACTAAACATTTATGTTCAAGAGGTCCCATCAGAAGAGAATCTCATTTCCAATTTTCTAATTAAGAGAGCGATGAACATACCATCCGGAGGTGCCGGGTCGGTTTCCGGTCGATCTCGGATCCGTCTTGATCCTCTCATACCCGCCTGATTTGGGGCGCCCGGTCTGTCCATACCCGCCTAAGTACCCCTGACGTGGCTGTTCTTGGTAAGGCAATCTCTGACTCGGATTCGGATTCGGATCTCTAACTCTAGAAGACTCGAGTCCAGGTTTGTTGTCTTTCCGGACAAACCCTGGCCTAAGATGCGGTGGCACGAACCGATCAGGTTTCGGAGACACGGACATCGGAGCCGGAGAAGCTACTTCCTTCTCGATTTCCTGAGTTCGAGTTGGAAATGAAAGCGAGGAACCAGGTCCGGTATGACCTAAGGGACGAAGAGAGATCTGATTCGGATCTGGATCAGAGACAGCTTGATCGGGAATCCTCGGAGCTGAAGAGAGCGGAGGCGTGGTTGTGGTGGTGGTGGTGGTGGCTGCGGCGGGAGATCTCAGGGGTTTCGGGGAAGATTTGGTGAGGACAAGCATACGGCCATTGGAACGAGCAACGGAGGAATAAGAAGCGGAGGAGGAGGAGGAGGAAGAGTAGGAAGAAGGAGGATCTTTGTGGAGGATATTGTTGTAGTTTATGGACGTGTATTTGTTGTTAGCTCTTGCCATTCAATTAGCTTTCTTCTTCTTCTTCTTCTTCTTCGTCTTTTCTCTGTAGAAGTAAGATTCTGGTATCTAAGGAAGAAGAAGAAGAAATGAAGTTGTTTCTGGTTTTCGTTTTTTCTCTGCTTCCTCTCCGCTTGTTTCTTTATTTGGCTTAATTTTTAAAAATTTTAAGATTACTTTTAATTGATGATTACGAAGGGGACAAGAGAAAAGGAAGACGCAAGTGATGTCATTAAAGATTAGGCACATGACACGTATCCGTCCATTTTTAATCTGATAATTTATTCATGTGAAAAAAACTAGTAATTGAGAAGAACTGAAAAGACAAGTTGACATTACAAATTGGAATATCAATTAAGACCAAACTCTGAAGCTCAGTCCGTTCTTATCCTTAAAACAAAACAAAAAAAAACAGGATTAAGATTGTCTAAATCCTCACTTTGAATAGTCAAACCTTTTGAACTCCAGCTTTGTCTCGCTTAAACGAACAGGATTCATTGCTGTTTCTCAATTTAAAGATTTTCGATTGTCGATGGGACGACTAAAATGGTTTGATAATTTGATTTCTAGTCCGAATTTAAATAAAAAAAAAAAAAAAAAAAAAACATTTGTAGCCACGAAACGTATACTGGAGTATACATGTTTTTCAAGATTGCTAACAATTCCTAACTTTGTACTAAACACCATCGTTTTTCCTCAACATCTACAGATGATTAATCCTGCAATTCCGTACTGTATATGTCAGTATATAACAAGTTCGTATGATCAAAATCACAACATCTCTTTTTGTTTTCTGTTATTTTCGCTACTATACTCTACTCTTACGACTAAGCCGTCCAATGTCCAGACTGTGCTAAGAACATTATTTTACTTTCACCCACATCAATTTTTTAACAGTGACATAGGTCAAAACATAATATACAAAAAACTATCATAAAGCTTTCAAATCATCTATAAGACATCAAACAGATTCAACTAAAATCCAGAGGTGGTTCAAATACCACCAAAAAAAGTTCTACAGTTTCTACAGTGTCAGATCTTAGAAGGTCCTACCCGCATCAAATCGCAAATTAAGCACAATACCACTGTGAAACACCTTTTGACATTGTCGAGACTGTTAAAAACCTAGAAATCAAACACCTTTCAGCACTTGCTACATATACAAAGTTAGGGTTTATTATACTTACCTAAACCCTAAAACCCCATAAGTGTTGTAGAACCAATCACGATTCTTGGTAGTTCCTAAGATCAAATGACATTGTACTCGAGCAACTGCAGCAAATGAATCATCAAGGAGTTCTCAGATATTAAGCTAGCACCCATGAAAAATAGATACATGTAAAAAAATTAAGTGGGAATCATCACCTCCTCTCAACGTCTCTGTAAACTCCAACCAGACCTTCAGCCTTGTCATAGAAGCTGTCCTTGAGAGATATTACAATGCTTTGAAAGCCAGTCCCATCCTCTGCATCCTGATTGTCACGTGCGGCCTGGCAGGATTTGCTACGAATGAATTTAGCAACTTTTGCAACGTTTAAATTATCGAGCGCAGCATCCACCTCGTCCAGTATGAAAAAGGGAGAAGGCCTAAAGCTGAAATTGGAAACGGAAAAAACACAATAACTTTATCAAAACCTCAAAACAACCGTGCATGATAACTTCCTTTGAAGATGTATATTTTACTAGGGACAGAAGACTTGAACGATGTCAGCTTGGTAAAAGAACATATATTCCAAAGTTTGTTGTTAAGGAGTCAACAAATCTTAAGGCCCAAGAAACAGATTCGAGATCCCATGACCATTTTTACTTTTTGGGCAAATAACAAACTTCATGTGGCATAATCACAATCTGAACTCCAATTTCAAAGACTTAACTAAATATTAGAGAAAAAACAATGGTAAACTACAAAATCACTTTTTTAACACTAAAACTAGTGGGACATTTTAGGTCATTGGAGATACCTGTGGATGGAGAAGAGCAACGCTAAGGCTGCAACTGTTTTCTCTCCTCCAGAGAGCTGTTCCATGTCACGGAAACGCTTTGTTGGGGGCATCGTAGTATATTTTATACCATGTAGAAATGGATCATCCTCATTTTCTAGGTTTAGATAAGCAGTCCCACCCAGTGGATGCGTATTACTCTTGGTTAGTTGCTTGTAGATCTTGTCAATGTTGCTAGAAATGTGGTTAAAAGCTTCCATAAATAGCTCATACCTGCACACCAGTTTGAAGTCAGCAGCAAAAACTATTATGGAAATATGAATTTAGTTTGCAAATATTGAGGTGCTCTTTGTACGTGTGCACGTGTGTGTGTGTGCGCATTCAATCCAAACAGTAACTCTATCAGGTAATTCCACATAATAAGAATCTTCAGACTTTTACTTGTCCAGTTTTGGTTCCACCATAAAGTCATTGCTATTTGGTAGGAATAATCTTCAACGCTCTAAAGATCATTTCACACAAGAAATTTCGAGTTACCTCTTCTGCTTAATTGTATTGAAGGCATCCGCTACTTGCTTCTCCTCTTTCCTGGCGGCTTCAAACTCTTGGCTAACTTGTTTTTCTTTCTCTTGTATAGCCTCATACTGGTCAAGCGCTCTCAAGTTTGGAGCCGTTCTTTCAATCTCTGATGTTTTAGATTCTATTTTCTGCCTAAATTCCGCCTCCATTTTGTCACGAGCAGATGGTCTCCGTTCTTGGAGATAAGCTCTATCCAACTTACTAAAGTCAAACTGTGGTCCATCTGAATCATCTTCCTCCATAGCATCTGATAAAACAGGAAGGGTAATATGTTCCAGCTCACACTTCTCAGTTATTTCCTGTTTCTGCGAGATCAGCTGCTCAATTTGTTTTTCCTGATAGCATATGGAAGCTTTAGTGCATCTATACTCAGACATAACAAATCTTTGGGAAATAATTTGATGAATCTTCATTGTACCTTAGAATGTATCTGACGATTGAGCTTGGTTATGCTTGTTGTCGCTTGAGAAGCCTGCTTTTTCCAATCCAGGATTTCCTTCTCATACTCTTCCGCCTTTTGTTTGCACTCTGCAAGGAGCATTAGATAGTCACACCTCTATGAAAGAAGATACCACTGAAAATTTGTGCTAGGCAAGGAACATTAGACAGGTAAGGTGATAACTAAAGTATATGGTTGTGTAACTTATGCTTATATAAGAAAAGGTAAAGGAAAAGGATAACAGGGCAAGAGAATCTATCATACTTAATCGTCACACCAAACATCTGTCAGCTATGTTCATTTTATCTTAATATGATAGCTTTCTTTCTGCTTTAGATTACAATGTAGAGTAAGTATACAGTTAACACAAGAGGTAGAGCAGCTCATATATATCCCAAAATTTGTTCAAACCCAAGACAGAGCAGTCTACAAACATCAAACAGCCAAATGATCTTTAGACCCCCCCAAGAAAGAATAAAGAAAATTTCAGATTTGAATACATTAATCAAGTAACAGGGCCCCAACATAAAGCCAACAATATTGATGAAGCAGACTCAGATACTGACAATGTACTTTTACTGTATCATGTTAATTACTGCTACGAATGAAATAAACAAATTGAAAACTCAAAATGGCACTGAGATTGAAAAAAACATAGAACTAAAAAGGCCATCAGATTTAAGTAGAAGTAGAACCAATATACCTCCCATCTCCTTCTTCCAATTGTTGATTTCGTTAGTAAGTTTCTCTGCTGTCTCCTTACGTTCAGACATCGTCTTCTGTATATCTTCCAAATCCGATTCCAAAGAACTGATAGAAGATTCTAACTTTCGAATCCGTGACCCCACATCTCGGTTTTGCTCATATTCCAGCCTGAAATTTAAAAAAAATTATTCTCACTGACCAACTTAAAATGCTTACTTTTACTCTAATTGTACAACTTAAGGTCCATTCAATAGAAAGCATTACGTCAACTCAGCCGACCAGTTAGCGTATTGCACAGTTTGTTGACACAGGTTTTTACAGGCTACAAGATACTGACCCTTACACACTTGGTAATACAAGATAATGTAGACCATAGCTGCCTACTAATCACATAAATCCCACAGCTGTAGTGCCTTCTTTTTACGAGGCACATGAAAGTCAATATGTAAAAACAGTAAGGATGCACAACATTATTTTTTTTGTTTTACCAAAAATGACAAGTTGACTTCAGAGTCGTAGCTATATGTTATCACTGAAATGGGCAACATAAATTGAAAAAGACTAAAACAAGTAGATGCGAAGTTTGAATAAATCTGATATGCAACCAGGAAAACAAAGCAGAAGAGACATACTGGTATTTTAACTTAGCAAGCTGGTTACTCAGATTCAGCCTTTCTTCAGCCACATTTTGAGCATCCCTGAGCTGATTTTCTTCATATTCACGTATGTTTGCAACGCCAACAGACTGGCTGAAATCCTTATAGATACGGTCCACAATCTCATTGATTCTTCTCTCCAACTTCCTGATTTCTGTATTCCTCTTATCAACCTCAATTTTTGACTACAATACCAATGGCATTCAGTCATATTAATGTCATCAGGTTTTAACTCTACCAAATATCAGAAAAAGATACACAATTACCTTATCGAGATCAGGAGTTATGCGTCTAGTTTCTTCAGTAATATTCCGCTTCTCTTGCTCAAGCTGTGGAAGTTTGTCTTTGATGCTTTTCTGTTAAAAAAATTCACTAATTAGTAATTCCTGAACACTGACAGCTGCTCCTAGCAGAAGGAAAGATAAAAGGTGTGCTACTGTATGGCATTCTTATCCGAATTAGGGTTCTCTTGACAACAGCAAGTAACATAAATGGGACCGCTCATCTTGGAAAAGATAAATTGGTTGTTACCTTCTCAATTTCAGCATACTGAATCTTTTTTTCAAGTCCACTTATTTTACCCGATAAATCAGACTCCTTTATCTGCATTTCTCGAATAGATCCAATCTTTTCCAACTGTAGTTCATATTCTTCTTTTTTTTTCTTCAGTCCTGCACAACCAAAATGTTTGCTCTAAGACAATACATCGGAAATGAAGACACTTTAAACCAGCTGGTGACAAACCAACCTTCAATTTTCTTATCATCCCATTTATTAGACTTCGCTTCCATTCCACCGCTGGTACCACCAGTCATTGTTCCCGACTTTGTGAGTAATATACCATCAACAGTCACAACTAAAATGATAGAAATCAGGATATGTAAAAATCAAAACTGACTTTAGTGCAATCATATGAGTAATTACACCAAGGAAACAGGAACATACCTTTAAATCTCTCTCCGGTCCAGCTAAGAACCTTGGCTTCTTCAAGTTCGTCACAGACAAGAGTATTTCCAACAGCATAGAGGACTGCATTCTCCAATTCAGGATCGAACGTAGAGTGGTTAAGGACCAAAATACATAATTTAGAAACCTGCTCAGGTTGACCTTCTTACATATCTCAATCCTTGGTTTAATAAATCAAAATAATCTCAAGCTACTAACAACTATGCACGCAATGATATGAAGCAAAAAGATGAGAAATTATCAATGCAGGCAACCTTGAGAATGCCAAAGTCAAATCAGTTCACTTATTTGCAAAGGATATTGGATAACATCGAACACTAGCTTTGCTGTTCCACCCAAATTTCTCAATCTTTCAAACACTGGCTTGACACGTACTGACTGAAGAGGAATAAATGTCATAGGAGGAAGCCTTTGCTCTTTCAAGTACTGCAAATTACAAATCAATAACTCATTTCATCCCATACCAAACATTTACTTCATCTTGCTTAAAAGCAAATGTAGAAAAAGCTTCGAAAAGTCAAGTTAAAGCCAAGTAACATATCCTATAGATGGAATGAATTCTGCATGGAGATGCTTACAGCATATATGTTACATATCTCTTTACAGCAGATGTTCTTTACTTGGTATAATAATATGAATTGATCATTTAAGAGGTGGTCGAGTTTAAAGCATCACTACGAGGTGGTAGTGTTTAAAGCATCATTAATTTGTTGGCACAGGCCAGAGATTAGTATTACGGTGAAGAATAGCTTACTCACCTGTTAACAAAACTGTAAATGTTGGCAGATAAGAGATAGAAACTATGAATTAAAACTTCACAGCATGCATTGAATTAGAACAAACAACACCACAAGTATAAAATAAGTACCTTGATGCAGTCCTTTCCCGTGCTTTCATCTTCTACAACTACGGCATCCATAAATCTCCCCATAGCAACAGTAACAGCAAGGTTGTACTTCTTTCGATTTGGCCGACAAAGATCAGTCATTCGACCATGAACTCCTTGAAATAGACGTTTGAGAGACTCAACAGCCTGTGTTAACCTACTATCTCTCTCATTTTCATACCTTTCAGCTGTTAAATCACTTAACTGGTCTTCTATTTCCGTTATTCTAGTCTTCAAGTTCTCAGAGGCATTCCTGTGCATCATAAAAGCAAGCTAGAATCAGATAAAAGAAAGTCTGAGTATCAGTGGATGGAGAATGAACTTCGCCTAGCTCAGGAAGGGTGTTATGCTCTGAATAGGGAAGGGGAAACAGAATGTGTTTTTGATAAATAAATCACCAATATCTCTCAAGCCATAGTTCACAAGATGAAGCCACCACAAGAAGAATCTCTAAACGAGGTCTTTAAACAAACTTGCAGGCTTGCAGCAATGTGTAACACTTAAAGGATATCATGACATTGCAAGGAAACCATCCAATGTTAATCAATCAAGTGAGTAGAGGACACATACTAACCTGGCATCCCGATGCTTCTCTTGCAGTGCACGTAACTGCTTTTTCAGACTAGTTGTTTCATTTTTATATCCCAAAGAAGATTCTTCAATCTCTTTTAGCCTGGATTTTAATCGCTCAATTTGTTCATCAAGATCATTCTCCCTATTTATTAGTTGCTGGTAATTTTCTTCCAGATTTCTCAATGCTTCGAGATCAGTATTCTGTTGCCTCTCTAGAACTTCTTTCTCATCTCTTAGCTTAATGGTTTTCATTCCAGCTTCTTCTTTTCTGAGAAAAAACCACATTGATAGACATGAATGAAAATCGATAAGAAAACAAAGGGTGAATATGATGGTGAATCTAGAAGCAGATGCATATTACAAACGTCAAAACAACAGCACCAATAATAGCGGCTGTAAACAATCAGATATATGTCATTATGTCAAAAAAAAAAAAAAAAACTTAACTGCGTGTAAACCCATGTAGTATCATGTCACCACAAAAACTCAAGCGAGAAAATCAACTAGGCAATACAGAGAATGCAAGTTGGTGCATATCTATAACCTCAGGACAGTTGGAAAATGGCAAGGCTTCTGACTAAGAGTAGAAAAAAAATTCTTAGTTCTTTCAAACTCACATTCGAAAATAATCTTGCAGTTGACTGTCAAGCATTGGGAGTTGTCCGGTGCTATCTTGTCTCTTTTCGTTTAATATTTCCATTTGCTTATTCAGCTCCATAATGCTTTTCTGCATCTGTTCAACTTCTTTGGAGTGCTTCCCTTTTTCTTTTTTCCTCCTTTCCACCTCCTTTCGATTGCTCTCAATTTTTGAATTTATGCGAGCTATTTCCTCCTTAAATCTCAGAAGCTCAGGTTGCTGCTCACAAGAGAAGTACATGTATAAGTTACTCAAGTGAGAAAATTAGTAAGATTCCAGAGTATAACAAAAAAAAAAAAAAAAGGATTGCACAAGAGATTTCTGCAAATGCTATATTTGGGATGGAAAATAGAATCCGTTAACCACAGACTTCCAAGGTATACTCACAATTCTTCCAAGCTTGGAGCTTCTCTCAGCAATCTTCTTTTCACGTTGAGCAATTTCTTTCAGATACTTTGCTTGTTCTAACTTTCTCTTACTTGCTTCATGTTCAAACTTTTCCAGCTCTCCCATGACATCTGTACGATTGCTCTTTTCAGCATCAAGATCCTCAGTTGCCTTCTCGATATCATTTTCAATGTTATATAGTTGCCATAGGAAGTGTTCTCTCTTTAGAGCTTTCTGCATGGCGAGAAAACATATTAACAAGAAGGCAAAGAGGTTAGTTCATAAACTATATAAATAAACACTAGTCCACTAACAACAGCAAATCCACATAAATACCAGTTCGTCCTGCAGCCTAAGATGCTTCTCTGCTTCTTCCTTCTGTGCTTTCTTCAGCTTCTTCTCGGTCCCTATTGTTTTCTTCTTCTGATAAATAAGGCCTACTTTTTCTTCAGCGCTAGCCTTCTTTTCTTCTAGTTCTTCATACTCTTTCTTAAGCTCCTGCGACCCAGAAATCTCCTCGAGGAGTCCAGTGAGTTCTTTTGGATTCTTGGAAGCAATCGATTCAACATCACCCTACACATTTTGAGATGAAAAAGTCTTTAGTCAAAAGTTAAATATACACAGATTTTAAAATCCAAGGCAAGCCACGAAAACGGTAAGGTTCAATAAGACACGAAATCGACATCAAACCACCATAATCATTCATAGAAACAAAACAAAATTTAGAAAGAACAAAAAAAAAATGTTAATTCTCAGAAATCGGGAAGAAGCAACCACCTGAAACACCAAGAAATTACGAGCTTTAACAAGTATGCCTAGAGATCGAAGCTTTCCATTGTACTCATCCAAAGTCACAACCCTATTATCGATACGGTACTCACTCCCACCAGCGCTAGTAATACTACGTGTGAAACGGAGCTCCAATCCATCGTCCAGTTGATAAACGAGGCGAACAAAAGCTCTACGACCTCTCTGTTCCTTGTCTCTATCATCGAAAGCGTATATAAGATCCTTAAGCTGAGAACCACGAAGTTGACCAGCGCGAACACCGAGCACGAAGCTAATTGCGTCCATTAGGTTAGATTTGCCAGCACCGTTGGGACCAATTATAGCTGTGAAATCCTTGAAAGGACCTACCAATTGATGACCCTTGTAAGATTTGAAATTCTCCATCTCAAGCTGCAAGATCTTCCCCATCGGGGTTTCTATGGCAGGCATGATTGGTGAGTTTCTTCGAGTTGGTTTCAGAGAAAGCAGTTGAGAAAATGAAATTAGCCAATTTAGGGTTTCTACTAGGTTGGGGATATTCTCGGAGACGAAAAAGGAATAGAAAAATGGCGGGAATTGAAATTTTTTTGAGAGGCGAAATCTTTTTCTCAAGGGATTTCAGGATTCATCTCTTCCCCTAAATCCGGAAGTCGAAGCCGAGAAGACATCACTGTGCTTTTTTATTTTTAATCTAATGGGCATAATAATACGGCGTCGTTCCATCGCCATCAAAGTGAATGATGGTTTTCTGTTTTGTTTTACTTTTACCTGAAATATTTTTCATACTTTTATGGTTTTTCTTTCGCTTATATATGTGTTTATTCTTACTTACTAAAAAAGAGTCACTGAAAAAAAAAAATATTCAACTACCAACTCTTAAAAAATTTCAATGGTTTTGAATCTTTGATTAGTAGTAGTTGGAGAAGATGGTTAAAGAGACCGGGAAAAAAAACTAACGGTTGTCAACCACCTAAAAATATGGCGGTTAGTTTATAAGCGAAGCGTTTGAATTATTTTTATTATATTTTTAATTTTTTAAAAAAATTAAAATAGTATTCATATGTATTATTCTTTAAAAGGAAAATTTCAAATGGAATAAATTTTTTTGAAATGTTTTCATAATTACATTTATTTATGTTGTTTAATATAACAATTTTTTACTATCCAACCACTTATTACCAATTATAAATATAATTTAGTTGCTTGTCCTAAGTTAACCGTTTTTTTTACAGGTACCTCTAACTATATTCTCTTTAACCGCTTTTTTACAACCACTAGAAAAAACTTTTGATGAAATAAAATGATTAGTAGAAACAATAATTTTTTGACAAATGATACCGTAATTTCACTTGTATAAGTGACTGCAATAGAGGAAACAAAAAAAAAAAAGCTAACCAATCCTGAATTTCAAATAAGTCAGCTAATCATATACTTGGCTAGGCCTAGGCATTATCTACTTTTATAGTAGCTTCAATTTGAAGGTATAGTAACGGAATCCAACTAATCATATTTAGTACCAGCTAATCATATATTAGTGGATTTAGTCACTTTAACGCGAAAATGAAGAACAAAAAACAAAGTCTAAAAGGATAGAATTTTAAAACACACGAAAGAAAAAAAAAAAAAAAAAAAAAAAAGGAGGAATGTTACAGATTATTGAATAAATTGCTAGGCATTGTATACTTTTATCGTAGCTTAAAATTTTGAAAGTAATCAAATGTAGGGTAGAAAAAAAGGGAACCATTACATGATGAAAAAGTAAAGGGGGAACCATTACATCAAATCTCCCAAGTACAAAAACCAAAAGTCCCTGAGATAATACACATTCTATCAAAATAAAAAAATTGCATCACCAACTTGAACACTCCTGCTTGCTTCACATGAGCAAGACTAGAGCAAGAGCAATCTTCAGGACTGACTTCGTTCGTCGCACTTGTTGATGATTCTATTTCAAATACTAAAACTTGCCTCTGGTTGCTTCTTTAGACGAGAGTCAAAGGAAGTTTGGCTGGTTATTTTTGGTTCTTCCAATAAGGTTTTCCATAGCCAAGTGGTGTTTGCATAAACGATACATGTGCTTGTACTCCATAAAATGCCAGAAGAAGTTAAAATCGTTAAAGAAAAAAAACTACTGGAATAAGTTACAATATTATCAGTTTGGTAAGACTCCTACGAGTCTATGACCACACAAAAAAACATGTTCTACATTGTTCGTATAAAGTAATTAAAATATGACAAATCTAAATGCCGGCTTTATACGATTATACGCACACAAACTCAATCAAACGTAGAGGAGAACCAAAAAAAAAAAAAAAACAGAGAGAGGAATAATCTGGGAGATGGGTTCGACTCCGAAACTGACTAGTACAATTTCATCTTCTCCATCTCTTCAAATCCTCTGCAAAAAACTCCCAATCCCAATTCGTCTACCATCATCAGCTTCTTCTTCTACCTCTATCTCGCTCCCTAAAATCCTAACCTCTTTCTCATCCCTGCGTCCCCGTATCGCCTTAGTCTCAAATCACCGGTATCACTCCTCTCGTCGGTTTTCTGTTCGTGCCAGTAACGATAATGGAGCAGACTCGGAGCGCCAATACGATTTTGATCTCTTCACTATCGGCGCAGGCAGCGGCGGCGTCCGCGCCTCTCGTTTCGCCACAAGCTTCGGAGCATCCGCCGCCGTTTGCGAGCTCCCTTTTTCCACCATCTCTTCCGATACAGCCGGAGGCGTTGGAGGAACGTAAGACTTCTTTCGACCTTGTAGCTCATATTGATACATCTGCTAGTATTTTATTTAATTAGCTGTACCAGAATTTGAAGCATTTGCTTGATGATTTATGATTTTGATTATTCTACAGCTGTGTATTGAGAGGATGTGTACCAAAGAAGTTACTCGTGTATGCATCCAAATACAGTCACGAGTTTGAAGACAGTCATGGATTTGGTTGGAAGTATGATACTGAGCCTTCTCATGATTGGAGTACATTGATTGCTAACAAGAATGCTGAGTTGCAGCGGCTGACTGGTATTTATAAGAATATTCTGAGCAACGCTAATGTCAAATTGCTCGAAGGTCGTGGAAAGGTAGACTGAAGCTCGGAATTTGTAAAGTTCATGCTTTATTAACCTTAATGTATTGATTTGAGCTTGATTATGTATTTTGTATGTGCAGATTATAGACCCACACACTGTTGATGTAGATGGGAAAATCTATACTTCGAGACATATTCTGATTGCTGTTGGTGGACGTCCCTTCATTCCTGACATTCCTGGAAAAGAGTTTGCTATAGATTCAGATGCCGCACTTGATTTGCCTTCCAAGCCTAAGAAAATTGCAATTGTTGGTGGTGGCTACATAGCCTTGGAGTTTGCGGGCATTTTCAATGGTCTTAACAGTGAAGTTCATGTATTTATAAGGCAACCGAAGGTGCTGAGGGGATTTGATGAAGATGTGAGTGAAATGACTAGGACTTTGGCTGCTTTCGTTTATTCTCTTGGCTAATTTTTAACTGTAATAATTATTCTTGTTCCAGGTCAGGGATTTTGTTGGAGAGCAGATGTCTGTAAGAGGCATTGAGTTTCACACAGAAGAATCCCCTGAAGCCATCATCAAATCTGGAGATGGCTCGCTGTCTCTGAAGACCAGCAAGGGAACTATTGAGGGTTTTTCGCATGTCATGTTTGCAACTGGTCGCAAGCCCAACACAAAGGTACACTGGGATTTTTACTCCCAAAGGATGTTTATAAAATAAAAAGTTTTTGCAAAGCTCATTGCTTTTATAATTCATCTAAATAAACTGACCATTGCCGCCCCTTATTTATGACTTAAATTGAAGCTGTTACAGTGATAGTACAATATAATTGATGATTGATGTAATGTTGGCTGCTATAACAGAACTTAGGGTTGGAGAATGTTGGCGTAAAAATGGCAAAAAATGGAGCAATAGAGGTATGATCTAATGGTTACCTGTTTTTTTTTGCCTCCTGGTATTTCTACTGTTTCATTGAGAAACTTTCTCTTGTTATGCCTGGTTACTTATTTTGTGTTTGTGCTCCTTGTTGCCACTTTGTGTGGTAAGGTTGATGAATATTCACAGACCTCTGTTCCTTCCATATGGGCGGTTGGGGATGTCACTGATAGGATCAATTTGACTCCAGTTGCCTTGATGGAGGGAGGTGCATTGGCAAAAACCCTGTTTCAGAATGAGCCCACAAAGCCTGATCATAGGTAACATGACAATCTTGACAGGTGTTAACTTTTGATGTTTAGACCTTTGGAGTTTCTAGTGATCAGTGAGAATTGTATCTGTTTAGTCGTATGTGCTCCTTATAAGATCTAAAACATTTTGTAACTGTTATCTTTAGTCTTTTGTCTCTGATTGTTTTGATTTTTTCTATGTTCTCTATCCAACCAGAGCTGTTCCCTGCGCTGTTTTCTCTCAGCCACCTATTGGAACAGTTGGTCTAACTGAAGAGCAGGTAAGTCGGATGATTTTTCGAATATTTGGTTTGTTGTCTGTCACTGCATATTAATGTTAGATACGTGTTTGCAGGCCATAGAACAATATGGTGATGTCGATATTTTCACATCAAACTTTAAGCCACTAAAGGCTACGGTTTCAGGACTTCCAGACCGGGTGTTCATGAAACTCGTTGTTTGTGCAAACACCAATAAAGTTCTCGGTGTTCACATGTGTGGAGAGGATTCACCAGAAATCATCCAGGTTTCACTGTTAACATGATTCGGCTTCTCTAAAACTAAACAAGGAAAACATGTATGATTCAATAAGTTTTTTTTTTTCCAATTTGTCAGGGATTTGGGGTTGCAGTAAAGGCTGGCTTAACTAAGGCCGACTTTGATGCTACAGTGGGTGTTCACCCCACAGCGGCGGAGGAGTTTGTCACTATGAGGACTCCAACCAGGAAAATCCGCAAGGACTCCTCTGAGGTCTGTTTGTGAACAATCAAACTTATCCATCTTGTTACTTGTTGTTGTTTTTGCAACATTGAAAAATGATTGGAACTGAGATATGTATTTTCAATTTCATTTCAGGGCAAGACAAGTTCTGAAGCTAAAACAGCTACAGGAGTATAAAGAAGAAGGTTACAAGAAGATTGGATTTATGGCATTGAAGCTCCCTGTCCCTGAGAAGGTATTCCCCAGTTTCCTAAGTAGTCTACTAGGTTACCTAGAAAAGGCATGCAATGCATTAGCTAATACTGTAGTGTGTCACTTAGGGACAAAGCTTTGCTTCTGCCTATCTCGGAAAAAAAAGGGTTAGAGCTGGTTTTTCATGCCCAAAAATTAGGCAACAAAAGATTCGTTGTTTCTTCCCAGATCTTTAATGTTTATGATGATTTGTGCCAGGCTTGAGCCAAAATTTAACATCCCAAAATTTTGAGCAGGGCCTAGTATAGTATATTTAGGACTTCCATGCTATCTCGTAGATGGAGAGAGCATAGCTCGCACTAGAAATAGAATCATCTGTTATTTGTGTGTGATATTCAACCTGCATGTTTGCAGGAGAACATTTTGTCTGCGAAGAAGAAGATGCTTTGTGTTTTTTTTTTTGGCGGAGAAAGGATTTTCTTATGGCGCTTGGAGATCTCATAACTGTGTCCTGCTGTACTTGTGATCATTTAGCCTACACGACTAAATTCCTAGTATAGGTTATGTATTGGGCAAATGATTTTGGCAAGAGCTCTAAAACTGAGGCTTTCACAGGTCTCTCCTAATATCTTGTTGTCCTGGTTGAGTGAAAAAAAAAAAAAAAATCGAGCTGAAAAAAGTAACAAATCCATCCCGAAATATCTAGTAAATTAATATTTATTTTATATAAAAATAATAGCTCTTAAAATTTTGAAAGGCCATGTGATCTACGATGATTTTCAAATATATGTCCTAATGTCCAAGGCTGATTACAGTATACTAGAGAGTAACCCGCGATGTGCATCGCGGAAAAATATTTGCTTTATATTTTTTAGTTCATATAATTATAAATTATTAGTAGTTTTTAGATTAGATTTATTTTATATTTTTAACATCTTATTCATTATTATTATATGTGGTTTATGTTGTGTTAATTAAAATTATTTATATATAATTATCTATGTGCATTATTATGTTTGTAAACATATTTATTTGATCATTTAGATTATAACATATTTTGGTTGTAAAAGTTAAATGGTGTTATGTATATATTTTCACATCATTCAAAAAATTTATAATAGTTTGATTTAGTCCAATATTAATTATTATCAATGATTAAAAATTTGATCCAAGATTCGTCATCACCCATCTTTATCTGCTCTGACCCGTTTTGATCCATAGACCCGTCTTGATTCGTCCTGATCCATTGTAAACTATATTGTGCAGCGCGAATAACTGTATGCTTCATATTTTGTTAGTTTATATAGTCATAGATTATTATTAGTATTTTAAATTATATTTATTTTATATCTTTAGCATCTCATTAACTAATAGATATACTATATAATTTAGAAAAATTCAACTGATATAATTAATGAGTTAAATACAAATTATATTTAATATATCTAGTGAATTAAAATTATCATATTTTAAATGTTAAACTATTATTGGTAAACCAAAACTATTATTTCAATGATATAATGATATATAAAACAATTCTTGTCCGTTTAAAAAAAATCAAATCATAACATATATAAAAAAAATATATAATTTTATTATAAAAAAATATATGATTATTTAATTATTTATTAATCATATAATCAAATAAAAATAAAAAGAAGAAAAAATATTAACAAATAATTAGTATGATTTAATTAGAGAGAAAATAGGAAGAGAGAGAATAATTAGTTAAATTAAATTTAAATCTAAATCTAAATTAATTATATAATATGACTAATAATGTAAGTCCGATGGCAAATAATGTAATATAACACATAAAGAAAGGTTAATCTTGTTTTAACATTGCTTAAATAATAGTATAGAGATTTCTTGGCTTATTTGCGACACGATATCAAGACTATTTGTATTCCATATGATTACATTAAATGAAATGAAATGAAATGATGCTATGTGAATTTTAACTAATTTTAATATTTAGATTGATGTTTAAAGTAGATATATATTTTTAATATAAAAAGGTAATTAAATTTCATATTTTTATATACTTACAATTTTTATACTAATTAATGTTACATCATACTCTTTTAATATATTTTATAATCTGAGAGTATTTATATGTAGTCTCATTTTCTTATTCAATATAAAATTAATTGTTTAAATTAATAATTTAAGACTAAAAATATACAATTGTATACAGATTTTATAATTAATAATTAGAAGCTAAAGATATTTTAAGAAAAGACATGTATTAAGAATTACGATACTTTACTTTTCTCATGAAGATATGATACTATACTATAAATTATAACTAAAAATCACTATTAAAAGTAACACAATGGCTGTAATTAAAAAAAATAAAGGTAACAAGTCTATCCCGAAATATCTAGTAAATTAATATTTATTTTATAATAGATAAAACATTTTGAACGGCCATGCGATTTCTTACCATGATTTGCAAATATATGTCCAAGTATAATTATATTTATTGGCTTATTGTGACACGATATCAAGACTATTATTCTTTAACAAAAAAATATAGTATATCATTATTATTCATTGTTTTTGGTTGAACAAGTAATTAAATGCTAATCGGCCTTTAGGGAGAATCTTTTCCTTACAAAATAAAATATTAGTCAACTATTTCCGGCACAAGTAATTCATTGGATCCCAACGTCTACAAAAGGACACCACGTGATCCACGTCACGTGACCGTATACCAAAACCAAGGGCAAATCTGTAATATACCAGCTTAGACCTTACGCTCCTTTCTTAGCTGAGCGGCTGCATCTTTTTTATAATTTTAACAAATTTTTTGGCTTCGGTGTCTTTCGAAATCAATCGCGCGAAAACGCCATTTTATCTCCCGCCGTTCCTTCCCTCCTTTTATTTTTCATCTCTCCCTCTCCAAATCTCAATCTAAATCTCATCTAATCTCTTCACTCCAATCTCCATTTCCTTCTCTTTCTCCCAGTTCTCACGATGCAACCTCAGCCGCATATATCTCCGGCCACCGCAACTGCCGCGATCTCAGCCGCCCTTGAATCTCAGCGCGTCAGGAAAAACCGAGGAAGTTACAATTGCGGTCGATGTGGTCAACCTAAGAAAGGCCATGTCTGTCATTTAACTTCTACTCCTGATGTTCCCACTACTCCGATCGCTACGGAGCCGGTGAGCTACATCTCCGCCGCCGCATCTTCTTCCCGTTCTACTGTCCTATCCTTAACGAATGCGCCGTCATCGCGCCAGTCTGTCACTCACTTACGCCGGGCACTATCTTTCGATGACGTCGATGCGCGTAATTCTCTGGATGAATCCGATCTAGATGCAGCATTGCCGGATCTGGATCTGCAATTGGATACGGATATTGTTCAGCCTGGGAAGTTTCATGCGGTAGCTTTATGGGAGGTGCTTAAGCGGCTGCCACCTTCGAGTTTACTGATGGCGGCTAGGGTTTGCAAAGGATGGAGAGAGACCTCGAGGAAGATGTGGAAAGCGGCGGAGGAGCTTCGGATTCGTGTTCCGGAGAGAGCTCAGATTGGATACATTGGATCTTTATTGCAAAAATGTCCTCGACTTATTAGACTCTCACTTAAAATCGAGAGGTGATGATTCTTCTTTCATACGATCTAACAGATCTGAGAGTTTAATCATCTCACTGAACTAATTTAAAAAAAATGGAGTTTCGTAACTTCCGTAGATAAAGGATTAAGGAACTCTTAATAATTAATCGATGATCGAGAAACAAAAAGTATTTAATTGTCTTATGATTATTGGACTATTACAGTTTGTTGTTAAAAATTACGTTTCTGATTGGATTTATGTTCTGATTGTTATCTGCAGTGATTTGGACGCGACAACTCTGGCCTGCATTGCTTTTTCTTGCCCTAACCTGGAGGTTTTGGAGATTTCAACTTCGGGTTCAGCTGTCAATAGAATCTCTGGGTAAATAGTCTTGTTCGAGTTCCAAATTTTGAGTTGCTATGCGAGATTGAGATTAGGTTTCTTGACGTTGATGCTGCAATAGAAAAAAGGCAAATCATCGGTTCATGTCATGAATGTAGAGACTGTTGGTTCTGTTTAGAATACATTCATCTGTGCTAAGTAGTCAATTCTCATGTGGTCCACCATAGTTTTTGCATCTGAGGGGATCTATGGATATCGCTTTAATAGTCCTATGGTTTATTGCATGAATAGGATTGACCTGAGTCGCTATGTTGCTAATAATCGTGGACTTACAAGCTTTAAGATGGAAGGATGTTCCAACTTGGGAGGATTTTCACTCTCTTCATCAAGCCTCTCTACTCTCTGGCTCTCCGACCTTCATTCTCTCCCGAGGATGGTAATTGCGTTACTCTTCTTTCTTTTACCTCTTCTAAAGTTCAGGAAGAGAATTTGTATTAACTAAACCGCAAAATGTTTTGTTCTTTTCTTATCAGATCTTCAATTGTCCTAATCTTATGGAAATATCACTTGAATTTTCTCGCCAAGAAGATGATTCAACGGATCTTGTAACAGTAGTTGATGGTATGGGAAAGACTTGCACTAGATTGCAGAACATTCATATAGCATCTTTGAAGCTTTCACATACTGTTGTACTTGCTCTTACTGCTGTGAATTTCAGGTACTGTAGTCTTGGTTTTGTTTGTAAAAATCCTTACTATGCACATTTACTCTAGTATTTGAGAGAACAGTTGTTCCTAAGGATTGATGTGAGTTTCCTTATTGTCCAGGGAGTTGAGAATGCTCTCGCTAGTTCTTGGAGTAGATATCACAGATGCATCAGTAGCTGCCATTTCCTCAAGTTATACAAACCTTGAACTGCTTGATCTGAGCGGGTATGTTTTGTTCTTGCTCAGTATAAACTATCTATATCTCTAGTGGTTCAGTACATTCACATGAAAAGCATAATTTGAATTATGATTTTATTTTTGTTGGTTTTAGGTCCAGCATTACTGATACTGGCCTTGGGATGATCTGCGATGTCTTACCTGAGACACTCTCAAAATTACTTGTTGCTCTTTGTCCCAACATTACATCAAGTAAAATTTTGATCTTTGGTTTGCATGTGTATTATATATAATTCATGAATGTTCATTCCCTTGGATTCTCATTTCTTCTATAATGAATGTTCATTGCCTGGTTTCTCATTTCTTCTATAATGAATGTTCTTGCAGGTGGCATTCAATTTGCTACTGCTCAACTGCCCCTTCTTGAGCTGATGGATTGTGGCATGACTGTGTCTGACCCCAATTCAGATAATGATCCTACCATTGAAGAGAAGAATCCGAGTCCACATAAAACATCAGGCTACAATCAGAAGATGTTTATTAAACATAAACGACTGAAGAAGCTCAGTTTGTGGGGGTGCTCCAGTTTGGACGTGAGATTCCTCATCAAAATGCTATCTAAACAAGCTATCCCTTAATCCCATCTTCTCATAGTTTCAATATTTTGATGCAGGCTTTGTTCCTAAACTGCCCAGAGCTCAAGGACTTGAATTTGAACTCATGCAGTAACTTGCAACCTGAGAGTTTAGTCCTCCAATGTCCAAAGTTAGAACTTGTGTACGCATCAGGATGTCAAGACCTATTGACTGGAGCCATCCGAAAACAGGTAATCCCTGGTCAACTTATTGGTTTCAATTCGGTTTACTTTATATGTCAAGTCTTACACATGTGTGATTTGGTATAATAATCTCATAAATCATCAAACTCTTAATAAGCCACTCCTTATTTGATAGGTTTCTGAGAACTTTGCGGCTGGTGAAAACCATATGCCAAGGAAACGCTTAGCTGATGCGTCGAAGAGGATACAGGCTCCGCCTTCATTATATCATGAGGTGAATTTTGTTTTTTGTTTTTTAATTTATTTTGTGAGAGAGAAAAGTAAGAAAGATATGTAAACTGAAAAGTTTTTTTTGGTTTTGCAGGCAAGAGAGGATGATAATTATGGGGTGAAGAGAAGGAAGTTGGAAAGAGAACTATGTACCATTATACGTTAATAGTCCTCTCTGGACTGGTAACATTTTGCATCAACCATATCTATTTTACTGTAGTATAGATCTGATTATATTGGATCACGTCTATTCTGTTGTTTCTCACTTGCCAACATTACATTGTCGTCCAATTACTCAAAATAAATTGTATGATACAATCTGTATTAGTTCTAAATTTATATACTAATAGAGATGTTCTTTGTTTTTAGTCACTTACTCTAATAACCATTGTTGTTATATGCAATAGTAACAGATACTACTTGGTAGGTTTATTATCCTTAGATTTGTTTTCTTCTGGCTGAGAAAGAATATCTGCAAAATTGTTAAGGAGTTTTCATTTTCTCAATTGTTTGAATTATAATTTGGTTAAATCTTAAAAATAATGTTCAGTTTTGTCAATCTAATCACATCTTTTACAAACTGTATTTTTGAAAACCCTTTAATAAACCAAGCAGCTGTAGAAACAAAATGGTAAAATGGTTAGAAAAAGAAAAAAACCAAAAATGGAAGAAGTCACATAGTCAAAATATGTAATTGACGGCGGCTGAACACTCTTGGCTGGTGGATTTCACCTACCTCTTTCTTCCTTTATATCCCAACGTGTAATCGCTGCTGCGACTGAGTTTTATATATATATATATATATATATATATATATAATACTATCTTCTTCAACCAAAACCCATTTGCAGAGTCCACAAAGCTTTCCAATGGCGATAGCTTTCAAATCCAGCGTCTTCTTTCCTCAATCCGCAAAATCCCAAATCGGATTCCGTCATTCTTCTTCTCCTGATTCATCTCTTTCTTTCAAGAGATTGACTCCCATGGCTTCCCTCTCCACCTCTTCTCCTACCCTCGGTCTCGCTGATACTTTCACCGAGCTCAAAAAACAAGGCAAAGTAAGAGAACTTTTCTCCACTCTTTTATTTTGCTGGTTTTTATAAAAATTGATCGTTAGTTCTGGTGGGAAATTGGATTTAAAGACCAATCCTTTTGTGAATTTCTCCGTATTGCTTGTAGAAAGAGTGTGATAAGGTTTGAAATCAGTAATCACTTCGTTTATCTCACGAATCAACACGAATATAATCACAAAACCAAAACTTGTAAACGCATATATATGTTGCTTATGTATTCTTATCAGAGTGAGTAGCATTGAGTTCATTAGGTCTGAAAACTTGGTGGTCCTATTGATACAATAGATTTGCAACAGTTCATTGGGAAATGTGGTTAATTGATTTACCGTTTGTGTTACTTTTATGTGTGAAGATAGCATTCATACCATACATCACAGCTGGTGATCCAGATCTCTCTACTACTGCAGAAGCACTGAAAGTTCTTGACGCTTGTGGTTCTGACATCATCGAACTGGGTGTTCCTTACTCTGATCCTTTAGCTGATGGACCTGTTATTCAGGTTTATAACCAATTATCAAAATGGGGAACCTTTATATTATCAATTGCTTCCAATTTCTGTTTTGTTTGATCATCTTTCTCTTCTTCATATATTCAACCAGGCTGCAGCGACAAGGTCCTTGGAGAGGGGAACCAACCTCGATAACATCCTTGAGATGTTGGACAAGGTGAGTCTAGTTTCTGAAGAAAAGATTTTTTTTTTTTGGGGTCCTCTGTCAGATATCATCCCATTGTATATTTGTGTTCTTATTGTTGGATTTTTGGTGCAGGTTGTTCCACAAATATCTTGTCCAATTTCGTTGTTTACGTATTACAACCCGATTCTTAAACGTGGATTGGGGAAGTTCATGGCCAGCATCAAAGCTGTCGGTGTACAGGGACTTGTGGTTCCCGATGTTCCTCTTGAGGAAACTGAGATGCTGAGGAAAGAAGCCCTCAACAACGGGATTGAACTGGTAAGCATATGTTTTGAAGGATGCATATATCTTATCCCACAATTTGTATTTTTTTATTATCACGATTCTCAGTCATGTCTGCAGCATACCACAAAAAATCAGTTAAAAGTCATTTGCGTCTACATATTCTGGATCATATTTTATCTATTTTCTTCTTCTCCTCATATTGAGCTTTTCTTAGCTGAGCTCAATATGAAGATTCTAATCAATAGAAATAGTAGAAGGATTGTTTGGTAGAGAAACTGAAACTGTACATGTGTTTTACTGGATTTGGCTCATTCTATTTTGACATTCAGTTTTATTCATCTTCGCCTTTTAGTAACATTAGTTTGCTCTATGTTTATAATCAAGGTCCTACTCACTACACCAACCACACCAACAGAGCGAATGAAGCGAATTGTCGATGCATCCGAAGGATTTATTTACCTTGTAAGATCCCTGTCCGTATAGCTTTCTCTTTGCAGATGTTCACATGTTTTTTCTTTTTTTTAATTGTGTTTGAGAATGCTTATTGGGTTTGACAGGTGAGCTCAATTGGAGTGACTGGTGCACGAACATCTGTAAGCGGAAAGGTTCAGTCGCTCTTGAAGGATATCAAAGAGGTCTAATAGCATTCTGTTATTGTTTCATGATTATCCTGAAAACGATGTAAAAATGCTCAAGCTGTTTAGCCATTTGTAATTCAATGCAGGCGACAGACAAGCCAGTGGCGGTCGGTTTTGGGATATCAAAGCCTGAGCATGTGAAACAGGTACTAAATCTTACACAAAGCTTCCTCTAAGGCGTCTCATGTTACCTTCATTATATTGCTTCTTTAATGACTGGTTTTGTTGTGTGAACAGATAGCTGGATGGGGAGCTGATGGAGTGATCGTAGGCAGTGCGATGGTGAAACTATTGGGGGAAGCAAAGTCGCCAACGGAAGGGCTTAAGGAGCTTGAGAATCTTACCAAATCTCTCAAATCTGCTCTTCTTTAAAACCCCCAAAAAAAAAAAAAAAATCGAAGACAACATCGCTAGATTATGTTTTGTTTCTGCTAGTTATAATCAATGTATGACAATGATGTGCCAAAATTTCAAGTATGATTGAAGTTCCAGTTGCTGCTTTTGCACAAATTTAAAGAAAATGTTTACCTGAATAATATTACTCGAGGCATTTTCCAGCGAGATCACTACATCTAAAACTAGGAATATAAATATTCAAGCTGAGTTTCATTTCATGAGTGACCCGAAATATTGAAACTAAAAATAAATATTGACTCAGTAGTCAAATTTAGATCCACCCGGACTATCCAGTAACCCGAATGTTTTTGAATTCATCTTCTAATTGCTTCATTTTTCTAAATCGTGGGTCCCACTCACAATACCCTTCTTTTTAGATGAATAAGAAAATAAATAAAGAAAGAAAATTCCAAGAGTTATTATTAGGTTTTCCAAAATTCAAATACGAAATCTTGCATCCCGCTATAGATTAAATATTTTTCTCATTTAGTGTCAGTTATCTGGAAAAGCAAAGCGATGAGAGGCGGAGCCACGGGAAAAAGAAGAACGACGGTGGGTTTCGGCGGTGCGCCACCGCCACCACCACCGTCGATCGAGCAACAGCGTCAATTAGTCAACTCAAGAGACTCTGACGCCAGTTTCGCCAGCAGCCGTCCGTCATCAATCGGTGTAGGCGGCCGAGCCTCCGATTTATACTCCGACAGATCTCACCAGTCTTCGACTATACGAACCATCAACGCCTTCCTCTCTTCTCATTCCGTTCCGATCGCACTCCGTACTCAACCTGTTCCTTCTATCAAAGACATCACCGAAACCCTAAAATTCTTACTCTCCGCCGTGAATTACCCTTCCGATACCAATAAATGGGATGAGGATCTCGTCTTCTTCCTCAGATCAGTCAATTGTCCATTCAAACTCACGAAATCTAGCCTCAAAGCTCCTAATACTCCTCACAATTGGCCTACTGTTCTCGCCGTTGTTCACTGGTTGGTTGAGCTCGCTCGTTACCGTCAACATTTATCAACCAATTCCGTTTACGTTCCCGATGCTAACTCCATGAATTCGTTCGCGATTCAAAGCTTTCGTCACTTTATTAGCGGTGAGGATGATTTGGTTAACGATCTAGATTCCGATTTCTTAGGTAAACTTGAAGCGGAGAGGATTAGTGTCGCTGAAACTAATGCTGGTTGTGAGAAGATGTCCGGTGAATTAGAGGCTAAACTTGAAGCACTGAGGAAAGGTCCGTCGAAGAAAGAGACTCTGGAGAAAGTTAAGGCTGATTTGGAGAAAGATGTGAACAAGTTCCGAACAATCGTTGTGGAGTATACTGATAGGACTCAAGCTGTGGAGAAAGTTGTTGAAGAGAAAGCTAAGGAGCTAAAGGCTAAGGAAGAAGAAAGAGAGCGAATCGCTGAAGAGAATAAGGAGCTGAAGAAGAGTGTGGAGCTTCAGAGTTTTAGCACAAGAGATGTAGAGAGGATGAGAAGAGAGTTACAAGCTGTGGAAAGAGATGTTGCAGAATCAGAGGTTGCTAGAGATGGTTGGGAGCAGAAAGCTTGGGAACTCAATTCACAGATTAGGAATCAGTTTCATCAGATTCAGACTCTTTCCATTGATTGTAACCAAGCTCTTAGGAGATTGAAGCTTGATATTCAGTTTGCTGTGAACGAGAGAGGAGAAACACCTGGAGAGGTGATGGGTGTGGATTATAAATCTGTGGTGAAGCCAGCGCTGTGTTCGTTTTACGATGGGATTAAAGGAAGCTCGACGGAGAAGGTGGAGGAACTGATCACGTTACAACACCAGGTGTCTGAAATGGCTTCGAAGATGGAATCAAAGAAGAGTCTTCTTGGTTCCATTCAGTTGCAGATCAATGAACTCGAAGAAAAGATGAGGTTAGTGAAGAAGGAAACTCAGGAGTTGATTGTAAAATGTGACTTGGAGGCGAAAACAATGGTAGAGGGTGTGAAAACGGAGGCTTTGAATCTGGAGGTTGTGGAGAAAGAAGCTGCTGAGTTTTTGAAAGCTTCGAGGCTAAGATTGGAAGAAGCAGTGAAGCAGAGTGAAGAGGAGGTACAAGCATGTGCCGCACAACTCTTTGCACTTATTGATTCGATATCGAAACAGAAAGAGTACATGGATTCAAAGATATCGGAAATGAAAACCGGTGTTGCTAATACTGCCAGTGCTGTTTCAGAGATATATAAAGCTAACTTCAAGAAGCATCTTGGTAGCTTGGGGTTGGATAGCATTGACTGAGCCAAGAGATTGGTAAAATATGAGTAATTCGTATTTTTTGTTGCTTTTGTTCAAATAGTCTTTAATATGCTATGTATGATATTTTTTCACCATTTGTTCTAATCTGCGTCGGAAGAAGTTCTTAGGCATATGTATTTCAGTTCGTGTGAAATTTTTATATTTTGATGAATGATAACTGAAACCATTTCATCAGTAGTAGACTACAACAAATCATAATTGTCTAATTTGTTTTAAGTAGAATAATCGTATTAAAGTGTGTATAAATAAATCTTCAGAAACATTCAGGGCAGCAGCCAAAACGGGCACCAACTAAAATAGGGATTTGAATGCCTTTATTTACTTTCTGTATTTAATTAACAGAAAAAAAAGGAAATGTACAGATCCTTTAATCCAATACAATGTAGTAACGTGTCAATTGATCCTAGTTGATAATGGCGGCTCCACGTAAGACAACGGAGCAGAAAGAGAGAAAAGACAAACAAACAAAAAAAGAAAAAAAAAAGAAATCTGAAGAAGGCGATTGGGTAAGCGATGCATATCGTCTTCTCTGTCGATGATTTGACCGAAAACTTCTGGCCTAATCCCGCTCCGTCGCCGTCACCGGGATCGGTACCGTCTCCGGCACCGGGGACTCAAGGGATGATACGAAGTCAATCTGAGTGGGCGTTCCACAGGCTTCTCGATGAGTTGTCTGGTTCCGATTCGAGCCCTACGACTAACAACGCAATCGAGAGATCACCTACACCGGTTCAGTCTCTGCAGTCTCGAATAGAAGAAACCATTGACGAAACCGCCGATGTTGTTGAGATACAGAAACCACAGAATCATCGCCTTCCTGCGGATGATCAAGGTAAAAGGAATCGTGCTCCATCGTCTGATCCGTTGGATTCAGCTGGTGTCGATCCTAATCAGTACCACGCGATTCTTAAGAGCAAGCTCGAGCTCGCTTGTGCTGCTGTTGCGCGTCGTGTACGTCTTTTAGATCCATCGTTTATGTGTTCAGACGAAGGAATTTAGGAAAACATTTTTGATCTGAATAGAAAAATCGATTAAATATATGGAAAATTTGGTTTTGTGTTGATTTGATTTTGATTATTTGCAGGTGGGAACTGTGAAACCGGAAGATTCGAGTGCTTCAGCTAGTAATCAAAAGCAATCTCAAGCAAAAGCTCAAGGTTACATTGTTTTGGCTTTTGATTCTCTCCAGCCCTGTCTCTTTTCAATGTCCATGTTTAGAGTACATAGAGATTTAACATTTCTTGAGATTTGTTTGTTAATTTGACAAGAAAACTGTGAATTCATTGATTATCTGCTAACCTTTCTCAGTACATAACTCAGAGTTTGAGCGAATTTGTTGTTTCCCTGATGAAATGTTCTTCGGTTGGTGTATAATGAGATTGTTTTGACTATTCTAGGCTCAATTGTGGCACAAACCTCACCTGGTGTTTCATCTGTTAAAGTTGTTCCCGCAACAAGCACGCAAAAGAAACCAGATGTTCTAGTTAGACAAACCACTAGCATTTCATCACGGGATGATTCTGACGACGATGATCTTGATGGAGACATGGAAACAGCAGATAATGGAGATCCTACTGATGTGAAGCGTGCTAGGAGGTACGAATCTTGATATTTATATCTTAAAATCTTTCTGATAATCATTCTAAATATCGAGGTTGATACAGAGATACTTTTGACTTTGAAATCTTTTGGGGAAAGGTTTGTGGCTAGGGGTTTCTACTTTTTTTGAAGAGAAAGAAATAGCTGAAGTTTAGAACAGGAATGTTTCAGTTAGTTTCATGTTTTTCTTGGGAAAATCTCTTTGTAGACCTGAAAGTGGAAAATTACTTAAAGACCAAATCAGGCTCTATATTTTTCGAGGTTAGCCTTATTCGGTGTCTGTTAATTACTCAGGATGCTCTCAAACCGAGAATCAGCTAGGCGCTCTAGGAGAAGAAAGCAAGAACAAATGACTGAGTTTGATACACAGGTTCGTTCTTGTATTAGTTGCTAATAAGCATGTCATACGTTTTCTCGATTTCTTCCTTGCTATTCAGCAGTCTTCCAGGGATTTATAGGGAAAGTTTTTACCATTTATAGGTAGGCCAATTAAGAGCTGAGCATTCAACATTACTTAGTCGTCTCAGTGACATGAATCAGAAGTACGATGCAGCTGCTGTTGACAACAGAATTTTAAGAGCTGATATCGAAACTTTGAGGACAAAGGTATATAGATTCTATTCTTCTTGTGAAGATTTTAAAACACCGATCCAGTCTTATATATTAACTAACGTTAATTGCATTGATAAAAACTTGTGCAGGTTAAGATGGCAGAGGAAACTGTGAAAAGAGTGACAGGAGTGAGCCCGTTGCATTGGGCAAGACCAAACATGAGTGTACCATTCAGCAACTCTAACCTCGTTTCGAAACCGGCAATCCCAAGTGCAACCAGTGTCGGATTAGCACCAAATCAAAGAGTAGAGACGGTGAATTTCTTGCCAGAAGAAGGCATGGAGAATCCATTTGCTCCTGATTCTAATCTGTACGAAACCCTACCCCATTGGAATCACAAGCATTAACCATAAGAAAACTCATTGGCTTTGTGATTTTGAGGCAACTCATTATTGTCTGTATTTTTTATTTATTATTTACTGTGTGACTCTGCGACGGTAAACTCTTAATATTATATATGATTGATCAAAAACCGCCAAAACTAGTGATCCGGTTCGATATCAACAACTTATTTCAGTTTCATCATAAAAATAAAAAGCATGTAATTACTGTTGAAAATAAACTCTATAGAATAAATATAACCAACAAAATAATAACTTAAAACGTTATAAATTTAACTAAATTAACTATTTACGAAAGTCAAATCTCGGGGGGAAAAACAAACAAACAAACAATTAAGCTCCATGATACACGGGCCTAATAATATACTTGAGTTTCAGGTTGTATCCCCAGTCCCAATGAAAGTTTCTAAGAATGAAAGATTCAATTAATATCACTTCTACCATCTTCTTCTATTGAGATTTAGCACCAGACTGAAGACCTGCTTGTACTTTGCTATGGAAGTGTGTTTCCAACCTTTTAAGTGAGAAAAGAAAAAAAAAATTAAATGCACTTTGTTCATTACCAAACAAGAAGAGAAGGAGAAGATAAGAAATGAATTTACCTGGTTGCACATTTGTAATAAATGGTATCTGGGGAGTTGTAAGTTCTACAATTGTTAAACATTCGTCTTGCATCAGCAACAAACATATCCAATGTCACGTAATACTGTTCCGACTCTACTCTCTTTGCTATTGTCTTCAGATCTGTGTTCATTCCATTTTTGGTTTACAAGGACAAATTCTGGATTACTCAAATACCGAAATTGATATATATTAACTGTGTATATCTTCTTACCAATGGGATCTTTAATGATGTCATAGTAATCAGGGACATCACGAGAATCAACTGGCTCTTTGAAAGGCCAAGCATCAACATGGTCTTGCATTGTCTGTTGCAATTAGCTACAACTTGTCAAACTAAAGGACATGTAATTGCAATAACATAATATGTAAAGAGGACATAATAAAAAGGCATTGAAAAGAAGAAAACTTATCACAACCTTTAAAAGTGCACGCATAAGTGCATTCAACTGTTTTTGATTTGTCACAATATCTGCAGAACAATTGAATAATTTGAAACGAGTGTGCCCCCACTGATCTGGGGTCCAACCTGCTTCCCCTGCAAATAGTTTACCATAATTCTTGTATTAGCAATTATCAAATTATAAATCAATTTTTATTAAAGCCGCTTTATATACAGATAAACCCTAAGCCCATAGCTAACAAGTCCAGGAACCTTAACACATGCATACCAACTTTATCTAATGAGCCACTAGTACTAGTACAAGCTTGATTTTTGAGATGACTATAACATGTTGAAGGGAGATAAAACTATTTTTTGAGTAACAAACTGCAATAACACCATGGAGAAGAATCATGACTTACTTAAGCCACGTATTTCCTCAACTTTGATTATCTTTCTAGGAATTCCAGCTTCATTCTGCAAAAATCATCCTTTTTGTTATACTACTGGAAAAATGGGGTTTTCGCTGTGACATGCATAATAATAGTCACAAGAGACACGAAACCATTGATGTTTACCTTTAGAAAATCAATTTTTGGATACACATTCTGACAGTTTGATAACTCTCTTATCCTTTCATCAATTGCCTGATATTATAAAAATGTACAACAGGAATTAGAATCTGATACGAATAATGGTCTTGAGGGTCCATTATCACATAAAAAGTAATTTCAATGGCTTACCTTTCTTTGCTGTCGTATCATGCTTGACAAATCCGTATATGGAAGCTTTGGATCAATTTTGCATTCCATAAGGAGGCCACCATCATAGTCTTTAATGAAACTAGAAAAATACCAAAGCTTTTTATTTGCAAGAGTACGTTTAAAGATGTAGAAGAGAATAATAAGCCTAATTTTGAAAAGCTCTCTGGTAAGCATGATCAGCTAGGAAATAAAATGCCTTTTATTCTAAGGTTTGAAAGCTTATTTGGGCCCACTAATATATTAGTCAACGCATCAAACATATAAAGCACAAAAGTTAAGTACAGCAATGAGCAGTTTGAACTTAAGAGATACATAGTTTCCATACCCATGCCATACATCTTTCTCCAAGTAAATCTCTTTAGTAAAACCCTGCACAAGAAAATAGACTTAGTGAACGACTATAAGGAAAAATCAAAATTACAGAACCTTAGTACACCAACCTGCTTGACAAAATAACCAACAGCATTGTTGTCAGCATAAGTAAGAAAATGCGTTAATCCATCAACGTCACGTGCATGTTGTTTCAAGTGGTTCATCAATCTGGTACCATAACCTTTTACTTGTTCATCTGCTGTGATTGCACAAAATGCTATTTCCCCAAACTTCTGACTGAATCCAAGGAAAACAGTGGAGTTATTAAGCATGTCAAGACTGTAAACACACTCAAGTCAAAATACTACTTTCTTTCAGTCAAGTAAAGAGCAAAAAAAAGATGTATAAGCATATTAATATATATTTTGGAGAAAATACATCATCACTAGTAGAATATCATTGGGGATAAAATATGGGAAGAGTAATGCGAAATTGACCTTACCTGCGATATGGACGATACGTGATACCACCTACAACTAGATTTCCTCTTAGGACCATAACAGACTTATGATTCCTGGACAAACAACATAAGTTACAGATATTAGAATGCTTACACATGTATGGCAAGACGACAAAAGCGTTGTCAATTCATAATCGTAGAACTCTAAAGCAAATGAATTTATTAAGTAAAAACAATGAAAAAGTCTGGCTGAAAACAAGTAGAGAAGCATGTTCATCATGTGTTCAGATAGTGAACTTGGAAAAACTAGATGCATTGCTTAATTTTTCTATCAAACAATGGCAAACGATCACTACTTTTTGTAAGAATTGCATCTATGCTCAAATAGGTTTCTATATAATTTCTTTTCTTTTTGCAAGAACACACTCATACATTCAAGACAAAATTACAAACGAGAAAAAATGCGAAGAATCATATTCAATCCAAAAGAAAAGTCATGTATCAACTTAGTTTAGCAAGTTTTACCTATCCATCAGAAGACGAACAATGTACTCCTTAGGCATATTAGGCAACTGTCTTGCAAATATATTCTTCAACCCAACCAAGCTGCAAAAACATTCCACAAATTATTCAGAAAATATCCTCCATAGCCGATTAGAAGCTGAAAAAATCTACAACTGAGGGAAGCCTAAATATACCACATCATATGCTCATCAATGCAATCATTTGAGTAACAAACAAATTTGAGCCGTCCAGCTTGCTCCTAAACAAAAGGTATCACCAAATTCATCAATGGCGATTTTCCAAACTCATCTGGAAAAATTCATTGGCTTTGTTCAATACTCTAAGGATAGGATCCAGCGATAACTTACCTCTCTCTTTAGAGTCTCTTCTCTGGCAATGTAAGCACCGCTAGTCTGCAAATTCTCTGTCAATATCTTAACAGACTCATCCTTAGGCACCAGTCCTGATATTGAGCTCACTCCAACGGTTCCACTCACACCAGTCCCAATTACAGGTGGTCCACCATCTTTTCCGCCATCAGAGTTCTCAAGCTTCACCGTGGAGCTTTCCGTCTTAAGCTTAGTGTTACGACTCGAACCGTTGACTCCTGAATTGGACTCAAGTCGAGCGGTAGTGAATGTACGGATGGAAGAATCCTGATCTTGATCGGGAGCAAATTCGTCCTCGTCGTCGTCAACGACGATGTCCTCTGATTCGTCAGGGTCTGAATCGCTATCTGCACCTCGAGCGGAGATGCTCTCGAGTTCATCGTTGGAGGTTAAGGCGCCGTCGCGAGTATCGGCAGAGAAGGAGGAAGGAGGGAAAGAGGTAGAAGGAGGGGCGTGGTCTTCAGACGCTGCTGCATTAGCTGCCGTGGTGGCGGCGAGTTTTCGCTTGTGGATAGAAGAAGTGACGGAGGCGGAGGCGGAATGAGAAGGAGAGGGAGTCTGAGAGCTGCGTGAACGGTTGGCTGCGTTAAGGTGAGAAGAGTGAGAGTCCATTGAAGCGATCCTGGAGAATAGTGAAGGTAATTGAGCAAATCGTGGTGGTAGCAGACGAAATCGAGAAGCTAGGGTTTTGCTCGTAAGATGATGGTAAAACGACTCCGATGAACGGAATATTTCAGGCTTCAAACTTTACTTCTTTTTCCATGATCCAAAGATTCTAAATTGAAACCATATATATATATCCAATTTTTTTTAAAAAATATGTAATTTATGCTGATTAACTAAAAAAAAGGTGATATATTGTTTAATGATTGGTCGGCTACAATTCTGTGAAAGTTTGGATAATTTTACTGATATTTGTTGGTAAAATACCAAACAGAAATAGTCTACCTTGTTTTCGTTAAAACATTTTTTATCGATGAATTTTCCCCAATAAATTTACCGACTTATGTACCAACATATTTTGGCTACGAAAATGTTGTTTTATAGTATAGTATGCTGTTAATCATAAACAATTTGGCAACATATATCATTAGTGATACTAAAATAAAAACTAAATTGATATGTTTGGAATCTGTCACAAAATATATTCAACAAGTAAATACAAACTTTTGGTGGCGGATGTTGCTATAGCTTAATCAATTGTATTTTTGTTGCAGTGAAAAGAACTCAAGTAATGCTACGACATAATTGTCAATAGCGTTTGTTTACAAAAAAAGAAGATGCAAACTGAAGAGAAGCATCTCATGATGAGCTAATAGTTGTGATTTATTAAAAAATCTCAATATGAAGAGGTATAAAAAAAGGGTTGCAACTCTCTTTTTTTGTCTTTCCCAAATTATTTATTTTTTAAATGTTATCGAATCTTATACTATATAGATATGTGTTGCCAAAAAAAAAAAAAAACGCAATTATATACATGTAACGATATGTTTATTTATAGGCATTAAAGAACCACTTGACATTAGAATACAACAGAGAGACCAAGTGCAGTCGACAATGCATACAAAAAGGCAGGCAGATCGGAAGTTGCTGCGGCTGTGACCAGCTTATCGTCGGTCACACACCGCTCTGATTCCACGATCTCACCACCAGCAACCTTCACAGCTACCTTTGTCCCGTAACTACTTGCACATCTCTTCTTCTGCAGTGTAATTAATAGTGTGATACAAAAGTATAATTTTACTAAAACAAAAGAAATTAATGACACACAAAGGTACGATAGGAATTATATCTCAATACTGTGTCGGTTGTAATAACATGATCACTAATAATCTTTTTAATTAGTTAAAGCTTTGGCTAAGTACTGTTTCAAATCTATAATGTCAACTACTGGTGGAAAATACTAAGGTTTTGACATTGGTTCAGTTTTATAGAAACTGAAACAAGATACTTCAAGGAATTTGTAATTTGGTTTCGTTTAAGATATTTTGAAAACATTTTGGTTGATACGTCCACGTCCACCTCTAATATATATATTTTACTTAGCTTCACCATTAAATATGTGGCACATATTTACCTTAAGAGCCCCCGTAGCGGCAAGTAGCCAATTTCCCATTCCGATGGCAGCAACAAACTTGCCTTTCTCAACAAATTTTCTGACCAATTCGACGGCTTTGGGGTTCATCACCAAGAGCTCTGGCGATCTTCCTCCAGGAACCACAATGCAGTCGTAATCATCCACAGAGACATCATCCCACGCAACAGTAACATAAAAGTTGTGGCCGAACTTCTCAGTAGGAAGTTGGCGTCCGTCCTCGAGGTCATAGACAACTGTAGCGCATTTCTCACCTTTCTTCTTGTTTGGCGTCACTGCGTCCACTTTACACCCTAGAGCTTGAAACGCTTTAAATGGTACATTGATACTGTAGTCTTCAACACAGTCCTAAATATACCAAGAATTAAATATATATTAGACCTAATTAATAACATAGATCATACTCTTTCACGTGTTAGTTGAGATTTTTGGTTAGTGATACACATTCGGATTTTTTTTTTTTTTTTTTTTTTTTAATTTATAATTTCAACCAAATCTAAAAGAGAGAATAATAAAGAGTCGTATGATAAGAGAAGCTTACACCAATCAAGAAGAGTAAAGAAGGATGATTATCCTTGGAGCTAGAAATCTTGGAGCCAAGTGATTCGAACAATACTCTGAGACTGTGAGCTAGCGTGGGCCATCCCATCGTGGAGACGAAATTGCCGTCTATGACACAATCGGTGATGTCGAAGAGGGTCTGGGCTCCGGGCTGTTCCCACCACGCGCCGCCGGAGAGCTCTATCAGCGGCTTCATGCTTTCGAACGCCGTGCACTTCATTCCACCGGAGAGCAGACCCGCCGCGGCGAGAAGCAGCTGGCTGTGGCAGCTCGTGAAGATGAGCTTCTTGAGTTCGGCGAACCGAGCCACCAGACTCACGCATTTCTCGTCGGCACTCAAAAGTTCCGTGAAACGTCCGCCAGGAATGATGATGGCGTCGTATTGGTCGGGGATGACGTCATCGAAATTTGAGTTTAGTGTTAGATGGTCAACCACCAACTCGGTGTATATCTGTAAAAAGGTAAAAAAATTTTTTTGATCTTTTTACTATGATGAAGTTAAGCCCCAATTATCTCAACTAGGGTAGTAACCCGCGCGAAGCGCGAGATTCTAATAAATATTATAAAAAATTTAAATTATTTATAAATATAAATAAATCATTAATTATAAACAAAATTATAAAGCCAATTCATTATTTTTAACAAAATTTAACATACCTTAAAGTTAAAACCATTCGATTCAAAAAGACTATAACACTTTCAATTTTTTTAAAAAAGGTTAGATGTTTTCAAAAAATCCAACTCTAACTTTTATGTTCATATACAATATTCTAAAAAATATTGATGTAAATATTTTTATTCTTTGGAGAAAGTTAACTATCATTAATCTATAGTTTTTTTACACTCAATTTGTTAAAAAAATTCAACACTTTGGGTACTAACATTATTTTTAAGTTTTTTTTTTTAATTCTTACCCATTTTATTTAATTTTTTATAAATATTTTTAGATTTATTCAATAAAAAACATATATTTAATGAATATTTTAAATTGTCTTTAATTAAAAAAAAAGTTGGTTACATATATTATAAGTATATTAAATTTGTGTTATTATTTTTTTTAATTTACATTATATATTGAATTATTTACTTGTAGTGGTTGTGACTTGTGACTATCTATAATTTTCATTATTTAGTCTTTCAATTTTTTATATTGTAATATCGTTTATATAAATTTAAATTTATTTTATTTTATCTTTGTGTGCATCCCCTTCTATTAATAAAAAATATAGTTATAAAGTGTGTTTTTTTATAATACTCTTTTTTTTTACTTTCACTTCTTTTATTATTAAATATCATAATACTCATTAACTACTATATTTAAATTTTGCTAATAAATGTAATTAATTCTTAATAAAAAATATATATATATAAATAAAAAATATTATTTGATGACATGTTTTATTTTCATTGGATGACTAAGATGATGATGTGGATAGCCTCAATGGAGAGAAAACTCTCTCATTATATATATGATTTTTGGGATAAAAATAAGAAAAAATCAGCTACATAATTGGATCAAGATAATTATTTATTTCAAACGGGTTAAACCATCGATCCAATAAATATTTGAATCACAAGTTTGAACAATATTATCTAATAATATTACTCAAAATTACCTACAATATTTAAATTTATCCTCAAATACCCAATATACCCAATCCAATAAGATTCTTACCCAATTAGTGACTATTCAAGTAGTGATTTGAAGTATAGTAGATGAATTAGAGGTATCATTACTCGATCTTGTGGAAGATCTTAGTCAAAATAAAATGATTTGCAGAACTGAGGAAGTGCTAGTGGTATTATTTTGCATCTTTTTTGGTCCCATTGTTTTACTAATCAAGCAAATTACGAATTGAAGGGCAAAACCGAAATGAAGAAAAGGTGAAAGATTAGAGAAATGCCTCGAGGCCGAGGAGATCGTGAGCAGCCATGACGCACTTGTCGCCTGTTTTGCGGCCGGGAGAAACGCAGTGGACGCTAACGTTAAATGCTTGGAGGACGTAGAGAGGTACTATGGTTTCGTAGGCTTCCATGAAATCTCCGCATAACATCAAAACTGCTTTATGAGCCATTGATCCCATATTTTTCTCTTAAGACAAGCACACAACACACACGGCTAAGTGTATATATATTGGCTTCGGAAAGTCACATTGTATTTTTTTTTTTATAAATTAAATAAGGAAAGATATAAGATTATTTATGAGTGGAGTCGTTTGTAGCTCTGGCCTCTATCTCTAGCTATTATTGTTTAGTAGCTAGCATTAAGTATTTTAGACTATTCGTGACACTTATATTTTAGGGATTATAAAACAATAATTTAGCTGGGTTTGGATTTGGAACCAGTGGATTAGATCGTTTATATTGCTCTTCCTTGGAGCGGATGGAACAGAGTGTATTTTACATTTATCTATCAATACGTTTAGTAACTATTAAGTATTAACTAATTTGTTTGTCACACCACTAATCACTGTGAAAAAAATATTTGTGAAAAATGAACAAAATATCCCATTATTAGTTCGCTGCCACCATTCAAACTAGAAGAGTTTAAATGCACACGTGTTAATTGCAATTTTCGTACCCACCTACCTCACCTACTTGAGATCCTCCTCTGCTTAACCGGGAGCCAAATAAAAACGGAAATGCCAAATTAAGGACACAAGAGAACTAATTTTACTTGCTGTTGCTTCAGCGCCAGCAAAAGAACAAACATATCTAATGAATAAAAAGTTACTATATAGTGAATAAAAAGGGCAAAGAACAAATATCTCAAGGCTTGCATTCTTTGTAAATGGCAAAGTGCATGCAGCCATTATTAGGATAAAAA
Source organism: Barbarea vulgaris (assembly GCA_963667165.1). Lineage (NCBI taxonomy): Eukaryota > Viridiplantae > Streptophyta > Magnoliopsida > Brassicales > Brassicaceae > Barbarea > Barbarea vulgaris. The sequence continues at coordinate 29,712,070 of OY763888.1, read as the reverse complement.
GGAAATACATACTAAAAAAGTTCAAACATACATTTTTCACTTGGAACTCTTTCTACTTCAGAATAAGTAATTAAGAATTGATTAAATTTGGAAACAGTTAACTAAAAATGATTCCAGGCATGTACCGTTGCCCGTTGGATCTAAATTGTAACATTTTCCCTCTTAACATCTTTTTAGGAGTGTTGAAAATATTTTAAAATTGAATGATATAAAAATGTTCAACATAGTAGATGATAAATACGATCGACATGTGTGAAAAAATGTTTTTGCTTCTTTGTCAATGTATGAACACAGAAAAAATGGAAAATTTGATTGTGAGAAGATTAATTACCAATCCAATGGATCCCATCCCTTATTCGTAAGTGTATTTCAATCAAGATGGGAATAATGCAGCCCTTCATCAAAAAAAGAAGAAGATGGAAATAATGTATCTCAATAGTCAATTCTATGAGTTGGTCGATAGGTCTCATATTAGACTGCTAAAGCCATCCGGAAACAGTCCTGCACACTTATTTATTACATAACGCTTCAAAGTAATTGGAGGGAGATCGGTTGTGGATGGACACTCTACATTTTATAAAGATATATGTTTGTGAGATTTGAGCTTCTTGCATGAAAATGAAGTTACTGATCATAATGAAAGACAAAAATCAATAAAATTTACGCCTACTACTTAATATGAATTATTTGATTAGGAAATCACATTGAATTAGAAATCTCGCAAAAACCTGTCTGATTGGGTCTAGCAGATTTCATTTGTGTGTATTAACATACATTTAAAGCTTGCTTCGTTCTTAAGTAGATATAAGTATACCACACAGAGAAAAAACTTGGAGCATCTTCGTACGATTATAGATTCACTGTTGCGGCAATGCAGGTGTTGTGAGATAATGTAGGCTTGGGGAGTTAAATTATCGTTAATTTTCTTTTATTTTGAAGAGTTCACTGATACAAAAAGAATGGTAGCGTAAAAAAGTAGCTCTTGATTTACACCTTTGGGAGGCGTCGTAATTTCTTTTCAGTTTGAATGATTTCTTTTATCTGTACCAGATTAAGGTCAATGAGTAGGTAGGAAAACCAAACCTCATTGAGTTAAAAACACGTTGGAAACAAAACATAATTAAATTAATCCATGCAATTTAGGTATGCAATCCATATACAAGACCCATGTTAAAAGATTACATAATTATCCAAAGCTATAAAGTCAAGAATACGCATTACATAACTCAAATTGCAAAGAACTTCATATAGATTGCAAGCAATCTTTACAGAAATAAAAGGAAAAAACATGATTCATCTCAAGGTTTTGTAACCAAATTATTAACCCAAACCCAAAGAAAAATAAAATTGATCGGATACGAGTAGCATCAAGAACAAAAGGAAAGATGAAATCAAATAAAACTCAATAGCTTATTTATGAATCGCAATTACTGTTTCCAGAAATACGAAGGTGGGGGTGAAGTTTAGTACTCAACTTTTGGAGAAGGTGAATACGACGGTGGTGAGGGAGATTTGTACTCAACCTTTGGAGAGGGAGAATAATAAGGTGGTGGTGGTGGAGAACTGTAGACATATGGTGGTGGAGGAGACTTGTAGTGTACTTTAGGAGAAGGAGAGTAGTATGGTGGTGGTGGTGAACTGTAAACATATGGTGGTGGTGGAGATTTGTAGTATACCTTAGGAGAAGGTGAGTAGTATGGTGGTGGAGGAGAACTGTAGACATATGGTGGGGGAGGAGATTTGTATACAACCTTAGGAGAAGGAGAATAACATGGAGGAGGTGGTGGACAGACGCATACGTGAGGGTGGTGTGGAGATTTGTAGTGTACCTTAGGAGAAGGCGAGTAGTATGGTGGTGGTGGAGAACTGTAGACATACGGTGGTGGAGGAGATTTGTATACAGCCTTAGGAGATGGTGAGTAGTAGGGTGGTGGTGGAGAACTGTAAACATATGGTGGAGGAGAAGACTTGTAAACAACCTTAGGGGATGGAGAGTAGTATGGTGGTGGTGGAGAACTGTATACATACGGTGGTGGAGGAGATTTGTATACAACCTTTGGAGATGGTGAATAGTAAGGTGGTGGTGGAGAACTGTAGACGTATGGTGGTGGAGGAGACTTGTAGTCTACCTTAGGTGATGGTGAGTAGTATGGTGGTGGTGGAGAACTGTAGACATATGGTGGTGGGGGAGACTTGTATACAACCTTGGGGGATGGAGAATAGTATGGTGGTGGTGGAGAACTGTAGACATATGGTGGTGGAGGAGACTTGTAGTCTACCTTAGGTGATGGTGCGTAGTATGGTGGTGGTGGAGAACTGTAGACATATGGTGGTGGAGGAGACTTGTAGTCTACCTTAGGTGATGGTGCGTAGTATGGTGGTGGTGGAGAACTGTAGACATATGGTGATGGGGGAGACTTGTAGTCTACCTTAGGTGATGGTGAGTAGTATGGTGGTGGTGGAGAACTGTAGACATATGGTGGTGGGGGAGACTTGTAGTCTACCTTAGGTGATGGTGAGTAGTATGGTGGTGGTGGAGAACTGTAAACATATGGTGGAGGAGGAGACTTGTATACAACCTTCGGGGATGGGGAATAGTATGGTGGTGGTGGAGAACTGTAGACATATGGTGGTGGAGGAGACTTGTAGTTTACCTTAGGTGATGGTGAGTAGTATGGTGGTGGTGGTGGAGAACTGTAGACATATGGTGGAGGAGGAGACTTGTAGTCTACCTTAGGGGATGGGGAATAGTATGGTGGTGGTGGAGAACTGTAGACATATGGTGGTGGGGGAGACTTGTAGTCTACCTTAGGTGATGGTGAGTAGTATGGTGGTGGTGGAGAACTGTAGACATATGGTGGTGGGGGAGACTTGTAGTCTACCTTAGGTGATGGTGAGTAGTATGGTGGTGGTGGAGAACTGTAGACATATGGTGGTGGAGGAGACTTGTAGTCTACCTTAGGTGATGGTGAGTAGTATGGTGGTGGTGGAGAACTGTAGACATATGGTGGTGGTGGAGACTTGTAGTCTACCTTAGGTGATGGTGAGTAGTATGGTGGTGGTGGAGAACTGTAGACATATGGTGGTGGTGGAGACTTGTAGTCTACCTTAGGTGAGGGTGAGTAGTATGGTGGTGGTGGGGAACTGTAGACATACGGTGGTGGAGGGGATTTGTAGTCTACCTTGGGGGATGGTGAGTAATATGGTGGTGGTGGAGGAGAACTGTAAACATATGGTGGTGGAGGAGACTTGTACTCAACCTTAGGTGATGGTGAGTAGTATGGTGGTGGTGGTGGAGAACTGTAAACATATGGTGGAGGAGGAGACTTGTAGTCTACCTTAGGGGATGGAGAATAGTATGGTGGTGGTGGAGAACTGTAGACATATGGTGGTGGAGGAGACTTGTATTCAACCTTAGGAGATGGTGAGTAGTACGGCGGTGGTGGAGGAGAACTGTAGACATAAGGTGGTGGAGGAGACTTGTATTCTACTTTAGGAGTTGGTGAGAAGTACGGTGGTGGTGGAGAGTTATAGACATACGGTGGTGGTGGAGATTTGTAGTCTACCTTAGGAGATGGTGAGTAGTATGGTGGTGGTGGTGGAGAACTGTAGACATATGGTGGTGGTGGAGACTTGTACTCAACTTTAGGAGATGGTGAGTAATATGGCGGTGGTGGTGGAGAACTGTAAACATACGGTGGTGGAGGAGACTTGTAGTCAACCTTAGGTGATGGGGAATAAGATGGTGGTGGTGGTGAACTGTATACATACGGTGGTGGAGGAGACTTGTAGTCAACCTTAGGTGATGGGGAATAAGATGGTGGTGGTGGTGAAGTATAAACATACGGTGGTGGAGGAGACTTGTACTCTACCGTAGGAGATGGTGAAGAATACGGTGGTGGTGGAGAACTATATGTGTATGGCTCATAGGCAGCAGCAACCATTGTTGCCATGATGATAACTCCTAAAGCGTACATTAGATGGGATGAAGGCCCCATCTTAGAAGATCTCATCGTATTTTACTTTTCTCTACCAGTGCCTTACTACGTTTGGTTAGTTTGTCTTGTTTTTATTTGTGTTGTAAAGAATGGGTGCATAGGTTTACTTATATAGCAAAGTTTTTCTCTAACTAAATCCAGCTATACTCTTTTGTTTTTTCCTTGTTGTTTTGGACTACAATGAAATCGTGGAAGCATGTCTACATGATACTAGTGTAAGACGTGCAAGAACGTTTAGCGAACGTCAACGAGCCACTTTCCATTTTATATTCTCAAGTTTAAGACAAATTATGTATATCATGGATGCATCATTTTTATCAACGAGCTGGTATATGATTATTATTAACCTTTTAAAAGTTCAATTCATATATATGATTGATATATGATCATGGTTTTTTATCTATAAAAAAGATATATGATCATGTTTTCCCTTAATCATTACAAGGTAAATTCTACTAGTTAAAGACACATACGCGGGTGCAAAAAGTTATTTCACAGATTGGAGAACATGACTGGGTCTCTGTGGCTTTGGTTGTCTAAAAAATAAGATTTTTTTTTTTTTTCTGAAACAAGATTAGTAAAAGTGATTTATTTTAGATGATTTTAAAAAATAGTAGAAAATTGTTTAAGTGGATAGTTTAGGGATGAAAAATGAATACTTTGCACACCTAAATTATCACAATTATAACATGATTAGGGTATGTAACAACTAATCGATTAATTTTACAAAATATTTGTAGAGTGTTAATTTATTCATAAGAAAAAAAAAATGACTTCACCTCCTTTTTAGAATTCACATACGTTATCCCATATTTTTAGAAAAAGTTCTGAACAAGTTATTGTAGACTAAACATATTTTCACACATGTAAAATATAATCGATTAATTCTCACATGTCAGAATATGTGTTAAGCTAAGTAGCATGAAAAAGGAAAAAACTTGTAGAAACGTAGAAATAATTTAAATTAAAAAAAAATAGAAAACGAATACGTGTTAGAAACATGAATATATATATATATATATATATAATCAAGATATAATGAAACAATATAACCATATTTGAAACATAAGATATTTGAAAAATATGAGTGTTTTAAACTTCTAAATATTTTAGGTTATGATCAATTATTGGAGAAAAAAATATATATTTTATATTTTTCAAGTTAGTTAAGTTTTTTAAAAAACTAAAAAAATATTAAATATTATATATATATATATATATATATCAATGTTTTCAAATTATTTATTTACTAAATTTTCAAAATATAAAAATAAATTTTTTTTGCGTTTTCGAAACGTAGATAGATGTTTCCATCGCGTTTCCAAATTGTAGTTTTCAGAAAACGTGTTTACACGTTTTCACCGCATTTCCGAAAGTTTTCATTTCTAAAATAGAAAACAGATTTCGGAAATAGTTTACATGCTATTTAAACGTGAAGTATTCATTTTCCGTCCCAAAAATAACCATTTAACCAATCTAGAAAATGAATGTGGGTGTCGAAGATGTAGAGCTGCGGAGACACTCAATAAATCACATGATATTTGTCTACCCACCTGCTTTGCAAGCTTGGGCTCTGTCAGTGATACCATCATCTCCAGTAATTTTCCCGACTAGTTCTTTATATCCAAAATTTAGTCACATGTTTTTTTTTTAGTCACATATTTTTGCCATTCAGAATTTCTAATGTTCTTCTTTCCATGGCTTATATGTTATAATGGTAGGCTGTAAATGATAAAATATTTTATGGGATTGATTGTTCTCCTATAGATACTTTGCGTGTACCGATGAGTGAAGCTGAATCCTGGAGGTTGGCAAGAGAGAGCGTTGGAGGGGATGAGAGTATTGGGTCACAATCTTCATCAGAAACTCTGAATTAAACTCCCTATACACCAAAGCCGCAGTCTTATTAATCTTCAACGATCCTTCAAAAGAAAATTATACCAGCGTACAAAGCGTGTCAATTATGTAGTACAATTAAATTACTTTGTAATGGCTAAGGAAATCATTATAATCAATCATATAAGATTTAATTAATATTTGATAACATGGGGCGTCAACTATGAAGCTAGTGCTCCTTTTAAAAGTAAAAACCAATTAAAAATATCACAAAGACCAAAATATGCATCCATGATGATACATAAAATTCATCTTGAACTTGCGAATATAAAATTGGAACTGGCGCGTTGATGTTAGCTAAACGTTCTTGCACGTCTCACACTAGTATCGTGTAGACATGCTTCCACGATTTAGTTGGATGTAGTCCAAAAGAACAGGGAAAACAGAATATTATCGCTGGATTTAGTGAAAATATTTTGCTATATAAACCAAAGCATCCATTCTTTACAACTCAAACCAAAACAAGAAAAACTAACCAACGTAGTCAGGCGTTGGTAAAGAAAAGTAAAATCACAATGAGATTTCATTCTAGGATGGGGCCTTCAGCCCATCTCATTTACGCTCTAGGAATTATCATAATGGCAACAATGGTTGCTGCGTATGAACCATACACGTATAGCTCTCCACCACCACCGTATTCTTCCCCATCTCCAAAGGAAGAATACAGTTCTCCTCCACCGCCATATGTGTACAGTTCTCCACCACCACCACCATCTTATTCTCCATCGCCTAAAGTTGAATACAAATCTCCTCCACCACCGTATGTTTACAATTCTCCACCACCACCGCCATATTACTCACCATCTCCCAAGGTTGAGTACAAGTCTCCACCACCACCATATGTCTACAACTCTCCACCACCCCCACCATACTACTCACCATCCCCTAAAGTAGACTACAAGTCTCCTCCACCACCATATGTCTACAGTTCCCCACCACCACCACCTTATTATTCACCATCCCCTAAGATAGACTACAAGTCTCCTCCACCACCGTATGTATACAGTTCCCCACCACCACCTTACTATTCTCCATCCCCTAAGGTAGACTACAAGTCTCCTCCTCCACCATATGTTTACAGTTCTCCACCACCACCACCATACTACTCACCATCTCCTAAGGTTGAGTACAAGTCTCCTCCACCACCATATGTTTACAGTTCTCCTCCACCACCACCATATTACTCACCATCCCCCAAGGTAGACTACAAATCCCCTCCACCACCGTATGTCTACAGTTCTCCACCACCACCATACTACTCACCATCACCTAAGGTAGACTACAAGTCTCCACCACCACCATATGTCTACAGTTCTCCACCACCACCATACTACTCACCATCACCTAAGGTAGACTACAAGTCTCCCCCACCACCATATGTCTACAGTTCTCCACCACCACCATACTATTCTCCATCCCCTAAGGTAGACTACAAGTCTCCTCCTCCACCATATGTCTACAGTTCTCCACCACCACCACCATACTACTCACCATCACCTAAGGTAGACTACAAGTCTCCCCCACCACCATATGTCTACAGTTCTCCACCACCACCATACTATTCTCCATCCCCCAAGGTTGTATACAAGTCTCCTCCACCACCACCATACTATTCACCATCCCCTAAGGTAGACTACAAGTCTCCTCCTCCACCATATGTTTACAGTTCTCCACCACCACCACCATATTACTCACCATCACCTAAGGTAGACTACAAGTCTCCTCCACCACCATATGTCTACAGTTCTCCACCACCACCATACTATTCTCCATCCCCTAAGGTTGTATACAAGTCCCCTCCTCCACCATATGTTTATAGTTCTCCACCACCACCATACTACTCACCATCACCTAAGGTAGACTACAAGTCTCCCCCACCACCATATGTCTACAGTTCTCCACCACCACCATACTACTCACCATCACCTAAGGTAGACTACAAGTCTCCTCCACCACCATATGTCTACAGTTCTCCACCACCACCGTACTACTCACCATCCCCTAAGGTAGACTACAAGTCTCCTCCTCCACCATATGTTTACAGTTCTCCACCACCACCACCTTACTACTCTCCATCCCCTAAGGTAGACTACAAATCTCCTCCACCACCATATGTCTACAGTTCTCCACCACCACCGTACTATTCTCCATCCCCTAAGGTTGTATACAAGTCTCCACCACCACCATATGTCTACAGTTCTCCACCCCCACCGTACTACTCTCCATCCCCTAAGGTTGTTTACAAGTCTCCTCCTCCACCATACGTCTACAGTTCTCCACCACCACCTTACTACTCACCATCTCCAAAGGTTGTATACAAGTCTCCTCCACCACCATATGTCTACAGTTCTCCTCCACCACCATACTACTCTCCATCCCCCAAGGTTGTTTACAAGTCCCCTCCTCCACCATATGTCTACAGTTCTCCACCACCACCTTACTACTCACCATCTCCTAAGGTTGTATACAAGTCTCCTCCACCACCGTATGTTTACAGTTCTCCACCACCACCACATTACTCACCTTCCCCTAAGGTACACTACAAGTCTCCACAACACCCTCATGTATGTGTTTGTCCACCACCTCCTCCATGCTATTCTCCTTCTCCGAAGATTGTATACAAATCTTCTCCACCACCATATGTTTACAGTTCGCCACCACCACCATACTACTCACCTTCGCCTAAGGTATACTATAAGTCTCCTCCACCACCGTATGTCTACAGTTCTCCACCACCACCATACTATTCTCCTTCTCCTAAGGTATACTATAAGTCTCCTCCACCACCATATGTTTACAGTTCTCCACCACCACCACCATACTACTCCCCTTCCCCTAAAGTAGACTACAAATCTCCACCTCCACCATCTTATTCACCTTCTCCAAAAACGGGATACTAAACTTCACATCAACCTAAATGTGATTCCTGAATAACCTACTGAGTTTTTTTTTATATTTCAGTTTTTCCTTTTGTTTTTGTATTCGATCGAATCAATTTGAATTTTCTATTATTTGTGTAAAGATTGCTTGCAATCTATATGAAGTCCTTTGCAAATTTAATTTGAGTACTTATGTAATCCTCTAACATGGGTCTTGAATATGGATTGTATACCTAAGTTGCATGGATTATCGAAAGTTTCAAGTCTTTTACGTTGTAGGTGTGTAAGATCCACAGATTTTAACACTAAGGCATCACATAATGCATTTTGACAAATCCAATGGAATAGATTCAAAATGTATAATATAATCAAAACATCGAGAATTAAGGAGGTCTGCCTACTTAAAGGTTACCTAAATTTGGTATAGATATATATAAACCATTGGAGCATCTTAACATTTTTTACATTTTCAAAATTTTGGTATTAGATTCTATTGGTACAGATCCAAACCGAAAGGATTGTTTGAACTGGTAACAACTCAGCCGCCTAGTGTTCTATAATAGATAAAGATGACGGTTTATAGTACTCAACTCATCTGATAATATTTCTCAAACCGTTAGGAAGATTACTCAAACTCAAGACAGCTACATATATGTAAAGGAAATTTGTATAGCAAGTGCATGAACGTTTACCTTAAGAAATTGCACGTCAAAAATCTGAAATATATAAAGTTTGGAAAAGATTTGGACTGTGACTGCGAAAAGGATAAAGAGGAGCGTGTGTGAGTTTGGCCCAGACCGACCATTTTCCCTATATGTGCCGACACTGACGTTGTTGATGCTTCATTCATTATATTCTAAATATTATTTTAAAAAAATTTCAATATCATGGTTTCCCTCTAATCTTTCTTACATTATTTATTTAGAAGTTACGGCAAAAATCGGGGAGAATAGAGGAAATGACATTTTTTTTTTTTTTGTAGCAAACAATATAATAGAAAACAAACAATGTTTTAAACTTATAATATAGTAAAAGTTTTTTGTTGTTTTTCCTTTTTAATTAGCGGACATAGTTGAATGGTATTTCGCTTATTTTAATTCCCTCAGATAAATTGATTAATGAATGTTATTTGGTCGGTTCAGATTACAAAAATAATTAATCTTCTTGCGCTTAAAAGAACATAATGCTCATTTAGCGGGAGACGTTATTAGCAGGAGAAAAATAATGCTGATTTAGATTTAGAAGCAATAGTTTAATCACACAAGAAACCACTCTCAAAAGCGAGACCATTCAATTGAATCACAAAAGCTTTCATTTATATACAAAAACCATAATCGGAAACGTATTAAGAGAAAAGAAAGCAGAGGAAGACTATTCAAGACCGGTTAGGAAGGGGCCTTGGACCGGAGATGATGAAGAGAACAAGACCTAGCAAGCTTCCTCAACCAACGACACCAGAGAATCAGATTGTTGCTAAAGTCACAGGCGAGTCTCCTAACTATATGAAGGGAACGAGTAGTTCAGAGGCTAGAAGGCAGAGCCAAGGTGTTCAAGCTAGTTCAGACAAGAAGAAGCCGACCGGTAAGAAACTCGTTTCTTGCTCTGGAGATAAAAAACAGAGTAGTAGTGGTAGGTCTTTGAAAAAGTGTCAAAGTTTCAAGAAAAGTTATAGGATTAATTGTGGTTGGGATGTGAATGCGTACAGATCAACTTGTTCTTCGCTTCTTAAGGACTCAAAGTTCACAGAGTGTCTGATGCTTACTCCTCCTGGTGTCTTGAAACTCTGCTCTTACACGTATTGTTCACTCAATGCGCATATTCACCGCGAGTTTCCACTTCTTAAAAGCTTTATATCCGCAAGGAGACACTTCTTGAAGTCCCATGCAAGTGTGAAGATGAGTGGTGATGGTGATTGTGTAGATGGTTATGTTAATGAGAAGAAAGAAAATGGAAGAACTCGTGAAACTGATATCCAAGTAATTGGTTCTGAGGCTGAGACTATGGACATGGAATGGGAAGAAGCTGAAGATTTAGAATCTGAGAGTGCAGAGATGGTGAGCTTACTAGAAGGTGAAGGCATTGAGTTATGTGGCTCTGGCGATGAAAACATCGGTATGATGATTGAAAACTTTTCAATTCTTGAACAACCAGAAAATTCAAGTGATGATCAAGAGAGCGAAGGGGGTAGTTTATCAGATAACTCAACCAGCTTTCTTTTATCCGAACAGTCGATTATACAAGATAATATCATTCTAGGGAATGCTCTTGGTGAGAATCTGACTTCCAAGAAAGATATAGACTGGGAGGAGGCAGATGGAGAGAAAGTGGAAAAGCGCATTGAACTTGTGTCGAAAACAGAGGAAACTCTGTTAACCCGTGCACGAAAACACTGCAAGCTAGAAGAAGAAATCATCGCAGAGCCAAGTAGTGAAAGAGTGACACTCAAGCATCATGTTGGGTTTGACAATTAAACACACAAAATGGGCCTTATTGGGCCAGACGAATTTGGCATAAGAAAAAAGGAGAACAAGACTCTGGCCCATATGCATATATCTATATATGCTGTATGTCTCGTTGATCAAGGAGGCATTGAGAAGGGTGAGACAAGACAGTGAGTGTTCTAGAGAAAAAGAGAGAGAAACAAGAGCTTCTTGTGCAAGCTTTCTTCTTTCACTTTGATCTTTGATTCTTGTATCTTCTTGTGTGCCAAATCTGTAAAACCAAGAACAACATCACAAGTTAGTGGTGTGTGTAACCTCTTTCATATAGTGAAGCTTGGGAGCAAGAGTTCTCCCCCGAGACGTAGCGGTTAGAGGCCGTGAACTCGGTTATCAAACCGTGTGTTGTTTCTTTTACAAGCAACCGTTACTCACGCATTTCCCCTACAAGTGGTATCAGAGCACCAGGTTTGGTGTTTTGGTTGCTAAAGAGGTTCAGGTCTAGGGTTACAAGAAGACAGTCAAGATGAGTACCACTCGGGTTGAGGTGGACAGATTTGATGGAACTGGTGACTTCTCCTTGTGGAAAGTCAGGATATTGGCTCACTTTGGTGTGCTAGGGCTGAAAGAGATCTTGAATGATGAACAGTTGCTGAGAGATCCACCTGCTACAGTAGAGGACGCTGCAGCTGGAGCGTCTGAGCCGTCTGAGCCGTCTCCAAGTATTGATCCTGTAAAGTTTGAAAAATCAGAGAAGGCAAAGGATCTTATAGTACTAAATGTGGGAAATCAAGTACTAAGAAAGATCACACATTGTGAAACAGCAGCAGCCATGTGGTCTACACTTAACAGGTTATACATGGAGACATCTCTACCCAATCGCATTTACTTACAGCTTAAGTTCTATACTTACAAGATGACTGACTCTAAAAGTATAGATGAGAATGTGGATGATTTCCTTAAGCTAGTTGCAGATCTAAACAACATTGGAGTAGAGGTGACAGAAGAGGTTCAAGCTATACTTTTATTGAGTTCATTATCTAACAGATATGATCAGCTCAAAGAGACCTTAAAGTATGGCAGAGACACCTTGAGATTGAATGAAGTGATCGGAGCAGCAAAATCAAAGGAAAGAGAGTTGACAGAAAGTGGAAAGCTCTCAAAATCACCAAGTGAAGGCCTGTACATTGAAACAAGGGGCAGATCAGAGAAGAGGTCTGACAAAGGAAAAGGCAAACCATGGAGAGGACGGTCTAAGAACAGAGGCAGATCAAAATCAAGGCCAAAGTACAACAAGAACAACAAGGGATGCTTTGTTTGTGGGAAAGAAGGGCACTGGAAGAGGGAATGTCCTGAAAAGGCCTCAAATAAACCTGCAAGCTCAGCAAACATAGCAACAGAGCCAAGACAACCACTGGTACTAACAGCCAGCCCTCAACACAGTAAGGAAGAATGGGTTATGGATTCTGGTTGTAGTTTTCACATTACACCAGACAAGGATTCTCTATTTGACCTACAAGAATTTGATGGTGGCAAGGTCTTGATGGGTAATATGACTCACAGTGAAGTGAAAGGGATAGGCAAGATTAAGATCTTAAATCCTGATAATTCTGTAGTCATATTAACAGATGTGAGGTACATACCTACAATGGGAAGAAACCTCATTTCATATGGTCAATTAGAGAAAAGCGGCTGCAAATATGAAGGAAAAGACTTTGTAGTCACTTTCTACAAAGACGGGCTGAAGGTTATATCAGGAAGATATCAAGATGGGTTGTACTATCTACAAGGGAAGGTAGTAAAAGGAGAAGTTGCTGTGGCAAGACCAGAAGTTGATATGACTAGCATATGGCACTCTAGGCTTGGTCATATGAGCTTGAAAAATATGAATGTTTTGGTTAAAGAAGGTTACCTATCTGGAAAAGAAGTAGACAAGCTGGAATTTTGTGAGAGTTGTGTACTTGGAAAATCTCACAAACAGAGTTTCCCAACTGCTGAACACACCACAAGAGGTATATTAGATTATATACACTCTGATCTCTGGGGTTCTCCTTCTACTCCAGAAAGTCTTGGTGGTTGCAAGTACTTTGTAAGTTTCATTGATGACTTCTCAAAGAAAGTATGGGTCTATTTTCTGAAGACTAAGGATGAAGCATTTCACAAGTTCAGAGAATGGAAACAAGCAGTTGAGAATCAAACGGGGAAGAAGATTAAGTATCTACGGACAGATAATGGTCTTGAATTCTGTAATACACAGTTTGACAACTTGTGTAAGGAAGCAGGAATTAAGAGGCACAGAACATGTACCTATACACCACAACAAAACGGTGTATCTGAGAGGATGAACAGGACCATTATGGATAAGGTTAGAAGTATGCTGGCTGAGACAGGACTGGGTCAAGAGTTTTGGGCTGAGGCTACTTCTACGGCTGTCTACTTAATCAACAGGACTCCAAACTCGTCTATTGGTTTCAAGTTACTTGAGGAAGTGTGGACAAGTGCAAAACCAGATTTGAGTCACCTAAGAAGGTTTGGATGTTCAGCCTTTGTCCATGTTACTCAAGATAAGACAAGTCCAAGGGCAGTCAAAGGAGTTTTCATGGGATATCCTTTTGGTATTAAAGGGTACAGGGTCTGGTTACCTGAGGAAGGAAAATGCACAACAAGTAGAAATGTGGTGTTCAACGAAAGTGAGTTGTACAAGGACACACTAAATAGTACAGATGGAAGGAAAGAAGAAACCGATAAGGCGCACAATAAATTAAAGAAGGCTGGAAAAAGAGTGTCTTTCAGCCATGATCTGGTCAGAGGCCCTTCTAGCAGTTACTCTGATTTGAGTGAATCATCTTCTCAAGATGGAGAAACATCAGAAAGTTCAGAGAGTTCTGAATGCTCAGAAGAATCTGAAACAAATGAGGAAGTTAATGAATCTGGAAATGAACAATCTCTTGATGATTACTTGTTGTCCAGAGACAGGGTACGGAGAAGTAATATTCGGCCTCCTTCCAGATTTGAAGATGCAGATTTTGTAGCTTATGCATTGGCAACAGCAGAAGACTTGGAAACAGAAGAACCTAAGTCTTATGAAGAAGCTATGAAAAGCAGTAAGAGAAAGCAATGGGAAAATGCAATGAAGGAGGAGATGGATTCTCATAAAAGGAGTCATACTTGGGATCTAATTGAGAAACCAGAAAAGCAGAAGCTGATTGGATGTAAATGGATTTTTAAATTAAAGCCAGGCATACCAGGAGTGGAGAAACAGAGATACAAGGCCAGGTTAGTTGCTAAGGGATTCTCGCAACAGGAGGGCATTGATTACAATGAAGTGTTTTCTCCTGTGGTAAAGCATGTCTCCATCAGGCTAATGTTATCACTGGTTGTTAACATGGATTATGAGTTAGAGCAAATGGACGTTAAAACAGCTTTTCTGCATGGGAACCTAGAAGAAAGGATCCTAATGAGTCAGCCTGAAGGATTCACACAAGAGGGAAATGAAAACAAAGTCTGTGTATTGAGGAAGTCTTTATACGGCTTAAAACAGTCCCCCAGACTTTGGAATCAGAGATTTGATGGGTTCATGAAGGATCAAAAGTTTGAAAGAAGCAGTCATGACCCATGTGTCTACATGAGAGACACTCAAACTGATAAAGCTGTGTATTTGTTGCTCTATGTTGATGATATGTTGATAGCTTCAGGGAGTATGGATGTTATTCAGAAGCTTAAAGACAAGCTGAGTAGTGAGTTTGAAATGAAAGATTTGGGAAAGGCTTCAAGAATTCTGGGTATGGATATTATAAGAGACAGAGAAAAGGGAGAACTGATTCTGTCTCAGGGAAGCTACTTGGAGAAAGTGTTGAAAACATTTGGAATGTTTGAAGCAAGACCAGTGATTACACCAACAGCCTCTCACTTCAAACTTAGAAGCTTGTCAGAGGAAGAAAAGAAAACAGAAGCGGTACACATGGAAAAAATTCCATATGCAAGTGCTGTGGGAAGCTTAATGTACGCTATGGTTGGTTCAAGGCCAGATTTAGCATTTGCAGTTGGTTTTATCAGTAGGTTTATGTCAAGTCCAGGAAGAGATCATTGGTCAGCGGTGAAATGGGTGTTAAGGTATCTAAAAGGTTCATACACTCAGAATTTGATTTTTAAGAAGGATTCTAAGTTCTGCATTGAAGGTTTTTCAGATTCAGATTATGCAACGGACTTGGACAGGAGAAGATCAGTTACAGGTTTTGTGTTTAAGGTTGGTGGAAACACAGTTTCATGGAAGTCATGTTTACAGTCTGTTGTGGCTCTTTCAACCACAGAAGCAGAGTACATGGCACTTGCAGAAGCAGTGAAAGAGGCCATTTGGTTGAAAGGTTTGTGTTCAGAACTGGGTTTTAAGCAAGACAGTGTTAAGGTTCATTGTGATTCTCAGAGTGCTCTAGCCCTAGCAAAGAATGCAGTTCATCACGAAAGAACCAAGCACATAGACACTAAATTCCATTTCATCAGGGATATAGTGTCGCAAGGCGATGTTGTTCTACACAAAATCCACACAACAGCGAACCCAGCAGATTTCCTAACTAAGACGGTACCTGGTCAGAAGTTCCAGCTTTGCTGTGAGCTTCTCAACATCCACTGAAGCGGAGCGGCGGCTACAGGTAACTCCAATTAACTCACAGAACAGGAAAATAAAGTTGAGTTAGTTTCTGTGAGTAACGCACAAAAGTCAGAATTGTGTAAAGGGTTTATTGGAGTTGGAGTTACCTGTTAAGTTCTGGAACTGTGTAGGAGTTACAAGTTCCAGGTGGAGTATCTGACGACTAGAAGTTTCAGAGAGAAACTTGATTAGAGAATCACATATCTTGAGGTTTGAATAATCAGTCAAGAAGAGGTGATTCAAGATGGTTAAATACCTGAAGATTTGTGAAATCATGTTGAAAGGCATACAGATTTCAGAAGGAGTCACTCATATGTGGTCGTTGAGAGTGGAGATTCATCTATTAACAGAGTAGATGAGCTAAATCTCTCGGTTAAAAGCTGAATCACAACTGGTTTGACAACAGCAAAGGAGAATTTAGTGAGAAGTGACTACCTGAAACTTGCTGGAGAAGCTGTGGAGTTCACCGGAGAAGTGGTGAGGCTCGTCGGAGAAGTGGTGAGGCTCGTCGGAGAAGTTAACGGAGCTTATCACCAGAGCTGGTTTCAAAAGGGAAAAACTTTGAGTTTTTTTTTAAAAAAATTTCAGAGGATCCCAATCTCTAATTATCACAGTGAAGAGATAAGAGAGAGAGATTAGATGACCTGGGAATTAAAGAGGAGGCGATGGGTGGTTTCGCCGGAGAAGCTTCGTCGGAGACATAAGGTGAAACTCATCACCTGAAAAAAAATTTCGGCAATCTCTGAAAATTGAGCTTCACAATCTCTGAAATTAGAAGAACCTAATCTCTAATTGCTGCAACAACAAGAGAAAATGAGAGATATGAGGATACCTTAGATGGAAGGTGACGGCGTTGGTCACATTCATCGGAGAAGGTGAGATGGTTCAAAGAGGAGGCGGAGATGATGTCTCAAAATTGCCAGAGAAAAAACCAGCTGGAGCTAATAGCCAGCAAAAAATGGAGATGAACCATGATTTCACAATCTGAGAGGTTAAAAATAATTGATGAAGGGGATGTCTTTGATTCGCCAAAAATTGATTGTTGCAAGGAACAAAGACTCGCCGGAGATGGAGGTGATTCTCGCCGGAGAAGGTCGCCGGCGGTGGTGACGATCTGGTGGTGATTGGCTTCACGAAAGATGAAAGAGGAGATGTTGGTGTCTAATGTCGATATCATCGAGGATGTGTGTTATTGTCAAAAGGTGGAGTGTTGTTGGGTTTGACAATTAAACACACAAAATGGGCCTTATTGGGCCAGACGAATTTGGCATAAGAAAAAAGGAGAACAAGACTCTGGCCCATATGCATATATCTATATATGCTGTATGTCTCGTTGATCAAGGAGGCATTGAGAAGGGTGAGACAAGACAGTGAGTGTTCTAGAGAAAAAGAGAGAGAAACAAGAGCTTCTTGTGCAAGCTTTCTTCTTTCACTTTGATCTTTGATTCTTGTATCTTCTTGTGTGCCAAATCTGTAAAACCAAGAACAACATCACAAGTTAGTGGTGTGTGTAACCTCTTTCATATAGTGAAGCTTGGGAGCAAGAGTTCTCCCCCGAGACGTAGCGGTTAGAGGCCGTGAACTCGGTTATCAAACCGTGTGTTGTTTCTTTTACAAGCAACCGTTACTCACGCATTTCCCCTACACATCAGGACATGGATGAGAGGAAGAACCCAGAGGAGTGGATGATTGATTATGCTCTGCAGCACACCATCAGCAAACTTGCTATAGAAAGGAAGAAGAAAGTGGCATTACTCATCGAGGCATTTGAAACCATATTACCTACAGAACCTTCAAGGGTTTTCACTTATGGAAGGCATCTTCAAGCTTGCAATTAACATGGTATCAAAAGCCCATCTTTTCATGAAAAATGAATGGCTTTGAACTTTGAGTATTTGAGCCTAATTTGTAATATCTGAACTTTTCAAATGCTGATGATGTTTAGTTCCAAGTTCTATAGTTAACATGAAAGATTTGCACGTGATTCTTGCATTCTTACTCAGGTTGTTAAACACAGAAAAATGGTTCACTTTAAACATAATTTAGCAACAAGAGGATGCAAAGACAACATGTGCTTGAAAACCTAAGAGTTCAAATTAACTCATGTACACCTGAGGATGTCCAGAAGAGAGATCAACAACACTAAATCAAGCAACTAAGAAAAAGGAAAAGCAGTTCAAGACTAAACAAACCCCAAACACCCATAAGCTACTAATTAGCAAATCAGATTAAGCTCAGTGACTGAGTTAAAAGAAAACGTAATCACTCCTTGGTGGTTTTGTTGATGAGAGACTTGTGAATGTGAGGGATGACACCACCTCCAGCAATAGTTCCTTTGATAAGTGTGTCAAGCTCCTCATCACCTCTGATTGCCAACTGCAAATGCCTTGGAGTGATTCTCTTCACTTTCAGATCTTTGCTTGCATTTCCAGCCAACTCAAGAACTTCAGCAGTTAGATACTCAAGAATTGAAGCTGTGTAAACAGCAGCAGTGGCTCCAACTCTACCATGTGCTGAAACTCTCGTCTTGAGTTGCCTATGAATACGTCCCACTGGAAACTGAAACCAAAAAAAAAAAAAAAAAAAAAAACACCATCAAAAAAATCATAACAGAACATTTACAAACAAGTCAATTCATTGACATGAACATAGTCAACGCAAGCATTATAAATACACACAAACATTGAGAAAACATCAACGCAATTAGGTCATACTCTAGATTAAATTAAGTAAATATAGTCTGGAATATGTTAATTATAAACTAATACCGAAACAACAACACTATTAATCTCCCTAAACAACAACAATTGGGCAAGAAACAGAGTAACAAAAAAAAAAAAGGGTCAACTTTACCACATCCCAGAAGAAATTAGGGTTAAGAGAGATGAACCTGAATACCAGCACGAGCAGAACGAGAGATAGGTTTCTTCTTGTCCTTGTCTTTGTCCTTGTTAGTAGCCATCGTCTTTGCAGCTACAAGTCCTTTTCCTCCTTTGCCAGCCATGTCGTTGAAATTGATGTTACCTTCTTCTAGATCTGACCATACATATTAAAAAAAAAAAAAAAAATTCAAGAAAACCATCAGAAAACAAGAGTATAATAAGATATAAATATGTATCAGATCTATTGTGAAATCATGGAATAAGACTATACTAAAGAACACAATTGAGAATCACCAGCAAATTTTCTCGAAGAAAGTCAGATTTTGAGGAAGAGACAAGTGTACCTGAGAGAGATGAAAGTACGAAAGAAACGAAATCTGGTTGAAATGAATGGGATGCGAGTTTTAAAATTGCAAGTTTGGTGGGAGTTTTTAAATATTTTAAAACTTTTGGGGGGGGGGGGAGAACCTACGACTTGGCGGTTAAATTTTCTTAAAATATTTTCCATATTTTGTCAATAAGCCCTCAATGTTTTAGAACATTTTAAAATGCGCTTATATATATCAATCAATATGAACTTAGCGCGCTTAAAGCCTTTAAACTGAATTATTAATAAGCGTATGCGAAGAAAATTTGCAATGTTTTTATGTAATTGATCATGCAGAACCAATTATATGATCTTCAATCAAGCACCAATTTATTTTTTCGATTTTTTTATATAGTTTTTTACATTCCATAGAATACCGAAAACAATCATATGTGGATGAAAAAACGGTGTTTGATTGCAGGCTCTATATTAAAATTTCGGTCTAATTTTGTGAGAAATCTATTAGTTAAGTTGGTGAGAGTACTAATATTTCGGGGTTAGAGACTTAGAGGTGGAGAGTTCAAACACTTTTAAAAACAATTTTTATTTTATTTTTTTAATAATAAACCTTTAGTTTAGTTATTTTGCTTGCGGTCCACATATTTTCAGGGCCGGCTTTTCTTGATTGTAAAGATCTTAGTAGGGGTGGGCATTCGGTTAAACGGTTCGGATTCGGTTCGGAAAATTCGGGATTCGGGAAATTCGGTTATATAACATCAAGTCCAAATAAGAACCAAACTTAATTCGGTTCAGTTCGGTTCGGAAAATTCGGGATTTGGGAAATTTGGTTAAACAAATATTAGGTCCGAATAAAAACCAAACTTAATTTAGTTCGGTTCGGTTCGGTTCGGGATTCGGTAAATTCGACTTATTGTGGTTAAAGTTTTATTAATGTTTGTTTAATTTAAACATGAATTGTTATAATTTATTTTATTTAACCCTATTAAAAATCCAATATCATAAAATATAAAATTGTTATAAAATTGTTAAAGATTAAAGAATAAATCTTCTAGTTGTTTATGCATTTCCAAATGCTTCACCTTAATTGTTTCCTCCATAAAAGTCACTTTTGATTAGAACTCATCTATAAAATAATAATTTATATTATTAATTACTTAATAAATTAATATTGTAAATTATAAATTATATTTATAATTTAATTTCGTTTAACCAATTAACCAATCGGAATTCGGTAAAAATACCGAACCATACCAAATACCAAATAAATTTATAAATATATCCAATTGGGTTATTTAATTAATCTGGTTCGGTATGGTTTAATATCATTCGGTACAGTTCGGTAAATTACCGTTCGGATCTGTCCGAATGCCCATCCCTAGATCTTAGATTGTATGATTTTGTGATGAGTTTATTGTTTAAGTCTTTGTAATTTACACTAGTTTCATCATTAATACATTAAGATTTTAACTATTCTTTTTCATTTGTTTTTAGGCAATATAATTGATATTATTAAAACAATAAATTTGGTCAAACATATAAAAATTTTAAATAATATTTTTGACGTGTGTGAGATAATTATAATAATAATATAATATATTTTCCCTAAATGGTACCAGTAAAACGTTTACACATTATTGTATGACTAGATTTTTTCTTTTTTTTACAAATATCATAAATGAAATAAGAAAACAATAGTTACATATATTTATGTTTATTTGATTTAGTAAAAAATATAAATTTTTTGATTGATAATATGTTTGACGCGTGTGAGATCATTATCACTCTACATTACAAAAAATGACGTAAATTGCACCACTAAAACGCTTCCACCTAACTCATTAGTATCTTTAGTTGATTTTGCAATGTGATTAATGAGTAGTTAAAGTCTTCCTTACTAATGCTAGTTTCATCTTAAATAGATTTTGATTTTGATTTATCATTTTGTCTTAAATAGATTAAGATTGTGATTTACCTAAACAACAAAAAAAAGATAAATTTTTTGACTAAAATAATTTATTATTTTTGATAATATGTTTGACGCGTGTGAGATCATTATCACTATACATTACAAAAAATGACGTAAATTGCACCACTAAAACGCTTCCACGTAACTCATTAGTATCTTTAATTGATTTTGCAATGTGATTAATGAGTAGTTAAAGTCTTCCTTACTAATGCTAGTTTCATCTTAAATAGATTAAGATTTTGATTTATCATTTTGTCTTAAATAGATTAAGATTGTGATTTACCTAAACAACAAAAAAAAAGATAAAACTAGCTTTATGGTAAGTGTGTAATCTTTCATCTCCTTTTCCTATATAAAGAAGCCCAAAGATTACATTTCTTCCACTTAAAATTTTAAGAAAAACTTTCTCTTAAGAGTTTCGTTGGAGAGATTTTGGAAATGCCTTTATGTATGAAAGTTCAACCTTTTGATGACAATGGTGTAGCGGAGGAGCCACCGGCAAAACGAGTTCCCAAATCTCGACTGACGCGGCTTTTCGAACGTCGGTTTAGTATAAAAAATTTCGTTGGGGGAGACTCTTCGCTTTCGAGAGGTAGTTCTGAAGCATTCGAACCAAGCTCGGTATGTTTAAGGAAAATGGTTCAGAAATATATCGAGGATCCCGACAGTGAGAACCAATCACGTTGTGTTGTTCGCAACCGTTGTAACTGCTTAAGCGGAAGTGGCACTGATAGCTCCGATGAAGAAGATGAATTTTCTTGCAAACTTTTTCAAAATCTGAAGGTACATATGTTTCTCATTCACTAATGTTTGATAAGGTCAGGCCCATGGGACCATAAACTTTTTTCTTCTAAATAAGGGCACATATTTTGATTTTTTTTTTTTTTTAAATCTAACATATATAAAAAGGCCCATGAAATTTTTCTTTATAAGCTATCATAGAAAATGACCCATATTTTGATTGCTTTTAATAAATTTTTAACATACTGGGCCCATATTTAAAAAAAATTAATATAAGACCCAAAAAACTTTAAAAAATTAGATGTATTGATAGAGAAAGAAAAAAATAAAAATAAAAATTCCCTAAAGACAATTCAACTATTGGACGGTGTTTTGATAAGGCTAAAGCACAAAACTAATATATACAAAATTTATTTCTTATTTAATATTTTGTAGAGTTTGGTTCGTTGTGCTAATGTCTCAGAGAGAAATCTCATGACGAGTGCGAAAGAAATTTTGGAAAAGGATAATATATGTAAGTTTGAAGATAAATCAACATTGAATATCATTGCTGATGAATTGGCAGTTTTAGGCTATGATGCAGCAGTATGCAAATCTAGCTGGAAGAAAACGAAAACAAAATCATATACTTGTCCTGCTGGTAAGTTTCTCTTATCTATGTTGATTTGATATATATATATATATTGGGTTAACTGATCTTTTTTAAAGTTGTAAATTATTAGACAATAATAATTTGTGGGAAATGGTAACAGGGGAATACGAGTATTTGGATGTGATGATCGGAGGACGAAGAGTGTTGATTGACATTGATTTTCAATCCAAGTTTGAGATTGCTCGTCCAACCAAGACCTACAAAAGGATATCACAAACATTGCCTCACATATTTGTGGGACAAGTGGACCGGTTGAAGAAGATCGTGATTGATGTGTCCAAAGCTGCAAAGCAAAGCATGAAGAAAAAAGGGCTTTTAATGCCGCCATGGAGAAGACCAGAGTTTGTGTTAACCAAATGGGTGTCTCCTCATGTTCGTGCCAATCAAGCTCAAGGAGCACCCAATGGAAATGGTGCTGTTTAAACCTCCTTAGAAATAATTAATCTTAGCATATTATGAATAAATGAAGGGCTTGGATCCCTTTTTAATTTGTCTTTTTCTTCTTAACTTTTGAAAGATTTCTTCTGATCCTTGTAAAAGAAAACAGTCTTTTTTGTTCAACTTTGTTAAACCAGTATTTTCTTGTTAAATTTTGTTTTAAAAAAAAGTATTTTTCTGTTAAACTTTGTTTCTCTTCATCGCCTTTGCCTTCAGTTACGATAAGAGACATCTAGATGACTTTGACCAGTAAGCACTCCAATATCAACAACTAGACACTCTAAAACACTTATCAGTATTATAGATCAATTTTATGAGATTTCTGTAGAAAATAATGACAAGAAACTAAAACAAAATTTCAGACAGCTAAAAATAAGAAAGTAAACTTTAATGTTTATTATGGCTCTAATGAAACACACTGAAGAAAAGAATGAAAACAAGTATTTTGTTTTCTTTCCCCAAAACATAACACTACACTCAGATATGTAATATGGGGAAAGAATCGATCGATGTATATGTGTCAGTAACACAGATGATGAAAGAAAACACAACAAATAAAATTGTTCAAAACTTTTGGAGTTTTAAGTTTACCTTAGAAGCCAACAACAACACTTCACTCATCAACCTCTGCTTTGATTTCTCTTTGAAGATCTTCTTTGTACTCTTCAAATGAGCCATCGAAGGAAGTCACTGTTCCGTTTTCTACAACCCAAATTTCACTCTTCTCCTCTTCCGCACAGACACGAGATATGAGTCTCGAGTCGTGACTCACCAACACAACTCCTCCTGTGAACTCATCTAGTGCATCTGCCAACGCATCTATACTCTGCATGTCTAAGTGATTTGTTGGCTCGTCCAGAAGCAAAATGTGTGGCTTCGACATTGAGATCGAGGTGAACACAACCCTAGCCTTTTGTCCTCCAGATAATTTCTGGATTGGGGTCAAGTGGTTGTGACTTGGTAGTCCAAACTTGCCTAGCTTCGCACGCACTGCCTCTTGCTTGCTAAATCCTTCTTGGTCAGGATGAAGGCGAAGAAGATACTGAACTGGTGTTTCCCCCATTGTTAACAGGTCAACAAAGTGCTGAGAATACCTGCCAATCCTCAGCTTTTGACTTCTTCTCACTTCACCGTCAGTTGGAATTATATCTCCCGCAAGAAGATTTAGAAGAGTGGACTTTCCTGCTCCGTTAGGCCCAACTATAGCAACCCGTGTCCCCATATCGATACCTACATCAACATTCTCGAGTTTGAAATCTGGCCTGTTGGGGTAACTGAAGGTAACCTCAAGTAACTGCAGAAGGGGAGGAGTGAGCTCGGTTGGTTCCGGAAAGTGGAACACAACGCTATAATCTCTCCACTTCCTTGGAGCTTCTGGTGCTGGCCCCTCTTCATCAATCACCTTACCCTTCGACTTACTCTTAGATGCTTCTTTCGCAGCAGCAAACTTGGCCCTGTCCTTTACCTTCTCCTGTTGAGCCCGGTTTCCAGTCCTCTTAGCTGCTTTAACCTGTTTCTCATAAATGTCATATTTTTTATTCATCTCCTTGCGACGCTGCTCATATCCACTCTCGAAACCATCAAAATTACCACGATAGAAGTGTAGATTCTGGTCATGCAGATGTATAATATCTGTGCAGACAGTGTTGAGGAAGTCACGGTCATGTGAAACAACAACTAGCGTCTTCTTCCAACGACACAAATACTCTTCCAACCATAGAACAGCTCTCAGGTCAAGATGGTTGGTGGGCTCATCTAACAACAAAAGAGTAGGCTGCACGAAGAGAGCTCTAGCTAAGGATATTCGCATCCTCCAGCCACCACTGAAAGACTGAGTTGGACGCACTTGCATATCTTTTGTAAAACCCAACCCAGCAAGAATTTTGGATGCCTGTGCTTCAGCAGCATCTGATCCCAAAATTTGCAGCCTATCATACAATTCAGCAAGCTTTTCTCCAGCATCATCATCCTCGCCATCAACAATTTCTCCGTCAGCTCTAGAAGACGAATTCTGGAGAGCTTCAGCCTCTTCCCTTAACTGAACCAACTCTTCATTAGCAGAAACAACTGCTTGCAGAGCACTCTTCTCATCACCGACCACCTCTTGCTCAACAAGAAGAACATCAATATTCTTAGGAACTGGAATCTTCCTCCAAGCTAAAAGCTTTAACAGCGTAGACTTCCCCATTCCGTTAGGCCCAACCAACCCATACCTTTTACCATGAGATATCTTGACAGAGGCATTCTTCAGAAGTTCTTTACCTCGAGCAGAGACAGAAAAAGAATCAATCGTAATATCTTTAACATTCGCATCCGCAGTGTCTTCTCCTTCAAGCACTGAGGCCTTGCTACCAATAACAACCGTAAAGGCATCATGGTCATCTCTCAAGGCCTCCTTCTTTGCCATCTCTGCCTGCTCTAAAGCTAATCTTTCTTTCATCTCTCTCTTCTTTTGTTCCTTATCAGTCACAGAGATATCAAGGTGCCTTTGTTCACTCTTCTGCTTCCTCCTTGCATCCATCTGTCTCTGTTCCTCATCAGAAACACCTTCATCTTCTTCATCAGAAGGAGGAAGATCTATACCATCAGTGTAGGATGAAGCTTTAGGAGCAGCCTTGGATCTGGATGATGAACCCTTCTTGGGTTTATCAACTTTCTGATCCATTCCCGCAAGCATGGCTGAGACTGATATTTTCTCTTTCCCACTTGGCTTAGCCTTCGTAGTAGTAGTAGCAGCAGCACTCTCGTCTGACTTCTTCTTACCCATTTAAAATCTCTATCTGAAACATCAATTCAAAAAAAAAAAAAAAAAAAACTGATGAGTTAAACAAAATCATATAAAAATTAAGAATTTTGTTTTAACAAGCTAATTCGAAAGGTCCCGAATTAGGGTTTTCTACTTGAGCTAAATCAGCTAAATTAATTCGACAGAAAGATTCAATTACTGGGTTTCTCGTTATACCTAAATCATCACTATAAAAATTTTGGATTCCGAATCTTCAAATTTTCAAGATTATATACGACAAATCTAGGTAAAGTTTGTAGAAGCCGCTTACTAACGAACAGAAGGAGAACAATCAAAATTATCAATCTTTACTAAAAAGATAATTTGAGAATCGAGACAAACCTGAGAGACGCTTTTGATTGAGATGAATAACGAATAAAAAAAAAAGAGGCTTGATTGTGAGAAATTTGATCGAGAGGTTGAGAGAGTTTGAGAGAGACAACGCGGCGCAATGAAAAGAAGATTTGATGGTAAAAGAATCAAAATCTAACAAGTAAAATGTTTTTTTTTTTTTCCGTAGCAAGGATTATTGGGTTTTCGTAACCCTTTTCTAATTTATAAAGCAATTCGGCCCAAAGTTTTAAGTCACATAAAATCATCTATTTTCTAATAATTAATCGAAGCCGCACAAATATAACATCGTTTTTACATTTCAGCGTAACATATAACTTTATTGAATACTATGTTAAATAATACTTTTTAAAATAAAATTAATTTTTTAATATACATGTTTTAAGGCCAGACGTTTTATATTTTGAAACGGATAGAATAGAATAGATAAGAAAAAAAATTAAACCAACCCGATTAGTAAGAATGTTCAACTTAATTTTCGATTAGGTTTTGGTTCGGTTATAATAAGATTGATTCAATAAGTTTAAGAGGAAGCTACTAGAAGATTAAAGGCATACTAAAACCAAAATTAATTTTAAAGATTCAAGGCATGAAAAACAAAGATATACATATAGTTGAATGATTGCAAGTCCTAGAAAGTATATTTCAAAAGGACTTAATCCCAAAGCTTAAAGTGAGGATGAAGCTAATACTAGTTTAAGCTTTACCTTAGCAGCCAACAACAAAACCTTCACTCGTCAAGCTCTGCTCTGATTTCTCTTCGGAGCTTTTCTGTGTACTCTTCAAATGTACCTTCGTGTAAAGTAACTTTTCCGTTTTCTACAACCCAAATTTCACTCTTCTCCTCTTCCGCACAGACACGAGATATGAGTCTCGAGTCATGACTCACCAACACAACTCCTCCTGTGAACTCATCTAGTGCATCCGCCAAAGCATCCATAGTCTGCATGTCTAAGTGATTTGTTGGCTCGTCAAGAAGCAAAATATGTGGCTTCGACATTGATATCGAGGTGAACACAACTCTAGCCTTTTGTCCTCCAGATAAATCCGTTATTGGAGTTAAGTGGTTGTGACTTGCTAGTCCAAACTTTCCTAGCTTTGCACGCACTGCTTCTTGCTTGCTTAATCCCTCTTGGTCTAGATAAAGGCGAAGAAGATACTGAACAGGTGTTTCCTCCATTGTTAACAGGTCAACAAAGTGCTGAGAATACCTCCCAATCCTCAGCTTCTGGCTTCTTCTCACTTCACCCTCAGTTGGAACTAAATCTCCTGCAAGAAGATTCAAGAGAGTAGACTTTCCCCCTCCGTTAGGTCCAACTATAGCAACACGTGTCCTCATATCGATACCTACATTACCAACAGAGACTTTAAAATCTGGCTTGTTAGGGTAGCTGAAGCTAACATTATCCAACTGCAGAAGAGGAGGAGGAAGCTCTGTTGGTGATGGAAAATGGAGCACCACACTATAATCTCTCCATTTTCTTGTTGGAGCTTTTTGTGCTTTGGCCTTCTCTTTTACCTTCTTCTGTTGAGCTTGGTTTCCCCATCTCTTTGCTGCTTTATCCTTTTTGACTTGAATCTCAAACTTTTTATTCGCTTCATTGCGCCGCAGCTCATATCCACTTTCGAAATCGCCGAAATTACCACGATAGAAGTCGAGTTTGTGGTCATGTAGATGTATTATATCTGTGCAGACTCTGTTGAGGAAGTCCTCATAATGCGAAACAACAACTAGAATTTTCTTCCAGCGACATAAATACTCTGATAACCATAGATCAGCTCTTAGATCGAGATGGTTTGTAGGTTCATCTAACAACAAAAGAGTAGGTTGCATAAAGAGAGCTCTAGCTAACGATATTCGCATCCTCCAGCCACCACTGAAAGACTCAGTTGTACACTTTTGCATCTCTTCTGTGAAACCTAACCCCGCAAGAATTTTGGATGCATGTGCTTTAGCAGTATCTGCCTCCAAAATATGTAGCCTCTCATACACTTGAGCAAGCTTTTCTCCAGTATCATCATCTTTCTCAAGAACATCCTTCTCTTTAAGTAGCTTAAACAATTCTTCATTAGCAGAAAGAACTGCATCCAGAGCACTCAGTCCACCTCTTGCTTAACAAGAAGAATATCAATACTCTTTGGAACTGGGATTTTCCTCCATGCTAAAAGCTTCAACAGTGTAGACTTCCCCATTCCGTTCGGACCAATCAACCCATACCTTTTACCATGTGATATATTAACAGAGACATTATTGAGAAGTTCTTTCCCACGACAAGAAACAGAAAAAGAATCGATCTTTATATCTTTAGCATTAGCATTGGCTGTGTCTTCTCCTTCAAGCACCAAAGTCTTGCTTCCAATAACAACAGTGTATGCATCATAATCTTCTTTCAAGGTCTCCGTCTTTGCAATCTCTGCCTTCTCGAAAGCTAATCTTTCTTTTCTCTCTCGCTTCTTTTGTTCCTTATCAGTCACAGAGATATCAAGTTGCCTTGGTTCGCACTTTTGCTTCCTCCTTGCATCCATCTGTCTCTGTTTCTCATCAGAAACGTCTTCTTCGTCTTCTTCTTCTTCTTCACCAGAAGAAGGAAGGTCAAAGCCATCAGTGTAAGATGGATCTTTAGGAGTATCCTTGGGTCTGGATGATGAACTCTTCTTGGGTTTATCTTCTTTCTCAACCATGGCTAAGACTGATAGTTTCTCCTTTTTCGAATCTTTTCCACTTGGCTTCCCCTTCTCTGACTTATTCTTACCCATTTAAAGACAGTATCTGACATGAGACATCAATAAAAAAAAGCCAATGAGTAATCAAAATCATATAATTTATGAGAGATCAGCATCAGACAGAAATAATATTATCTAGCAAGCTAACTCCATATAGTTTCTAAAACAGAGCCCCTAAATTAGGGTTTCTGCTTCAGCGAGATCAAATCAACGCAACGCAACGTTTCATTAATGAATTTCGTTAAACTTATTTCATCACAATAAAAAAAGGTTTGATCCTTAAAGTTACAAGATTATATATATCCTGACCAGGGAAAAGGTTCTACGAGCGATTACGTTACGAAACAGAATGCGAATACGTAGACTTGTGAATTACTATGAGATTTGGCACAAACCTGAGAGGTACGAAATAAAACGTGGTTTAAGATAAATTTGGAGAAAGCTCGACTTTTTATAGAGTTAACGTGGCGGCGCGGAGATATGAAGCTTGTTTTCGTAACCTTTCCTTTTGTTAAAAATTAAGGACCGGCCCAAAGTCACATAAAATAAGCCTTTCTATTATTATAAAAACTTATTTGTTAAAAAAATCTTAGAAAACATTCAAGAGAAGCTATGGTAAAACCCCAAGCCTGTGGCATGGGAAGTTTTACTTTGCTTAATAACGTTAGAGAAATATCCAATTCTACCAGCCTTTCAAAGATAGATGCACTAAACTTTTCTCTTACCATTCTTCTTCCTGCTGTAATTAATTAGTTTGGCCCTTGGAATCTGATTTTGCTAAACTATGAACTCTATTTGAACGGTTTAAAAGCAAAGTGATGACATATGTGCAAACCTTACAAAAACATCTAACAAATCAGATTGATGATAATTCATAGTCAAGAACTAATCCAAGTATAAACATTTTTATGTATCTTAGAATATAATTTGCATTCTCTTCATACAAGTCGAATGAGTTAAGAGCCTGCAAGCAACAGTTGATTTCAAAAAAAATATAGTAAGCTTAAAACAATTCACAAGGAGGACATGGAGCTTTAAGAGGAAACATAAAGCATCTACAGTAGAAAAAAATCCAGTCAGAAGGAAACAGTCTGCCAAAGAAAACTCTAAAGGGTGAAGTTGAAAAGATCTTGCATTATTGTTGATTAACAGAAATTTTAAAATAGACTTTAATTCACTTACCCCTTTTCAGTGATAGTTGTTTTTTTTAAAACAAAGCTTAAATATCATGGACAAACATTTCTTTGTATTTTATGTCTCAAGTAAATGATTTTCTATAGCTTCAAACAATAGACAGACTGGTCAATCTATTATTAAACAAACAAAAAAATAAAGAACTACAAAATAATATTCTTTTAGAAGGGGGGGGGGAGTTGTTGAGTTTCTTGGAGTGGGGTGCAAGTGTTTGGATAACCAGTTGTTATATTTTAACAATATATTTTTATCTTATATAACAACACAAGACAAATCAATGGTCTCATAGAAATATTTACTTGCTAACAATACATATAACATTCAGGAGAAAGCTATGGGAAATCTCGAAGCCGCTGATCAAGAAACTTCTACTTCCAAAACAATACCAATCTCAGTTGGTATTGGATGCAACTATGATAAAAAGGGTTCCGAGAAACTTTCCTGCAACATGCTGTCACCCTGCCCTGGCCCATTTGAGCGTTCGTCATTTGCTGAAGCAAAGAAGCGATTGGAAAAGCTCGAGCGAGACTATCAACACACCGACGAGAAGTATACAGAACTACAAGTAAGCATCAATACATAACAAAAGAGTGATCATTTGTATTTTGTAGTGTTGTTAGAAAATAATTAATAATGAACTTTATGGACAGTCAGAGTGGTATAGGTACCGCATTGAATTACGACAATCAGAACGTAACACTTACTGGGCTGGATACTGTATCAATCACATCAAGAATATGGTGGAGCAACTGCAGAATGTTCTTGACTATCTGAATACAGAAGAAGCATTACAAAGAAGAAGAGAAACGTCTAGTAAAGTAGTATGTATTTTTTTCACAACCAATCAATATCATTTTTGTTTTCACCTTATACAAAAAATTACTAGAATTAAAAAAAAAAGAAGAAGGGAAATGGGAATAATTAGCTTCCTTGTTCTGTTCCCACTAGGCAAAAGTAACCTATAGATCAGTTTTCCTCGTAACCTATGAACTAAAGTGGAAGCACATATCATAGTTAAATAAGTAAATCGTATTATGCATTTTAATGTGTGTTCCGTGGTCAACGATTACTGGTTTAGGGAAAGCAATTCTTCTTGAAGCATGGTTGTAAAAGCTTGGCACAAGAAAAGATGATAATACTGCAGCTGAAAGCAGAAAACAAAGAGCAGTACAGTGATGGCCTGAGTCAAGAAACAATTGATGTCAAAAGACTTAATAAGGAGGTACAACTACTACTGAAAGCCTCTTAGTTAATGAGCTTTGGATATTTACTTCTCAATCTTACGAAATCAATCAGTTGAGCTACATTCAAAGAATAATTCCAGCGAGTAGCAACAAGAAACCTCTGCTGAAGAGAGTTAAAAATATAAAGAAGTTGAGCGAAAAGGCTATTTCCAATGGTGAAATGGTGAGTGAAGACAATATGAAAAATTGTACAAGTATCAAAATAAAGGTAATGAAGATTCACAGCGCTGTTTCATATTTTTCCTCTTTACTGATAGACTTTGTTTCTTAAGTCTTAACAAATTGGATGATGTTTTATCTGCCACTAGCTTCTAACAAAGGTAATAAGAGGTTTTGAGAAAGAGAGAGGGGGAACAGAGAACATTTTGCAAGAAAAGACAAGGACTGAAAAAGGATACTCAGAAAAGATGAGGGTCTTAAAGGAAAAATGTGAATGCATAGGTGAGAAACGGGATGCAGAAAAAAACTTACATCCTTGAGTTGAAGAAAAAGTTCAGGTCAAGACACAAAGCAAAGGCTGCCTAAAAGAGTAACTTCAGAGATCTACATATGTGTGGATGATGGAGCTGAAGAACACACATGACAAGCTTTCATTGTTGTAAATCACATTGATGATTCATTTTGTGATGTAACTCTGTTTTATCATATGGCATTTTACAATGTTCCCTTACAAGATCAATATAAGCAAAGCAACCATATCATTCTCGACTAAATTTCAACGTATCTTCGCCATTGGTTCAATACCTATGAACAGAAAGATTCTAACAAAGAGCTAACCGCATCATCAGAATAGACTTAAAACCCCTCTCTGGGTTGGAATGCAATATCTGAAGCTGCTTTGATAAAACTACTTACTTATTGGATCTTGAGTTCTGCAATGTTTTTCAGTTCATGTCACCATTGGATCATTGAACTGAAATTTTAGATCATCATAAATAGAAGACTAAGTTTCAAACCAGCCACCTTTAGCCTTCAAATGGAGTCCGTTCCAAGCAACGGTTGGCTCAAGTTTGTTAGTGATTCCACTGAGCTTAAGCTTACTTGCTCTAAGCAAGGTTGATGCCTACTATACGCCGTTGCAGCATCAACATAATGTGCTTCCATTTCGCCGTTCTTTTCATCTTCTTCGTCTATTTCCACTGCTGTCTGCACCACAAAACAATGTACAAGTTTTTAAATTTATTCAATCGTCTCGAAGAACTGCTTTAGATTTTGATATATACCTGTATAGGGAAATGTTTAAATGATGGGAGGAAGCGGATCTTGCAGTACTCGTTATAAGCTATAGTAATCAATATGAGAGGTATGGTAGCAATTGCTGCAGATGGCTTTGACTTAAGCCCAAAGAGACCCACCATGGTGATTTGCATAAGTATAATTGAGACAAAGATATAGTGATGAATGGATGGCCAGAATCGACCACAAGTATCATATGTAGTCTCATACACATCTTCCATCTGAGGAAACTAGAGTTAATAAATGCCAAGTACAGTAGCTGTTGGAAACAATCACTTAATAGAGGGTTTTAGAAAATATGTACCTGGTTGAAGTAGACAATGTATCCAAGGCAAAAATAGCCAACTAGGAAAGGGAGCATCAATGGCGCGACCACGGCATATATCATACCGATCATTATCGATAAGGAAACTGTGGGGATGACTCTAAAATATGGAAAAGAAAAGAGGTAAGGAGTTCTCTCTTTTCCTCTTCCATAAGTGAAGGATCTTATGATATCAAATAGTATAAGCCCCAATTGAAGAATCTCCAATGAAAATCCAGACAGCCCATCTGTCAAGATGTATGTCATAAAAAACTCTCCCTATATATATAAAAAAAGCAAATGAGAAAAAAACCAAAAAGTTACTATTTTGAAGAAGAAGAAAAAAGTTACTATCTTGAAGAGTGTATAAAGCTTTACTTGGGCTGAAACAGCAGCAGCAAGGTGACTAGGAATGTCTCTAGGATGACTGAGATATTCTCCAATTTCATCTAGCAAGGAACCAGAAATAAGACTCAAGAAGAAAACATTTCCCATTAGGAAATAAAAGACCATATTGCAAGCTTTTATCTCCTCTTTGCTCTTGGAAATAGAGCCGCCAAGATAGGCCATTCCAAGCATAGCGTAAGGAATAATGTACATGAAACCTTTGAGTATTGCACTTGGGAGGTACCCTGTCACAACTGAGCTGAGCCCTGGTCTGTTGCCAAAATAACAAACTTATCTCATTATTTTCGAATTAAGAAACAAACGATCATATAAAGGGAAGGAGTCGAGAAATCTTACATGAATTCAATAGCCATGGCTGGAGGAAACCATTTCTTAAGCTTCTCATATTTTGCAATTCCCTGGACAGCTGTGACTGGAATAGCAAAGAAGATTGTAAGAAGTGCTGCTGCAAGGATGACTCCGATTTTGTTGAGAGGCAATATCTTTTGTGGGATAGAAAGATTTCTCCATGATACATCTCTTGGTTCAGGAGCCATTTCAGTTATCAGTTCTAGAGGATTTGAGTGCTGCTGTGTTTGAGCTGCCAGCGCGGCGCTTCTTCGGGATTTGAAGGTGACAAACGCAACAGGCAATTCCTTCATTCAAATTTGTGCAAAATATAGTAGTGGTATTAATATCTTAATAGGCTTATTCATCATGATGTACATCTAATGAAATATAGCTAAGAGTAAAGTGGGAAAGGTGTCTTCTATTACATAGCGCATGACATTATGCCAAATTCAACACACTACTCTGTTTTTGTCAAGCATCTTCATACAGATTGCTATAGATTTGTTTTGTAATATCAGTTAAGAGCATTTAGATGTTATTATCATCATATAAAGTACCTTCTCTATGAGCATAGTTTCACTTTGAAGATGGCAAATCATATTGGTAATCTCTCGAAGCTTTTCTTCAGATGTAGATATCTGCTTATGTTCATGTGATCCATTTGGAAGCAAGGCTGTCCTGTCTGTGTCTCTCTTGTCTTCTAGCTCTTTCTTAAGCTTCTTCTGTTTCCCCTACACAAAGGATCATACCATCATTTAAAAATCGTTAAACAAACAAAAATCAAGATGATACCAGCAGTGTCAAATGAAACCTTACCAAAAGGTATTCAAGATCTTTCCCGTCATACAACATCTGATGTGAATGATAACTAAAGCGATGATGCTTAGAGAAGAAGTGATCAACGGCGCAGCCACGAGTGTTGTGCTCAGGACAGAGTGGAATTTGCCGAACAAGAACAGTGAACTGGTCAGCTCGATGTCTAAGTTCTCTCATTTGTTGAAGCCTTATCACTAGAATCTCCTTGTATTCCTAGATGGGGAGGATCCAGTAAATAACCTATTCTGACTATAAAAGATAATCAAGTCCAGGTTTATAAAATAATAAATTGTCAGAAATCAAAAACAAGATTGTGAAAGTATGTCTTCATAGACAACAAGAGTTTAAAAAAAAAGCTTACCTTATACAACAAAAACAATGCATAGAATGATATGAACCACAAGCATGAGAAATGCACCCATAACCTAGGAAATAGTTTAAGACAGATATCTCAAGAAAACAACTCTGAGAGAGATGATGCAAAATAAGACATGAAAGCAAACAAAAGGAAGCTTTAATTACTTGTTGGAACCTCGTGTGATATTTGATATTGTGAAAGCATCCATTGAATACTCTCTTCGTGTCGGTAAATCTGATTCATTGTAATAATCAACCGGAAGAAGCAGTGACGCTCCAACTAACGAGCACAGCAAAAAGAATCTGATTCTGCAAATATTTTCAAAGACCTGAGCTCTATGATCACAATTCCTCAAAGGACTAAATCTTGTTTAGATGCAAGATCACATGATAGTAAAACCAAATGCTCACCCGAATTTAAAGAGCCTGATGAGGACGAGGGCATCGAGGCCATGGCGGCTGAGGATGTCGTCTTCGGGGACACGGAAGGCGCGTGGGATCCACGCGACGGAAGGAAGGAAACGAGGGAGGCAGAAGGAAGAGCGGAGAGGCAGAGGTTGGTGGCGGCGATCAGAGAGACGGCGAGCGTAGTAGACGACGGCGTTGCGGGGCTGCTTCTTGAGGACGGAGAAGAGCCAGAGTGCGATGAGGGCGAGTCCTATGTTGATAGACGCCGACGCTATCAAGCTCTCCGGTGTCATTTTCTTCTCTGACTAATGTGAAACAGAGTCACATGATTTGATGTGGCCCTT
The DNA here is from genome assembly GCA_963667165.1 of Barbarea vulgaris. Classification (NCBI taxonomy): domain Eukaryota; kingdom Viridiplantae; phylum Streptophyta; class Magnoliopsida; order Brassicales; family Brassicaceae; genus Barbarea; species Barbarea vulgaris. The sequence goes on along the minus strand of OY763888.1, from coordinate 29,676,703 downwards.
GTGCTGCATGTAAACACAAGCCCTCCACGCCGCATTTGTCTCTCTCTTTTTTTTTTTTACACATTGACCAAAATAGCAGAGTAATATTAATGAAAAAAATAAAAAAACTTAGATGAAGGAAAAATAAAAAAACAGAGTAATATTGGTTTTTGCATCTCCCTGTAAATAAATTCTACAGTATCAAAATTGTTTTACAACCAAATGGTTTGGTATTAAATAGCACAAAAGAGTTTATACTCATACTGAAATATAAATATTATGCATCTAATAAGTAACTTAAAATAAAAATTGTGAGATCAATAACAAAAATGGTAGAATATCATCATTATTTGAGTGAAATTTATGGAACTTAACGTCGGACTCGTTGAGGCAAATTACATCGATAACATTATATAGATTTTTAATAGTTTTTTTCTTTTTTTTTGATAAAGAGATTTTCTATAGTTTCATCTTGTAATTGCAAATTGATAGCCTTCTTCTATTTTGTAACAGTCTACTATTACATATCGTGGTTTTGGAGCTATTCGCCTCCTTTTATCATAGTAGACTAAGACTAGTATCATAAAAGAATCTCATCCAACTTTAATATCATTTTAACAATTTCCCTCTTGATCACTAAAAGCTTGTGCACAATTTTCTAATACTTGTCATTTTATCAATCAAACAGTGATGCTTTTGTAGTATGTATATGTTTATTTTCCATATAGTTCTATGAACTTTATTTTGTTTCAGATCAATCATAAGATTCATAACACTCTTGTACGACGTTGCAGCCATATTTTTTTTTATTTATTTAATCATAAATATCTAACCTGACTCGTGATCAATCTTGAAACATGAGTAATCTGCTCAGCAATCAACTGCAAAATACAATTAAAAAAAAAATAAACATGCGTGATGCGTAAAAGATAATTGAGGCACAAAGATTACTAATTAATCCAAAATGAGTTCGTTATATATATAGTCGGGAAAATAAACGCAACTTTGTAATTGAAAAAGAAATACAACATATTCAAAAATATGTAAATCACTTACAACTTTTTTTAGTCAACAACATACAAGCACAAACCACTACACTAAAAACCACTAACTATTTTGAGTACACTCTTTCGTTGTACGTATACCTGAAGTGTTGAGGATAACAATAGGTTAACTTTCGTCTTTTTCTTTACTTTAGTAACTTATAACAAACTGATCCAATTAATTAAATACATATTAAAATTATAAATCTTGGATATCAATAAAAAGCTAAAGTAGTGGTCTCTATGAACTTCCACCCCACCAAATCTAAAACGTGAACCCTGGTTCCAGCCTTTTTAAAACTATTTTCCCACTGAAGAAAAAAAAAAAAACAAGATAATATTTTGTTGTGTGTCTCTTCTTTCCTCGAACACTAATCCGATAAAACATTAAAATACACTAAAATACCAAAAAAAAAAAAAGTTAGAAAAACGGCAAAGAAGACCTCAGCCAGGGAAAGTCAAAATGTGCTGTCATCAAAATGGAGTCGTAGTTATTGGTATTTGCTGAAACTCTCTTCTCAGCCACATGTTTAGATACGGCTTATAATCTGACGTGGCATCCCACTCTTTCTTCACCATTCATTTGGCACGTGACAGTTCTTAAATGGGTCCCACTGTCTCCGAAAACTCTTTCTTGTCCACTGTAACTCCTTTCTTTTCCCATTTCCCATGAGAGCATGAACGATTCTGAATCCAGGTTTTTCAAAGCTTTGTGTTTTTTTTTTTTTCACTTTTATTTAATATTTTTATCGGTTTCTTGTTTAAAATTTACGTTATGCGACTTGTTAATAATCTTGTTGTTTTTGTTTTTGTTTTTGTTTTTTCTATTTTTTGGGTTTTTTTTTTCTGTGGTGGAGCTGGCCATGTGTGGAGCAATCCAGGAGCTTGAGATTAGTTCTGTGATTCAATTGTGTCTCTCAAATCATGTTTGATTGGGAAGACGAAGAGGTAGCTTTCATCAATCTATAATTCTCTGATGCCTATCTACAATTTCTAGTTTGCTAGTTAAAATAAAAAGAGATATATAAGCGGTGAATCACATGGTTTGATTTGATTACATTTCATGCTCCTGTAGCTTTAGATTCAGAACGAGGTTTAGAATTTAGCACTAGAACTTGAGTTTTGGAACTTAGAGATGGAGTCTCTCGAAGCTCACTGCTTACATAACAAAGATAGATCTTGAGCTTGTTTTGATTCAGGGTTATAGTAAGTGGCTAATTATTTGGATGATGGCTATGCTACAATTTATAAAAAAAAAAAAAAAGTTTCTGGCTTTTTCCTTGAAACAGTCTATTATCAATACCTCTGTTATCTACTTTTTTGATCAAATTTCACTTTTTGATGATCAATCAGTTTTATCTTGTGGGATTATATGTGCTTATTTTTCAAGGCTTTATAAGCTTACATCTTTTATTTTCCTTCAGTTTAGATAGCATGTAGATGATGATTTTTGCTTGTACCTGATCCATATCGTTTATGGTCTTAACCTATTTTTCAGCTTACTAATATGATATGGGGTGGTGACGGTGAGACAGGCGACCATATTGTGCCTTTTAAAGCAAGAACTGAACAACTTAACAAGAAGGGACGGAGTGAAGAATCTAAGTCAGCTAAGCCAACTGAGCAAAAGATAACTGGGACTAAAATTGACCTCCATGATGATAAATTGGCGAGCACTTCAGGCCATAATGTCGATGAGGGGCTTTCTCAGCCAGATTTCTGTATGAGCTCATGGCCTGAATCGTCTCTATCTAATGCCACAAAAGCTGATCCAGATGCTAGTGCTACTGAACTTTCAAAATGCTTGGCTGAGCCAGCCAGATATAATTTAACTAGAGGTGGTGCGTTTCTTGAAACAGTGATGTTTTGCTTGGGTACGTTCTTTCAAATCGAATCATTTTAAAGTTGTTTGCTTACCCTGTTTTACCAGAGAAAACGTCTGAACTTGGGAAAGGCCCCGATATTTTTCATAGCACTGATGAGAGTAAAGAGCAAGTTGATTTTGATGAGTATGGCTGGGCCAACATTGGTAGTTTTGATGATCTTGATCGAATGTTCAGGTAAAAATAGTTCTCATCCTGACTGTGCTATGCAGTAACTTTTCAGTGACAGACTGCTTTTTGTTCCATCTTCCTATCTTCCCACAAACGATCTCCATATTACTAGTTACCTTTTGATAACATTCTTCCTAAACATTACAGCTAAACTATTCAAACTATGGACTGTATAATGTATTATATGCTGACTTGAATCCGTCTCGACAAAACGATACACAAACTTCAAAAACTATGAGATATCAGATGTGAATATGGTGAAATTAGGTGAAACTTATGACAAAAGTACTAGCTCCTTTATTTCATGGGTACAATTTATTTGAAAATATGTGAAGTTGCTTCATTTGTAGAATACTAACTTGTAGCAGCTCTAATTTTCCCTGTGTTTTGATATTTTTCCCGTAAGTGAGAAACATATTTCTTAAAATCAAAGCCAATTACTAACCTCAGGATTACTACTAATGGTTACTTCATGCACATCGGCCTGCATCTAACACAATATCCTCACAAGTGATGATTTTGCAGTAATGATGTCCCTATATTTGGCGATGGCAGTCTCAGCGGTGCTGATGAGTTATGGTCTTCTTCCAAAGATGTCTCTACTAGTCCAAAATCATTACCATCAATTTTGGACTCTCAAGATCTAGTAGATATTAGAACTGAGTTTGAGCAACAAGAGAATCAACAATTTCCATTGACTGGAAAAGCCAGTGGTCCATCATCCCAAAGTATGCCGAGTGAACTTGTAACCATAAAGGCTGAGCAATATCGTGAGCATAAGGGTCAATCCTCAGTGGGGGACCAGGTACTATGCTTAGCAGACTGCTGCATATTGCTCACAAGTTTATGATAAAGTGAATGAAAGTATGTTGCATTGTTTCTGACAATCCGGATCGGTAGCATGAACATGTCTTCAAATTCCTATTTATCCTAATTTGTACAGCTCCACTGACACTTCTTCATTTCATTTCTTTTTTTCTGTTCAGCCATATCAACAAAATAAATTGATGAAGTTTACGAAAATATCCGGGATGTCTGAGGCAGGGGCATTTCAAGATCTGTACGGCCAGAGGACTCCATCCCGGAATTCACCTGGACAACTTGTAAATCAATTGACAACGACACGATCCTCTTTGATGGCTGTTAATCTGCAGAGTGACTCTCAAGGGTCTGAGACATCACACTATGCACATATGCCACACCAATACATGGCTACTTCTGCTTTTGGCAATCTTACAAATCCATATTCTACTGTGCCAGTACTTTCGGCTGTCCAATGTCCTGATGTTAAGAATCAGTTGATGCATCCTTCCTACAATCCTGCTACTGCTATCTCCGCAAACATGGCAACTGATGCCTCTGCACGACCTTCAACAATGACACCACAGGAAAAATTAGAAAAACTTAGACGCAGACAGCAAATGCAGGCAATGCTTGCCATTCAGAGACAACAGCAGCAATTTCGTCGTCAGGTGCCTGGAGCAGATAAATCCATTACTCAAAACTATCGCCAAGATAATACACTCCAGCTTGTCGACAAAACTAATCTTCAAGGGCTAGCTGCAATTCCTTCCTTTGATCCTAATCCCTCTTTGGAAGAAGCTGGTTCTGGCAACTTTGCTGCTGCTGTTGATAATTCAGCAGAATTCTCGGTGCTTTATCGGCTTCAGGATGTTGTAGCAAAGGTACTTCAATGATTAATTTGTTTGTTATGTTTAAAAAGGACGCAGAGATAATCATGCGGTACTTTGTAGGTGCTTTTATGTTGGGAGTAAATAATACTCTTTCTTGACCTGCAGTTAGATATGGAAACAAGGACTTCTATACGGGATAGCTTATTCCGGTTGGCTGGCAGCGCAGCTCAGAGACATCACACTAATGATACAACCCACAGTAACAAGACTAGACAGGATAACCAGGTAGTTATTCCCAAAGAAGAATCCAAATATAGGTAAGCAGATATATGCATATTAATTAATCAATATTGTACACTTCGTATTTAGGTGATGTAAACTACATGCATACACTTTTGTTATTGTGAGGTAACCTTTTATATATAATTTATGATACCGTGTTCAAATCTCAATAAGAGCTTAGATTGATGAGGTCTGAGATAGGAGGTCCTAGTTCACCGGGCAAAAGTAATGAATTTATCCTAATTAGCAGATTTCCCTTGTTCTATATGAATCACTTAACGCAGCAAGGACCATCTGGATGCTGCAAGCATATGCATTAACACTCTTTTATTTGCTTTCATATTTGATATTACAGATATGCTGGGATGCCAGACTCAGAAACTGTGACCAATCCCACAGACAGAACTGTGGCTCATTTGCTCTTTCATAGGCCATTTGAAATGTCGGCAGCAAAGCATATGGGAGGACCAGAATCACCTGTTTCTTCGAAGATAGGAACTGAAGAAAAAGGGAATTTTCCTAAATGCAGCACGAGAGAGAGTCGCTTAAATAAGCAGAAAACTCAAGACGAAGGACCTTCAAGTTCACTTGCCTTAGGGAATGCGCCTAACTCTGGCTCCAGTAATACTGTTGGTGAGAGGGTTGTTGAAGCATCACAAGGAAACAAAAGAAAGTTGTGAAATTTAGAAGGGTAAATAATTCCTTACTGTATATTGGGTCCCATGCCATTTTATTTACGTTCATAGAGCTCATAGATGGATTTACCTAATACTCAAGTGTTGTCTTTGTTATTAATCAGTTTTAGGTTGCCGTATTACTGTATTAGAGAGGACATCGAGGAATTCAGCAGACTAGACAACATCTCTCTGTGTCTCTTGAAACAATCTCCTCATTGCTCCTTTCATGTGAAGCTCTTGTTCTTGTAATTAGATGTTTTGTACTTTGTCGAAAACCTCTTTTCATTACACGTACCTTCATGAGAACTACATTTTGGAAAACTCGTGTAGTTTGCTCTTAGTTGTTTCCTCCTTCAAAACCAGATTCCTTCTTTTATTATAGTTGTAAGCAATCATGAAAGACAAATAAACAACCATGGTCATGACAATAAGTCTATTTTCAGGATAATAGATAGGGAAAGAAGTAGGAATGTCTCAAGCAGCTATGAATTAGCCTTTCTTCAGATGATGCATCGGTATGTGACGAAAGATCCAACAGGCTCTTTACTGTATGTAATCTTCACCACCTGTTTCTTCTTTAGCCCATAGTATCTGACGAAGCTGTCCTTCTCCTGCAAATAAGGAAGCTGAAAAGGAAACAAAACATTCATTAAACCATAGAATACACAATAGGCAAAGCAGCTTTGTGCAGAATTGGAACATACCTGTTTGTCCTCAAGCACATGCTTCCTCAGCAATTCTTCTTTCTCCTCTTTGGTTAGAATCTCTATCTTTGGCTGCTGAATGTGCTTTGTGATGTTGACCAATAAATCTCCTATCTGTTGGTAGTACATACAATAAGATTTAAACATTCCATTCAGGTCCCAATTTCATGATCCACATCCTTACCGGGAAAGTTTCAACTGTAAGAGGGAAGGTTGCCAATTCCTTCTGGGCAAAGTGGTTCATTTTGCTCTGTAAAACCAGAATCATCCCATGCAAGCCTACATTGCTGGTAATCTGACTGTGAATAGCACGGATTGATTTCACGGTGATTGGTTCAGACCCCATGAACACAACAAGGATCTGCATACAAAACCATTTCAACTTCAAAACAGGTAAAGCATGAGAAAATGCCTGGTTACATGTCATTACAACTAGCTGTTCAAACATGATGTTTTAATGACATCCTAAAGTAATCAGACACCCAAATGCTCCAGCTCACTCCTATTATTGAGTTATAGCAACATGCCATTGGATATATACACAAGCACCAAGTGAGGGAGCTTACTGCTACAACAAATTTTCTTGGTCCCCAAGTAAAAATTGGGTATGCCAATATCCTTCAGCTTTTCTAAAACATTACCGAAAGTACTAAATTCAACAAAACAAGACGAAACGCAAACCACAAATCAACGGAAAGAAATAGAAAACCCAACTCCATTTTCTATTACTTCAGTGCACAAATAACAGTTAAAATATCTCTGATCATCCCCAATACTTCTCACTAGTCTGATCTCAGACGTCTAAAAGTGACCTGGAACCAAAAAGTTGAAACCTTTGGCAAATTTTCCTTTGTTTTGAGGCAAACCCAAACCAAAGTTGAACCTTAAATCGAAAAAAGTCGACGCATTTCTCAGATTTTCCTCTGTTTAAACGCAAACCCAAGCTGTAAACCCAAAATCAAAAAAAGTTAACGCCTTTTGCACATTTTCCTCTCTTTGAAGGCGTTAAGCCAAAATGCAAACCCAAAATCGGAAAAAGTTGATGCCTTTTTTCATCTGTTTCAAACCAAAAAAGTAACCCCTAAATCGACAAAATAGAGGTGAAAAAAAGCTGAAACCTTTTTCTTGGAATCTGAGCGGAGAGGCACGCAGATACGGAGGAGCTCAAGGTCTAGCTTCTCACCGAAAGCAGCACGAAACTCAGAGAGAGAGCGAGAGAGTTCAGCTTCAGGAACTTGGTAGCCTCTGTCGCGAAGCATCTCAAAGACTGTCGTGCGAGCCAAGTAAAACCTCTTGCTCTCGATTCCACCGTCGTCCACAGTGTTCGCTATGCAACGGGTCCTATCGTTAAACGACGACTCACCAATACCATTTCCACACCAGCTGTCTTCGCCCATTTCCTCATCCATTTTCCTCAGCTTTCTTTCAGTCGATTGGAGTACTGATGTTGGAAAAGAGAGAGACTTTAAAGAGTTTTATGAATTTGTCTTGTCACAAAGAAAAGATTTTGTTTGGGCCTTTTAGGCTCTTTTCTACATTTTTTTATTGGCCTCATTGAAGAGATTGGACCGTCCATTGCATCAAACAAACCAACGGTCACGATTCCTCCTCTGTTTATTTTATAGCTATTTTCATAAATATACACTATTTTCTAGTTTTCAGAAAATTTATCACCGTTTTTAGTATTTTCAACTTTGATTTAGCATACGTTAATTTAAATTTTTTTTTAAATAGCATTAAAAAGCCAAAAAGTTCTGACCAATGATGTAATTTCGATATTTATGTCATAGTTCTAAAATATTACATGTTTTTTTTGACGGCATTTTATTACAGGTTTTTCGGACAGGATTCTTAACCAAGCACGAGTTTCCATCTAAAATAAAAATGTCGAGGTGACGTCAGAGGATTATTGAGTCGGTTTCTTATTAACGACGGCGACGACTTAGGGTTCATGTTTCCTAAAGCGGCCATGGAGATTCATGAGATATCAAAGCTCGATAACGCCAAGAGAATTGCAGAATCAAGGATGAAGAAGAGAGTGAAATCTAAATCTCTCACATCTATTAACAATCTTGACGATGGTTGCCTCATGCACATCCTCAGCTTCCTATCTCCAATTCCAGGTAAATTTGGCTTCTTCTGCGCATCTCCAATTCCTAAATTGGCTTTACTGATTCCTTTATGCTTCTCTGGTCAATTTTGAGCATAATTGTTTCCCATTAGACCTCAATTAGAATTTCATCAAGAGTATCACATCTCAATTATGGGTTTTGAGGCTCAAATTTATGATTTTTAGACTAGGCAGATACAATTCAAATCATAATTGTATTCTTCTATCCATGTTATAGTCTCAACTCGATTTCTGTAATGAACGATCCCTTCCTCTTGACTTGGTATGTGATACAGTTTTTTTTTTTTTTTTTTTTGTATTGAATTGCTATGTTTTGATCTGTATTGTGTGTGTGAAGCTTTCAAGGTTTTATATTTTGTTTGCTTTGCATAGCGAATTAACTTCTTTGATTGAATTGGGAATTTGCTGTGCATGACAGTCTATTTCAGTGCCGTTTGTGTATCTCTTCTGAGTTTGCAGATAGGTATAACACAGCACTCGTTTGCCACAGATGGCGATATCTGGCGTGTCACCCTCGCTTGTGGCTTCGTGTTGACCGCTTTGTTAAGGATTTACCTCAGCCTGGAGTTTTCCACAACATTGAGTCAGCTGTATCTGCAGCGAGGTTTGTGATATTACCTTATTTTACTTTACACTTCTTTGGTTGTTGTAGAAGACTTACAAGTACCTAACCAAATTGTCACCTCTAGACCCGGAGATACCATTTTAATAGGACCTGGTGGGAATCATCGCGTCTCTAATATTCAGATTAAAAAGCCTATTTGCCTGGTATGTCTTTGAAGTTTTTTTTTTCATTCAGAAAGTATAGGATCATATGTCTAGTGTAATTGCTTGATAGCTAATAAAGGTTCTTGCACTTCCATGAAATACTTCTTTGGTTTCTATAACTTTCTCAGTACCAATGCGAATTGGTCTATTTCACACGTTTCTTCCATGGACAAGAAATCTTTATATGTTTTACATCTTGAACAAAATCTCAATAAGTAAGAAATACTTATCTGACTTCATATAAGGTATTTATACCAATATCTCTACAGTTAAGTTTAATATCCAAAAACATGTGAACAAATAGCCAAAACTATCTACGATGAGAGGATGAGATCCATTCCCTGCCATATCTCTTTGCATCAGAGATCAGTTTGCATTGTAGTTATCCAAAGAGAACACTCCCACATTTTAGTTATGTTTGTACATAGTTATTTCAATCTCACAACTGGAAACTCTGCATAAGCTGTTTGTTCTTGTTTGTAAGTTCTTCCCAGTGTTGCTTCTCAAGTTAAGACGAATATTTGTTTTAATAAATGTTAAAAGATTAGAACTTGATTTTAAAATTTTTGACATTTGAGAACTTGAAAACTAGAATTCAGTGCGGCTTTAAAGTCCGAGAAGATTTTGGGATTCTTTTGAGTGACAATCCATGTTTTACATGCACTCTCCACCTTCCTCTCCTCGTATTGGGCAATACATGGTAAGATGGTAAGCTGTAATGAAAAACTATTGAATGTAGAACATGATGTAAGATGAAACGATGGACTTGCAAAATGTGAGTGTAGTGTCTATGTTTGAACCCTAGAGCCCCTCAGTGTGTAGTAGGGGCTAGCATATCTAAGTTCTCTTTAGTTGTAAGTAGAAGACTATATTTCTTGAGGCTGAATTAGTTCCTAGCTTCTTATGTGATGGATTGGTGGTATGATGCTGATGCATTAGTGTCAGTGTTCAATAGTACTTTCAATTTTATCTCATCTTTGCTTTGTTCAGATTGGTGGAGGAGAGATTCCTGATGAAACCACCCTCGTCTGTTCACGAGGTTCGGACAGGTTTGGAGCTCATATTCCCTTTTAAGTCATTTCACTCTGCAGTCGTTTTTGAAATACTTAGACAAAGTTTGGCTTCCTAGAAGTCGCATCTTAAGGCAATTCCCGCTGAGGCTAGAAAAAAGAAAGATGTAACTTCGGTTCTATGTCACCATGCTAGTTTTTATTTTGTATTTATTGTCAAGAAAATTCTTTGGTATACGGCTTTTTGTTGTTGTGTTTATTGTGCAGTGCCCTCGAATTGCTATCAACCTGCAAGCTTGCAAATTTAACAGTGAAAGCCGAGCTCGGCTGCTGTTTGCTTCATAGGAGTGGAAAGATAACGATTGATGGATGTGTACTTCAATGTGAGACAAACCCTTTGGATCACCTCTCATGCCCAATCGTGAGCACTGCTGGAGATGAAGATATCTCAGTGAAGGAAACTGTTGTTGAAAAGATCAAAGGAAACAGTGTAAGCGTCTTGCAAACAAGGATCGAGGGAGGTGCAAAGGCTGTTTCGACAAGTGGTGACTTGGTTCTGCAGCGTGTTCGAGTCATGTATTCTAAGGCCTATCTCTATTTCTGGTTTGATGTAGATTATGAGTGATCTTTTTTTTTCTTCTTAGATTACTACACCTTTTTATTCAATCTGTGACATTTATAATCTGGGGGATGATTATCATCTTCATCTTCATTTTGTTTCCCTTAAAAGAGATGACATGTCTCTTTGTTGTATGCTTTATTTTAAGAATAATGTCCTTTTAAGGGCCAATTCAGTTTCAATTGGATTTTATTATTTCAACAACTGGTAAATAGTTTATTTTCCAACCAGTAATAGAGAAACATTTTTTTCCAACCTCGAAAGAGTTTTACATTAAGAACAGAAAATAAAAAAAACTTGGCTCGGAATGATTACAACAAAAATAAGTTTATACGGTGGAACACAACACAAGTCTCGGAAATGCAAATAAAATTACATATGTATACTCGAATTTTTTTAAATTTTTTAATGAATAATTATTAATTACTTATGTATAATTATTGAAAGGGATATTACATCAATATTCAAATTAAATGCATAAAGATGATAAATATAAGACATTTACGATTTTTTGTTCACCAAGATTTTCACAAATTCAAAAGCTAATATTCAGTACAGTATATAGTTTTTAATGATTTGATATAAAAAGAAAAAAAAAAAACATTGATACCCAAAACAAAGAAAAACAAAACCTAAGGTATTTAAAAGCCCCCACACTCTCCAGTGTGCAGTCGTTTCTAAGTCTTCCTCTCAAAACCATCGAATCCGATACCGAAAGCACAAAAAAATGTCAGCCATGGAAGCACTGATTCTCAAGCTCCACGAAATCGGAGCCGTGAAATTCGGCAATTTCAAGCTCAAATCCGGAATCTTCTCTCCGGTTTACATCGACCTTCGTCTCATCGTCTCTTTTCCTTCCCTCTTAACACAGATCTCTCAAACTCTCATCTCTTCTCTTCCTCCTTCCACAACCTTCGACGTCGTCTGTGGTGTCCCTTACACTGCTCTCCCTATCGCCACCGTCGTCTCTGTATCCAATGACATCCCCATGCTTATGCGCCGTAAGGAGATTAAAGACTATGGAACATCTAAAGCTATTGAAGGAATCTTCGAAAAGGATCAGACTTGTTTGATAATCGAAGATCTTGTAACAAGTGGCGCCTCTGTTCTCGAGACTGCTGCGCCTCTTCGTTCCGTTGGATTGAAGGTTAGTGACGCGGTGGTTCTTATTGATAGGCAACAAGGTGGGAGGGAGAATCTGGAGGAGAATGGGATTAAGCTTCATTCGATGATTAAGTTGACGGATATGGTTAGGGTTTTGAAGGAAAAGGGTAAAATTGAAGAGGAGGCTGAAGTGAATTTGCTCAAGTTTCTGGAAGAGAATCGTAGAGTTAGTGTTCCGAGTGTGGAGAAACCGAAGCCTAAACCTAGGGTTTTAGGGTTTAAAGAAAGGTCAGAGCTTTCCAAGAATCCGACGGGGAAGAAGCTGTTTGATATTATGTTGAAGAAAGAAACCAATCTTTGCTTAGCTGCTGATGTTGGAACTGCTGCTGAATTGCTTGAAATCGCCGATAAGGTTAGGATTATTGATATTCCGATTCAGATTGTATAAATATTTGAAGACTTTTCGTATGATTTATATTTGAGTGATATGTTCCAAATGTTTATGGTTTTATGAAGGTGGGACCAGAGATTTGTCTCTTGAAGACTCATGTTGATATTCTGCCTGATTTCACCTCTGACTTTGGCTCTAAACTCCGTGCGGTAATTTACTTTTCTTAATTAGCTCACTCTCTTTGATAGGTTTAGTGACATAAAGTTGGTGATATCTACAATAAACATGAGTCTCATGTCTGTTATTGATTAGCTGGTTTGCGATATTGTCATTGATCCATTGTTTACGGTTACTTTAGATCGCAGACAAGCACAAATTTCTCATATTTGAAGATCGCAAGTTTGCAGACATTGGTAACACAGTCACTATGCAGTATGAAGGGTAAAGTTTCCACTGTTATGTCACTTAGCCTTCCTTCAAGTCTTTTCTGAGTTTTCTTGGTCTGATTTTTTCTGTGTTGTTCGCAGAGGCATCTTTAAAATATTAGAGTGGGCTGATATTATAAACGCTCATATAATATCAGGGCCAGGAATCGTGGATGGCCTGAAATTGAAGGTATTTTCTCTTCTCTTTAGTACCGGATTATTCATTTCTTTCGTTTTTACTAATAGTTTGGTAACATTCCTATGATTGCAGGGTTTGCCTCGTGGCAGAGGTCTGCTTTTGCTTGCTGAAATGAGCTCTGCGGGTAACCTTGCTACAGGAGACTACACTGCAGCAGCTGTGAAAATCGCAGAGGCTAATTCTGATTTTGTGATGGGATTCATCTCGGTTAACCCGGCATCTTGGAAATGCGGATATGTGTATCCGTCTATGATTCATGCAACTCCTGGTGTTCAAATGGTGAAAGGTGGTGATGCACTTGGTCAACAGTATAACACTCCACACTCTGTGAGCCTCCTCCCAACCTTACATTCATCTTTTTACATCCATTGTTAGTATTTTTAAACCGGAAATGTAATGTTGATTGCTCTTTTCTTATTTCAGGTGATTACTGAGAGGGGAAGTGATATAATAATCGTGGGACGCGGAATCATAAAGGCGGAAAATCCAGCAGAGACAGCTCGTGAGTATCGAGTTCAAGGCTGGAATGCATACTTGGAGAAATGCTCTCAGTAGAATCCATACTAAGAAATGCTTTGAGGCTTTTGATTTTGTGTTCTATTGCAATAAGTTTAATGCTAGTTTTGTGTGAGGATGGATTTAAAGACTCATGTCTCGTTGATTGTTCACTTGATCTCACATCTCAATTATAATAAAGTGAAGCTTGGAGAGTTGATCTCATATGATTATAATATAATATATCTTGTATGTTTGATCACAAAAATTTCCTAACTGTTTAAAACTACCTAAAAATCTATCAAAACTCAAAGTGCTAATCTCCTACCTTAGTAAATAAAATATTTTACAGAGCAAAATATTTACAAGTAACAAAGAGACCACAAATCGATCAACTTCCCCACTTGGTCAATTCGTGTTCGTGCTTGGAGAAAATCATTCACGAGCAGGTTTGTTGTAATTTACACGTAGGATTAAATTTGTACACGTGTAGCTATCTCATTGGTTAAAAGTCACACGTGAGACTCTCTTAACTGTTTTGCTGAGGTGGATGAGACCGTAACAAGAGATAAGATTTTCTCCCTTATATTTTTCCAATACTCCAGTTAGTTAATAAAAAAATAAAAAATAAATACCATAAAGCCAAAAAAAAAAAAAAACCTTTAAAGCCTTTGGTTTTTCTTCTCCTCCGATCTTTTTAGCAACTTTGGTCTCGAGAAGAGAGAAACAAAAAAGATGAGATTTTTTCAATGCAATTAAGCCAAAATTCTCAATTCCATTGTCGATTCGATTCTGCCTATGGCTGTTTCCGGAGATACCAATTATCACAAACTCTGTGGTTTTCTCCGTGCTGTTGTTTCCGTCGATTCGCCTGATCTTCCGCATGAACTTTCATTGGGATCTTCTTGTTTCATCTTCAATGATGGTTCCATCACCGGTTTCAAATCCGATAATGGATTGATCTTATCCCTCATTAACCCTAACCCTAATCTCAAATCCCTAATTGCGGAAGGAGATCAGAATGTTGTGAATTGTGGAACAATTGAAGACGATGGATTGGAGAATTCACCGAAACGCCGTAAGTGCGTTGAGGCAGAGAGTAGTAAACGTAAGTCTCCGAAATCGAAGAAACGTGTTTCCCCCGGGAAGAAGGAGAAGACCGGATCGGGGATGAAGAGGGTGAGGAGTATAGGTATGGTGAATGGGAGCATAAGTGTAGTGCAGCAACTTCACGCTTTGGTTACCAACAAATGTTTGAGGATCATATGTCAAGTGGTGAAGGTTGATAAAGGTGAGAATGGAGAAGAAAGAGCTGTGGTGTTAGTGGATGTTTATTTGCCTGTTGCATTGTGGTCAGGATGGCAATTTCCGAAATCCAAAGCTACTGCTGCTGCTTTGTTTAAGCACTTGAGGTAATTCGTTTGGACTGAGTTATATCTCTTTAGCTAGGATAATTGCTTAATCGTGGTTGCTTGGTTTATAGCGATTAAGTGGCTATGTTCCTCAGAAATTTCATGGTATGTAGAATTCAGGTTTTATGTGTGATTTTTTGATGTATTTACTTTGGAATTTTACTGTTAAGCCATGTTGATTAGGCTTTTTGTATATACACTGTTGTTTCTTGTTCCTTGTAATCGAAGTTAAGTGGATCAACTAATGACAACATCTGATCTGATATCTCTTGATATGTTTCCTCCTGTTATGTTTGGGACAATCTTAACATATTATATATTGTACCCACGTATTATATATTGGATTTCTGAACTTTTAAAGTATCTCCATAGGAGTATCCTTGGCGGATGGAGTCTTAGTTTTTCTTTTTTCTTCTGTATCACTTTAGTGATCTTTTTGTTAATATTTCAAATGGTAATGCAATCTGTTGCTATCATGAATGCAAACTCTTTTTGTGGATGGTGTGAATATATACTTCCCTCGCATTTTTATGTATTCCTGTTCTTTGCAGCTGTGACTGGGGACTGAGAAGCTCAATCCTTAACGGGGAAAGTATTTGGGGAGAGGCCAATGAAAGGATAAAGGCCATCTGGGATTTATCTGATTGCCATGTGTTTGATTGCAATTTACATTGTAATGCCCCAGATTCTCCGAAAAGAAGATTATTTAAACTGCATGAAGTCTTTAAGATCTTGCCGAGTCCAGAATATAATGGTGTGTTTGATTCTTCTAGAGTATCACCATCCACCGACTCTTGTGCAGCTGGTATTTGGGATCTCCCAGATGACGTTTTATTTAGTATACTGATGAAACTTAGCACGAAGGATCTTTTTAGGATTGCAGCAGTCTGCCGTCTCTTTAGGTCATTGGCCTCTCTAATTGTGCCATGTATGAATCTAAAACTCTTTCCTCATCAGCAGGCAGCACTTAGTTGGATGTTGGAGCGTGAAAGGAAAGCCGAAGTTTTCTCACATCCCCTATACTTGAACTTTGATACTGAGGATGGGTTTAGTTTCTCTATAAATGTTGTGTCTGGTGATATAATTTCTGAGGCAGCTCCCATGGTCAAGGATTTCCGAGGGGGAATGTTCTGCGATGAACCAGGTCTAGGAAAGACGATAACAGCATTGTCCCTTATTCTAAAGACGCAGGGAACAATGGCTGATCCGCCTGAGGGACTGCCTGTCATTTGGTGTACACATAACAGTGACAAAAAATGCGCTTACTATGAGTACACTAATGACCAGTTCACTTCTAACAGTATGTTTACTGTAAAGAGGTTTCTAAGTCCAACTACCTGTCGAAGCCAGTTTTCTGTTGAAGCCTTTCATCCGCTGCTGGAGTCGAAATCTCTGCCACTTAAGCAAGCTAGGCTGATGGATCTAGATGATCAAACTTTGGAGTCTAAGAACTTAAACTTTGAAAACGAAATTGAAACTCCCATCCCTGCTTCCCTGGATGTCAGAAAAAATCTCTTGCATGCATATAATGGTGCATCTGAGCTCTCTGAAGTGATGGAAGCTAAAAGAATCGGTAATGGGAAGAAATGTGGTATGATAACCGGTCGTAAGAGAAAGGGTCCTACTGATTCGGAAGTGGAAAGCGATATTTGGATACAGTGTGATTCTTGCTCAAAGTGGCGGAGAATAATAGATGACGGTTTATCTGTTGCTGGTTCGGCATGGTTTTGTAGCAACAATGGTGACCCTGCCTATCAGAGCTGTAAGGATCCTGAAGAATTATGGGATAGATCTCAGCCTATAAATTACTTGCAAGGGTTTTATACTAAGGGAGCTTCTGGTGAAAAAAATGACAATATCTCTTTCTTCACCAGTGTCCTTAGGAAACACAAGTCTTCAGTAAACTCAACAGTAACGAAAGCCTTAACTTGGCTTTCTAAACTCCCTTTTGAGAAGCTCTCACAGATGGAAACAGTTGGCTTACCAGGTCCACTGTTGGGTAGTTGTTTGAATCAAGATGTCTCTGGTTTCCAGAAAATATTTCGAGCATTTGGTCTTACGAGTAGAGTTGAAAAGGGTGTCACCAGATGGTACTATCCGAAGTTTCTTGAGAACTTAGTATTTGATTTACCTGCACTCAAGGTTGCTCTCTGTCAGCCGCTAAATACAGTTAGACTGTATCTATCAAAAGCAACTCTAATTGTCGTCCCCGCGAATTTAGTTGATCACTGGAAAACACAAATCCAAAAACATGTCAGCTCTGATCAGCTACGTATTCTCGTTTGGACTGACCATAAAAAGATTTCTCCGCACAGCTTGGCTTGGGATTATGATGTTGTGATCACAACTTTTGGTCGCTTAAGTGCAGAATGGAATCCCCGGAAGAAAAGCCCATTGGTTCAAGTGCATTGGCTTAGGGTCATGCTAGACGAAGGACACACTCTTGGTTCTAGTCTCAGTTTGACAAATAAATTTCAGATGGCTGTTTCTCTGACAGCATGTAATCGTTGGCTATTGACAGGAACACCAACCCCTAACACGCCAAATAGCCAGCTTTCGCATCTCCAACCTCTTTTAAAGTTTCTTCATGAGGAAGTATTTGGAGAAAATCTAAAGTGTTGGGAAACTGGCATCCTTAGACCATTTGAAGCAGAAATGGAGGAGGGTCGTTCGCGTTTACTTCAGCTGCTTCAGAGATGCATGATAAGTTCTAGAAAAAAAGATCTGCAGATGATTCCTCCGTGTATCAAGAAGTTGACATACCTTAATTTCGTTCCAAGGCATGCAAGAAGCTACAATGAACTAGTGGAGTCAGTAAGGCGTAATATCTTATTAGCTGATTGGAATGACCCGTCTCATGTGGAAAGTCTGCTTAACTCTAAGCAGTGGAAATTTCGAAGCAATACCATTAGAAATGTCAGACTATCTTGCTGTGTGGCTGGCCATATTAACATGACTGACGCTGGTCATGATATTAAAGAGACAATGGATACTCTACTTGAAAGTGGTCAGCACCTTTCGACTGAGGAGTATTTTTCTATTCAAAATAGCCTTATTAGTGGCTGTAACTGTAAAAGGTAGGTCTTAAATCCAATGTTTTCATTACTTAAGCGTAATCAACACAAAGTATCTAACTTTGCTTTCGTTTTTTAATCTTATAAATAGATGTGGGGAATGGTGCCGACTTCCTGTAATCACTCCATGTAGACACCTGCTGTGCCTTGATTGCGTTTCTCTTGATAGCGAAAAGTGTACTTTTCCTGGTTGTGGATTTTTATATGAGATGCAAACTCCTGAAACATTGGCTCGGCCAGAAAATCCAAATCCAAAGTGGGCTGTGCCAAAGGATCTTATTGAGTTACAGCCTTCATATAATCAGGTAGATATGCTTATAAACCATCTTATAAGTTAACAACCTGGTTCCTGGAGAATATTACTCAAATGCTATCAACTTTATTATTCAGGATGACTGGAATCCTGACTGGCAATCTACGTCCAGCAGTAAAGTCAGTTACCTCGTGAACAGGCTGAGGAAGTTACATGAGGGTAATAGAAAAAGCATTTTGTCTTTCAGCAAGACCGACAATGACAACCTGGAAGATAATCACCCTGGTACCTCGGAATCCTTTTGGGGGAAAGAACTCAGTGGACAGGATTGTGGATCTCAGATGCTATCTGTTGATAAAGTTTTGATCTTCTCTCAATTTCTTGAGCATATTCACGTGATTGAACAACAGGTATGATACCTTGTATTTTTTAAGATTTATAATGATTCCTTGGTGTTTTAAGCTTTGATCAATTTTGTTTCATGCTTTTGTAGTTGACAAATGCTGGCATTAAGTTTGCTAAAATGTACAGTCCGATGCATTCCTTTAATAAGGTACTTGGCTGTTGATGTTTATTTCTTTGTCGCATCTTGCTTTTCTTTAAACGTCAAACAACTTACGATTTCAACATTTCAGATGAAATCTCTGGCAATGTTCCAGAACGATGCTGATTGCATGGCACTTTTGATGGATGGAAGTGCTGCCCTAGGTCTTGATTTGAGCTTTGTGACAAATGTATTCCTGATGGAACCAATCTGGGATAAAAGGTATGACTTTGAACAATTTTACAATCAGCAAACTCAGACGAGATATCAATGGCAAATTTAAAACTTGATGTTCTCCTATTTTTCACTTCATATTTCCTCAAACCTATATAGTTTTTATTTTGTTTGGAGTTTATCATTTGGCCTTTCTATATATTTCTCTCACGTGTGCATAAAACTAAAAGCTAAATTGAGTGGTTAATAATTTGGTTCTTAACTACGACGCCTTTTATATATATTCCGTATCTAGTCTAATATTTTTTCCAATTCCATGGTGTTGCTGACAAAATGAGTAGCATGGAAGAGCAAGTCATCAGTCGTGCTCATCGGATGGGTGCAAAGCGCCCTATTTATGTAGAAACCTTAACCATGTGTGGCACGATTGAAGAACAAATGATGAGATTCCTAGAGGTACGGTTGCTTTCTTTTTCTCATTGATCCGTAATTATATAGTCATCAAACAATAAAAGCTTGGACATGCATTTGGTGAAAATGTCTGAGCATTGTGTAAATGAAAAATGTCCCATGTGTATTGTTTAAAGCAGGATGCAGAAAAGAGTGATAGATTAATGAGTGGAGATTACATAAAAGTGGAGCAGGAAACAACAAGGTGCCGGCGAACGCTACATGAATTGGCAGAAAGCAATTACCTATCTCATCTTAACTTTGTCCGATCCGATGGCAAAACAGAATTCGCAGCTTGGCAGGTTTAAAATATTACTGTTTAGCCTTAGGAAAAGTATAGTTTATTTTGGAACCACAACAATCAACTGGTACACATTTTAGTTTGGATGTAAACTAGGATAAACATAATGCCGACATTAGAATTTAAAGTAGTACTAATCATTTCAAAACATCTTTGATCAAACATCTCTTTCTCCTTGGACATCATCATCTTTGTCTTGCAGTTTCTTGTAGACGAAACGGTTAGCTATAAACACATAAAAGCAGAGGCTCACAGCATTTAGCAATGCGATTACCCAATAATAGTAATCAAGATGTGCTCTGTTAAGATTGTTGACAAGCCATTCTTCACCGTGGCTTTTGCTGATTGTTTGAACTGTGGATATAATCCCAGTACTAACAAAACTCCCGACTCCAACAACGCTAATAAAGATGGCTGCACCGATACTTCTCATAGTTTCAGGCATTTGATCATAGAAAAGCTCTTGCATACCAACAATAGTGAATACGTCTCCAATACCAACAAGTATGTATTGGGGAAGTAACCACAAGCTACTCATTGGAACAACAACTTTTGGAGAGTCAATTAATCCATGATCTCTTGCAACTTGAAGCCTCTTTGCCTCCACAAGCCCACATATCATCTGTTATAAAACACACAACTTATGATAGCAAATACATATATAGAATCTTATTAGGATAACTCAGAATTCACTTTACCATGTTAAGAGTAGCAACAAATAAACCAATGCCGATTCTCTGGAGAGATGTGATTCCAGAATGGTGATTGGTGATCTTACGAACAGTAGGGACAAAAACTCGGTCGTAAAGAGGAATGAGGATGAGGATTGTGACACCAACAATGCTCTGGAAAGCAGCAGGAGGAATGGTGAAGTGGTCTCCTATGGTTCTGTTCATCATGCTTCCTTGCTTTAAGAAGAATGTGTTGAGCTGAGTAAGTGTTGCACAGAACATTATCAAGCTCACCCAAACTGGTATGAGCCTCAATATTAGCTTTACTTCTTCCACTTGGGTCACAGTACATAACCTCCATGGGTTTCTATTCTTGTTATGATCAATCTCATCAATAACTGTAGCTTTATCAAGAAATCTGCATCAAGAAAAATTAATATATCATATAATTAGTGGTAGATCATTAAACGCAGTGTCTAATAGATAAACACTTGCCAAGAGTTATTTCTTTCGTTCTCATAATCTGTTGAATTTTTTTTAATTTACTCCTACTTGTTCTTTTTTCTTGAGTTCTGAATCAGAATAGTATAATTCAATGCTCAAAAATTCTAAATCAGGACCGATTAATGTCATTATCCAGCTAACTTATGAACGTGGCGTTGTACGATTTCATTCAGTGATAGAATGATAAAAGCTTGTTTAATGTATTTGATTTCATTAATGTGTTCTATATGTTAGTACAGCTGCGAAGCATCTTCACGTAATCCCATGCACGTTCAAAGAGAGGAATATAGGAAATGCTCCGAATAATCATCTTCTTTTTCGAGGTTTTTAATGAAACTAAACCGATTTCATATCATTGCCTAATGATTTGTATTAGTATTATCGTGTCAAACTTTGGATTTAAATTAATAAATATGTGTGCCGTGAATTGTAGACAATCAAAATACTCAATTAATTGCTATCCAGTTTTTAATTAAAAAGATTCCTCAACTCTTTTTATATTTTATATAGAATTCTGTGCGCAACATATAAAAAGCAGAAATTAAAGGGGAAATTAAAGGATAACAAAAATATTTTAAACACACAAAAAACTTTTATGAATCAAACATATCAATTAAGAATCATAATTCATTTTAATCATTGATAAAAAATCATATGAAACCCTAATTATTTTATACAATCGGATATTAATTATAGATTTTCATTATGAATAATACTATAATATATCTTTTTTTATTGTTATTATTGTTTCGTGATAGTTTTCCTTAATATCTTCTTCACAAATGTGGATTATAAAACATTCGAAAAAGTCAAGAAAAAGAGATTTCATCAGCGGGAAATCTGCATCGCAGACTCGCAGTCCTCTCATATAGTGTTTTTATACTAACACAAAAATATTAAAATCGATAAAAAATACAGTTATACAGGTATCCCTTCGATGACTCAGTTCCAATTGGACAACGTTACCTTAGGTCATACTTTATGCAAATATATTAACATAAAGATGCATATGATGTGCCCATAAAACCAGCATGTTGGACCACTTTAATTTGGATATCAATTATAATAAGAAACTGTTGTTGAAATTAAGGTGATATATAAATGTATATAAATAGAAAGCTAAGCGTTGATCAAAAAAAAGAAAATAGAAAGCTAAGCAAGTGTACCTGAATTGATTAGTTCTGGCAAGAAGGTATATTTTATTAGCATTAGTTGACTCCGACTTATCCTCCTCCTCCTCCTCGTAGCAGAGGCCATAGTGGTGGCGCGTGGAGATCAATCGCCATTTTTTCAGAGCAGCGACGAAGACCTGAGCAACTCTCGTGATAGGGCTTCCCACCGGAACTTGTTTTTGATATTTCGGAATTCCGATCAGAAATATCGCTATTCCTATTCCCACACTTCCTGCTATTACGCTGAATCCTATTGACCAACTCACTCGTTCCTGTGTTATGAAATTTTTAATGAATTATTTGGGTTGAGATATAATATTATTAAGATCGTCAGAAATGTTTTATCAAATTAAGAGAAAAATGTAAACAAAAAAATACTAGTAATATATGTTTGCATGATTGCATCCTCTTCAATGAAGCTGGATAATATCATTAATTAATAATCTCGTATTCCTGCCAACCATGTTAGTTATTATGCCAACCAATTTTTATATATGAGAAAAAGTTAACGTATACATGTACACCAAATTTCATTTTTTCAACTTCGTTTTAATTCTAAATACATTTATCAAAGATCTACTACATTTTTTTTAGGAAACTATATCTCTTTATCTATGTTTTGATGTGATCAGATCTAAGTGAGAAAGATTTTTCTATTGACAATAATAAGAGAAATAAAATACCTGAATGAAGATGAGGGCAAGAACAGCTATGGAAGAACTAAGGACGATGGCTAAGTACCAATAATTGAAGAATGATGTCTTAGCTGCTTTCTCCTCTGCATTAGCCTCTCCGAACTGGTCAGCAGCGAAGGTCATAACACATGGCTTGTGCCCTCCTTCTCCAACCGCCATCACATACAACGCCATGAAGAACACTTGTTCTCTCATCCCGTGTGCCACCACTGTCACCGACAATGGTAACATTACGATTCCCTGAATAACATTTCACATATATATATATATATCAGTCTAGGTTTCGGTTTGAGATCTTCAAAAAAATGTGAAGGTGGTCAATATGCAGACCAAGAGATAGATGAAAGAAGACAAGAGAACGGTTTTGAAGCGGCCAAGGAGTGAATCTGCTAGGAACCCCCCGAGAATAGGGAAAATGCAAGAAACACCGATCCATGTGTTGATGTTCTTGGCCGCGGTGGCCGTGGACTGGCCAAGCTCGTTTGTTAGAAACGTTATTAGATTGCTTGCAAGACCGTAAAACGCAAATCTTTCTGTCATCTCCACAACTGAAAAGATTAATGAATCACACAGTTTCAACTTCTGTAAGGGTTGGCCAAGAAATTATATATGTAGCAAGAAAATTCAAATCGTTGAAAGTTATCATACCGATGATGAAAATGGCAGCGTTCCAGCCTCCTTTGGTTTGTTTGTTGATGATGGAGGTTGAATCTGCCATGGCTGAGCAAATTTTGTGAGTCGAAGCACCGAGATTGTTGTTAGTGTATCTAGACGTTTTTATAAAGGTTTATGGAGATTGTTATGATCACCGAGATGTCCTTTTTATATTTGAAATTTGGTTCTGATCTCTATTGCATGTGTTTGTTTAATATATACATTTATTAAATGTATGTGATGATGAGTCTTTGATGAAAAGGTCTCCAAAGGTTTAGCTTTATCTTGTAAACTGCATAATGATGGTGGCTACATATATGTAATAAATTTTGGGTTATCATATTTACGATTTTTTTTTTTTTTTAATGTAGTTGCAAATATATGAATGTTATAATATACTTACGAGATATTGAACCAAGTGAGAAAAATCGTTTATGACATTAGTTATACCTTCAATAAAAACAAAAATTGATAAAGTTGTATTGTATATATATATACCAAATTCAAGTAAGTAATTATAGTGGTTTGTTGCTGCCCTCATGAAAAATGTGTTGTAAAGTTAAAACTTTGCTTATGGAGAGATTTGGCTCTAATGAAGAAATGTATAGGTTCCGGTCCTCAGTTAATCAAGTAAAAAAAAAAAAAAAAGTCATACCTCAACTCATTAAATGAGTTTGGATCATATAAAGACATAAAGTCATGCGGACACGACGCCACGTGGTGAACTGAGGTTAACATTTGTCGTTTAGTGACATTGGATATTCCAGTGTTTCTCCCCATCGACTAATCACAAATGGATCAACTTTGATCATTCTTCTCCACTGTTCCCAAATTCACAGCGAGTTAGGTAATCATGGTTTCGTTGGCGACCCAAATGATTCTCCCTTCTGAAAATGGGTATAGAGTTTGGGAGGATCAGACCCTTTTCAAATGGCGCAAGAGAGATCCTCATGTCACCTTGCGTTGCCATGAGTCCGTCGAAGGTTATTTCATTACCCAACCCTTAAAAACTCTATCTTTCTTGTGAGAATTCAGTTACTAGATGCTTTCACCAGAGATTGTGTAAGAATTATATGAAATCAGACAATTGAAATTCTGCTGTTGTTACCATTTCCGTGCTTAATCCATATTATCTTCCTGCTCATTTGACCATGGCTGATTAGCTAAAGTTAGAGTCTTTAGATACTGTATAGCTGCAATTAATCTCTCATACATATCCGTTTTTAAGTGTGGTTTTAACTTGTTATTAAGTCAGTGGAGAGTTCAAATTTTATAATTGTGTATAGGGTCTTTGAGGTACTGGTATCAGCGGAATAACGTTGATCTCACTGTATCAAAATCTGCTGTTTGGAACGATGATGCTGTTCAAGCTGCTCTTGATAGTGCTGCTTTTTGGGTTGATGGGTTGCCATTTGTTAAGTCTTTATCTGGATACTGGAAATTTTTCTTGGCATCTAGACCTGAAAATGTCCCAGAGAAATTCTATGATGCTGCATTTCCTGATTCAGACTGGGACGCTTTACCTGGTCAGTTTCTGATCCTTTCTCTACTGTTTATTTAGATTTTCATGAATTAGCCAATAATCATATCTCTTTGTAATGATTAGATTATAAATGATGGTGTTATACCCATATCTATGACTATATTTTAAGATCTTCAAGTGTGTTATGATTATGTAATCTGAGAGTTGGTTCCACGAATAATCTTCTGGTTACTGTTTTATAGTATATTGTCATATATCTTTGTAATGATTATAATCAAACTTATGGTGCTATAGTGGAGTTCATTAGCCATATCAATGACTATATTTTAAGATCTTCAAGTTTGTTATGATTATGTAATCTGAGAGTTGGTTCCACGAATAATCTTCTGGTTACTGTTTTATAGTATATTGTCATATATCTTTGTAATGATTATAATCAAACTTATGGTGCTATAGTGGAGTTCATTAGCCATATCAATGACTATATTTTAAGATTTTTAAGTGTGTAATGATTATACTACCTGAGAGTTGGTTCCACTAATAATCTTCTAGTCAGAGTTCTACTTTAACTTGCAAGCCTCACTAGTATAACAGAACTTGAGAGAGTTGGTTCCAGTAATAATCTTCTAGTTAGTGTTCTACTTTAACTTGCAAGCCTCACTCGTATAACAGAACTTGAGAGAGTTGGTTATGTTAGTAATCATCTGTTGTCTACCAAATTTTGAATTGTTTCCTTGGTTCTACAGTTCCTTCCAATTGGCAGTGTCATGGATTTGATCGGCCTATCTATACGAATGTGGTGTACCCTTTTGCGAATGATCCTCCTCATGTTCCTGAGGATAATCCTACTGGTTGCTACAGAACCTACTTCCAGATTCCTAAAGAATGGAAGGGTATGTAAACATATCTAACATATGAAAATAAAATTCTCTGTTCCATATCTTTTCATGCTCTCTACCTGAGATTGGGAATAAACATTTTGTTTTCGTATAATTTGGATGCAAGTAGCCAACTTTATATGTATAAAAGTAGCCAACTTTATATGTATAAATCTTTGATAAGAGTAGTTTGCCAAGTTTTATTCTTTGACATTTTCACATGACCAGGGTCCAGATCTAATGTAATTACAACAACATTTACGGCTTCCTTTATTGTTGAATGGTTAACAGTACTGTTTCCTGCCCAAGATTAACTGCATTGGGCCATAGTTTGTTTCGTTAAGCTTGCCTCTTGCATTTTGAGCCTTGACCAACCTTCTTGCTGCTAGGGAGAGATTAGTGAACTATACTATATAAGTCAGTGTTTCCGTTCAAATTTGAAAAGTTAGTTTTCGAACTTGCAGCAAAGCTGCTAAATTCAGCATGCAGTGCAAATGACCATTAATATTTTGTGCTTCTTCACATGTTAGCTATAAGTGAAAATACAAACAGCTCTCCCTGGATGATTATTTTGTATGATCTTTGCTTTTTCACTTTTTACTTGCTTTTCTGAATAAAAGTTGTTTCTTTTTGTCAGACAGAAGAATACTTCTTCACTTTGAAGCTGTAGACTCCGCATTCTTTGCTTGGATAAATGGCAACCCTGTTGGGTACAGGTGCGACATATGCCCTTAGAGGACTAACCTCCATTTTATTGATCTTCTTGTGTCCTTGTCTTTAGACATGTACAAGTATATTGAGGCAAAGTCTGTATTCTGAGCCTAGCTTGAGTCTAAACTGCGTAGTCAAGGAAATGTACTATATATTAAAATTGATAGAAAAGATATGCCAAATTTAATTGGAAACAGAACATAATATGACTGCGTTTACTGAAAAAACTAGTGTTTTGTGCTCTGTACATACTTTTCTTTGGTTTCCTAATCACAAAACATCTAACTTACAATATTATCTTCAGTTATAGGGTTCTAGTCAAATCATGAGATACAGAGACTTGTCTCTTCCAACTTCATTTATGTTCTAGCACATATTTTCTGTTTGGCAGTAAATTTCAGAAGTAATATCTTACCAAACTATGTTTCCCTTTGCTCTTAAACCAGTCAAGACAGCAGGTTACCAGCTGAATTTGAAATATCTGATTATTGCTATCCATGGGACTCAGGGAAACAAAATGTTCTTGCTGTTCAAGTCTTTAGATGGAGTGATGGTTCATACCTTGAAGACCAAGATCATTGGTGGTTGTCTGGTATTCATCGAGATGTGCTTTTGTTAGCAAAGCCCAAGGTTTTTCCTCTAGTTTCGTTAACCAGACTCCTCTACTATATACAGCCATTGTTGCATGATTGATTAACATCTATGCAGGTCTTCATTGCCGACTACTTTTTCAAGTCAAAATTGCCAGATGACTTTTCCTACGCAGACATCCAGGTAGTTTATCCTATAGACGTTGTTTCAATTGATACAATCCACTTATTCATGTGCCTCGAAATAATTTTCCGGTTCTTCATTTATCTCTTTCCTTGCTGTGTATTTACCTGCTTAATTAAGTAATATGTGCACTTATTATGTTTAAGTTTCATTGGTTATAAACTTACAGGTTGAAGTGAAGATAGATAATATGCAGGAGTCCTCAAAGGATCTTGTTCTTTCTAACTTCATCATAGAGGCTGCCGTATTTGATACTAATAATTGGTACAACTCTGAAGGATTTAGTTATGAACTTTCTCCCAAGGTGGCTAATTTGAAGCTTAATCCTTCTCCAAGCCCAACTCTTGGATTTCATGGTTATTTGCTTGAGGGAAAACTGGATTCCCCAAATCTCTGGTCAGCTGAACAAGTAAGCAGCTCATTGTCTATCGGTATTGGTACTTGCTTCAGCTGCCTACAATTTGGATTTGCTTCTCAGACATATATTAGCTTACTATAATAAAAAAGTAATGTCTTAGTCTGGGACAGTAAAATGAGAAACTTTAATAAAACGTATGAGGTTAGTATTGTCTATATGCCGCAGCTGTTAAGGAAAATATGGATTGAAATCCTGCTAATGTGATCCTTTTATCATGTATTCAGAATTCAGATGCTTCGAGTTAATTGAATTTAGGCTGTTTGCCCAAAACTGTGTAGGGTTGTCGTACCAGATCTTAATCAAGTACTTTTATCTTGGTAGCATGGAACTTTAAAATGATATTTCCAAAGATGTGACAGGAAAATTGATATACTATGTGGCTGTGAAGGATTGTGCTCTGATGTAAGTTCATTATAATATATGTTACTAACTCATAGTTTATCTATTTTGATTTATGTTTGTGCACAGCCAAATGTTTACATCCTCGTTATAACCCTAAAAGATACATCTGGGAAAGTCCTTGATTCCGAATCAAGCATTGTTGGCATTCGGCAAGTATCAAAGGCCTTCAAACAGCTTCTTGTTAATGGGCACCCAGTCGTGATTAAAGGTGTAAACAGGCATGAACACCATCCACGTGTTGGGAAGACGAATATAGAGTCCTGCATGGTCAAGGTAGCATTTTTTTTTTCTCCTGTCAAGCTTTGTTTTCTCCCTTCCATGGTTTACTTATGATACCACTACATATCTTGTGTACTCTACTGCGATTTTGATCTACCCCTTGTACTGTTCCAGGATTTAATCATGATGAAAGAATATAATATCAATGCTGTGCGAAACAGTCATTATCCTCAACATCCCCGCTGGTATGAATTATGTGATTTGTTTGGCATGTACATGATCGATGAAGCCAATATAGAGACGCATGGTTTTGATCTCTCTGGGCATCTGAAGCACCCTGCGAAAGAGCCAAGCTGGGCTGCTGCTATGCTGGATAGAGTAGTTGGGATGGTTGAGAGAGACAAAAACCATACGTCCATAATTTCTTGGTCACTGGGAAATGAGGCTGGCTATGGGCCTAATCATTCTGCCATGGCAGGTAAGGAGTCCAATTGAAATTTTGCTATTGGAATATATACTATATATATTAAATATATCCTGCTTTCTAAGAATAGTTTCTAAAAATCCTGTATTTGTTCTTTCCAATCATAGTGCTTTACTTTACTTTTTCGATTTTAGAGGCAGTGTGTGATATTTGATAACATAATCTATAAGTTATGATCTGGCCAAAATGCTAAGAGCTTATGTGAAGAACATTTTGAACAAGCTTTGATCCTTGTTGCTTACATTCCTGATGGATAATTGGCTTGCCTATTCTTGTATTTTCCAGCTCTGTCTGTTTTATCTTACAGCTGTTGTTGTACAACTTGTGGAACAGGTTGGATTAGGGAAAAGGACCCCTCGCGCTTGGTTCACTATGAAGGTGGTGGTTCCAGAACAAATTCTACTGATATAGTCTGCCCTATGTACATGCGGGTTTGGGACATCGTCAAGATTGCACTTGATCAAAATGAATCACGTCCGTTGATATTATGCGAGTATGTGACATCAGTTTCTTCAGACTTCACTTCACTATTCTTGAGTTGCATTGGCATCATATGGTGACAATGTATTGCATCATTGTTTAAATTTCACGTTCTCTTGTGCCTACTAGAGAGATTTTCTTCTCAATAAAATGCAGGTATTCACATGCTATGGGTAACAGCAACGGGAATATAGACGAGTACTGGGAGGCAATTGACAATACCTTTGGCCTGCAAGGAGGCTTCATATGGGACTGGGTTGACCAGGTTTATATCTTGAATTTCACTTATAAGCCGATTTGTCATACAATGGTGCCTCTTAACAAATTAGTTAAAATCTCTTACTCCCTTTTTTTAATATACCTGAACATTCTTATTCATGTAAGATAATTAGATAAAAATAAAGTATATCTTTCGTAAGATTTTATAGGTACCAATCCACTGCAGTAGCAAATATGATCAGCCAAAACCATGCAAAAAATTAGAAAAATACACTTTTCTTTGTTAATTCGTATTTGAACATTAGTCTTCTTCTGTCATTCAGGGGCTACTGAAGCTGGGGTCAGATGGCATTAAGCATTGGGCATATGGAGGGGACTTTGGGGACCAGCCTAATGATTTGAATTTCTGTCTGAATGGGCTTATATGGCCTGACCGAACACCTCATCCAGCACTCCATGGTAACATCTTGATAGAGTTAAGAATCATAAAAGAAAAACCAAAAGCTTTCCCTTGGTTGAAAACTGATATCGTTAGAAATAGAAGCAAATGAACTATAAAATATAAAGTGCTAGAAATATTTCCGGCAAAGCTGATAACAAAGCTTAAGTTTCCCACGGTTTAAAACCAATATCCCTCCAAAGCTCTCTCACTCGTAGATGAGTCTCGCATACGAGATCTCACCCTTATACAGTATATACTAAAACGTTAAAGCAAGAAATGAAAATCCTAAACAATTTCCTAAATCAAGATATAGAATTTTACGTAATTAAGGAACATAAATCTAAATACCCGACCATGTTACATTTTTCAAATGGCACTGATTTTCTACCGTTTGCATCATGTCTCTATGTTGCTTAAGAGGTTAAGCATTGTTATCAACCAATCAAGGTTTCATTGACGGATGGAACGATCAAGGTATTATTTGATATATATCACCTCAGTTGGCTATGGTTTTAATACTATCTATGTAGCTCAAACTTTATCTTTGCAGGTAGCAAACACTTACTTTTTCGACACAACACAAGGACTCAAGTTTAGCTGGATAATTAATGGGGATGGTCTTAAACTTGGATCTGGGACTCTCTCAATTCCTGTGATAAAGCCACATAATAGTTTTGAAATGGAGTGGAAATCAGGTCCATGGTTTTCTTTCTGGAATGACTCACATGCTGGAGAATTTTTCCTGACGGTAAATGCCGAGCTTCTAAATCCTACTCGTTCGCTTGAAGCTGGTCATCTTCTGTCGTCAAGTCAGATTTCTTTACCAGCAAAAAGACAGATAATACCGCAGGTATTTCCCAGTTATATTTCTTTTGGAAAGATCTCTCTTCATTCCGCTAGAAGATATGAAGTCATGACAGTTGCAAGTGACTTCTTCTTCTAGGCGATAAAAAAGACCGACGCTATCATCACTTGTGAAACTGTTGGAGATCTCATTAAGATCAGCCAGAAAGATTTATGGGAGCTAATGATAAATGTTCAAAAAGGAACCATTGATGGTTGGAAGGTAAGTTCTTTTCTGTTTTATTTCTTGATTGAGAAGCTCATAAAGTATTTCTTAATGCATAAAAATGTAGGAAAATAGTCTTATATACTGCAGGCGTATAGGTTCCCCAAGTGAAGGATAATGTTGGGTTTTAAAGTTTGATATAACCGGTTGTATGTAGTTTCGTCAATTATTTAAACGCATTTGGGTTTTACTGGCAAAGAAAGAACTAAAAAGGAATCTAACTAGCTAGGCAAGCGAAAGAAGAAAAGTAGAAAACGTAAAACTGAACCAAGAAATCTATTCGATATTGAAGATCTTTTCTTGGTTGGTGTCTTAATGGAGATGATACACCTTTTCTGCTTTAGTGAGCATGTTTATGTTCTTAAAATTATGTCAAAAATGACAGGTTCAAGGAGTCCTCCTTATGAACGAAGCTATACTGCCATGCTTTTGGCGAGCACCTACAGACAATGATAAAGGTGGAGAAAACTCTAGTTATTTTTCGAGGTGGAAAGCAGCGTATATGGATAATGTTGAGTTCCTTGTTGAAAGCTGTTCCGTAAAGAGCATCACTGATAAGTCTGTAGAGATAGAGTTCGTTTACCTTGGTTCTTCAGTTTCAGACTCTTCGAAATCGGATGCCTTATTCAAAGTCAATGCGACATATCTGATCTATGGTTCTGGAGATATCATCACCAATTGGTTTGTAGTACCAAACTCTGATCTTCCACCGCTACCACGTGTAGGTATAGAATTCCACATTGACAACACACTGGACCGTGTAGAATGGTATGGAAGAGGTCCATTTGAGTGTTACCCAGACCGAAAATCAGCAGCCCATGTTGCGATATATGAACAAAATGTTGGAGACATGCATGTCCCTTATATTGTTCCAGGAGAATCCGGAGGTAGAACAGATGTTAGATGGGTGACATTCCGAAACAAAGATGGTGTAGGAATATATGCTTCGACATATGGTAGCTCTACCCCAATGCAAATGAATGCTAGTTACTATACAACCGGTGAGCTTCATCGTGCAACGCATGAAGAGGATCTTATCAAAGGACAAAACATCGAGGTACTAATCTATTTCTTTTCATGATTCTCCTATTCCTCTTGATCAGCTGTTTGAATCCAATAATCGAAGGAAACTCATCACTACTTTTGAATGAGATGTCTTTATCAAGCACCTGAGAATCAATTAGCTTATTCAACTGTTTGTTTGCTGTTGGACGTTGACATTTCAATGGTGATCGTTGTGCAGGTGCATTTGGACCACAAACACATGGGCATTGGTGGAGATGATAGCTGGACTCCGTGTGTTCACGACAAGTATCTGATTCCGCCCGAACCATATTCATTCTCTCTCAGATTGTGTCCAATTACTGCAGCCACTTCGGTCTTGGACATGTACAAGAATCAACTTCCCAGCTAGAATCTCTTCTTGCATATATGAGTTGAATGCTAAAACAACTAGACTTAAAAAGAGTGTGCAATGTTTCTAAGTTTAATTACTCAAGTTAGAAAAACCTAATAAACCAAAACATTCGGTTCCATAATTTCTTTGTGATATATATCCTCTATTGTAATGTAGAAGATGTTACGAACTATATACGTCATACATACCTCTTAACGACTCAATCTCCAACTCGAAAATAATCTCAAAGAGTTTTTTTTGACTTTTTGTAGTTGAGTATCAAAACTTAAAGCTCATAGGCCCACAAAGTGGAGATATTGATGTAGCGAAAAAGCCGTTTTAGGCGGGTGCTTTCCCAATGAAGTGGACCCCACCCACTCAAAAAGATAATAATTTCATTTTTTTAACCATTAGACATGTGACCACAATCCACAAAACTCTGTCAAAACCAGAAAAAAATAAAATAATAAAAAACTTTCCTTTTCACTCACCTTATTGCTACTGCTAAATGCTATTACTATCTCCCACACTACTCACTAGACTCCATAGCTCCTAAGCTCTACATTTACACACCTCCACGCGCTTTTATATTACTGCTACAGTGGCAAATCCACCTTCTTCGCTCTCATGGCCACCACCACAACCATCTCTAGCATCAACACCTTTCGCCGCCTCCTCTATCGCACCTGATCACTCTTCCTCCTCATCCGCCGTAGCTGCCGTCGGAATCAGTACTCCGGATTACATGTTAGGCCTTCGAAACATCATTCTCTTATCTCCACCACCGCAGATTACACGGCCATCTCCGGTGAACTACGCAGCGGTGGAAGACAAAGCAGTTGGAGAGAAAGTGTGTAAAGACTGTGGGAACAGAGCCAAGAAAGAGTGTTTGTTCGAAAGGTGTAGAACTTGTTGTAAAAGCAGAGGCTACAATTGTGCTACTCACGTGAAGAGCACGTGGGTTCCTTCTTCTTCAACTCGTTCTTCTTCTTCTTCTGACAGGAACAAGAAGCTCAAAATCGACAAACAGAGCTCCGTTAATGTCTCACTAACCACTTCTCGCCAAGGTAATGAAATTGGAATTGACAAAAAAGAAACTTTTTTTGTTAAGTTTGATCTGAATTTGGGAGGTTTTGTGTGGGAAATTGCAGAGAGGAGCTTCAAAGAAGGGTTACCGGGGAAAATTGAAGCTCCGGCGGTGTTCAGACGGACGAGAGTAACAGCGATAAGCAACAATGAGCAAGCAGAGATCGGTTATCAAGCGACTGTAACTATAAGTGGTCATGTCTTCAAAGGCTTTCTTCATTACTATGGTGTTGATCACAACAAAGCTTTTCCTTGTCTTTCTCATAAATGATGGAAACATCTTCATAGGATTCTGTATAGAGTTTTTCTCTGTTTTGTCTTTTTTTTTTCTTCTTCTTTAATTCTATGGATTTTATAATATTCGATATAATTAATGGACAAAAAATTCAACATTTGATGGACCATTCCATTCTTAAAGCATATCCTTTTCTTTTATGCGTGTAGTATTAGTATACAGAGAAATATATTACTAGTACATGTTTTTTGTTAGCAAGTGAGGTTGTTTCCTGGATCAACACCAAGTTGACGACAATAATCGGTGTAGTAACGAACTCTAGCTTGAACGGTGGCTGTGTTGGCTCCGTCACATTCCAAAGCGCCGTTAATGGCGCGGATTGTTGCACCAAAACCTTGAGAGATAACCGGTTGAACCCTATTGGTCCAGTACCACAAGGCCGTCTTGAAGGAGATGACTGGATCTGTGGCTACTGTTTCTGGTGCATTGAGGCCGTCAAAACCTATTGCGGTCCCAGCTGGGCCGTAGTTGAAATTCCAAGAGAGTTGGATCGGACCTCTACCGTAATAGCCTTTGTTAGGATTGCATGGATACTGTGTTGCATTCTCGTCGCAGTAATCCTTCGTGGCTCCATCTATTTCCTCTACGTAGCAGAAATCTAAAACAAAAGCCGAAATTATTATTGCAGCACCAAAGTATCTCTAGTCAAGTTTCTACGATTTTGAAAAGTGATCATGATGCTATATGCATCGGACTATTTCAAAGTATATTTGAAAAAAACAATTATATCACTAATCTAGTAAAACAAGTTATTTAATTAGTCTGATGATTATTGTGCAGATACTCGATTCCACTATAATGTTTCCGTTATTCGACTTATTCATCTAATAAACTAATCAAACTAAGATATAAACACACACAAAAAGTTCTAATGTTTTCATATATTTTTTTATGTTTGGTATATGTTCATAGAGAACTGAACATGCATGTATGCATCCTAATGGAAAGTGTAAAATGAAGCATAAATATATACTTACGTCCAGTTTCATGCGTGACATGGGCAAAGAACGCTGCGATCTCACGCCTAGAGTCATCGGTTGATCCAACTCTACCGAAACGAGAATATGACTCTAAGGCCTCAAGAAAAGCTCCTCGACTGTAAAACCTAGTGCCTGCACAACTAGACTCGGCTTGACTGATTATTCCGTTGAAGAAATCTTGAGTAACAATCTCAGCCACAGACACATCATTCGCAGGAGGAGGAGCAAAACAAGGCCCTTGTTGACAACCTACACCACAATAATCTGAAGTGTTACCGCAAAATCCAAACTGACTACAACATAGGTCTGACGAACAGCCGCAGTTTTGAGCATTTGTTGTGTAATAGAAAGCTTGTAGAATTAATAGAATGGTTACTATAGAAACGGATTTAGAAATGGTGGGAGTCAACATTTTGATTTTGTTATTAATGGAGGAAACAAGAAATAGTCTTAAACGGAGATAATTGTGCTATGCCTATATATAGTGTGTGAGACGGCACGCAAGAAAAGTCGCAATGTAAATGTGTGGACGCAATCGAGCGACTACTATTGCATCTTCTTTCATAAGTGTACAAGAAAGCCTAACAATTTGGAAAAGTCGTCTCTTGTGTGATAGAGATGTTTGCGGACTTTTAATTTTAAATGTCATTAGTTGACTTTTTTTATTATTTGATGACTTTCCAAAAGTTTATTCAGTTCACATTTATCAAAGGAATATTGGCTATGAGGGAGGGTTGTGAAAACGGAAAAAGTACGTGAGGAAACTATTTTTTTCTTCCATAATTGTAATTGAATTTTATTGCGAAATAACTGTTGTAATTAACATTGTTTACATTATTACATATAAAAATTAAGAGAGCATAAATTAACATTAACATCGTTATTGTGAGCTGTATTCTTCTATATATTGTGAGCATTAATAAAAAAATTATTACTACAAAATTATAATAGAGACAATATTGTCTGAATTTAGACAAAAATTATGTACAATAGCATGAAAAAAAAATGATGTAAAATGTTTAGATATCTGATTATTTGTTACCATTTTTTTATATAACTCAATTAACATTAACTATTAAGTTCAATGGGCTTCCAACACAAAACCAATTGGCAATGAGTGGATTAGTTCATATCTCTTATATATCAATGTTAGTCCCTTTAAACTTCTGATGTTGGATCCTAACACGCCCCCTCGAGATGATGACTCTTATAAAAGCATCTCGAACCGAATCCCACTTTCGGACCGGCAATAAACCCTTATTGGGTCTACCCTACTTGGGTCAACAAACGAGGCTCTGATACCATATTAAGTTTAATGGGCTTATTAGACTATGAGTTTCCATCTTAAAACCAATTGGTAATGAGTGGAGAGCCACATATCCTTTATATACTAGTCAGGATTTTGTCCGGTTTCCGATGTGGGACATTATGTCCTTTTCTGAGAACTAATACATTAAGAATTCAGGTTTTCCCCCTTGGACATTTCAGATTTTAGAAACATTGAAATATGGCTATATAAGTTAATTTTCATAACTATTGGACAATGATTTCTATATTTGAGTGTATATGAACTCATTAGTAACATATTAGAGCATTCTTGATTGTTTGTTCAACATTTTTCTAAGAACCAAAACATCAAGATTCAAACCCTCCCCATTGGAGATTTCAGATTTTGGAAACATTGAAATATGGCTGTATAAGTTCATTTTTTTTATCAATAATGGATATTGACTCCTATATTTTAGTGTATATTAACTCATTTAGTAATATTAGAGAATTCTTGACTGTTTGTTAAATATTTTTCTTAGAACCAAAAAATCAAGAATTCAAGCCCTCCTCCCCCTTGGAGATTTCAGATTTTGGAAACGGTGAAATATGGTTGTATAAGTTAATTTATCATAACTAATTGACATTGATATATGTATTTGAGTGTATATGAACTCATTTAGTAACATAGTAGAGCATTCTTGATTGTTTGTTCAATATTTTTCGCAGAACCAAAACATCAAAAATTCAAGCCCTCCCCCTTGGAGATTTCAGATTTAGAAACATTGAAATATTAATGTATAAGTTAATTTTTCATCACTAATGGGCACGGACTCCTATATTTTAGTGTATATTAACTCATTTAGTAACATATTAGAGTATTCTTGACTTTTTGTTCAATGTTTATTTGAGAACCAAAACATCAAAAATTCAAGCCCTCCCCTTTGGAAATTTCAGATTTTGGAAACAGTGAACTATGGTTGTATGAGTTAATTTATCATAACTATTTGACATTGATTTCTATATTTGAGTGTATATAAACTCATTTAATAACATATTAGAGCATTATTGACTGTGTGTTCAATATTTTTCTTTGAACTAAAACATCAAGAATTCCAGCCCTCTCCATTGGAGATTTCAGATTTTGGAAACAGTAAAATATGGATGTA
The DNA here is from genome assembly GCA_963667165.1 of Barbarea vulgaris. Taxonomy (NCBI): domain Eukaryota; kingdom Viridiplantae; phylum Streptophyta; class Magnoliopsida; order Brassicales; family Brassicaceae; genus Barbarea; species Barbarea vulgaris. The sequence goes on along the minus strand of OY763888.1, from coordinate 29,639,513 downwards.
TAAGTTAATTTTTCATTACTAATGTCTAATGGACATTGACTCCTATATTTGAGTGTATATTAACTAATTTAGTGTATATTAACTCATTTAATAACATATTAAAGCATTATTAAAGTAAAATATGGTTGTATAAGTGAATTTATCATAACTAATGGACATTGATTTCTGTATTTGAGTGTATATAAACTCATTTAGTAACATATTAGAGCATTTTTGACTGTTTGTACAATATTTTTCTGAGAACCAAAACATCAAGAATTCTAGTCCTCCCTCTTGGAGATTTTAGATTTTAGAAACATTGAAATATGGCTTTATAAGTTAATTTTTCATCACTAATGGATATTTACTCCTATAATATATTTGAGTGTATATTAACTCATTTAGTAACATATTAGAGCATTTTTTACTATTTGTTCAATATTTTTCTCAGAACCAAAACATCAAGAATTCAAGCACTCCCCCTTGAAGATATTTAATATTGGAAACTATGAAATATGACAGTATAAGTTAATTAAGCATAACTAATGGACATTGACTCCTATATTTGAGTTTTTATTAACTCATTTAGTCACATATAAGACCATTGTTTACTGTTTGTTCAATATTTTCTCTGAACTAAAATATCAATATTTTCAATATAGGGCATTGACACCTATATTTGAGTGTATTTTAACTCATTTAGTAACATATTATAGCATTTTTGACTACATGTTCAATATTTTTCTTAGTTACAAAACATCAATAATTCAAGCTCTCTCCCTTGGAGATTTCAGATTTTGGAAACAGTGAAATATGGCTATATAAGTTAATTTATCATAACTAATGGACGTTGACTCCTATACTTTAGTGTATATTAACTCATTTAGTAACATATTAGAGCATTCTTGACTACATGTTCAATATTTTTTGAGATACAAAACATAAAACATAAAGAATTCAAGCTCTCCCCTTTGGAGATTTCAAATTTTGGGAAGAGTGAAATATGACTATATAAGTTAATTTATCATAACTAATCGACATTAACTCCTATACTTGAGTGTATATTAACTCATATAGTAATATATTAGAGCATTCTCTACTGTTTGTTCAATATTTTTCTGAGAATCAAAACATCAAAAATTCAAGTCCTCCCCCTTGGAGATTTTAGATATTGAAAACATTGAAATATGGTATATAAGTTAATTTTTCATAACTATTGGAATTCAAGTCCTCCCCCTTAGAGATTTTAGATATTTCAATTAAGGTCAAAACAGTCATTTTATCTTAAAAGATGTATGATTTTGAGAGAAAGCAAAAAAAAACACGTATTTTTGTTTTAAATTTTTTTTTTTAAAGTATGTAGAATAAAATTTCCTAAAATTAATTAATAATCTAATAACACATGATTTTGAATAAATATTTAAATCAACTAAAATGTGTAAACCAATATAAACCCCCTCAAAAACTTTAAAGGACCAAGAAAGGTTCGTAGTTTAAAGACTCAACTCAAGCTTGTTTCACCGCAACGCAAGTTAACTTCGTGTTTCACTTCTTCTAGATCAAGAACTGTACCAAAATGCTTGCGATTGGTTAGAAGAAAGTCACGTGAAGCCGCCAAAAGCAAAGTAGAAGTAGTGATGAAGCATGGAGATGAGAGAATGGCATGGAATATGGTCAGCATTTAATGTTCTTGTCAAGTATTCTTTGTTTGTTTGTTTTTTCTTTGTCCACAACATGCAAGTAATTTTTAATTTTTCGCTTTAAAATGGAATAAATGATCTTTTGTTTTTTTTTTTTTTTAAATAAAATTTATTTGTATGTGAAGTGGTGACAAAGAGAGAGTGAGTTTGTAAGCTTAAGAACAAATTCGATTTTTGGTTAAATTGAGGAGTAAATTTCCGGCAAGACATAGGGATTCATTTTTACCTGTAAATTTGTTAAATTGTGTGTCTTTTAATCTCTGCAACCCCTTTTTCTTACAAAACGAGAGATGAAGACCAAGAACAAGCAAAGCTACATACAACTACGTGCAAGGTTCAAGTTTTTCTTTAGTCCGAGACCTCTCACAATATAAAAACTCTACCAAATTATATCAAATATCTTTAGTATCGAGGATATTTAATTAATCACATATCGCAGTCATCTCTAAGAACCAAACAACAATGGAGATATTTTACACCATTTAATTTTTAAGATGATAATGAATAATGGATGGACAGCACTATAGAGTGGAGAAGAGGCCAATGTGAGATATAACCCACCACATGGTAATGAGTATTGAGTAGTTTGATACATTCCATATTAAGCAACAAAACATAATGCATTTATGTCGGTCTTCCACTACCACTCCTCACGTGAAACTTTGATCTTTCTCTTTGAGTAAAAAAAATATCAAACTCATTTTCTCGGATTTCTTAAGCAAGACCATTCCACACTTTCATTTGTAGTTGTATAATTCCCTCTAAGAATCGTTGTCCAACTGAATAATTAGATATATCTATCAAAATTGTAACTATTTTGTTGTAATGATGAGCATCTTTTATCAATAGGGCCGATTCATTAGTTAGACGTCGGTTTGATTAAAATTCGACAAATGAGTCCAAATAAGCCAGTAAGGATTTATAAATTTGTGATGTTTTCTATTAAAATACAAAGTCTTTTTATTGGATGCTTATTGACGTTCTAGATTTTCCAACCCTACCGTTCGTAACTCTAAGCGGAAACTTCAAAACGTTTGTCGACTCTCATTACATATAACCCACAAGATATTTTTTTCAGGATTAATCTTCAGTTGTATGAAGTATGATACTGACAATTATTTTTTATTATGTAAATACATCATTAGATTGTTACTACTAAAACATGCTTAACCGTAGAGATTTTCATATAAAAATGAGTTACATGCATGCATTTTGGTGATATACGTAATTAAATTAACATTTTAAGCACCACTATTTTTTCTATAAATCAGGTATATATTACACATCGCCTAATCAGAAATTAGAACTTGAGAAGAAGAAAAATCAGTTGGTAACAATACACAAAACAAAATCACAAATTACAACCCCTTAAGTTATGAGTTTTATTTTGTGGATGGAGATCAATGCATGTCGATAGAGCAGAGAAAGCCAATACGAGAGTGGACCCAAAAAAAAACAGATAGAAACAACGAAAAATTAGGAGATGGAATACAGTCTGTTCTCTCAAAGATAAAATAAAACCCACTCTTCATTTTTATATTCTTATTACTTTTTACACACTCATCATCAAGCTCTACACTATATAAACACACTCACACATTCACTCACAAACACTAAACACACAAGAGAGAATCAAATCAAGATCTAAACAAAAATGAGATCCCAAATCTTGATTTTGTTAACCTCTCTCTTAATCTTGAAATCTGAATCTCTAAACTGCAATGAAAATAGCCATTCCTCAGATCTAAGAGTGTTCCACATTAACAGTCCATGCTCTCCATTCAAACACCCAAACTATGTCTCATGGGAGGACACACTTCTTCAAGACAAGGCTCGTTTGCAGTACTTGTCAAGCCTCGCCGTTGCTAAGAAGTCAGCAGTCCCAATAGCCTCAGGACGTGCCATCGTTCAGAGCCCAACTTACATCGTGAGGGCTAACATAGGGACACCGGCTCAACCCATGCTCGTGGCTCTTGACACTAGCAATGACGCTGCTTGGATTCCTTGTTCTGGCTGTGTTGGCTGTTCTTCCTCTGTTCTCTTTGACCCTTCCAAGTCAAGCTCCTCTCGCACTGTTCAGTGCGATGCTCCTCAGTGTAAACAGGTAATTAATTATTGCCTTATACTCTCCCAATAGAATATGACTTCTCGGTTCGCCTAACTTTATATTAAATCAATACAGATTGCATTTGGCTATACCAAAAATAGACAATATTAATTAATAACTAATTATTTCTTAGTTATTTCACTTGTTTTATATTCAAACCAAACCAAATCTAAACCATTATTTTTGAAACCGAACTTAAAAAAATCTTGGTTCTTGTTCTGATTTTATTTTATTTTTTGGATTATCAAAAAGTTCTGGACCCTTTAATCATTAAATTATGTTCATGCTGATAAACAAAACATGTAAATTTTAAAAATTTCCTAACATGCATCGAGATTCGAAATCTTGACAGTCATCACTTTTATTTGAAAAAACATCATTGGTACGCCAATAGAACAAGAAAACAAAAACCGAACTGAAGGACCTCACTTTTGGTGTCTAGTGTGGATTAAGTATGTGAACTTCATTTTGGTGTGTTAACACCAAGATCGAGAAGTCTAGTCACGGGTTTTATGTACCATTCATAAACAGTATTGAGTCTAGTCACGGCCTCACGAGTGTCTTGTTTATACAGGATTAGATTCGATGACTTTATAAATAATTCCAACTAGTAGGCCACATTTTAGTGTTTGATCTACATTTTTTTTTTGTCGTCACGCTGGTTAGTGTTTGTTCAACATCTATTTATTATATTAAATTTAAAAAGTTCACTTTACAAATTAAAGAACGTTACAACATCGCTTCAAATTAAATAAACCTCAATAACAAGATCCAAGATGGATAAATAAATGTAATCTTTCTAGAAATACTTTGTAAAGTGAGAACATTCAAAATAATATTAATCGATAACAAAAAAATTTGCAGGCTCCAAATCCAAGTTGCACCGTAAGCAAATCATGTGGTTTCAACATGACATACGGTGGTTCAACCATTGAAGCATCTTTGACACAAGACACACTTACATTGGCCAATGACGTCATCCCAAACTACACCTTTGGGTGCATCAACAAGGCTAGTGGATCATCGTTACCAGCGCAAGGACTCATGGGTTTAGGCCGTGGTCCATTGTCTTTAATCTCGCAGACACAAAGTCTTTATATGTCCACATTCTCGTATTGCTTGCCTAATAGTAAGTCCAACAACTTCTCTGGATCGCTAAGATTAGGACCTAAGAACCAGCCAATTCGGATCAAGACCACACCATTGTTAAAGAACCCGAGGAGATCATCGCTTTACTATGTGAATTTGGTTGGGATTCGTGTTGGAAATAAAATTGTGGATATTCCTACAAGTGCACTCGCCTTTGATCCGGCCACCGGAGCCGGCACCATCTTTGACTCAGGTATTGACTTCTTAATCCTCATTTATAATCTTTTGTTATTGTTGGCGTGAGATCTGGGAAAAAAATATATCATACTTGAATATTATTAACTCGTGAGTCGTGAGAGGGAAGTAACCTAAATTGCTCTTGCTCTCTCACAGCTTCTATCACGTGGTGTCAACATCAAATTTGTAATATTTTGGGAACTTTGGTATAGTATTATTTTAACTAAAAATTAGTTTTTCGTATTTTACGATTTTTTTTTTTTAATAAGTCACCTACTTGGAATTTGGAGATAATTAATTTAAGCCAAATCAAAATTCTACCAACGATTTTTTTCTTTAGTTTAAAACCGAATGACCCCATACATACAGTATATGTTTCCAAACTACTTAAATGTCACACCAATCCCAAACATGCATGTTAATTAGTCAAACGAATCCAGAAGACCAATTAACAAATCACATTAATTTTGATATTAATTAGATAACCTTTAACCCAAACATATTAAATAGAAAATGGAAAACGTATTAATCAAAACAAATAAGTAGCCAAATCCAAAAATACTTTCTAAAAACAAATTTGATTTCTAATTAGTTGTTAAACGACAACACTTTGAATGTGTGAACGCAGGGACGGTCTACACGAGGCTAGTCGAACCAGCTTACGTGGCGGTGAGAAACGAGTTCAGGAGACGAGTTAAGAACGCAAACGCAACTTCACTCGGAGGTTTCGACACTTGCTACACCGGCTCCGTCGTGTTCCCATCTGTCACGTTCATGTTCGCCGGAATGAACGTAACTCTGCCTCCGGATAACCTTCTAATCCATAGCTCCGCCGGTAACCTCAGCTGCCTAGCCATGGCCGCAGCTCCAATGAACGTTAACTCAGTCCTTAACGTCATCGCTAGTATGCAGCAGCAGAACCACCGTGTCCTCATCGACCTTCCCAATTCCAGGCTCGGCATCTCCCGTGAAACTTGCACCTAAATTTGCATTTTAAACTTGCATCGCTAGGATTGTGTTTTTGTTTCGAGTCGATTACGTATTCTGTATTCATCTCTATTTGCATTTTAAACTCTGGAAACCATATAAATTAATGATTTTTGTTGATTGTCATGTAATTGTCAATCTTTCCTAAGATTTTCTCTTGATGTTCTCTGTTTTCAAAGATTGTCATGTGATTGTCAATCTTTCATAAGGTTTGAGTTAGTCGTGTACGACTACATTATTTATCATCTAATATATATGGACCTTTTTTGAACCAAAAAACTCCTTTTTTATTGATTAATTTAAAATATATTTGTAACTAATATGGCACACAATGCTTACATACGAGAATAACATTTTTCTATACAACGGGTTTGACGAGTTAGTAAAAAAATGTTTTGGTGTTATTCCTCCGACACAAAAGCTGACTTTTCTTTCAGTTATGCACACCATTGCACTAACTTCATCGTATTAATCATATTTTCGTACATACATTTTTTTTTCTTTATCTAAGTAATTTCCATATATCCAACAAGTGTTGCCATCAATTATGACACAAGTGAAAGTAAAATGTACTCTTCAATGTTGGTAGTGTCTAATAAAGAGATAAGAGAAACACAAGAGAAAATATTTCGAATGAAAATTGACAGATATAGTGCTATAAAATTCAACAATAATTTGTGATTTTAGGACATGTTGGTCCACTGGGTTATAGGATCTTTGAGCAAACATGAGAAGAAAAAGAGTGGAAATTAGAATCGTCGAGAGAGCAACACGTGTAACCCCACTTCCATTCCATTACCATCTCTCACTTTCTCTCTTTGCCTAATGGTTTTGCGGTTTGGCTTGACATCAACGCTAACAGCCAGACTCACTCCACCATACATACACCCAAAAAGAAAAAGGCATTCAAAAGATTTTATAAATGAATAAAAGCATAAAATATGAATAAGAGGATTTTGAAATCATTATTGCTAATCCTTTTCAAAAATAAAAAAAAATGAAATCAAAAGTAAAACAATATTTTCAAGTTGACAAAGAAACGAAAGTAAAACATATTCAATGGTTGCCCACTTTGTCACATTTATCTCTTTATTCTCTCGACCAATATTATTCTAGCGGGTTGCTCCACTAATTTTCGTGAAAGTAAGTAAAAAATGGTGCAATTATATTGTTTCTGTTCAAACTCTTTTTCGCCTTATTGAGATTTTTTTGAATTTTTATTGCAATTTTGATATTCATGACAAGTATTATGGACACTATAATGGATAAAAAAATATCATTTACATTTTGAAGAAATAAAGTTATGTACACTAAATTATGCACTTGTAAGTCTTTTACAAACCATAAATTGAAATAAAGTAAGTACTAAGTCATACAAGTGAAAAAAGTAAAATTTCTTTAGCTGTAAGTCACCAGCATTGAACATGCAAAAACGCGTGTACCCAAACTCATTGGTTAGTTTTTGAGACCAGCAGCAAATTCCTACACAGTCTCATTATGACTCACTTTGTTAAACTCCATTTTCAAAAAGTTCTCATTTAAAAAAACAACAAATCATAAAATTCTTCTCTCTCTCTTTCTCCTTTTTATCACACACTCTTGAGTCTTGTTGTCTCTGTTTTACTCTACCTGAGGAGTGAGGATATATGGAGAACGGAGAATCTAACCAAGAAAACCCCAAATCTCTCCACGACGAATCCCTTAAGAAGCCATCTGCTTCGGTCGTTGATAGGTTAAAGCGAGATGAATGGAGTGAAGGAGCTGTTTCGAGTTTACTCGAAGCTTACGAGTCGAAATGGGTTCTCAGGAACAGAGCCAAACTCAAGGGACAAGACTGGGAAGACGTAGCTAGACACGTGTCCTCACGCGCCACTCATACTAAGTCTCCTAAGACTCAAACACAGTGCAAGAACAAGATCGAGTCCATGAAGAAACGGTACCGTTCTGAGTCCGCTACTGCGGATGGCTCTTCTTGGCCTCTTTACCCTCGTCTCGATCATCTCCTCCGTGGAACTCAACCTCATCCTCATCCTCAGCCTCAAGCTGTTCTGCCTCTGAATTGCTCTGTTCCTCTGCTCTTACTCGAACCGCCGTCGCCTGCGGTGGCTCATCCGCCGCAGGTTTCTTACGGATCAAACGGCGTCGGCAAGATTCCTAAGGTCTGATCAGCGTAGAACTAACCAAATTTGAGATATTTTCTAATGAAGGTTCTGTGTGCAGGAAGATGGATTCAAGACGGAGCATAAACCGGAAAAAGCGACGGAGATGGATACAGATAGCAGTACGCCGGTGGTTAAAGCGAAGGTGAGAGGGAAGAAAGTGAAGAGAAGATATAAGGAAGAGAAAGAGGAGATCGCCGGAAGCATAAGGTGGTTAGCAGAAGTGGTGATGAGATCAGAGAAAGCGAGAATGGAGACGATGAAAGAGATAGAGAAGATGAGAGCTGAAGCTGAAGCAAAGAGAGGAGAAATGGATTTGAAACGAACTGAGATAATGGCGAATACACAGCTAGAGATTGCTAGACTCTTTGCTGTTGCAGCTTCTGGACACAAGAAAGATGTTGATTCTTCACTAAGGATCGGAAGAAATTGACTTTATTTTATGAGAGACTCAAAATTGAGTTTCTTGGGATGGATGGGGGATTTACAGTTCTGCCAACAAATTTGATGTATGTTTAAAAAAAAAAAAAAATATGAATATGATCAATCTTAGTCATAAAGATGGCAATAAAACTGTCTCAAATATGTGTTTTTTTTCATTCTATGTAATAGTTCTTGGCATGTAACAGTTTAGTGGTGCTAGAGATTCATTCGACTGAGAAAGAAGGAAAGAGTCTTAGCAGTTAATAAGAAAGAATGCTAGACAACTTCTAGTGTTAGTGGAGATGAATCAGCTTTTCGCTTTGCATTTCTAAAATGGGGATTATATTTAATTAAGTAATTTGAACAATGATTGATTGCATATATATATAGAATGGGCATGATGATAAAATGGGACTAAGTATTGGTGGTTTAAGTCTATGTTTTTGAATGTAAGCAAGTAAATTCTTGTTAAGGGTTAGTTGAGGAAAAGACAGCTAAAATAGTAATAGTGGACACAGGACACATTGTTCTTTGCTGTGTGTAGAGGACTAGAGGAGTGGTCGTGGCTACTAGATCCACCAGCCGGCCTGTATAACTAGGGGTGGAGACGTCAAACCAAAAGTTAAAATCGGATTGTTCAAATACCTAGTGATGGGTAATGTGATATGTTCGAGTTGAAATTCTAATGCAAAATTGTGTACAAGTCAGAACCGGTATAGACGACCCGGTTGCCGCCGGATTCGAATTCAATGAAAGTACTGAACCGGGTTTGGTTCTCTTCCGTTTAGTCTAGCAAATAGTTCGGTAACAGTTGGCTTCGATTTGTTTCGATTCTTCAGAGTCTCGTTTGGAGGGAAGAAGATCTCGTTACCTTCTAAGCTATGAATCAGCGTAATCGTGGTTTCTCTTCTTCTTCTTCATCTTCTTCTTCTTCTGCCGCTGCTTCTAGGGTTTGCAATACTTATGGGAATCGTCAGAACTCTGATAACCAGAGGACCGGATCCAGCGGCGGAGCTAGTAATTCCTATCGGAGAAGATCCGATGTACCACAAAAACGAGTCAATGATAAAGAAGAATCAGAGAACACAGATCCTGCTGACGTTTCCTTCATCGTTGGAACTTGCTCTTCTATGTGTCCAGGTAACCAACCATCCAACTCAAATAAATTTCTAATTGACCTGAGATTCACCGGAAATTGAATTCGATCTAGTGCTTAGGTCGCTTAGTACATTCCATTAATATTGTGTTGTTTTTGATATTAACAGAGCGGGAAAGAGTGACAAGAGAGCGCCTCCGTGATCTCTCAGTGTTTGAGAGGCTTTATGGAAACCCCTCAAAATCATCCACAGATCTTGCTGTCAAAAAGGTAAGGCTTTTAGCTTTCTATGATTGAAAGAAGTTTGATTTTGAATATTCCTCATCTATGCAAATTAGCATCCATAGTTTGTTTCTAAAGAAAAAAAAAATTAAATTTCTCTTATGATTGGTCAAGATGAAAAGTTTGTATTACCTACTGGGAGAGATATGTACCAACTGTTATATAGTGGGACTCAGTTTTTTGTCCAATGCCAAAGGCAGTTATACTCTTTCCCTGTGTTCTTGCTAGTTTTGCAGAACTCTTTCAGCGGCGGATGTTCATGCATCGGATGTAAGACCACTCCCAGTTTTGGAAGAAACCCTGAGATACCTTTTAAGTTTGCTTGACTCCAGGGAGCACCCGTTTGAAGTGGTTCATGATTTTATTTTCGATAGGACAAGGTCTATTAGACAAGACCTTAGCATCCAGAATTTAGCCAATGAGAGAGTCATCTACCTTTACGAGGAAATGGTATGCTTTGACTTATTTCGTTTAGTTTTCTCTTTTTTTTTGGCTCTGTAAATGGATTACACTGAACATGTTTATCCTTTGTCATTAGAATTGCTTTCCTTGGGATTTTGTTGAAATTTGTTTGTATGTTTACTTCCTCAGTTCCTCTGTCATTGTCAAAAGAATTTTAAGTTCAATATCCTGTTAAGTGTCTCTATTGTCATGAAATAAAGTTGCCCTTTTTAAAATGATGCTAAATGTACAAATAGCAAGACTCTGACTTAATGTGTTAATAATAGTTTTTGTAGTCATAACCTTGTTCAGGACGCTCAAATAGGATCATTTTTCTTCTTTTGTAATTTTCCTAGAAATAGTCCACTCCGATTGATCATCCTTTTCTGATTGGTGACCAGTTTGTTTTATTTTATGAAAAGTTCCATTGATGTTATTATCCTGACTCCCGAATCGCTTCTCTAACAGGTTAAATTTCACGTCATATCTCACCAGAGGCTTCGGAGTTGTAGTGGTACAAGTATTAGCTCAATGCATCACTTGAACATGGAGCAGCTGGCAAAAACTCTTACCTCTTTGTATAATATATATGATGCAAATAGGAAACCGGATTACATCTACGAAAATGAAGCCGAGTTCCGTTCACTCTATGTGCTACTTCATCTCAATCCCAGTAGTGGAGTGATGGTTGTTTCTATGTTTCCCTTATCCTCTTTTATTTGTTATTATGTCTCCTTTTTTTTTGCCATTTGTATAAAATATTGAGATTTTGATCTGCAGGGGGAACCCCTGTCTTTGTGGTTTCGCAAGCTGACTTTAGCTTTAATAAAATCCAAGGAAATATGTTTGGTACGAAACCTTCTAAGGTAATGTTATGTTGTTCAATCATTTGCGTATGAGTTAATTAATGTGAACAACATTTGGTAAATATGAATTGAAGTATGATGATACTGCTTTTCTGTTTAAATTCTTCTTGCAGATTATATCGGATGGGAGATTACAAGAATTTCTTAAGTACAACAGCTTCTGAGGTGACACACTTGCAGTATTGCATAAGTGAACCCCATATTAGAGAGGTGAGCTTGTATGGATGTAAATAACTAGTTATGTCCTTCTTGCTCTGAGGGATAGTCTTTGTGGCACTTTAATTGGTAGCGGCTTTATGTAATATGAAATGGTAACAAGCAGGAGAAAGATATTTGGACTAGAAAATATTACTGGTATGATATAGAAAACAAATAGTTACATGGATATATGGGTGGGTAATTGGGTATAGAGCAGTGCCGAATACATGTAATAATATTTGAAGCACAATTTTTCAATTATGTTGATCATTTGCTGAATGTTTTCATGGTAAAAGATGCGATCATTCGCTGTCCAATGCATAAACAATGTTTGCTACAAGCTTCAACCTTATCCTCTCCTGCGGTTATCTCAGAACTTGATGATGAAGGTAGTTATACACCTATGACTAAAGATTCCCCTGTCTTTTTCCTGTTTTTTCATGTTGTTGGTAAACTTAAAATTTCACAAGGCAACTTTGGAAATTTCAGGAGTTGGATGTTGAATCTTTATGCCATGAATGTGGTCTTGAGACAAGTACAGATTCTGATGGGTTCACAGTGTTACCCGCGAAGCAGTCAACCTTTCATAATCCAGAGGACAGGTTCAAAGTTTATGATTTGATTGGAATTGAACGAATTACAAGGTTGTTTTAAACCTCTGTCTCGTAGTTTATGTGTATGCGTCATACTTTCTTATGACAAGAAGAAAACTGTATCTGGAAAAAAACTGAGTTATATATCATGTCTTGTTTGCTCAGCTATCCGCGTTTGTTACATCTTTTTGAATAAAGAAAAAGCCTCATGTCACTAAGATATTCCTTTTTTTTTCTTCACAAAAACAGTTCCTTCCTGAATATTTATTTGATTGATATTTATCTAGAGTTCATCACAGTTTGGATTACCTACAATATAAATTCGATTTATGGGTTGAAAACACAAATTTTATGGATTTTTGAGTCGTCGAAGAGACCATTTTTACAGAAGCCTGAGTTTTTCTTATTATTTTCGTTTTTAAGTGATAATTGGAAGCATAAATATGATGCAAATTCGATTAGGAATATAGGATACAATAATTCAAACTGATGTAGAAAAAAAAAACGTAGACATCTCAAAGGAATACAAAGACAAGATTCACATTAAAACATACACAAAGAGAAAGAGACCAAAGTCGTGGATGATGATTAGTTTCTTTCATCGGTGATTTAGGAGTTACGGGGTGGTGAAGCTTCGGGTGGTGGTGCAGCAAAGTGAAATCCTGCAGTTCCTTTTTGTGTTAGAATTAACATATTTCCACATCAAAATAATGACTCTCTACTTCTCTTTATCAAAAAAAAAAAGAAAGAAAGGAAATGGCTTTCTGCATATTCAGAAAAGTCTTTCTTAAGCCCTCGAGTAAAACATGAACAATTTATAGAAACTTATGTAGCTAATGGTCTTCATTGAACAAAAAAAATGGATTAAGGTGGACTAATAGATTAATTAATTAATTAATAACAACAACGTAAGTGTTTTCCTAAAATTGGGTAGTGTCGCTTAAGCCTTGGCCGTTGGGCTTTAAACCCAAATTCTTATTTAGGCTGTAAAACCGAAGGCCCAATTCAATCCACACAAATCCTTCAATCTCTGACTGAGAAAACACGATCAAACGCGAAAGAACCAAGAAAAAAACTACCAATCGATCATTGATTGCAAGAAGAGCCGCGAAAGAGACATCGCCAAATCTTATCTCAATCCCAATTCAGGTTCTTCATCCATCTCTCTGCCTCTCTCTGATGAGCTACTTATTAAACGCTCTGCTCAATTTTTCTCCGAGATTTCACTTTCCAAAATTGTTGTTGTGTAGCTTCTTCTATGTTCAACTTCCGGATTTAGATTAGTTTGTATCTGTATCAGCTAAAAAATCAATTTCGTTTTTTTTATCGTGTAAAAGCAACAATTTTTAATGATTTTGGGGTTTGAAATTTTTCTTTGAGGTGTAGGATACACAAATGACGACTTCTGTTTGCCCTTTCTCCAAAGCTGCTCGTCCCGACGATGCCTCTGCTCGTAAACAAGGCGAAACCACTGGTTCTGGTTGCCCTTTTTCTAAAGCTTCTCGTCCCGAAGAGGCCTCTGCTCGAAAACAAGGCGAAATGACGGGTTCTGGTTGCCCTTTTGCTAAAGCTTCTCGTCCCGATGATGCTTCTGCTCGTAAGCAAGGCGAAAATGCGTGTAAAGAATGTCCGGAACAAGAAGGAAGATTGAATAAGGACTCTACTGCTTCTGCAACTGTGCCTGCCAAGTGCCCGTTTGGTTATGACTCACAAACATTCAAGCTTGGGCCTTTTAGCTGTATGTTATGTCAAGCACTTCTATATGATAGCAGTAGATGTGTGCCTTGCACTCATGTTTTCTGCAAGTAAGCCCTTGTTGCTCAGCTGCTTCGTGTAAATCTTTTACCTTTTTAGATACTGATTGATGGTGATCATTTCTTAGTTTATTTTACTTTATTTTTTCTATGAATGCAGAGTGTGCGTATCAAGGTTTAAGGACTGCCCTCTATGCGGTGCTGACATTGAAAGTATTGAAGCTGATGAAAGCCTTCAAAAGATGGTTGATCAATTTATTGAAGGCCATGCTAGAATCAAGAGAACTGTTGTCAATGGCACAGAAAAAGAAGAGGTCGAAAATGATAACAAGAAAGTGATTTACGCTGATGTTTCCATGGAGAGAGGTTCTTTCTTGGTGCAACAAGCTATGAGGGTAAGTTCTATCTGTAGAATTTTGATGAACTAAATGGGGAGTTTATTCTATTTTAACCACTTTTGTTTGTCATGATGTCCTGCTGTTGAGTTCTGGTTATTGTCCTTGTTCTTATTCAACCTGTATGCGCAGGCATTTAGTGCCCAGAATTACGAAAGTGCTAAATCAAGGTTGGCAATGTGCACCGAGGACATTCGGGATCAACTAGGGAGGGAGGGCAATACACCAGAGTTGTGTTCACAGCTTGGTGCAGTCCTTGGCATGCTCGGCGATTGCAGGTATGCTCACTGTCTTCTTCTTTTTGGGGGACTTAAGTTTGATGGTTAATTGAGTTTTTGTTTTTGCAGCCGAGCAATGGGAGACTCAAGATCTGCAGTCAATCATTTTGAAGAGAGTATTGAATTCCTTATGAAACTACCGATGAATGATTCAGAGGTTTTAGCACATTGGTTCTTAAATTTTGATTATATTTTGCAAACTTTTACCATTTTGTAACAGTTTTTGTTAAACTTGCAGATTACACATACACTTTCTGTCTCACTCAATAAAATAGGAGATCTTAAATACTATGACGAAGATCTACACGCTGCAAGGTCGTATTACGAACGTGCTTTAAATGTTAGACGTGATGCAATGAAGCAGCACCCAAATGCTCCTTCACAAGTAAGTATGCCTTCATGGTATTTCAGTTTTTGCTCTTCTTTGTCTGTCCCAGTATTTTCAGAATCAGGGATTATTCTTAAT
Organism: Barbarea vulgaris; assembly: GCA_963667165.1. Lineage (NCBI taxonomy): Eukaryota > Viridiplantae > Streptophyta > Magnoliopsida > Brassicales > Brassicaceae > Barbarea > Barbarea vulgaris. The sequence goes on along the minus strand of OY763888.1, from coordinate 29,624,463 downwards.
TCCTTAGAATTGGTGACAAATTTGGCAAGAGAAAAAAACTATAGTTAGATTGACGTGCATTGTAATGGCAGTATGCTTGGATGAGGTGTCATTAATACTGGCGATAGAGTTACTGTCTTTTGGAAAAAACTATAATTAGATCTATGTGCAATGTAATGGGTTTATTGTGTTGGTTGGAAATCTTCTATTTGGTTTTCTTATTTGTTACTTAAATTCTTGCATATAAGGAGTTGGAACTGAAAAATAGTAGGAAAGGTCTGTCCTGAAGTAGCAACATACTTTTCCTGTAGTAGGTCTGATATGCAATATAACTGTGTACAAATATGTGCTATCATAGAGTCATATTTACATTAGGAACTCTTGTTTTCTCGGATGTTCTGATGTATGAAAAATTCACATTTTTTTTACTCTGAATGTTAACCTGTGGTAAGGCTTTGTCGTTAGTCTAATACAGGAACATATTGACTAGCCTAGGGGTCTGTTGTAGTAGACTGTAGCTACATTAACAGTTCAGCAATAGACATGGAGTCGCAGGGCTAATAACTGCAGTTTAGAAGGGAGCAAGGCAGAATATTTTTGGGTATTCTGCTTGTCGTTTGGTTTCAAGGTTGAGAATTGATAACTGAGAACTTTGGTTGACTAAAGTATCATGTGGATAAAACAAGTGTTTACTGGGTATTTTGCGGCTGAGAGTTAAGAATGTATCGTCGATAAAAGGTCTTGTTGGTGAATACAGAAACATTTACTGACTTTGGTTGTTATTTCTTTAATTTTTGTGTGTGTAGATTCTGGATGTAGCAGTTTCCTTGGCCAAAGTTGCGGATATAGACAGGAGTCTACAAAATGAAGATGCAGCCTCAGAAGGTTTCAAGGAAGGCATGAAACTACTGGAATCTTTGAAATTGGATTCTGAAGATTCTGCTCTTGAGCAACGAGTAAGATTCTTGCATGACTTACTTTTTCGGTTTCTCTAAAACAACTGAATGCCAGTAAAAAATTATCTAACAATGTAAATATTTAACATGCACGCAGCGGCTCTCTGTGCTGGAGTTTCTTAAGAAGCAAGTAGAGAAGCCTGAACAGTCTGCAGAAACTACACTCTAAACCGATGCAGGCCTACGCAAGTATATATAATATAGACTGTATACCTAAGCTCTCTCCTCTGTTACATTTTGCTTAATAAAAAGAACGAGAAAGCAAAAAAAAAAAAGGTTGTGTTTGCGCTTAAGGGTAAAAGAAACAAAGTGGTCTGTATGTTGTGATGGTTTCAATACACAACTCTTGCAATGTTAAGCATGAGAAAGCATATGATTGTACGCTATATCAACTTATGAATAAGCTGTTTATAAATTACGACATCTGTGAACTGCTTTTTTTCTTTTCCCCAACATAAAATGAGAAAGACCGAACAGAGATCGAAGCCTCTTTGTTTTGTTTTAGAAGAGAAGAGTATGTCTCCAAAATATGCACGTATTAAAATGAACAGTAACGTAAATTTGGCATCTGCTGTTAATTTTGTAGGAAACTAAATAAACTCCTAAACTATAGCAAATTTGAAAAGAATAATAAATATTATACACTGATAATATAATAAATAACAACATCAACAAAATAAAATATTAAAAGCATCGAAACGGTGTCGTTTGCGACCGCATTTCTCAAGCGTGCTTTGCTTTTATCATCTTTACACTTTCGCCTCCGGACGACGGAGACAGTCAGATAAAAATTAGGGTTTCAGTTTTTTAGATTTTCCCTTCAACTTGAAACAAAGTATTGTCGCCTCATCTTCTTCCCTAAAGTCAGTTCCTTTCTGATTTTGCAATATCAACTTGTGAGAATTTCGAATTGTATTTTTGCGTCTTCGTTTGGTGCTTGAGAGTTTGAAGAAAGTATTGATTTTTGTTTCCAGAAACATGATAAAAGCAATGGAATCCTTCTATTTGTATCCTATAATGGCGGACTAAATCAACTGTGAATCGTGGTTGGTCACTTGCTTAATTACTCGGTTCAATTTTTTTTTGCCAGATGAAAATTTGTTTGCAATTCCTGATACATGTTGTTTCAGTTTTGTGACATGGTTACTGTTGCTAGGCTGTTGAATCTCACTCTTTTATTTCCCGAGCTTGACAAAGCATCTTTCTTGACTGATATAAGGTATTGTAACTCCTTCTCTTAAACGTCTTCTGTTTCTCTTACCCTCTCAATCCCATAGCAAAATGATACCTAGAATGCTTTAGATTAAGTAAGAGGAGCCCACTAAGCCCATTAGTGATAGTTTCGTATTCTTCAGAGAGAGAGAGAACCATAGCTGTTTATGTGGTTTGGATGCTGTGGTTCGATTGATGAAAATTCTGCCATAGCTCCATTTCATTATCTAATTTCTGCTCAAGTGTCTATTACTTTCCCCCTTTTAAATTCCACTGATGTTGATTTCTTTGAATTAGGGTTTTTGTGCTGTCATCATCTCTTAGACCCCTCTTACATGAAGCTTTTCTAAGAGAAGACAAGGATTGGTTGGCCAGTGGACATGGGGGCTCTTGCTCAGGTAGTTCCATGGATACCCGAAGACGACCTGCTGCTCAAAAATGCTGTCGAGGTGAGCTCCGGTTTCCTTGAGTTTTGTTGTAATTCAGTTTTCAGTCTTTTACTACCGGAAAATGGAAGATATTCTTCTATTGTCCCGATGTTAGATTGTCTGATTTTAGGTCCTTGCTTGCCTTTTATGTTGTTCAATGATCATGTGGTTTTCTTGTTCTACCCTGCTCGTTTGCAGAGCTGTATCAATTTGCTTAGATGAGGCTAGCTATAATTGTCGTTCAAGAAAACTTTATACCGCTAAGCAAGGAACATAAATTATTTTGTGATGAGTATTGAGCTGTGTATAATGCTTCTCTCCACTGGAAAAAAGAACTGTCAAATATGTTTCATGGATTTATATGGTTATGAGGAGAACATAAAATGATTGATTGGAAATTTCTTTTTTGTGGTGATGAGAGAAGCATTTTACAGATGGCTCATCGATTACTTCACGACAAATTATTTTGTTCCTTGCTTCTCTGATTGAACATTTTATATATCAAATATCAAGATAGGCTAGTCCAAAAGTTTATCGACTAAATTAGTACTTCTGGAGGTATTGCGTTTTTCTTAATTCTGCTTGTCTGGTATTCTAGCAATTAAGTGAACCGGAATCCTTAATTGATGTGCAGGCTGGTGCATCTTTGGAATCACTTGCTAAAGGCGCTGTGCAGTTCTCTAGAAGATTTTCTATCAGAGAACTGCAAGATCGGTGGCATGCACTCCTTTATGATCCAGTTGTTTCTGCAGAGGCGGCTTTTCGGATGACTGAGCTTGAACGTACCAACCCTAGTTTTCCTACAAAGTTTGGTAGAACTGGATATTCAAAAGAAATCAAAAGTTCATCCAGGAAGAGGAATTCTGAAAGGCTCAGAACTACTTATCATTCCTTGCGGAAGAAATTTCGCACTGAGCCATTCAATTCCTTGGATCTGGGTTTCCTCGTTCCACCAAATGACAGCCATTTCATGGACAATGGTGATGGAACACATCTTGGTCTTGAAGAATCTCACATGGATATTATCCACAACGCGTTTCCAGAAATCTTGGCTGGTGGTGGTTGCGTGACAACTCATGTTGTGTCGGAAGATAATTTACAGGGAGACATTTCTTACGTAGGAGGAGAAAATCTCGCATTCACTGAACATGCAGGTCCTTCAGAATGTGATGGGGTTCATCAAGATTCCAAGCAGAAACTAGAGAATGCTACTCATGAGGCAAAAACCACAATGGGTAGCACTGATTGTTACCTGGCACAGCTTTCAACTTCTCTTTTCGAAGAAGATGTGGAACCGTTCATGGAAGTAGATGGGAAAGAAGTTGGCAAGTCATATTATGATGGTCTTAGTTCACTGTTGGTGAACTCGACAAATGATACAAATCGCGAGGCTTTGCCTAACTTCTCCGAGCAAGAACCTTCCATCGCACAAACACATCCAGGAGATGCAACTCTGGATGATCATGTGATGCATGAGCTAGATGGTACAAATGTATTAAACTCAATGGAGTCTGACTCATCTGCTTTGGATCCTCATCCTGAGATTGTTGGGGGTGTAATCTGCTGTTTAGTAAGCCAAGAGGATCCTGATATTCCGTGTAATGATGACATTTTTCTGTCCAGCAGCTGCCATCCAATGTCAGTTTCTTCGTTAGCCCGACGGAACTTTAAAGATACCAATAATCCGATAACTACATCTGTTAGAGACCTCTCTGCCAGTAGGGAAAGAAGTGAGGGACATTCACTCCAGACTCAAAAGAAAATCCCAGGACGTTTACAGGGGCCTACTCAAGGAAAGCCAGAGATGGGCCAACCAAGTCAAGGTAGCAAATTCAGGGCATCGACTAGCACTGAGTCACATAATACTGTAGCTCCTGGTGGTTCTACCTGTTCAGATACTGCACAGGCATTCTCTAACACTTTAATTCCTACTGTTATCGGTGCAAAAGATGGAAACAAAGAAATGGCCGGTGGAACACTCTTAGTTGGATCTGATGGTCATGGAAGTTACCCAGAGAAGGATAGTGAAAACTGTAAAGAGAACAAAGTTGTACTACCTGTTAATGAAGTGCCACATGCTAAAGATACTAATGATGGTTTGATAGAGATTTCAGACCCTGAGCTCGAGATCTCTCGAACAGAAGCAGATACACATGTTTGTGAGAGTGACGAGGACTTACCGAATTATTCTGACATTGAGGCTATGGTAACTCTTGGCTTCCATCCTTATTCTTGATGCTATGGTTCCACGACACATTTACACCTAATCAATATTACTCTTTCGATTTCAGATACTTGACATGGACTTGGAACCTGATGACCAAGATAATTTTGATCTTGAAGGTAATTGAGAATCCCTTCACGTTCAGTGGAACTCGTATCGTATTTGCTTTTTCTCTATCTACATTTTTGGAAATAGAAATATTTTAGTATGTGAATCAGGAATGTATTTCGCATTTGGCTCATAAAAGTCATTACATGCCATATGAATACTGAGGGATTTGTTGTGGAAATTTAGGGAATTTTATCCATGGGTAGTGAAAGTTATGTTATAAAAGGTGTAAGGCTTGTTTGTAATTCGATAAAATGTTTTCACTTGCAGTCTCCAAGTATCAGAGCCAGGACATGAAAAGAACAATTATAAGACTTGAGCAGGCTGCTTATTCATACATGCAAAGAGCCATTGCTTCCCGTGGGGCATTCGCTGTTTTATATGGTAGATATTCAAAACACTACATCAAGAAGCCTGAGGTATTATGATCCTACTCGTTTTAAGTCTTTTCCTTGTATGGTTTTAAGCTTCATAGGAGTCATAGTAGCACTTGCTTATCTCGGGGGTTTTGTTTTTTCCTGGCACAGGTTTTGGTGGGTAGATCAACAGAAGACCTCGCAGTAGACATTGATTTGGGAAGAGAAAAGCGGGGTAGCAAAATATCTCGACGACAGGTTGTAGATGCGTCTATTTATAATTTAAAAGTATTGGGTTGAATGAGAAGAGAGAGTCCAGAATTTGTAACAAGCTTCTTGTTTTTAATCCTTTTTTGGTTGTTGAACGCAGGCGATCATACGGCTGGGTGATGATGGGTCGTTTCATATGAAAAATCTGGGAAAGTATTCAATCTCAGTAAATGAAAAGGAAGTAGATCCTGGACAGAGTTTAATCCTCAAATCTGATTGTCTGGTTGAGGTTTGATCCATTTCAATGATTACATTAATAACAATAATTGAATGCGTATGTCCTTCATTGATCTTGAGGTAATATATATATATATGGCTGCGCAGATAAGGGGAATGCCTTTTATATTTGAGACAAACCAAAGTCGCATGAAAGAGTACCTGAAGAGAACAGGGAAAGCAGATTGAGAGCAGAACGCAGAGTGAATGTTCTTTGCGTAGTTGAATGATGTATCTCTTGTGTATTGTTGCCATAACCATAGGAACATGTGTTGTAGATCTTTTATTTACATCTTTTTTTTTTTTTTTATGTTCCACAACATGCATAATTGACCCAGTTTTAAGTGTTCAAATGAAAATACAACTCGGTTACCACTCAAGTTCTTGTGTTTCAAATGTTTCTTGTGTTTTGGTTTGTGAAGTGAAAAGGATTGGTCTCGATCTTCTTGACTCACACAGTCACACTGATTTGCATTGACAGCTTGAAACTTGATGATGAAACTAAATACAATCCCTTTACTTGAGAAGTCAAAGACACTGTTGGCCAATTATTAAGTTCCAAAACGACACTAACTCGTCGACGCAAAAATATATAGAGAAGCTCTCATCTATCTCGTTCATAAGATTCTACGTTAAACTAGGTGTTTTTTTTTATATTCGTGACTCGCTCTTACATATGTTATTCAACAATGGAGAGTGCATTCCAACGATTGGTTTGTGATATATTGGAGTTTTAGACTTTGAGTAGAGTTGTACGCTACAGTATATTTCAGTGTGTGCAGTTTTAATTGTTCTTCAATGACATTTCTCCTAACTTTCTGTGAACCTTTTTAAATCCTTGGTTTACATTTATCATAGATCTTTACTTAAAGGCGAATCGGAGAAACTTATTGTAATCATAAAAGATTTCGAGTTACAGTATGTTGAAGTGACATTTAAGTCCAAAAAATCCTAATTTCCTGAATCAGCAAACAAAAGTACACTCTTGGCTTTTAACAACAAAATAAAAACTTGGTTCACACCTAAACACTTTCGTTTACTTTAGGGTAAGTTCAAAAAGCCAACCAAATAATCCAACCTGCACAGATTTGACGTTTACAAACGCCGTTAACTATGTCACCGTCTAAACTCTAAACACAAACACTGAAACAGCGTATAAACTAACGGAGCTCCGTTAATAAATGGACGGAAAGCAAACTAAACCCGTTTATAGCTTTGGTCCCCTCTATTCACCTAGTGACAATTGATTTAAGCAGTGTCTTGTAATTAAACAACCATCGATGTCCGTTCTACTTTCCTATAAAAGGAAAGCTCATCACTTAGTTTTCATCAACTTCTGAACTTAACTTTCATGGATTAGGCAATACCTTCTATTTTTAGTAATTTATGTGGACCCTTTACTTCTTCAACTCTCTCTTTCTTATCACTCTTTTCTTCTTATTATCCTTTGTCCTCTCCGCCAAATCTCTTCCAACAAACATTAAAAAAAAAATAGAGAAGAAAGAAAAAAAATATCATGGCGAGAGGGAAGATCCAGATCAAGAGAATTGAGAACCAGACGAACAGACAAGTGACGTATTCAAAGAGAAGAAATGGTTTGTTCAAGAAAGCTCATGAGCTCACGGTTTTGTGTGATGCTAGGGTTTCGATTATCATGTTCTCTAGCTCCAACAAGCTTCATGAGTATATCAGCCCTAACACCACGTAGATTAAACTAAAACACCACTCTTAAATTAAACTAAATTGCTTTCTTTTCTCTTAATTAACGACTTTTTGTGTGTTTTTTTCGGTTATAGAACGAAGGAGGTAGTAGATCTGTACCAAACAGTTTCTGATAAAGATGTTTGGAGCACTCAATATGAGGTTTTATTTCTTCTTAGATCCTTCTTCTTGTTCTTGATATGTGCTTTTATGGTTGGTGAAATCCGCGATGCGTTTGTTTTGTTGCAGAGAATGCAAGAAACCAAGAGGAAACTGTTGGAGACTAATAGAAATCTCCGGACTCAGATCAAGTATTTGTTGCTCTCTCCTTCACTCATCTATGTCTCTTAAACATCACTTTGAATTGCAGTCTTTTTTTTTTTTAATGAGAATTTTTTTGTAGAAAAACTAGATTTCGAAATTATAAAAATGATTAAAATCGTAGGCAGCGGCTAGGTGAGTGTTTGGACGAACTCGATGTTGAGGAGCTGCGTCGTCTTGAGGATGAAATGGAAAACACTTTCAAACTCGTTCGGGAGCGCAAGGTTTCTCATCATATATTATTCCCTTATTTAGGGTTCTTTATTCGTTGTCTGGTTTTGATATTTTTTAGTTTAATTATAGATAACTGACTTTTGTTGTATTAGGTGTTAAAGAAAGGATACATTTAGTTTACTGTTGGATGATATGTGAGGTTTTTTTTTTAATCGATATATATGTTATTTTGTACAGATAAAATCTCTTGGGAATCAGATTGAGACCACCAAGAAAAAGGTCACATCTTCTTTGTTCACTCACATACGCATTTTATCATATTACTTGTCACTAGAGTTTTGTGTAAATTGAAACTATGCACTTGCTAAAACTGTTTAATAGTAGCATTTTCCTAGGAAAACCATATAATTGAACCTAATTTACGCCATGTAATTTTCTGAGGCTTCCAACTTTTCAAACATATGAATTTTAATGTTTTCTAAAACTTATTGTCTTTTAGATATTTTAAAATATATTTCAATAAGAGATATTTTTTCATTAAGATATCATTTTCTTTTTGTGTCTTTAAGCTAATGGATATATAAAGGAAACACCAAGCATATAATTTGGTGACCGCATAATAATTTCCGTATCTTCATAGTTTCTCTTGTGGTTTACACTATTGCAGAACAAAAGTCAACAAGACATACAAAAGAATCTCATACATGAGCTGGTAATATCTCTTTTTGTTTTCCTTACATGTTGTTTTAGGCCTAAGACATGCATGGAGCCAATTAAAAGGATATAAATGTCTTATAGATATTATAATGATCAGTCACTCTTATGTTTTCTTTTTATTTCTCTAAACCAAATTATCTTCGGTTGAAATCATATATCAAACATGTCATTTCGAAATAACAATTTTGGATTTTGTTATGTGGAATATGGCTTACTTATATGCTTTGGTGAATTAGGAACTAAGAGCAGAAGATCCTCACTATGGACTAGTAGACAATGGAGGAGATTACGACTCAGTTCTTGGATATCAAATCGAAGGGTCACGTGCTTACGCACTTCGTTTCCACCAGAACCATCACCACCACTACCCCAACCATGCCCTGCATGCACCCTCTGCCTCTGACATCATTACCTTTCACCTTCTTGAATAATCAAGGTTAAAAGGTTTGCTGGTGCTATCATTATCTATCTAATTAATAACTACTTAATAAACATATATATGACTTGTGCTGCTAAAACCTTATTAAACTGTCATGTTTCTTAGTTATGTATTTTAAAGCCTTAATAACTATGGATTGTGTGATCAGCAGTAGCTTGCTGCGTAGACTTATTGTGGATGGAATGTTTTCAAAACTTTTATCATGTCTCATATTATTACTCTATTGACGACTTCCTGCTTAATTAGTTACGCTCCGTCACTTCGTCACCAACTCTATACTCTCTTTTTTTGGGGTCAAACTCCTGAAACGTTCCGTAATTTTTTGTGATGTCGGTAACGTTAGTTTCAAAACTTCACATAAATTTTTGATCAGTTTTAAAATCAGCCATATATGATTTTCTGCTTTAATATACATTCTTTGACGGATCATAAATCGGCGTTGATTTGATAAAATATTTATTGAAATTTTTAAAAGTTCAAATTTTAACCTATAAGTCGAAACAAAATTTACATATTAATACTATTCTTAAAACCATAATTCATTTTTACAAAGTAAAAATCAAAACCAGAAATACAATTTATCAATATGTATGGGTAATTAATAAGGTGATCTGATGTAGCGGAAGCTAGATAGATGCAAGGATCTTATTTAGTCTAAGAATACCTAAGATCAATGCCTTCCTGGATTCGTTGAGATCTCCCTGGATCTACCGAAAACAAGGGTTAGAGAATACTCTTCTCTGAAAAGCTTAAAAACTCTTTAATTTTATTAATCAATCAACTGAATACAAAAGTAGGCATAAACGGCTTATTTATAATAAAGAATAAAAACCCTAAATAGATAAACACTAAAATAAATAATATCATTAAAATATAAATAAATAAAAATTATCCTAATTATGCGCTGCATCAGGTCTCGCCGGCCAAGAAAGATTCGTCCTCGAATCTTCAATAGGGTTTTCACCATAGGAGCTCTTCGAAGATCCATCTTTATATCGTCTTTTTGATCAGTCCCGATTTTTTCACAGTAATCATTCTGTACGAATTTTGCACGAAACGGATTTTGCACGCCTTCTGGACAGATCTGAAATCGCTCGGATTTTGCACGGCTCTGATCTTCAAAAGCTTCAGCTTTGAAGATGAAGTCAACAACTAGAACATCATCTTCATATATGTCATAGATAGGATCACCATAAATCTCTCTATAGATCTCATGGGTCTCTTCTCTCTCGACAAAAGGACTTTCGTCCTCGAAAGTGTAGCAACTGCCAATCAACATGGCAACCAGAATCGTTCAATGATTAGGAAATCAAAGAGACGCAGCTCTGATACCAACTGATGTAGCGGAAGCTAGATAGATGCAAGGATCTTATTTAGTTTAAGAATACCTAAGATCAATGCCTTCCTGGATTCGTTGAGATCTCCCTGGATCTACCGAAAACAAGGGTTAGAGAATACTCTTCTCTGAAAAGCTTAAAAACTCTTTAATTTTATTAATCAATCTTAGGCATAAACGGCTTATTTATAATAAAGAATAAAAACCCTAAATAGATAAACACTAAAATAAATAATATCATTAAAATATAAATAAATAAAAATTATCCTAATTATGCGCTGCATCAGGTTTTAAAATTTAGGTCATGATCGGTCGTCTTTTTCGATGTCTTCTGCTATGACGTCGTCGTATGATTCATCTAGTGACTAGAGCAATGACGTAAAAAGAACCCTTCCGAAAGAAGTCCATCCAGTTGTTGTCCTTGAACACATCTCCTGGTTATCTTATTAGATGATCTGCATATATATGCCGGAATTTGAAAGTTGTTACTTAGGATTTTTAGTGTTTTTTCTGCGTATCATACTTGGATATTAGATGTTATTTATTCATTTGTTTTGTGTTCTTTCGTACTTCACAGCTTAAGAAAACTAAAAGATGTATTCAAACTTCAAAGCCAAAAAGAAACAGAAGAAACGCATATTTTCGAGTTGTTTTGTTTTTACCCCCAAAAAAAAAATAAAAAAAATATCGAGCTTAACGAAAATGTTCGCGGACAACAATCGATCCCCTAGTGTTTGGATGATTACAAAGCTCTGGTAATAAGGATTCTAACAAACCAAATGTAATCGCAATCAGAACTACGAACTACCTATAGCTAAGAATCAACTTTTACCTATATGTACATCCCTATAGTAGAAAACTTAATGCAAAAAAAAAAAAAGAGCGTTAGGAGAAACTCCACTGTCCGGGGTAAGAATAAGACAGAGGAAAGCAAAAGGACTTTTGTTCCCGCTCTCTTGGCACTTACTTTAGCGACTTGAAGTGTCGAAAGAGAATGAGGTTGAACCCTGAAGAGGTCTAGCCTTTGAAATTTTCTCTTTGTGACAAAGATTCCTTTAAACTTTCTCTTTGCATAGATGCCTGAAACTCAATGTCACCTTCACCTTAATCTCTTTTTCAATATTCAAGTGAACTCTTCTACTTATGTGTTCCGTTTTACGGTTCATTTAGTTTTCTTTTTTTTTCTTATCCGAACTTGGAACATTATAAAAGAAGAGGGAAATAAGGGGCAAAGACATTGATTATTCAGAACCAACGAGCAAGCCCTGAAATGAAATACAAACCCTAACAGAACCCAACGAAAAGAAGAAGCAAACTAGAAAATTCAAACTAGAAAATGGAAAAGCTCTCTCAGACAGAATAGTTACAAGAAACAGAGGTTGTTGTTGTTGTTGTTGTCGTTGTTGATGAAGCAGAGTCAGTAGAAAAGCAAGACAATGGAGAAGACGAAGAAGTTGGGCTTTCTCTTCCCACCACAACAACCTCGCAACAATCCAGATTACCCAAGCTCGAGCACTCATTCTTCCCTTCCTCGAACATGAAGTCAATGTTATCCTCAAATCCTATCTCATTGAAAAGCTCTGGATACTCTATGGGCTTCTCGTTTGAGAACTGTTGTTGATCCGTCAAAAACGGAGCAAACCCTGAATCCAACATACAGAAGTTCCAAGCCAACTCATTGCTATCTGAAGAACGATCCATATCCATTATAGCTGAAGAATCTATGCAGCAAGTGACCATCGCTTCTTCTTCTTCTTCTTTATATCCTACAAACTCTGTTTTCTCTTCTTTCTCTTCTTTCTCTTCTTCCACGTACTGTTTCACTTCTTCTCTAGGCTCTTCTTTCGCTTCAATCTCATGTTTGGCTTCAGCAAGAATAGCCTCTTGATGATTGGCTTGGTTCACAGTGAATGGGAAAACGCCTTTTTTCTTAAGCCTGTCCATGTAATTACTGATGTCGAAATTAGTAACTGCGTTGGCACCTCTATACTCTATAGCTGCCATGTCATATGCTGCTGCAGCTTCCTCCTGCGTATCTACAACCAATCAAAACAGCAACTTTATTAGCAAAAAGCTTCTAAATTAACATGAAAGCTAAGTCAATGTTTTGAAGCTAACAGTTTCACATAGCTTACTAAGTGGGTAAACCAAAAATGCCCAAACATGTGTTAAAAGAAATGTTTTTGGTTTGTCGTTTCAGTTTTAAATTTTTAGAATTTATGATGCCTAATAATAAAGACAAAAATCATGGGAATTGGGTGACGTGTTTTGTGGGGACAACTAGGGTTACACTATTTTTGTGATGCCTATGTACGAGACCATTCTACTCCACTTAGCCGCTCTAAACTCTAAAGAGTCAAAACTTGTAACTTAATTAATACACCAATAATTTGTATATATAAATAATACACGAACGTACCATTTACTAAATTATTTAACAACAAATAATCCTACCTAGTGTCAACATTAAGCTTAAAGCTCTAATAGCTATCACTATTAAGTTCCAAGTTTGGTACCTTTATAATTTCGATAATAATCTAAAGGATTTTCCAAATAAATAAAAAAAATGCTAAAGTAGAAGTTAGAAGACAAATACTAAAGAACGAAGATAAAGAAGACCAGATTTTGTTCGGAAGACAAGCTGAAAGATATGGTAGAGAGAGGGAGAGATCGAAAATGCACGTGAGGGCTCGTGACTCCTACTGAGAACAGTCTCAACTCTTAATCATTTTAATAAACCAAAATTTAAGGGGAAAAAAAAAAAACACGAGAGCAAAACCAGATCGACCTCGGGTTTGGTCCTAGCCTCTGAACTATTTTGTCCTTTTATGAAGTGAGAGTGTTATCACGTGACCTACGCGCTACACGCGCCCTTACACTTGTAACTCCTTGTTATATTCAGCTCACATCTACTAATTTCATATTTGTAATTATGCACTTGGCTCCTCTTGTTTTCTTTTATTTTAAATAATTCAGTATTTATTATGTGTCATTGTTATGGAAAACTGCCTATAATTTTGCAAATCTTAATCCTGAATGACTAAAAAAAAGTTCTTAAATCTCAAAAATATGTGATTTGAGATTTGTTGAAGATTGGGTCCCTTAATAATCTAAGGACCCGGTAAATAATAATTAACAAAACAATTTAAAAATGATATTATACTTTTTAGTAAAGGGTTGTTAATATTCCTTCTGCAGAGTTCTCAATTTTTGTATTAGACTTCAGAGTATCGGATCCACAAAAAATGCAGAATTTTTAAAAGGTAATTATGCAGGCTTCAGATAATTAAAAAAATAGATGGAAAGGAAGAAAAAGTTTGATTTGATTAAAAGAAAAATCAATTAAGGTGAACTGAAGGGACATGATGTCAAAACTCTCGCCTCACGTGAGTGAGTATGTGTAATTCAAAGCCCACTGCCTCACACATTATATTATTCTAATTGTCAAACTAAACAAATCAACATTGCTTAATCACTCACTACTAAAAAGACACAAGTTCAAACATTATCATCACTCTATTTTATAATTACAAAAATATATTTGACAAGGCATAACAGAGAAAGGACCAAACTAATAAAAAAAACAAAGGGATCCGTTATGCCCGGTAACTTATAAAAAATCGATTGTGATAAACTATTTATTGTTTTTTTTTTTTTAAATAAATCTGAACATATATATAATCAAGAGTCAATATTTATAAAAAAAAAATAATAGAGAAGGTAAAAGGAGGTACGTACTGTAAGTGCCGAGGTACAAGTACTTGTTTCCAAACACTCTTCCAATCCGAGCCTCCCATCTTCCGTTATGGTGATGCCTGTTTTTCCATAATTAAATTTCTAGTTATTTTTATAAAATAAATGAAAAGAAAATGTTGAGTTCATAAAACAAAACAAACATTTCTTGAAAATCGATTTTTGCAGTGAAAGTACTAGGGAAAAAAACTTAATTATGATTTATATAAAAAAGAGAGAATATTCTAAAAGCAAATCTTCATGATATAAAAAGGTCACACCTTTATTAAAAGAAAAGAAAAAAATTCATATTTCCTATTGCTATTAAAAAAAAAATTTAGATATCCAAAAACGGAAAAAATAATTTCTCATTTTTGGCGTAATTTTCCGAAATTAAATGAGGAAAAAAAATAAAATAAAAAGAACCTAGCGACACCGCGATATTTAGAGACGCCTCTGGAGAAACCACTGCTCTGGCGGCGGAGAGAAGCCAAATATTCTTCTTTAGTGACTCTCTGCATTTCATCCAATTCCTTTGTGTACGTCTCTAGCTGATCATTTCCACCAAAAAGTTTCAATTTTTTAATTACACCAAATCGAATCAAAAACACAAACATGCATCCATCAATCTGATTTTTTACCGGGAAATTCAAGATGGTGTCGGGTCCCCAGTACTTGAGAGCAGCCAGATCGTACGTATGTGCTGCTGCTTCTTCACTGTCATATGCTCCTGCAATTACGCGTGAAGCAGTTGAGATTCTTCTGACCAAATCCACTCTTTCTTTTTAATTTTTTTAAAATATACAAAATTGATCTTTTGTTTCAGAGAAATTAGAAATTACCCAGATACACTGATGAGTTGATTGGTCAGTGACGAAGTTGAGATCAAACCAAAAAAATGAAAAAAACAACCAAATTAATCAGTTTAAATCCAGATCTTTGTATAAAAGAAAATTAAGAATTAAGAAAAAAAAAACAAACCTTGTTTGCCTTTCTTGTTCTGAATCGAATTCCAAGAGCTTTTGTCCCAAAGATGAGCCTCGAATCTCCCAGTCCATCTATGTCTGTTAAATCAATCCCACAAACATGCAATATTTACAAATGCAGTTTTATTAAAAAAAAAAAAAAAAAAAAAAAAAAAAAAAAAAAAAAAACCCAAATCCAATCTGAAAACCAAATTCTAAAAATCAATGATTTAATTTATTTAAAAAAAAACAGACCTGGTGACTCCTCTGTAGATAGAGCTGCGTCTGGTAGAGGCAGGGCTGGTCTGGTTCAGTGGTTTATCATCAGAAGGAGAAGATTTCTTAGCCCTTTTGGCTCGTTTAGGCCTTGGAGTCTCCGATTGAATAGGAGAGGAAGTAGAAGAAGAGACAGATGATGATGGAGAAGAAGAAGTACAAGTGGTTAAGGGCTTCTTCATTAAACTCTGAGAAATGAGCAAAAATGAAAAAAAAAAAAAAAAAAACAGATTTTTTGGAGTGTGATTTTTTTTTCAGAGGAATAGGAGAAGTGGTTTAACAAAAAAGAGGAAACGAGAAAGGGGAAGTTAAATAAACCCTGAGGAGGAAAGGGCTTTTGGGTTAATTACTAACTACGAGTTAAAAAAAATTGTGTAAGACCAAACACTTGGCCTTCTGTTGCAGCCATGCTACCAATAGCTTTACTCTCCACGCTGTCTTTTTTTTTTTTTTTTTGGTATTTTGTAATTTGAGTTGTACCTTTTATTTTTATACATTAACTTTTTGTACGTTTTATGTTTTGGAATTATTGGATATTTTTTTGCTCTATTTTTGGGAAAAAAAGTTGGAATGAAAATTATCTTAATTTGTTTTTTCTTGACATTCTATATTTGAAATTTTAGAATCTAAAGAGGTCGATGTTTTGGTTTTTAGAATAAAATTTGCATAACTCTTTTTTTATGTTTGGAAATGTATTTTTAATTTATTGTATATAGAAAGTTGACTAGTATTTTCCACTTTTACATTTGAATGTATGTGTTCCTAAAAATGTGTCAAATTTAGCTATTAAAACTCTAAATTTTTTGGTTAGCATTTCCATCTATAGTTTCCTTATACATTGAGGTTTTGGTCAACATATATATATTTAAATTAAAGAACTTTGGAAATCCAAAGTTCCTAACTAGTGGTACCTTATATATTTATTTATACTCCAAACAATTAAGTGAATTATTTTTCGTTCATACTCACATTATCTTATTGAACTTAACATTTGAAGATATTTTGGTTAAAATGATAAATCATATATTATTGAAACATAAGTTTTAAAATATTTTTAAAAATTCAGTGTTATTGGATTAATGACTTTAAAATGTACAATTAAATTCACTGTTATTGAAAACATTTTAAAAAATTGAATTTAAAAGTTTTATGTGAGATTTCAGATATCATTTTAAGAATTGGATTTCAGTTAAAAATACAAATATCAAAAGCTCATATATTTTTTGTGAGATTTCATATGATTTAATAACAAATTTCTAAATCATCAAAATTTATCAAAACTCATTAAAACTCAAATCACTACGAATTCTTCATGGATAGTATCTCTTTTTTTTTTAAATCCATAATTCAACAATCACTACAAAAAAATTGTTGGATGTTTAGCGGGTGGCAATCCAACGTCTATACTCTATAGTATAAAATATCTACTTAGAACACTTTTATTTTAGACGGTTTAATAGTTTATATAACAAAAGTAATATTCTATTACGCCGAATCTTTTACATTGTGATAAAATCGTATGATTTGTAAATATGAATAAATCAAACTATTGAAAATTCAAACTAAATTAAATATGAATTACAGATAAATTATTGATATTTAAGTATAAAATTTGTTATCAAATCAATTAAAGCATGGTTTAAAGACATTACTACTTATAAATGTAACTATACATTACAAAAAAAAAATCCTTGATAAAATAAATAAAAAGTAGTAATTACTTGTGTCCTTTGTAGGAGAGAGTTGTAATCGCTTTGATTTGCAGGGCGATTTTGAGACGATCATCTCGATTTCCTTGTATTGTCTAGACAAATGACCTTCGATGCTCCTCTACTTATTTATAAAAGTCATAATCATTTTATCTATAACTCTTACAGTGGTTTTAAGTTCTTGATGGTAGGTTACTTTCGTTTGTGTCTTCTTCTTCGGCCTTCCCAAAAGCAAGTGAAAATTTCGGCGAGTGAATGGTTTCAAAATCGATTATCCCTTATCCTTTGGGTGACAGTTTTTATATTCTATAGCATTAGTGTGTGGATTCCAGGGTTATCTCTGGATCAAACAATATGAAATATATGGGCTTAGACACCCAAATTTTTAAGACCAAATATTAGTAGCAAATAAGTCCTTAAGTTTTATAAAAATGCCCCCCAAATTTTGTTTTATTTTGTTTAGGGCCACCCCTAAGAATTTTCACCGAAAATAACCATCTTCCGCTAAATCTAACGATATGAACAATTACAAATGGTTTTAAAGGCAAATTGTGACGATATAGTGCTCTAGCAGCTCTACTTGTAGTGGTGGCTTTTATAACATTAATGTCAATGGTCATTCTTGTTTCATGTTAATGGATCAAAGAATTTGAATTTGAAATCAATAACGATGATGTGGTGATTCCAAATCGAATGGTACATCGGTCGGCGAATCAAATTGATGATAGCCAAGGATGACAATATCATGAGTTTGGGATTGTTTCTATATATATATATATATATATATATAGATATATTAGATTTGACAAACTGTCATCGAATAAAGCTTTTATTTTGAAAGAATGTATAAATTCACTTCTTCATTGATCATTATTAGAATTATGGTTGTACTTTAGTGAGGTTGGTCTTGCATAATGTTTGTTGTAAATGTATTCTTGTATCTGATTTAACATCAACATCAAGTAGACGGTTAAGAAAAAAAGAGAAAACACAAATAAAAGTTTTATATTTTTTCAGTAATGAAAACAGATAGTCTATGACTATGAGCCTATATATATAGCCCACTAAACCTCCTAAATACGCCTAAAATCGTCTAAATTCACATAGTAACAGACCGTCTACATCTGAACCGAACCAATTCATTCAAATTGGACAGCATTAAACCGAAATAAAACTTGGTTCTAGTTCACACCTTATTCCCCAAATCTTTATAAAAAAAAAACCTTGAAACCAAACTCAAATCAGACCTTACAAAAAAAAAACAGATGAGCCTAATTCTAAGTTAAACATTATCTCTTTTTTTGTGCCTTCCATTCCCCGAGTTAAAAATGTATCTATATCTAATATCTAATATGAACATCGAAAACTAATGAGATACTATAAATAATATATTATGCACTTTTCCAAGACTCTTCCACTTCAGTTGCGTCTTTCCAGTTTCTTCTTCCACAGACTACAGTCATTGTTTTTTGTGTCACTGAACTGATTTAGGTTATGCTTTTGCATTTCGTGGGAAACATGCTCTTCTTTTAGATTCTAGTTATAACTTTTTTCTTGTATAATCATATGTTTTTGCAGAGATGTCTTACGTAGCACCACATAAACGACATGCAAAAGTTGCACTGAAAGCATCCTCTGTTCCACAGTCTCATCATACAAAGCTCAATAAAAACAGCGGGAGTAAAAATACCAAGATAATCTACGCAAACGATTGCATTTCAAGGTGGTTTCTCGTTGGTTCACAGGAAGAAACCAAGTTTCAACTTGTTCCCGTTTCTTCAGAATGGAGAAGAGACGCAGAAGAAAAATCTTTGGTAATCCTAGTGAAGAGCCATTTCTTAAAACTGGAGTCTCCATGGTTATGTGCGGCAGAGAAGGTGGAGGAGGACCTTCTATTGGGATTTGGTAGAGCAAAGAAGACACTGCTACGTTATGGATCTGATGATGTCAAAGTCAGATTGATCGCTCGATTTGGGCATGTTGTTTTTCATGGGTAAAAGAAGACTTTTTTTTTTTTTTTTTGGTGAGGAGGGTAAAAAAAAAAAAAAAAAAAAAAAAAGACTTTTGACTTTCCTCACAAGTATTTTTACTAATTTTTTTTTTTCATACAGGCATAAAATTGTATTATATGGTGTAGGGTTAGTGATAAGCTTGTGTTTTGTCTAAGAGCATGGTAGTTACTGTATACGGTTTTTACTGTGTTGATAGTCCGGAAACTATAGTGGAGTCGGTTAGCTAGAAAGGTTAAAAAGAAGTTTAGGCATTGGTCTATGATCTTGGTTTAGGCTTTTCTCATTCAAGTCTCTTATATGTTGAGTAAATGAGTTTATTGGTTCCAGTCTTATAAAATTGGTGCAGTGTTAGTTCATCAGAAACTCTAAGCGATGGATCGTTAGCTATAAGCACACTGGGAAAATTGAAGAAATCATTTCACACAAATGTCCCAAAGTCTCTTACGTGGAAAACATTGAGTATGGAGTTGTACATAATATGGGATTCTCTGTTGAAGAAACCAAGGAGTTGTATCACGTGAAGGTGAATTTTGTTTTCTTTTTTCCCTTTCGTAATTAGATTCATGAATGTGTCTCTAATTTCATTTTGAAAATTTGAGGTTTGGTTTCTTGTTTCTTTAGGTATCAGACAGTACTCGTCCTGATGTTACTATCTCCTGTAAATGTATGGTGGACCAACAACATAAACGACTCAATTTTTACAAGGCAAGTCCTTTTAATTTCCTTCTCCTCTCTTCCCACGTTTTCAGAAAATCATATTGAAGCTTTTGTTTTCTTTTTATTCAGGCTGAGCTTAATGCTTTGAGGCACTTAATTCTTGACGTCTCATGCCTTGATCAAGATCTTGACATGAGGTTGTTGGTTGACTCAAAAAGCACATTAACCAATCTCTCAGTAAGTTGGCTTTTGTCTATTCCAAGAAAATGAGATGAGGAATATTAAACAAGTAATATATATATAGATTTAAATGTGAAAACATGGTTCTATGATTGTAATATAAGCCAGGAGAAGGAGATTAAGAATCTTAAGGAGCTGACAGATTCAGCATTGATTGATCCAAACGTGAAAGGTGGATTAAAGTGGGCACTTGGGAAATCTTCTTGCGCGGATCGATATAGAGTTTGTGGCGTTTGGCATATCATAACAACAACATACAGAACCCCGACACTGAGACTTCAAACCCGAGAGGCTGATCGATATGATATCAGAACTGGAAATGGAGTAACCTCAAGGGAAGTGTATCTCAAATTAAAAGCCTTAAGCACTAAACTACTAAAGGTATAACATTTTCTTTTTTTAAAAAGATATCATGCTTCTTGAATTGTAGTGATGGTCGACAAGTGACAATAGTTTTGTTTATAAAATTTCAGGAGGAAAATGTGGAGAGGAAGTATGTTTCAGACATGCTGAAAGATTGTCTGAAAACAGTGTGGGATTACTTTTTGAAAGCAGTTTAGTTTGTAGTCACTTTGTTTTTGGTGTGTTTCCACCAAAACTTTGCTGCTTTCTACACATCTTTTGGATTGGTATAAAAATATTATGGTTTAGATTTTCAACTTTGTTTGCGTGTACGGTTTGATCAATTCTCAGGTGAGGTTTCCGTATTTAGCAAATACAGAATATGCGATTAATGAGTTTACCCATAAGACATCCAAAAAGGGAACTGATGATTTTTCTACTCATTTGCGTTTCACAAACTTCAACATAACGTTTTCAAAAAAATTATACTACAAATCAAGGAATAAGAGATACAATAAAATAAAAAATCTTTTAATCAAAATTAAGCTTCGTGGTTATTTTAATTCCATTTTATCCTTAAAAAAAAACAAAAAAAAAATCAGGATAAATAAAGTAATGTTATATCTGGTTCAGATTAATAAAAGTTTAGATGTGTTAAAAAAAAATAAAAATAAAAATAATATATCGTCTCCGGCTAAGAATACTTAGTCGTTAGAAGATATCATCTATAGGAGGATTCTACAGAATTGGAGCCTAATCCTCAAATCTTCATCACCAAGCCAAGTCTCAAGGTACTCTCTCTTCTCGTCTAGCTCATGATTGTTCTTCTGCTGCTTCAACTGCTCACCGTTGTTTGATTTCTCCTTCAATTTCCTTCTTCTCCGTTCATATATTGCTTGTTGTCTCTATGCTTTTTGTCTGCCGGAACTAGATAGCGCCGATCTTTAAAATCTCGTCGGTTTAAACGCAATCGATGCAATCAGAACACGTTTTCCGATTCGAAATTGCTGCTCTTCGGTGGTAATCTTCTCAATTATAGATCGCTCATCTATACGAACAGTAAATTACTCTCCTGATTTTACGATGATTTTAGAGTTCCTGCTCTGGGTGATTTAGGGTTTTGTTTGATTTACGTAATGATCTATACTTGAAATTGTTTTCCCCATATTTATCTGGATTATGATTCCATATTTGGTATTGCATTTTCCAGATCTGATTGTAGTTTGGTTGACTTCTTCTTCAGAGGCTTCACGAGTTCAATAAAAATGAGTCAGAAGGGTTTGATTTATAGCTTTGTTGCTAAAGGAACCGTCGTTTTAGCGGAGCATACTCCTTATTCCGGCAACTTTAGCACCATTGCTGTTCAATGTCTGCAGAAGCTTCCTACTAATAGCAGCAAGTATACTTACTCTTGCGATGGTCACACTTTCAATTTCCTTGTTGATAATGGTTTTGGTGAGTAATCTAAGCTTTTTTTTCTTAATTCAATGCTTGTTAGTTAGTTAAAGCTTTTTTTTTTTAATCTTCTGGTTTCATGATGCTTTTGTGATTGTGTGTGTATGTATAGTGTTTCTTGTGGTTGCTGATGAGTCCACGGGAAGAAGTGTTCCTTTTGTGTTCCTGGAACGTGTTAAGGAAGACTTTAAGAAGCGGTATGAGGCGAGTATAAAGAATGATGAGCGGCATCCTCTTGAAGATGATGACGAAGATGATGATTTGTTTGGAGACCGGTTTAGCATTGCATACAATCTTGACAGGGAGTTCGGGTCTGTCTCTTAGCCATAACTATCTGATTTCAGTTATTGTTTCGTATTGCAAACGTTTTCTGAATCTTTTCTTTCCCTTCTGATAGGCCCATTCTTAAGGAGCATATGCAGTATTGTATGAGCCATCCTGAAGAGATGAGCAAACTTTCAAAGTTGAAGGCCCAAATAACTGAGGTCAAGGGGATCATGATGGACAACATTGAGAAGGTATGCTTTTATAGTTATACGAAAAAATTACCAAGGTGGTAACATTTTTAACATATAGTATATATCACACGTTATTTGCAATAAAAAAAAGGACTATAGGAAAGGATACTGAACAACTCACAACTTCTGGAAAAGCTGTTTGACACCTAATAAATGGATTTACTTTCATGGTAGTTTTACTGGATAAAAGTATCAATTGCTTTTTTCACAATCAGACTTTCATTAATTAAAATGTCTGCAAATTACTCTGTGTTATCTTTGTAGACCTCTGTCAATGTTTAAAACTGTGACATATTTGGCTTGAGTATCTAATTCTGTTGGAAATTAAGAAGTTGCATGCAGCTTGAGTATCTTTCCAGACCCCTGTTACGCCTTTTGACTGGCTCATTTTCATATACATCGGTGTAATAATTTACTGAGTAAGTCTAATTAGGATAAACATAGCATTAGCTCCCTGCTTCTCATTATAGGAATCGATTGTGCTATAGTCATGATCCAAGCCACAATATATCATCCAAGTTATTATATGGATTATGTTTCTATTTCCCTCAAATATGTTATAAACAAAGTAACTGCAAGTAATTTACGAACAAAATGCAGTTTTTGTTTGTTTGTCATAGTATCTCCAACAGAAGATTGGTTTCTCCCCTTTTTGTGACGATTCTGTTGTTGATGTATAACAGGTTCTGGACAGAGGAGAGAAGATCGAACTCCTGGTTGACAAAACCGAAAACCTACAGTTCCAGGCGGATAGCTTCCAGAGACAAGGGAGGCAGTTAAGAAGGAAGATGTGGTTACAGAGTCTGCAGATGAAGCTGATGGTGGGAGGTGCTGTTTTCTCCTTTATTCTCATCGTTTGGGTTGTTGCTTGTGGCGGTTTTAAATGCTCATCATGATGTTTCACTTCCTTTTGTATCTGTTTGTTTACGTATTAAACGCATGCTCAAGTTTGTACATGGAGGAACTTATAACAACATCATCGTCATCATCCCCACATGCTATCTATAATGCTATATATATAAATGAAAAAAAAGAAAAAAAAAAACTATTTGTTTTCATGTTGGCGTGTCTGTTCTTTTCTATGAGCTCAGCAATTTCTTTATGTCGATCTTCAAGATTCGTATGCTCTTGTCATATAGTTTTAATACTCAATTCAGTTTCTGCATTTATCAGTGAAAATTGTTTTTGCATTTGCATAAATTCACGAGAGTGGTTTATTACTTCTTTGATAAGTTTTGGAATCTATCTGTACGTAGTAGGTTTATAGTTCCCCCAGTGATTGATCAAATACCTTTAATGTTTGTTGGTCCTGAACCATATCGTCTTTCTAGACAATCATTCCGAAACAATTATACATTTTAATGATCCTGGACCCGTACAATTAAAACAGGATCAAACATGTCAATGTGTTATTTTCTCATTGATTTGGTAGTTGATGTTGTATGTCATTCAATAAATGGTTTTGATATACAAGTCTAAATAATGAGTTGTGTAATGAATGATATTAATTAGTTTTGATTCACAAACTAATATTAATTCTTAGAAAGAAAGAAAGAAAAATTGATAATCCAAAGCATATAAAGAATGTTCTCATATGTGGCTTTAAACTCTGTGGATGATGAAGCAAAGAGGAAAGGTGAAGCGTAAAGGGGGAGTTAAGTAGGGGCAAATCACATGGGAGGAAAATAAAAAGTAGACGAAGTCATTCTTCGTGTCTGTCTGCTACTTGTTTCTACCATTTCTCTTGATTTCTCACTAATAAAGCGGATATGGAATAATTCATAAAGGAGTATTTATATCTTTTAAATTAGCCCCACATCTCTATATATCTCTAATACTTATCGTATACTTTGCATGGTATATAGATTTCATGTACAACTAAGCAAAATAAGTTGAAAATGACGACTTTGGAGCAGAGAGCGTCTATCCAAACTTTAGGTGGGTAGTCACTTAGATTAACTTTCTAGTGCCATTTGAAATCAAGTTAATACAATAAAAAATTTATAGTATTCTGAAGATGAAATACGCAGCAGGAAGAAAGATGAGAATGTCTTACTTGTTACTGCAAACTAATTTTTGTGAACATAATGATTAAGTTGATTGATTAAAAAAAACACAAATCAAATGAGTATATTGTTGACATTATGATGACAATCAAACCTAAATATATAAAACTACCAAAATAGTCCAACTTGCTTATTGCCTAGTGGTAGTTAACTTTGGGCAAGACGTAAACAGTAAACTCGCTTCCCCTTGGATTCAATTCCTAACAAAGATCATATGCATGTTAGGAAGCAGGGGCTAGAACCATCTGTGTTTAGGGTGGTTATGTTGTGTGGTTTTTGTAAAGTAAGTTGAACCAAATCCATCCAGTTTACTGTCACGGATTAGTTAAGAATCTGGTGGGCCAAACTTTCTCTGTCGGGCTGGCTCACCCCTACAATGAATCGGATTATTTAAGTTGGCCGTTGGTTGGACCGAGTTCTAATCCTAGACCCCCCGGATCAGGATCACTCGATGTTATCAAAAAGGAAAGAAAACTACCAAAAGAAGTTGTGTGGGAGCTAGGGCCTAGGAGGATGAATGAAGTATGAATATAGTTGAAATACTCGGTTTCACAATTATGCATCGTTCCTAAGACATGAGAGTGAATGAGTGATTGTATGAAAGAAATATAAAAACTCTTTAAAGTTATCATTATCTCGATGCTTTGAATAGTTAATGACAAGTATCACTATAATGACTTTCAAGTAAAGTGAAAAGTGAGTTTAATCCATTAAAAAGAGAAATGTCTAATTCTCTAAATGATAATTTTGAGACCTGTGTTGCACTGAACATAATAAAAGAATTTAGAAAATTATAAATATGGTTGAGTAATTATAAATATGTGTTCACTGCATTGTTGAGATGTCGCATTAATTTTAGAGATCCTGCAAAATTGATAAGTAGATATAAGATGCCATTTTGAATTAATTACGCCGAGATTTTTTTATCGACTATAAAAAGAAAATTTGGTGGCGTATTCACTCACGAAATCTCAACATTTTTTTTTTTTCCTTTCCTCTTATCTTCATTCTCATTTAGTGAGTGTACGACTCAACATAAAGGCAGACATTCATTTCTCTATTGTGTATTATAGAAGCTAATTCAATATTCAAATCAAAATAAATTTTAAAATAATCGTATAAAAAATAACATATCTCATGTATATATGTATAGTCACGACTCACGACGACTATGACATGACAGTGATCCAGCAAAGTCCCAAATAGTCAACAAATCTCAATTTTCATTTATTCATTTTTTTTTTTGGAAGAAAACAAAAAATTTGATAATCCAATTTTGGGAAACACTTTAATGGGAGAAGAAAGAAAAATTCTAAATATTAATGCTCCAAAGCAAGCTTTTGACGTTTTGATAATGGCGTGACACCTTTCTTTTTTTGTTTTCTCTCAACAAACAAACGCGCCTCAAATCTCTCACTTCAATTTCTTGCAACTCACTCCTTTTCATCTTCTTCTTCTTCGTCTCTCTCTGTCGAATCTAGATTCTAGATTTCATTCACAAGTTATGGGAAGCTGCTTCTCGAGCTCAACTAAATCGACGGCTGAGATCTCACCGTTTGACCTCGTCGTCAAACCTCCTTCCGCCGTCGCTGCACCAACTCGCGTTTCCGCCGCTCGACTCCCCACGGCTTCAGCCACCGCAACGGCAACGGAAACGCCGAGCTTCGCACCAACAGTGAGATTGTACGGACCGTCTAACAGTCTGGTGACTTCGTATCTCCGTTTCGCTCTTCTTCACAAGAAAGTTCCTCTCCGTTTCGTTCCATCGGAAGACCAAAAACCGACGATTCAAGTCGGATCGGAGACGGTATCAGGATCTCAAGAGGTTCTTCTCCGTTACATTGAAGACAAGTTTCCAGAGCCGAGGCTGATGATTTGGAAGTTTAATCTAGAAGGATTCGACGAAGCGACACCATTGATAGTGAAGACGATTTGGCTACAGCACAGGAGCATGCTATGGCATATCGAGAGGATGTTGAGATGGTCGGAGGATCTGGCGGCGCGTGGAGGTAAAAGAGCAGTGGATCCGTCGGTGGGAACACCGAAGATGGAAATAAGGAAATTCGCAAAGAGCTATACACAGTTACAAGAGCTTATGGTTGAACATGCTCAAATGGAAGAGAGAATCTTGTTCCCTGTTCTCGAATCTGTTGATCGAGGTAAAGCATAGAGTTTGATTCCCACACGAAACTTGATTTTTTTGGACTTCATTTTTGTTTTAACTCTGCAAAATCTGAGTTTTTTTTTTTTTGTGTGTGTGTGTGTGTAGGGATGTGTAAAAGTGCAAATGAGGAACATGGGAGAGAATTACCAATGATGAATGGAATCAAAGAAGATATCAAATCAATTGGAGTTTTGGATTTGGGAATCTGTTCTGAAGCTCTCTCTAGTCTTGCTTCTCGTTTCAAATCATTGCAGGTAGATTTTAAACATTAACACAAGAGTCTTTAAATAGTGTTTGTGATGATTGAGCTTTGAGCATAGTGTTTGTGTTCTAAAACGCAGATGATGTGTAAAGCACATTTTGAAGAGGAAGAGAAAGATTTATTGCCAATGGTGGAAGCTGCAGAGATGGGGAAAGAGAAGCAGAAGAAACTGATGAATCAAAGCTTGGAAGTTATGAGAGGGACTCATACTAATTCGTTTGATTTCCTTCTCCAAGGTCTCACTCCTCAAGAAGCTATGCAGTATATTGACTTGCTCATGAAATTTGGTGATCCTGATCTTATCTCATCTTTTCTCTCCTCTGACATTGTTGATGACTGATCCTTTTCTTCTTCTTCTTCTGGGCTCACTTTGTGAAAAACTGTTGTTGTTGTGAATTTTGTGTATATAGGAGTCGTCAGATTGTCGATCAGGTGTTGTTATGTTTTCCTCATTCTTTTAGTTAGTTAAAAACATAAATGTTATATAGAAGTCATTAGAAACGCAGATGATGTTTCTAGGATGGCTACACATTTGAGTTTTCAACAAAGTTATTTCTATTTTTCTGTTTCAGAGTATATAAATTGCTTGTCAATTATTCTTTATACCTGTCTTATGCCTTTAGACTTGAACACTGACAAAACAAGGTAACAGAAAAAGTAGAGAAGACTTGAAACGTAAACTAACTGAAAAAAGCTGAAACAGAAGAGGAAAAGCTGGTTTAAAGCATATTTACACGATTCAGAGGATCACTACAAAAACTACTTTGGCGGCCACATATATTAAGACCGGTCGTATTGCCAAAACTAACGACTCGCCTTTAAACTCTCTCTTTTCTCGTTTTCTCCTTTTATAATTTAAAATCATTTCTTCTTTATGAATTTAAAAGATTGATAGCAAAAGAAATGGAGAACAAAAAAAGAGAGTGGATGTAACCTTTTATGTGTTTGGAACGTCAAAATTGTTGGGGTTCTCCTGAATCGAACTGAATAAATATGTACACATTCTTGGGTTTTTTTGGCCATTTTACCCATTGAGCTTAGCTAAGAACTGGTTAAGGTTATACTCTTCTGTGTACTGTGATTGATCCCACAGTTCCTCTAAGTTTCCTAGAATTGCCTTCAGTCCTTTTCCAGTTCCACTAGTCTGATCACTATCCTCTGATCCCTTCTTCGAAGACGCACCACCCTATACAGTAAACCGATTATTGAGGATACTACACCTTATCTGCTTCTTTAGTTAGAGACTTGCTATTAAAATATAATAAATTATTACCTTTTTCGAAGTTTCAGCTGAAGCAAATAAGTCAAGCAACTGATCAGTGTTCATTGTCTTCATACTTGCATTCTCAGCATTGATTACCGTATTGGCAACCGACACTTTAAATCTTTGAAGACTCATCACTTTCTCTTCAAGTGTGCCACGCATTATGAGACGGTGTACATTTACAACTCTCTTCTGCCCCAATCTATGTGCTCTGTCCATCGCCTGTCATATTTATGTTCACCTCTATATTAATAATAATCCATCTAAATGTCTGCCTGATACCCTTTTAAGTCCTTCCAATATAAAATGGAAGAGATGAAAGAACTCTTCTTGCAAAGTGAAATCCGATTCGTTACATGGACGAAAGCCAAAGAAAAATCAAAACCATTTACCTGATGATCACGCATTGGATTCCAATCGTGCTCCATAAATACAAGGGTGTCAGCAGAGGTCAGGTTCAACCCAAGCCCGCCAACTGAAGGAGCAGAAAGAAGTTATTTCACTTATAACTTGGTCACAAGATCTATACCAAAAATAGCAGAATCTCAATGCTGAGTGGAAAAAGCATACCATGTGTTGTCAGGAGCAGAACATCAATTGTAGGATCTGAATTAAAAGCCTTCACAATCTCAAACCTTTTCTCCGGTACAACTGAACCATCCAGTCGCATGTAGGTGACACTGCTTTCAAGAATAAGGTTAAACAGATAAGCAACATATTGAAGAAGCTAGTTTGAAGGATAGAAGAAGGGACCTGGGAATCCCAACAAACAAGCTAAAGCACAAATCAACTTAAACGAAAAAGGCTGATCACTTCAAAACTTTTCAAGTTAGAAATTAGGAGCCACATTATTAGTACATAGTCCAATAGAAAAAGCGTAAATTCACAAGTTGAACTCGCCTTTTCATGTGGGCTTGAAACAAATCCTTTTCAATGATGTCCAGCAAAGCCTGCATATATTTACATGGTTAGATCTTGGAAAATCTTGCAAGGAAAAAACATGACGGGAAAATGGAAGAAATTAGATATGCAAGAGTAATCGATATGTGATTACTTTGTGTTGAGCAAATATCAGAACTCTGTGCTGGCCTACACTAAGAGTGCCATCTGAACTAGAAGCATCAGAACCTATTCCACATTCTTCTAAAATTTCCTGAAGGGCAACAAGCTTTGGAGAGTGTTGAACTTTATGAAGCTCAGTGATAATGTCGGAACATCCATTTATCATTGCTGACAGTTCAGAAGCCACCGGCTCTGTAACCTTATCGCCAAGAACAAGAAGCGGATGACTGCAGAGCTTAAGCAGGTACTGCAGTGCCTGGAAAATCAAAACCAATACATAAATCAGTCTCCCCATATTGTACATGTGATAGGTGGGAGTGAATAAATATTGCTGTTGCATTCAATGCAGCAAACAATATTATACCTGGAACACGTGTGTGGATGCTTTTGTTGGCGCAACATCCGCGTTTGTGGTATCTGTTGATCCATCCACTTTTATGATACTAGATATTTCTTGCTTAGCATGTGAACCAGAAAATTGCTCATAAAGCTTCAACTGGACAGGAGTAAGGTCACAGTATCTGTCCTGAATGATTTTTTCTGGCAAATCGGAGAGGACTTCCTCTTTCGTACGCCGCAGTAAGAATGGCATAACCTACATGATACAAAGATATTATCAGGTAATGATGTTACAATGAAGTTCTCAATAATTGCGACAAATAATAAAAAGTAAAAAGCTGGAAAAGATAAACAACATCACCTGCTTATGGAGTGCTTCCATCGCTAGTACACCCGCTTCAGCATCCTTAGCAGAGCATTTAGGATCTCTAGCTGCCAGCAACGGTTTCCCATAAGATGCTTGAAACTGCCCAATAAAGAAACACATTTCTCGTTTATGACTACAAAGAATATCCAATAATACTTCTTCAAAGTAAACTTTCAAAAGCGACCTAAAAAATTGGTAAGATTCAAACGCATGAAATCAGGGAATATGAATAAGCGCCACCTGTCTCTCTGTCCCAAGAAATCCGGGCATCAAAAAGTCAAAAAGGGACCACAGCTCCATGATATTATTCTGCAAAAAAGAATACAATATCACTCAGAAGATAAAAGCACCTGTATTAAACTTTCTGGGAAGTTTAGACTCCTATGTAACCTGTATTGGCGTGCCACTAAGGATAAGCCGGTGCTGGGCCTTCAATTGTTTCACTGCTGAAGTAATTTTTGATTTAGCATTCTTAATAATATGCCCCTCATCCAGGATACAATAGTTCCATGAGAACTGTGTCAGATACTCAACATCCTTGCGGACCACATCATAAGATGTTATAATGACATTGTGGTTATTGAACTGTTCACGGAGAGAAACGCGGTCTTGAGCAGAGCCAACATACTGCAACACGCTTAGCAGAGAAAGGTCGATAAACTTCTCAATTTCAAATGCCCAATGGCCAACTAACGTTGAAGGGCAAACAATTATAGATGGGAAAACATCTGGTATATCTGTTGAACCACGACGTTCTGCTGCATCTGATGCCACAATTGCAGATGCTTGGAGCGTCTTACCAAGCCCCATATCATCGCAGAGAATCCCATGGAGCTTGAAACGTTTCAGGAATCCTAACCAATTGATTCCTTCTTGTTGATACCTGAAATCAGAAAACTGATAAACATTCGAGGATAATATTTCAAAAGCAATACAGTTCCCTCTCTATTCAATTCAACAATATAGAAAATAAAAATACATTATGGAATTCGCATAATCCTATCAATCAAGAACCAAGCACAAGACCAGTTTTACCAAATTCAACCCATGCTTAACCCAACAATAGGTTTAACCATGCTTAAATTCTACCCATGTCCTACCATAGCAAACTAACCAAACCATCAATTTTGTACAGATGCAACTGAGAAAACCAAGGCAAAAAAGGGAAATATTGCCAATGAAACGACCAAATCAGAATTAAAAAAACAGAGAAACCTTGAATGACAGAAACACTCAGAACATAAAAAAAGATTTCATTTAAAATGGACTATGAGAATTACCTTCTCAATGTAACTTTTAACTCAGTGCAAAGCTTGTAATCATCTATATGGGAGTTGTCAAGTAGCTGCTCCAAAAATTTTGCGTCCTCAGCATTGCTAGATAGATCTTTGCTCAACCCTACAGGAGGGGGAACCCCACGTGCTAATGGAAGCATAGGTACAAGGGCCGCAAAGCTACGTGTCACGCTCTGCCTGACTGAACTGTCAACATCGCTCATGCATCTCAGGAGGGGAACAACCAATAAAGGAGAATAAGGTACCAGTTCGACACCTAAGCCTTGAACAAGCAAACCAATAAGCATTCCTGCGCCTTGTCTGGCATTAATGCATGTCGAATCTCCCAACATTGGAATAGCATTTTCCACTACTGCTGCCATGACATTTGTTTTCATTGATTTGGCCATTGTCATAACACATCTAGAAGCAGCCAATCTAACAGCCACATGGGAATGCCGAACACATTTGAAAATACAAGGCAGGAGACTTAGTAGTCTAGGTTTCAGTGTTTCTTCTATCACTGGTGCTATTGAACGTACCACCTGGAAAACATAGAAAATAAAAGTATATTGAGTTAAGGCTCTGCATATTCAATATTAAGGTTGAATTAATGGATGTATGCTGGCGAATCCATAGAACCAAACCTTCAAATAAATCAAGCACAACATCACCTACTGACTTAATCTTTCATTATAGGGATTGTCATGCAAGCTATGTTCACACATTTCCATGTAACATCCTATAAAGCAAACAAATGCCCTTCTTTGTGAAAGTATTACAGAAATAAACAGGAATGTTTCCAGCTTTAGAGTTGAAGAGGACTCTTTAAATAGTGCATCACATCACTCCCTTTACCGTGTCTGTATAAGGAATGTAGAATAGCCAATCCCTAAACTATTTACTTTAGAATTGCTAAAAATCCAAACATCTACCAACTGACAGATCTCACTAACTAGTGAATTTGCTATGCAAACTGTTCTCATACCCTTCTAGTGTTCACCCTATCAATGGTCAGTATACAGAAACAGTTTCTAAGACTGCTAGTTTCGGAGTTGAAAACATGTTAATCAGAAGTACTCGTCCCGGTTATATAAACCAGACTCTGGGGCATAAATTTGGTACAAGAAAATGCAAAAAAAATCATAACTATGCAAAAACACTTCACTGGGTATACCTGGATGTTGTTTATCAAAACCTGTGGATCTGAAATAGATTCTAATTTATGGTCAATATTCTGTTGATCTGCAGGAATTCCAGGAACAAGAACCTCAGTGAGGGACTCCCACAATTTTGGGAGCTTGTCAAACAAGGAACCACCAAATTTCACGCTTAAATGCTTCAATGCAAGCTCAGATCCTCTTCTGGTGATAAACCCCTCAACTTTAGACCTATCTTCGCCACCAGACAACACGACTTTTGCCTTTTGTTTTCCTGCATTACTCCGCGAGGACACGAAATCCAGATCATCAACAATATCCATAGAGCTAATGATGCTAGCTTGAGGTGTTTCGCTAGGATCCATGCACGTCAAGCTACATATATTCTTGATTAACTTGTCATTGGGGCTTGGCTTCCGATCTACGCAGTAAGCAATAAGCTCTGCAAGAGCCTCAGCAGCTTTCTGCTGTAGTATTTGTTCCTTGAAACAGTACAAAGTCAGTGCTCAGTTCACTGTACATGAAAACAAACATTTAATTTCAATTAATACCTGCTCTCTTTTGATTGAAGCCATCAGCGGCAAGATTATTGGATTAAGTCTAGAGGGAAATTCTGACATCCAAACAACTGCAGCAGCGATCAGGGAGGTGACTGTTATGTGTAGATTACTCTGCATGAAAATAAGTCCAGAAAAAGGTTTTAACAGGTTCAATCTCAAAAAAGGAGACATTAAGTTTCTATGACCTATGATAATCTAGCAGACCAAAGATTTGTAACAGCACATGAAAGATATCAAAATAGATTCCAATGTACCTGGACACATTTTAAATAACCAGCAGTAGTTAAGAGTTGTTGCCTAGATGACTCCACATCTTCGAAAACTTGCTTCTCTATGGATTCATTTGCAGCAATTTCTTTATTCCACAAAGCTAGCGTTGATGCAAATTCAATTGCCTCATCAGCACTCCCGCTCTCCACATTGAGTTTAGTCACTGATAATAACTTATCAAAATAATGGCAGGTTTCAACTGTATGTAATAACTGAGAAGCTTCATTCCTCATTTTAGTGTATGTTCTTGAGAGCTCAGCATAAGGAAGAAGTACATCTTTAGTGGGGAAAGCAGGGTCTGAGCAAGATAACAAATCTAGCAGCCATTTTTTAAGAGGACTAGGGAAACAAGGCAAACTTCCACTTCCATCAGAAGGGACCTTACATTTAATTTCTCTGAACCAAGAGATAAGAACAATGGACGCAACCTGCAAAGCCAGCAGTTTAGTCCAAAACATGAAGCAGACGTCTAGTGAGAGAGAGGGAGAGAGAGCATACCTGTCGCTGAACACCAGATAAAGAAGTAAGAGTACTACTCAGTGGATCAACCACAAACTGCATTGAGCCCTCACTCAACCGTGATGCCAGGGTACCTAGCGCAGATGCTGTAACTACCCGGGTGCGGGTCACTGACATCTCCATATCAGAGCCAACGATGATTTTAGTAGACCTGGCAGAAGCATCTTCATTTTTTTCGAGGGGAGCAGAACTTCTTGCATAATCAAAGCCCATAATGCTGGAAGCTTCGTTCTCAAGTTTGACAGCTTTCATCTTAGCAGCAGCTTTGAAATGACTCTTACGAGGGGGAGCTACTGGCCAAAACATTTTTGTAGCATCCAATGTTGAACCATAAGGAGTAGCTGCAAGTTCTATCCACGAAGCCATATATGAATTTGCAGCTTCTTCTAAATCTTCCACTGGGCACTGATAAGAAGAGAAATGAGAAATGATCTAGGTCCAAATATGAGAAAATTGGGCTGTTTTAAACACTTAACCTCAAGAAAACGAAAAAATAGTAACAATAACACATTGTATCTACCAGTAACATGATCTCACGACATCCGACATGTACCTTTCTGCCATTATGCGCTTTGGTTATTAGGTAAAATTTAGAAAACAGAAAGACATCCAGCTACTAATAAACGAAAAGGATTCAGATCCAAATACGTTTTCCAACCAAGAGCGAAGATCACTTAATTCAAAGGGTGGAGGAAAAAAACACAGAGAAAAGAATTAAAAGTGTTTTGAGAAAAAAACAACATTCCATTACTAAGTACCTGAACCAATAGCCTCCACACTCTCTCCGAACACTCCAGAATCTCCTCAGTTGATTCAAGCAAAAGATTCTGAAAGACAATTCTCAGGGTATCCGCTAAAATAGAAGATGGCCAAAAAGAGCTTTTAGACTGCTCAGAAATGTTCTTTCTGCATCCAGCTTCAAGAAGTCGTTCCTGCCAGGTGAAAAATAGGAACTAGTGTTAAGCATATGAAAGGAACATGTAAGTAATTTGTATTCTGAAGTAAGCAAAAGGGATTTACATCTGTTAAATTTAATAGGCCAGTGAAATTCAAGGCACAAGATACACGTAAATCATGCAAGCGGCAACAAACATAGGCAGCACGCACCGCAAGAGATTCTATTGTAGAAAAAAAAATAGAAACCTACCAGAGTTCGAATAGCGGAAAATCGAACTGATGTGATGTCATGCCTCGTAAATGGCCACAACCTAGGGGCTAAACCTGACAATGCATAAGGGCTTTCCTTGACATCTTTTCTTTCTCCAATATTCTCGACACGAACCATTTCATTGAGGTCAATATTTTGTTCCTCCCCCACTGATAATTCCTCATGCATCACCAGGGTCATGTCATCTTGAGAATAGATTTCTGCCAAAAGGTTCATGACACTGCAAGAAATATTTTACTAGTTCAAAATTGATCTTTTGCAGAAAACTTCCAATACCAAGAAAAGTAGGATTTTAACCATATATGGAGAGTGAAAAGGGTAGCATGTAATTTTACACTTGCTTACCTGCTGGTGGATGGACTTAAGTCATCCAACTCAAGCAAAATATCCCACAGTAGCATGACAATGGAATGTAATGTCTGTCCTCTCAAAGAGACAATAGCCGCTGCTGCCGGTATAAGAGCATCAGCGGCAACCGCTCGTACATCATCATCAGAATCCTCCAATCCTGCTTTACACGCCGGAAGAATATAGCCAAGCAAATCTTGGAGCATTTCCTGCAAACAAAGAATAATTAGGGTGAGTAAGAAAAGAAAGCAAACACTGAACATGCATCTCTACAAACAAAGACCGGTTCAAGAAGTCAAGTGAGCTACACAGAGGCTTAGACAACTAAAAAATACTACCTATATCATGATAGAAAAATGAAAAGTCCTCCGTACATGGAAAACGGTAAAACAAGACTGTAAATATGTTCTTTTCAGGTTTTCAAAACATGTGCTAACTTAATAAAATTAGCTCCCATGTGCTGGAGTTTACCTGTCGCACAGCAACCAAATACTTAATGCCCAAAAGACTTCCATGACGAATTTCCCATTCAGGCCGGCGCTGAACAAATGAAAATGATTAAGATTACCAAACCGTTTTATAATTTCTATTTTCTAGAGACCGCATCAAATTTCTTAGTTTTGAGTAAGTTCAAAAAGGTATGACAAAACTTTACCTGCATCTGAAGCAAGATATTTAAAGTCTCATAAATCAACGCGGGACTCATGTATTTGAAAGTAGCACCAAGTGCTTGGGCACAAGCTTCCCGCACAGGAGCTACTACCTGATCAGAAATGTAATCCCCAAATCTGCAACAGAGAAAAATATGACCAAAACTAAGAAATGACCAACCAGAACTCCACTAATATAGGAAGCTTAATAAACAATTGTGCTATCATAGGTCTTATGAAGCAGAAACAGTTAAAACTGGAAAAGAAAATCTAGAACAAAGTATCAAAGTCTTACCGGTCGAGTGACAGTACACATAAAAAACGAACGGTGCAATCCTGGAGAAATTCAAAATTTTTTATCCACGAATGCCTAGCTTGTTGAACCAAATCCAACACTTCAAGATTTTCTTCCTGACGCTTAGGTATAACTGGTTCCTTAATCAAACTCTTATCTTCAAAATGATTGCTAACCTCTGTCACATGGTTCATTTCAGAGCCATCAATAGAAGACTGAAGTTCCACTTTCGTAATACTGGAGTCAATTTGACCATTGACCTTCACTGGTGGCAGTAACAACTCAGTATCTTCATCTTTAACATTAACGTCATAGTCACCTCCTATAACTTCCAAACCACTATTATCAACAAATGATTTTGATGGATCCTCAGTCTTAGGTCTTTTCCGAAGTGGCTCCAGCTCATTTTCTGGAAATTGCATATTCAAGTCGATTTCTCTCTCGTCTGTTACTTTATTCAAGACTTCTTTCAACTCAAACCCATTATCCGAGCTAAACTCTGCTGTTGACACTCCAGCAGAACCACCATGATGCATTAAAATTTCTCTGAGAGCCATTACACTTCCGTGACGGATCTCCCATGCTGACCACATTATTAGATTAATAGTCAGCTTCTCAATAAGTGAAAAGAAAAGCAAAATGTATAGGGCACAAGTACATGAACCATACCAGGGTCAAACATGTCAAGAATAAGTTGCTCAACAAAAGTGTGGAAAGGCCATCTTCCATCCCCATCAGGCTCAATATCTTCTTCATTAACAACGTCCATCTAAGAAATGCCAAGTAACATATACAGAAGAAACAAGACAGTGAGAAATGTGGTCTGCCGAAATCAATAAGTGCCTAGAATTTTAATAAGCAAGGAAAATTCCTAATGCAGCTTTAATTATTGCAAAAACAAAGCCTGACAACTGCAATTCCATTTCAATAAAGTGTGTGCCTACGTGTGGACTATACATTCGTAAGAGATTAGACACCAAAGAGAGAGTAGTATAGGTCAAAGTTGAATCCAAGGATAGCATATCAATGAACTACTACTGAGAATTCAAGTTGGCTGTATGTTCAATACTAAAACTCTACAACTCACATTATGCAAGCTGGTTATCTATCATTATGAGTAAGCATTATTCAAATACCTTGTTTGAGTCCAATGAGTCGGACAAAATTCTTTTTGAGGTTGAGGCAACATGAGACGATGCCATCTCAACATCTGCTCCTTCACAGCTACCTTTCGCTTGATCTTTTGAGCTTATTTTTGCTTTTCGTTTCAGTAGATTCAGTTCCCTTGCGCTTGGCCTCTTAGAATTGACACGGGGAACCATTCTTGAAACATATTGTTGAATATGATGCGGAGAATAGTTTGTGTATAATCTATTTCCAACCCCATTTGCATGAACACTGGACTTCTGCTCGATAAGATCCTCATCTCTAATCATTTCATTAACATCCATAAACTGTTCGCACATGTCCAAACCTGTTCCATAGATTTTCAGAAGTCTGTTCAATAGATGCATCAATCAGGTAAAACAAACGATATTTAGATCATACAGGGCCAACTTTACAAAGAATGATTAGAACCAATAGTAGTAATATTATAGACTTAGAAGAATCTGTTTATGCATATACTGGTTATTTAAAATATATATGTATGATCTAGCTTGGTACATCACCTAGCCGTCGCCGGAGATTTTTTTTCTGACGGGCCACTCGATCCCTTGGATTTTTGGAATTGTCATTCAAAATGTCGTACTCCTGCAACGAAAAGAGTCTCTCTATGTTGGAAACAGCTAATAATTGGGCTATCATCTGATTTTATGTTTGTACCAAAGAAACTGCAACATATTTCAAGGAAAAAAAAATATATATATTCGAGGTGAACAAGAGATAAGGATAAAGGGAGCAATAACAGAAGGTTTCACATACTCCCCTAAACCAAAAGTTCAAAGAAAAAGAACTAAAGAAAGGTATTATGTTGCATCAACTGATTGTATTGAAACAGCAATATGGTTAGTTACAAACAGAGTCACGGAATTTCTTAAGGCCAAATAATGAAACTCTTAAATACAATTTCAACAGAATGGCAGAGTCCAGCTGACAGAGGATGTTTTTGGTGGAAAAAATGCCTGCTTATAGTTTTAATCATTCTAAGGATGTGATCCTCAACAACAAAAGCTAAGAGAATTCAAGAGTAGTGACTATTTAACATGTTTCCTTATGATGGCGAGAGAACTTAATTAAACCTACAACATTGCTTAGAATCTAACCAGATTGCTATCAAACTTAATGTCATTCCAGTGGCCTACTTATTCCAAACAAGTTATGATCGACAAAAATGTAATTTCCACAAAGATATTTGCCTAGGTCAAACGGCAAGACATCAATGAACAAATTACACAGAGATAAATCAGGTAAAATCTTACTGAGTGACGTAGACAAGTAAACAATAGTGAATGAAAAAATTACCTGTCCACCAGATGCCAACAAAGCGCCAAACTCTAAAACCTTATTCATCTCAAAGCTGTTAGCACACGCCAAAAGTTAAGAGACATCAGGAAACCGTAACATGACGAAGACATCTGAAAATCCAGCTACGAAGATAAAAAAAAAAATAACGCATGCATAACAGAGTTATTAATAACCTTCTGAAGGGAGCATTTGCTAGAAGTTTGGACTGAAGATTGCGCAAAGCCACCACTTCATCTACATTATCAGACATTCCGGCCTCACCCAACTTCGTTGCCAAGGAATTTAACAGTTCACTCAATGAAGTATGCTTGACATTGAGAACAATGGCACCAATAGCATGAGCAGCAGCAACCCTCGTATCCCACTTTTTACTACGGAGGTAATGCAAAACCTAATTCCCAGATAAACAGAGTTAAGCCAAAGGAGCTAATAGGAAAATCTAATTCCCAGATAAATAGAGTTAAGCCAAAGGAGCTAATAGGAAAATCTAATGTAAAGAACGACTTAGCAGTTTAGAAAGATGTAAACCTAAAGCTATAATGCCAAGACGACATATTATAAGGGGGTACCTAAAAAGCAGCAGAAACAAGATCTCCAGAAAACAAAACCTAGCTGAGTAGAAATATTATTTTATGAATAAGACCAGATGTCCTAGCAAAGCTTGAACTCCAATCTATTAACAGAAACTAAATATGAGAGTTGAATCCTGGAACTATTGATAGGCAGGTGGTCACTCCACTTAAGATTCGATTCTAAAAGCCCATTAGATTCTTTATCTAAAGCTTCCACATTGTTTAGGAGCGGTAGAAGCTAACAAGTTATATGTTGGGTATGTTCAAACAGTGCTGACAACAGCCTATTAAAATATGTATTGTAACTAGGTGTCAAACAATTGGAGGCGCTCCTCGGAATCATAGTAGTGTATAGCTCTATGGAAAATCTTTCTCCAACCATGCAAGGACATGTGATATATATTAGATAGAGTAAGAAGTAAACCAATGGAACAGGGGATGACATCTTTGAACCAACAATAAATTTGAGATATATCATGCAGGACATATACCATGGAAGTCCTAAACCACTCATTACATTACATAATCTTCACCAAACATCAACTCATCTGGATTCACGAGTCTACTTTGCATACCCACCTATACTAACTGCGCACATTGGGCAAAATAATAGGTCTAAAACACAGACCAAGAAAGCATCCAAACTAGGCAAAACTAATACTATTTCCAAAGAGAAAGGCATGTAAAAAACATATATAGGTAAGTTCCACTGCAACTGCCATTGACATCTCAGTAATTTCCCCATCAGTATAACAATCAATCACAGCCCTATATCTCTGTTAATCAGACGCCCCTCTAAGTCTCTAACCATACAAAATAATTCCCCCGAACGAAAACCTCGCCCTACCCTACCACCCCTATTAATTGGAGAAAGCCAGGGAAAAACAAAAAACAAAAAACAAAACAGCCATGACTATACCTTTCTCAAAAGAGAGCTCAAGTCCTGAGGATGAGACTTAGCAATATCCCCGATCTGCCTGGCTGCAGTTAGCCGTGTAGCTTGTGTTGAACCAGCTAAAAAAGAAATTATCATTAAGGAGAACATGTACTGTATTCAAAGATTAGGGTACGAAAGCAAAAAAATAGAGAAACATATTACGAAAACGAAGAAACGGAAGCATGATAAACTATCAGGAAAAAATCAAAGGATACTGTCCAACAAAGTGAGGAGACGATTGAGTCGTGAAGATTGTTGCTGTGCCATGATGGCCACAATGACAACGTTGATGATGATAACAAGAGTGAACCTCCTCTTAGCTTCACTTCCACATCCAAGCTCATCCAATCACTTTACGAAAACTAACCCTACAATACACACACACACACACACACACTGCAGATTAATCAATGACCGAATTCTCGAAAAGATCAAATCGAATCAGGCATTCGGAAATAGGATATCAGAAAAACTTGGTTTAAAGCTTTTTTTAGTAATTCGATTTGCTCGGGATTAGCTGTTTCTCATCTTCATCCTCGTGATTTTTCTAGGGAAATTCGAGAACGAAAGGGAAAATAATTTGATAAGATAAGGAAAAATTAGGGTTTTGATACCTGGTGAAGGCTGCGAGGTTCTCAATAGCAGAGAATGCTTCTGCTGATATATAATGCTGGTTTCTTCTTCTTCCTCCTCGTCTTTCTTTTAGCTTCCGAGGAAATTTGCAAAAAATTAATTAACTAATTATTAATTAATTAATTAAATTTAAAAACAATTTCAGGGCGAAAAAAAAAAAAAAAAAAAGGAAAAACCGTTCCTTTTTTTCGCTGGGGAGTAAAACCGTTCTTCCCGTACCAATGAGCCAATGAGGCAATGATAAATAAATAAATAAATGCGTAAAAATGAGAATTTCTTTTGTCAGATAAATGAGATTTCAATTCCTAAAAGAAAGACCTAAATAATACTCCAATTAATAGTACAAGTACTTAATTGCTCCTAATAGAAGTATTTTATTGGCTTTCTCCAATTAATAGAAGTACTTA
The DNA here is from genome assembly GCA_963667165.1 of Barbarea vulgaris. NCBI lineage: Eukaryota > Viridiplantae > Streptophyta > Magnoliopsida > Brassicales > Brassicaceae > Barbarea > Barbarea vulgaris. Next base: position 29,583,337 of record OY763888.1, on the reverse strand, counting down.
GTTATTAGAGTTTTTTTTTTTGAATTGTTAATTATTTTTTTCGTCTCTAACTCAGATTTGTATGTCTGACTTTAAATTAGGATTATAAAATAAAGAATGTAATAGTACAAACAGCTACGGTTTTGATGTGTTTTTTTGTCATTGGAAAAATATATATTCTTCTGTTTTTCCTCTAGCGTACATATATTGTCCGAAGTTGTGTTTGGTTTTGGCGGACTCTGTATGCGAAGGAGAATATTAATTGAATCATTTAATAAGAGGAATCAGCCATGGTTCTGTGGCATTCGTCTGGAACTTACTCCGTCTTCACTGAGAAAATGATTTGATATAAATAACATCTTTTAGGAATGCACTCTAGGACGAGGTAAACCTTATTGCTACAACCACTAGGCCTCATGCTCTATAGTTTATTTGTCAATATTATTATTACTTTTTCCTAATCTAAAACTTTTATTTTCCTAAATTACAAGAGTAGTTAAAAATTCTGGCCGAATATGATGTAGAGACCGCTCCCAGGATCTTGTTGCGAGGTTGATTTAGTTGAATTAATTTAACGTTTTGAGTAGTTAAACTTTCATTTGATTTTAGTGTTTTAGGCTGGTTTCATCACGTGATGTATGATAAATATTCAAGACGAAGCCAGTAATGAAATCAGTTGAAGACGACAATTCTGTAATTGAGAAACTGAATGGAAATGTAAGGTTTTCTGAATTCCTATTGCTTCTTTCTATTCATTTAGCTTCTGAAAAAAAAAATGACAGAGCTTTTTGTTTGGTACTTGCAGATAATTGAATACGTCTTTATTTTATAATTCAAATTTAATGACAGAGCTTTTTGTTTGGTATAGCCAATTTCTTCTATAAACACTTGATTTGGGTGTATCATGTAATTGTCGATTACCAAATATCTTAGGATTAATAGGTATTCAACAAAGGGACACTCTAGATTGAGGATGGTGTTAGCTTTGCTAACGATGATGATATTTTACCTTTGAAGAGGTTAGTAACGTTAAACCACAATGAAATTTCCTAGAGACTAGATAATTGATAAATATAAAGTGCGGAAGCGATAAATCAAACAATAAATCAAAGAGGAGACGACACAGAATTTAACGTGGTATCGGTTGGTTCTCTTTCAAACCAACCACTAGTCCACGGGCTGTAAACAAGTTTATTAGATCACTTTAAGAAGTACAAGATAGACTAGAAATTCTACACAATTCTAATACATCTATCTAAACACATGAACTAAAGGATAACACAAGTAAATCAAATTTACTCCCCCTTAATCATGGCTGTCTTCTTCTTGCAGAAGTCTTTGCCCTGTGCTTCACACAGCTCCAGCAATATCTCCTCAAGGTGATCTCTCCCAAACTCACACAGCACAAATGAATATAAAAGCTCTGTTCTCTGTTTTTGGCGTTTTGACAGTGATTCTGTGTGTCTCACATAACAAAGTGTACGTCTTCTTCTTATAACCAAGACATCAACGTCCCTTTCCTTTTCTAATAAAGAATAATATCATTCACAATCACAAAGTTAATTTCAGAGAATAAATCGTTAAGCATATCTCTATATAAAAGGAAACAAATAATACTCCAATCACGTTAAGTGAACAAAAAGGCAAACAATATGAATTTCCAATATTTTAGAAAAGATAATTCTTTTTCTGCAAGTCAAAAACCAAATAAGGAATCTAATTAAAGAAATATAAATTCTAATAATAATAGATTCAACACACAACCAAGTATAAAAACATTATATTAAGTTGATCTAATAGAAAAGTGATGTTGATTTTTTTTTGTTTTTAAGAAATGATACGGAAGAGACGACCATTGATTTGTTAGTAAAGCATCATGTGGTGGTCGTCATGATCTGTCATGTACTGTGTAATAACGCACTCATTTAAGCGGAACACTGGGACGGATGGGGCTGATTTGATAATTTATATTTTGAAAATTAAGGGGGGTTTTAACTTTTGAGTTGCGTTGACCTGGTAATATATGAAATACGTGCTTAAGGGATCTGTGAAAGTTTTCCAATTTTTAATGTTTAAACTAATAAAAGAATATACACAGAAGTGTCCAAAAGGAAAAGATTTGTCTTCCCATCAAAGTCAAGTAAAGTACAAAGGAAAATAAACTTGTGCGAAGAGACAAGGGAGAAGACAAGAGAGCTCAGGTCGAAATTTGATGGATAGATTTGAGGGTCCACCACGTCTCATACTAGTTGCTGATCTTGATTGCACATTGGTAATTTTTCTAATTTCTCTCTGACACACTTTGTGATTCCAATCTTCTGAAAACTCATTTTTCCCCAAAATCTGTAGGTGGATCATGATGATCCTGAAAACACCGATATGCTTAGATTCAATGCGCTTTGGGAAGCTTACTATCGCCATGATTCATTGCTTGTTTACTCCACCGGGAGGTCTTTGAGTTCTTACTTGAGTCTAAGAAAAAAGAGACCGCCTTTGTTGACGCCTGATATAGCCATAACTTCTGTTGGTTCTGAGATTGTGTACGGTGGCGAATCGATGGTGACAGATGATGTTTGGGCGGCTCGTTTGAATGACAAATGGAACCGAGACATTGTTGTTGAAGAAACTTCTAAATTCCCTCAACTTGAGCCGCAGGTATAATATTGTTTAGAGGACTTTTATGCTAGTCTACGCATTTGTATGAGTCAATGAAATGATATGTCTTGTTTCCTAATAACGATCCTATTTTATCAATAGTTCTGCTTGAAGAATTGTCAAATTGTTGTTATTGTGTTGACTTAGACTTTTTTGTTTAAACTGAAGTAACATTTGATAATTACATTCTTAAGTATCTCTTTACATGAAAATGGGTTTAGCTTGTTGGCAAGGATAATAGAGTATAGAAGCATCTTCTTATTTTACTTTCTGAAAATTTTGTTACGAATTCAGTAAAAAAAAAATGATATGTAATTAGATGATTTTGCTGGGCTACCGAACTGGAATTGGGGCAATAAGAATATTATTGTTGCAATTAGTGAGCTGAATGAGGTGTAATCCTATTTTTAGAAAATATTATAGACCTTGATGACAGTCAAGATTGTTGTGTTACTGTTTGGACACTTACCTTTTTTTTTTTATTGTCTGCTATAGCCAGCAAAGAGCCAAGAGCAGTACAAAGTTAGTTTTTTTGTGGGAAGAGAACACGCTATTGAAATAATGAAGGTTCTGCCAGCGCGGTTAGAGGAGCGTGGGGTGAGATTTTTTATCTGTACGCCTCATGTTAGCTTGAGGAACAATCTTATCATAGATTGTTCCTTTTTAGTGCTGATGACAGTAGTGTTTCCTTATAGGTGGATGTTAAGCTGGTTTATAGCAATGGCTATGCTTTCGATGTATTACCAAGAGGAGCTGGCAAAAAAGGTGCTCTGGAATATTTACTTGAAAAGTTGGAGATTGAAGGTAAGCAGCCTTCTAACACACTTGTTTGTGGTGACTCTGGAAACGATGCTGAGCTCTTCGAGATTTCTCAAGTATATGGCGTAATGGTCAGTTCTCTACTGCTTTTCAGTTTGCGATTATACTTGATTCTGGTGCTTGTAACTGTGCTGCTGTTTTACTGTTTAAGGTTAGCAATTCGCATGAAGAGTTATTGCAATGGCATGAAGAAAATGCAAAGGACAACCCAAATATACTTCATGCGTCTGAGAGATGTGGAGCTGGCATCATAGAAGCCATTCAAAAGTTTAACTTGGGACCATGTGTCTCTCTGAGAGATGTTTGGGATTCTGAAAATTTCCATGCAGAAAGTTTGAATCCTGCTCATGAGATTGTTCAGTTTTATTTGTTATATGAGAGATGGCTCTGTGGAGAGGTGGAGAAGTCTGACAAGTATTTGCAGAACTTGAAATCCCTCTCCGTAAGTGTTATGCTGCCTAGATAATACTTCAAAAATGTAAGATTAGGAGAAGTTTAGTTGACTTAATTGTTATGCTTTTGCAATGTTTCAGAGTCCACTCGGTATATTTGTTCATCCGTCTGGAGTGGAGAAACCGATACATGAATGGATAGATGAGATGGAAAATTTACATGGTGACGCGAAGGAAAAGAAGTTTCGCATTTGGTTGGATAGAGTTTCGACTTCTCATATTAGCACAGATACATGGGTTGCAAGATTTGACAAGCATGAGTTATCTGGTAAGAAATCTAGTTCATTATTTGATAATGACAAGCCAATTAACACAATTAGAAAAGCAAGTGTGAATGATTTGTTTGGTCTTTGTTTCTTGAGTTGTTTGTTTCCTCCTCATGAGTATGTTGTTATGTTTTGCTTTTGTTTACAGAAGGAAAAGTGCGGTCTTGTTCAACAAAAGTCTTACTGAGTTTAAGTTATAAGGTAAACCTTGATTCATGTCCTTAAAAGATTCCAAACGATTTAATTGGTTAAATAATATTGAAAATGGGTTAAAAATGGAAAGGAGGAAAAGCAAAGGCTGACGTGGATGCACATCCACCAAACATGGTTAGATGAATCTTGTTCAAATGATCAAGAAAAATGGATTTTCTAGAAGGATGATCTGAATCTCGACTGACATGTTAAGATGATAACTCTTTGGGACAAAAGCTAACCAAAGAGCATAGTGTTTGTATTGTGTTATGTTTGTTTGGGATGGTGTGAATTTGATATGCATGAAGGAGGATAAAAAGCTGCAGAAGAGCGGTGTTGCTTGTCTTGGTTTCATAATACTCTTTTACACATTTGAGTTAACTCAAAAGTACTAATCAGTAAGTTTTGGGTCCTTACCACAAAACCTTACATTTCTTTGGTTCGTCTATCCGATACCTCTTGGTTTGTTCCTTAGTTCATTGGTTCTCTACGTGTTGTCTTCCACACTGATTAAGAACTAAAACTTGTTTGATTCTGCAATTCTTCTTTTGGTTTAAATGCATTGTTTTCTACAATTTCTATTCGTTTTGTTTCGGGTACTGATTCTGTTTCCATCGACTATATATCTTTAATCAGTAAAAAATAAAAACAAATTTGATCATTTTTTTTTTTTTTTAACCGAATCAGATTTTGGTTTTTTTTCCGAAGATAGAACAAAACCAACTCGTACCGTTATTTTCTCGCGGGTAGAAAAAAATCACAGCTCCGTCGCTTTATCTTTTCCCCTCACCCACCCAACTCCCTTGGTCGTCTTCGTTTGATTGTCTTCTTCCTCTCCTCACTCGTTTCTTCAAAGAGATTCTCGAAGGATTCAAAAATCTCACTTCCCGCAGTTTCTTATATTTCTCGAGAAAATGGTGAACTACGGAAAAAAGATTTTGATGGTAGATAGTTACAATATCCCATGGCTCATTTGGATCCAAAAGTTCGTCTTCTTCCTCCTCCTTTGTGTCGTCGGAATCTTCTCCTCAGATATCGGTGATAACAATTGCTCATCTGCTGATTCCTTTCCTTCTACCTCCACCCACCACGATTTGAGATTTTCCATCAATTCAAGTATCATCCAGTCTAATCAGGTACTCAAAAATCACGACTTTACGTTGACTTAGCTACTGTTTAGCTCATTTTTTTCCCAAACTGAGATCTCTTGTGGTTTCATTTGGATTGATTTAGTAGTCTGGGACGATTGAAGTCAGATCGATGTTGTTTCTTTCTTCTTTCAGCTTCTTCATTGTGGTTTCTGGGAATGAGTAAAATTAGTGGGGAATTTGCAGGGGTTTTATGAATCTTAAGGGGTTTAGATTGCAAATTAAGAAAAAATTGGCAAAGTGGCTACATTTGAATGTAGTGACAGCGAAAAGTTGAAATGATGTGTAAAAATAGATTCAGATGAATTGGCTTTTCATTTTATTATAAGTACATAGATTATCAGATAATAAGAGTAATCTAAAATTCTAAATATAGGAATTGTTGTCGTAATTATGGTTTATGGATCATATAGCTGCGGTTAATCACACTCCTCTTTCAAAGTTTGTATGGTGTCTTGTCTCACTACTACATGCTTAAGGAAAATCTCGAAATTATTGTTTTAATTTTATTTGATTTTTGTTAAAGTTCCCATTCCTTAATATTAGAAACTAATTGGAATGTAAGTGTCCAAGAAGAGAAGATTTGTCTTCTCATCAAAGTCAAGTTCAAAGCAAAATAAAGTTGTGCGAAGAGACAAGGGATAAGACAAGAGAGATCAGGTCGAAATTGATGGACAGGTTTGAGGGACTACCACGTCTCATACTAGTTACCGATCTTGATAGCACATTGGTAATTTCTAATTCCTTTCTGACACACTTGTGATTTCAATCATCTAGTTTGTAAGATTCCATTTTTCTCAAATCTGCAGGTGGATCATGATGATCCTGAAAACACCGATATGCTTAGATTCAATGCGCTTTGGGAAGCTCACTATCGCCATGATTCATTGCTTGTTTACTGCACTGGGAGGTCTTTGAGTTCTTACTTGAGTCTAAGAAAGAAGAGACCGTTGCTGACGCCTGACATCGCCATTACTTCTGTGGGTTCTGAGATTGTGTACGGTGGCGAATCGATGGTGAAGGATGATGTTTGGGCGGCTCGTTTGGACGACAAGTGGAACAGAGACATTGTTGTTGAGGAAACTTCTAAATTCCCTCAACTTGAGCCTCAGGTATATATTTGTTTAGAGGACTTTGTTAGTCTACGCATTGTATGAGTCAATGATATAATATGGCTTGTTTCCTGGGATTTTCTATAAACATTTTAATTAAATTAATTAATTAGATTTGTATCATTCCTATTTTATCATTGTTTCTGCTTGATTGTCAAAATTGTTCTCTTTCTTGGGCGTGTATTGTCTTGATATATTGTTTCTTGCTGCATTGACTTAGACTTTTTGTTTAAACTGAAGTAACATCTGATTTTTACATTCTTAAGTATCTATTAAGATGAAAATGGGTTTAGCTTGTTGGCAATGATAGTAGAGTAGAAGCATCTTCTAATTTTACTTACTGAAAGTTTGTTACAGAGTCAGTTAAAATCTTGTTTGTAAGAATACATAAATATTGTTAGATGATTTTGCTGGGCTACTGAACTAGAATAGAGGCAATATGAATAATATTCTTGCAATAGATGAGCTGAATGAGGTGTAATCCGTCACACAGATATGGATTAATTCCTATTTTTAGAAATATGTTAACCTTGATGACAGTCGAGATTGTTGTGCTACACTGTTACTGTCTTGACACTTACCTGATTTGAACACTTATGATGTATCTCGTGCTGAATCTGTAGCAATTTGGGCGTTCTGAAGCTTTATTGTCTGTTATAGCCAGCCAGGAGCCAAGAGCAGCGCAAAGTGAGTTTTTTTGTGGAAAGAGAACATGCTATTGAAATAATGAAGGTTCTGCCAGCGCGGTTAGCGGAGCGTGGGGTGAGATTTTGTGTGTATGCCTCATGTGAGCTTGATGGCTATTCTTATAATTGATTGTTCCTTTTAGTGCTGATGACAGTAATGTTTCTTATAGGTGGATGTGAAGCTGGTTTATAGCAATGGCTATGCTTTCGATGTATTACCAAGAGGAGCTGGCAAAAAAGGTGCTCTGGAATATTTACTTGAAAAGTTGGAGATTGAAGGTAAGCAGCCATCTAACACACTTGTTTGTGGTGACTCTGGAAACGATGCTGAGCTCTTCGAGATTTCTCAAGTATATGGTGTAATGGTTAGTTCTCTACTGCTTTTCAGTTTTCGATTATACTTGATTCTGGTGCTTGTAACTGTGCTGCTGTTTTACTGTTTAAGGTTAGCAATTCGCATGAAGAGTTATTGCAATGGCATGAAGAAAATGCAAAGGACAACCCAAATATACTTCATGCGTCGGAGAGATGTGGAGCTGGCATCATAGAAGCCATTCAAAGGTTTAATTTGGGACCAAGTGTCTCTCCAAGAGATGTTTGGGATTCTGAAAATTTCCATGCAGAAAGTTTGAATCCTGCTCATGAGGTTGTTCAGTTTTATTTGTTTTATGAGAAATGGCGACGTGGAGAGGTGGAGAAGTCTGACAAGTATTTTCAGAATTTGAAATCACTCTCTGTAAGTGTGTTTCTTCATTTTGCTGCTTAGAAAATACTTCAAAAAAGAATGTGTATTAAATTCAAAAAGATAAAGGAGAAGTTTACTTTTTTGAGGTTGGTGAAAGATTTGGTATACCCCTAGAAAAGTGGATTTATAAAGATGAGGAAGCATCTGAGTTAACGGAAATTCTAGTGCCCAAATTGATAACTTTGAAGATGCTCTCTATTGCTTCTGTTGTATAAACCGATTAGTTGACTTAAATTGTTATGCTTTTGCAATGTTTCAGAGTCCACTTGGTATATTTGTTCATCCTTCTGGAGTGGAGAAACCGATACATGAATGGATAGATGAGATGGAAAATTTACATGGTGTCGCAAAGGAAAAGAAGTTTCGCATTTGGTTGGATAGAGTTTCGACTTCTCATATCAGTTCAGATACATGGTTTGCAAGATTTGACAAGCATGAGTTATCTGGTAAGAAATCTAGTTCATTATTTGATTATTAGAAGCCTGTTAGTACAATTAGAAAAGCAAGTGTGAAGGATTTGTTTGGTCTTTGTTTCTTGAAGATGATAGAAACAGATGTTGAGTTGTTTGTTTACTCCTCATGACTAAATACCGTAGAAGTTGGCTTCCATGTTCTAATGTTTTGCTCTTGTTTGCAGAGGGAAAAGTACGGTCTTGTTCAACAAAAGTCTTACTGAGTTTAAGTATTAAGGTAAACTTTGATTCATGTCCTTTTCAGATTTCAAACGATTTGATTGATTAACTAATAAGTATTGAAAATGGGTTAAAAATGGAAAGGAGGAAAAGCAAAGGCTGACGTGGGTGCACATCCACCAATCATGGTTAGATGAATCTTGTTCAAATGATCAAGAAAAATGGATTTTCTAGAAGGATGATCTGAATCTCGACTGACATATTAAGATGATACCTCTTTGGGACAGGAGCTAACCAAAGAGCATAGTGTTTGTATTGTGTTATGTTTGTTTGGGATGGTGTGGATTTGATAAGCATGAAGGAGACAAAAGCTGCAGAAGAGTGATGTTGCTATGTCTTGGTTTCGTTATATACTTTTTTTACACATTTGGGTTCACTGAAAAGTACTAATAAGTAAGTTTGGTCTGTTTGGGACCTTTTAGGCTGGGAGAGTTTTGGGTCTCGACCACAAAACCTTACATTTCTTTGGTTCAAAACTCTTGGTTTGTTCCTTGGTGCATTGGTTCACTACTTGTTGTCTTCCACACTGATTAAGAAATAAAACTTGTTTGATTCTGCAATTCTTCTTGAGGTTTATATATGCATTGTTTTCTACTATTTCTATTCGTTTTGTTTCGGGTGCTGATTTGGTTTTCATCGAATATATATCTTTACTCAGTAAAAACAAATTTGATCCATTTTTCTTACCGAATCAGATTTTGGTTTTCCGAAGATAGAACAAAAATAAAATTTTGTTCACTTTCTGGATCAGTTTATTTACAAATCCCACCTCGGATACTGTAATAAACAAAAGAAAAAATATATGATGGAGTGAAGAGGAGACGCAAGTCACGGGAACATGATTATAAGCATAAGTCTAATTACTAATTACCACCACTTTCCGTAATTAACGCCTTTTTGACTTTATCCACTTTTTCACCTTCTTTATATCATTTCCTTCTCCAAGCCCACACTGCTCAGTTTCCTCCAAATGGCTACCTCAAACACTCGAGTCTTCTTCTTTTCTCTGTGTCTCATCCTTAGCAAAAAAGCACTGTCTCAGTTTGATGAGCTATGGCTAGTTGGCGACGATGATCCAGTCAATGCATTGCAGACAAGGCGTGAACGAAGAGAAGAGAAGTACTGCGATTACTCTGTAGGGAAATGGACGTACGACGAAACATATCCACTCTATGACTCAAACTGTCCATATCTGAGCTCTGCGCTAAGTTGCCAGAAAAATGGACGGCCTGACTCTCATTACCAGAAATGGAGATGGATCCCTAAGGATTGTTCACTTTCAAGGCATACACCACACTCCTCTTTTCTTAACATAATCTTGCTTTCTTAAAATTGGCTCCAAATGAAAATGTACAATTATTATATATATATATATTTAGCATGATGGGGTTTGTTCAGGTTTGACGCATTGAAATATCTGGGGAAAATGAGAGGCAAAAGAATAATGCTAGTTGGAGATTCAATAATGAGAAACCAGTGGGAATCTCTTGTCTGCTTAGTACAGTCTGTGGTTCCCACTCATCGTAAGAAGCTCACTTACAATGGTCCTACAATGTCTTTTCATTCTCTGGTAATAATCATATATATAAATCCCCTCTTGGATCATACATATACATAATATTTGGTTAGTAAAAGCAACTGACAAGTTTGGCTACCTCAGGATTTTGAGACATCAATTGAGTTCTGTTGGGCTCCTCTGCTTGTGGAACTCAAGAGAGGAGATGACCGTAAAAGAGTTTTACATTTGGACTCAATCGAAGACAATGCTAGATATTGGCGAGGTGTTGATGTTCTTGTATTCGATTCCGCTCACTGGTGGACTCACTCTCAGAAATGGACTTCGTAAGCCATCATAAAATCCGCTCACAGCTTTTAGTTTAAAAGCAAATAATAAAACTGTTAAGGTTCAATAAACTTTCAACTCAAAACCAATGACAACGCAAGTTATTGTTACTTTATAGGTGGGACTATTACATGGATGGGAACCAGCTCTTCAAGGCTATGGACCCAATGGTTGCTTATGAGAGAGGACTTACAACATGGGCTAAATGGGTTGAGGTTAATCTCGATCCATCCAAAACCAAAGTCATCTTCCGCACCATCTCACCAAGGTTTTTCTTCTTCTTATATATTCTCTTCTTAGTGTCATTGACTAATATGAAAGGGCAAAGATGATCGATCATGTACATAATGTCTTGGCAGAGAGAGTGGTGAAAAATGCTACAACCAGAGACATCCCTTGCCTTCTTCTTCTTCAAGCAAACCACAAGTCCCACAACAATCAAGAGTGTTGAATAAAGTACTTAGGAGAATGAAATATCGAGTGTATTTGCACAATATAACAACAATGTCATCGTATAGGACAGATGGTCATCCTTCAGTGTTCAAGAGAGCAATGCATGAGGAAGAGAAGCACCATCATATCGGTGGACCATCATCAGACTGCAACCATTGGTGCTTGCCTGGTGTCCCGGATATTTGGAATGAGATGCTTTCTTCTATTATCTTAACCAATGTTGTATGAGTTATATATATGAGTCTCTTCTACTTATGGACCATGGTGTTACTACTTGTATGAATCAGTGGTTTATTTATATATCCTTTCCCAATCTAACAACCCAATATCGAAGATAAGTGCTTTAACTTGGCATATAGCTCATGATCCATGGTTATAACATGGTTAAGTATCACACTTTTTTTTCATGTGTATACAAATTGCATATCCAAAATGCTGATAGTGGAAATATTCAAGAGAGCAGTATTAGTGTTAAAACTTTATAGGTTAAGATTTGGTGTCTTCACCAAAATTGCCAAAAAAAAACACATACAATTTGATACATGAATTGAATAAAGTTAGTGATGTCACCAATTTTTGAATAAAAATAATATATTTAATTTGTTCGAATACTCCGTCGCTTTATTTGAGTCGATTTTAACTACTTGAAGCTGCAGATCTCTCTGGACACGAAGAGCCTTAATACGCTTGGAGCTTAGCGTGAGGTTCACATGGCGACGGAGAAATGGGTGTTCATGGTGACGGCGCAAACTCCGACGAACATTGCGGTGATTAAGTATTGGGGAAAGAGAGATGAGGTTCGGATTCTCCCCGTCAACGATAGTATTAGCGTAACTCTTGATCCAGATCACCTCTGTACCGTCACCACTGTCGCCGTTAGTCCTGCATTTGATCGTGATCGAATGTGGCTCAATGGCAAGGTACTCGCTTCACTACGATCTCTCTCGTGTTTCTGAGATTCCATTTATCGAATTCAAAGATAAGCAGAACAAAGCTTATATATGAATTTTCAGTTCTGAGCTAGATTTGGATCAAATTGGATAATTCTTGATGTTTATTTAGGCAAGAGTTAAAATCACATTGTTATTTTTGCTTCGGAGTTTGTCTCAGTTACATTGATGATGACAATCAAATGCAAAGGCAAAGTTTTTAATGATTTGAATGAGTCGTTTCGATTGAGCTCACTGGCATTTTGTTGTTGTTGTTTCATGTTAGTATAGGAGATCTCTCTTTCTGGAAGTAGGTATCAAAATTGTTTGAGGGAAATTCGAAGTCGTGCTGGTGATGTTGAAGATAAGGAGAAGGGTATCAAGATCGGGAAGAAAGATTGGGAGAAATTTCATCTACACATTGCCTCTCATAACAACTTCCCTACTGCTGCTGGCTTAGCATCTTCAGCTGCTGGATTTGCTTGTCTAGGTATTTTGCCTTTCGTCTCTTTTTCATCCTATAGGTTTGCTTAAACCTGAAACATGAAAAAAAAAACATTTGATATTGGAACTCTTTATTTTCCGTTCAAAATTGAAAGAAGCACATGTTATTTTCATTCCGTGGATATAGATACTTTAAGGTCAACTTAAGGTCGGCCTATATAGTGAAGGTAAAAAGATGCGGTTGCCTAGTCTTTGTTTGATAGAGGAACTAAATCACATCTCCGGTTGGTTCTGGTCTAGCATAGAGTCTCCAGTGAATTCTGTAGCTTTTCCTTTTCCATAGTGTAACATATCAATAGCAGAACAACAAAAGGAGAACAGAGAAAAAAACATTGAGGGTTCTTGCAAATTGAATTTGTAGACTTCTGTTTTCTCTCTATCCCTCATCCCCATGTCTATTTGCTCCGATATTCATAGTATTGCCATCTAATGGTGCAACTTTCATGCTAAATTTTGATTTAGTCGATTTTAGTTCTTCGTCTTTCCTCTAATGACAATGAAACTATCTTAAGTTCTCAAAGTTGATCATGACTTTTAGAGTGGCTGGTAGTTTATGTCAAACTGCTATTTTCCTACAGTTTTTTCTCTTGCAAAGTTGATGAATGTAGATGAAGATCCAAGCCATCTTTCTGCGATAGCCAGGTATCTATGTAGTGGACCTCCTTTTACTATCATTCCTTACCATTTATGCTCCACATACGTTGTTGATATAATTTAATTATTATATACCAGCTACTAGTTTGATCATTTCTTTCAGTGATCTTTTTATACGCATCGGTTATCCAGTTGTAATAGTAAAAGTTCTCCATGTTGTCTTAGTATTGAATAACGTGACATCTGAATATCCTCTAAAAATTGAGTGGTACTGGTTGTATACACGGTTTAATTTTCATTCTCTCATGTAGGCAAGGGTCAGGAAGTGCTTGCCGTAGTTTATTTGGTGGATTTGTCAAGTGGACAATGGGAAGCAAAGAAGATGGAAGTGACAGTGTTGCTGTTCAACTGGCAGATGAGAAGCATTGGGATGATCTTGTTATCATCATAGCTGTGGTATGGATCTTATAAATCTTTTGTTAAGCAACTTTTAGACTTGTCGCATAATTACTCTCATTCAACCATCTTCCAATCAGGCCTTTTCCAACTAACCATATGGTACAAGTTCGCTCGTCATACGATTTGAATGAATGACTTATATGATAAGTATTTCCAGACACCATATTGAGTTGCTTTAGTTATGATTAATTCAGGCAGCCTCTTCTCCGTTATACAAGCTCGAATAATATGATCTGAACTCTCTAATAATCATGACAAAAGAAGAACTCTGTGATAATCTCCTTCATAGCCTGTAAAACTTCTTTGTATATATGTTTTGTAAGTCTTTTTAGCTTATGCTACATCCAGGTGAGTTCACGGCAGAAAGAAACAAGCAGCACCTCTGGAATGCGTGAAAGTGTTGAGACGAGTTTGCTTTTACAGCATAGAGCAAAAGTACGTTCTCTTCTTTGATATTTGATGACAGTTAGTATTACCTCTTGCACCTCATCTTCTGTTACTTTCTTTATCCGTAGGAAGTTGTGCCAAAACGAATTCTGCAAATGGAGGAAGCTATAAAAAACCGAGATTTTGCATCTTTTACTCAGTTGAGCTGTGCAGACAGTAATCAGTTTCATGCTGTTTGTCTAGATACATCTCCGCCCATATTTTACATGAATGACACTTCCCACAGGTATTTTTCTATTTTGACAGTTATATATGCTGCTTCTTTTAGTTTAGCTATAACCCTTCTTTGTTTTAATATCAAACTGTCATCTGCTTTTCCAGAATAATTAGCTTAGTTGAAAAGTGGAACCGTTCTGAAGGGACACCACAGGTAAAATGCTACGGAGTGTCTTGCTTGACCTTTTGACCATTACTTTACATTACATTAGCAGATGTTACTTCCAATTTTTGTACCGGCTTAGATTTATTTCCAAGTACTTGCACAAGGATGTTAGACAGATCATATAACCTTATCTCAAATCTCATTTGTATAACTACTTTGTGTATCTCAAGTATACAACAACAAATAACTCAAAAACTTAAATCTGAACAGGTTGCTTACACATTTGACGCTGGTCCAAATGCTGTACTGATTGCACGCAACAGAAAGGTTGCAGTTCAATTGCTCCAAGGGCTTCTCTACTATTTCCCCCCTAAGTCTGACACTGATATGAAGAGGTGAGCGATGCAAACCGTGTGATATGTTAACTGTGATTTTCTATGAGTTGAACATGACACCGAAAAAAAAAGCTCTTGTGTAATGATTTTTGTTTCTATGTTTACCAGTTACGTAGTGGGCGATAATTCGATTCTAAAAGAGGCAGGATTAGATGGAGCAAATAGTGTAGAGACTCTGCAACCTCCACCTGAAATCAAAGACAACATTGGATCTCAAGATCAAAAAGGAGAAGTCAGTTACTTTATCTGCACTAGACCTGGAAAAGGTCCCGTGGTTCTTCACGACCAAACTCAAGCCCTTCTCGATCCTGAAACTGGCCTTCCCAAGTGAGCATCATTCTCTGTTTCACTTTCAATCTAATATTATGGTTAGCATATCCTTTAACTTCCAAGTTTAAGAAACGATATTTGTGGCAGAATAGGTGCCGCTTCTTTGTTATCTACTGCTAGCTTTCTTATTTCCAAATAAAATAAATTCATTTGATTTTGTTTTACCAGAGTTAATCTTTTTTTACTACGCGGCAACAGGTAATAAAAAAATTTCAAAAATCGAAAAGTTCTTTATGGGTCAAAAATTTGCAGTATGCAAAAAGAAATTCATATATAATAGAAGAGGAACAGACCAATTACTACTCTTTCGTGGATAGGAGTAAAATGTACAAACTTATCTTTTCCCTGAGTCTAAACAATGTAAAATTGAATGAACTGAGTTTAAGATGCTTGAGGAATAGGCAAGAGTTCTCTTAAGACAGCTTCGGAAACCCCATCGGCCGCTGGGAAAAAATGACCAGCACCTGGAATCTCATTATACTTTATCCAACTTAGTTTCTGAGCAATGATCCTTTGTAGTTGTATCGGGACAAGCCGATCATCATCCCCTTGCCACAGATGTACCCTTCCTTCACCATTTGGGAACGGATTCTCGAGCTTCATCGGGTCAAAACTCCATCTCCCAAATCCAACAATTAGGTCTCGGTCTAGTGATTCGTGAATTCCTTGTTGCGTCGTTTGGTTCTTGTAAGGTGTCCTTACTGCGAGTTTGGGCAGTAATGCAAGATCTTGAGGTGCGAATATCTTGGGGCTTCCTTCTATCACAGCTGCTTTTGGGAATAGCTTTTGAGTGTTCCACCAATAGAGTAGCCATGGGGTGTTGTGAGTAACGAGCATCGAAAACCTTTCGGTTTTTGATTGCTTGTTCCATAGCTCCCATGTCAAACTATCTGGGAAACTCGGCCACCATGTGTTGATCACAGGACAAAGCAATGTAGCTCCTGCGAGCCTGTGAGGGATGTACTTGAGAACACCCCAAACAGCTTGAGCTCCCATTGAATATCCAACCACGTAAAATTTGGAACCAAGTTGTAATTGATCAGCAAGTTGTTCAACGTCATAAGCTAAAGTCTTTTCATTTCGTTTGGGGTGAGGATCGCTCTCTCCATAACCAGGTCGATCATACGACACCACGTAGATTCCGTTTTCCTCAAGAAAACCCTGACCAAACAAACAATCTCAGTCCTTCACCAAGAGAGAAATAATAATAAAGAGAGAAGGGATCAAATCATTACAGGACGAGCACGGGTGGCGATAACAGCGTCGCGCCTAAATGTGGAGAACGAGTGGATGAAGACGACCTTGAAAGTAGCATTCTGTCTACTAGCTCCATATTCTTGGTAAGCCAAATGACGGCCATCGCTGAGACGGATCCTAGAGGCGGTAATGGGCGGTCCACCGGGCGTTCCGCATATCTTAGGAGGTGGAGGTGTAATGGAAACATATGCCCATGCCCCTAATCCAATCAACACTAATAGTAATAATAGTGCTGCTCCTGCTCCCAACCCTGTCCAAATTTTCATATCAATAAAGCATTTTATCACATTTCCTTTATCCCTTTGCTAACTTACTTTTATTTCAATCAATCAAACAAAACTTACATTTCTTCATGTTGTAAAACCTTGAGAAAAGTTGGGTTGAGTTCTTAAAAGAGATACTAACTTAGATAATAAATTGGTATATGTTTAAAGTGTTGATTTAGATTTTTATATATAGAGTTCGGTAAAACTGAATTAACAGTAGGAAAGACTTCATTTCCATCTCACGTATTGAGCAGATATGACAACGTAAATTACGGCGGATTAGTTAAAAGATAGTTTTGAGACACTTATCTAGAAATAGGTGGCAGCAGTAAAACTCAACCGTTGTACTTATAACAGAAACGTATTAACCACATTGTTTCAGGAAAAGAGCCAATGACAGACGCGACATTAATTAGTTTATACTGTAACATATAATCGTCGGAACCTCTACTAAAAATGAAAATCTAATGCCTAAAAGAAGCACCAATGCAAATGCATAACTACTTTTGGAACACTTCCAAACAATAGTCTATTTTGGTTTTGATATGTGTGATGAGATAACAAGTTATAAATATTCTTACGAAAGTATTCCGAGATTTTTTTGGATGAAGATACTCTTTCACCACACTTTGGTATAAACAATTTCAGAAGCATTTAACTTTGCAATAAAATGTTACTACTGCT
Source organism: Barbarea vulgaris (assembly GCA_963667165.1). Lineage (NCBI taxonomy): Eukaryota > Viridiplantae > Streptophyta > Magnoliopsida > Brassicales > Brassicaceae > Barbarea > Barbarea vulgaris. Next base: position 29,566,108 of record OY763888.1, on the reverse strand, counting down.
GCATCAAAAAAATGAAAGTTCTGAAACTTTCAAAATTTGAAAAACTTTTGTAAGTTTTGTTTTTTGTTTTTGTCAACATTTATGTCAATTTCCATAAAAGCTTTATAAGCATTTCAAGCAAAAATGTAACTTTCAGATCAACTAAGATAGTAAACTTACACAAGGACGAGCGAGGGATTAAAGTTGTATATGATCAACTAAAGCAGTACAAGTGCTGTGTTTAACCTGTCTATTCATTGACAATTTCATAAGAGACTAAAGAGCAAAATCAAAATCACTTTCATAGAGTTTTAACACAACCAAACATAAAAGTTGCAACTCATTTTACACACACAAAAGAGTCAATTATTCTCAGACATGTCACGAAACCTCGCAAGTGCTTTCTTATGAAGAACAGTTCTGTAGGTGTCACCAGGCTGAGCCTCAAACTCAGCATCAATTTTCTTCTGCTGACTCCCAAGTCCTGCTCTCCTATCAACGCCTTGCGCTTGCACCGGTTCTTTCATTCCGCTCCCGTCTTTTCCCAAACCCTGAGCACAAACCCAACCATCACCATTAACATATAACATTGTTGATCAAACAAATAAATGGTTTTTAACAAAAGTTACCGATCCTTCATGCCACCCCATGTTCCTCAGCATTCTGTTTCCCACGTTACTCTCGTCTATTGCTCTCTCTTCAGTAATTACATTGAAACTATTGACTTCGGTGGTGGTTGTAATCCCACGTCCACCCACACCAGGAGGAAAAGGTGTTGGATCCAACGAACCTTTTCTCAAACCCATTACATCCTCATCTTCATTCAAACACACCATTTTCCCAATTACGTTAATGATTATACAACACATTTCCGGATTCATTTTTTCGAAAAAACTACCGGGTCAAGGGCGCTTACTTGAATCAATAACATCATTTCCACTCGATGAACCATATAAGTTTCTTCTTTCTGCAGCACGGTCCCGGTATGATGTCTGAGGCTGTTCTCTGTGACTAGGCACTGCAGTCGGTGTTTCAGAGAACCTTCTTCTCCCACTTCCAGAAACCGAAACTGGAACTGGAACTGAAGCTGAAGGAGCAGAAGGCAAAACTGGAGGCACTTGTACATTAGCTGAAGACGAAGCTCCTCCCAGAGTTCCTCCAAAAGAACCTCTCATGACCCCCATCAAAGGTACTCCTGTTGTACTGCTACTTGATCTTTCTGTAGTTGTCACTGCAGAAACAACATGATTGGAAGTATTCTCCTTGGCAATAATTGCATCAGGTTTCAGCTTGCCCTTGGATTGTCCGGTGGAGAAAGACGACCTTGCTTCAGCCGGAACTGTAGGTGGATTGTCACCAAGTGAAGGTGAGGGACGTTGTGTTTGGGTTTCATGGCTCCGCTGCTTCCACATTGATAAAACGTTATTCATTTTCTTCTTGCTAGCCAGTATGCTACTCTTTGACGCAAGTTTTATCTCCTTCACTCTCTCTTTTTCTCTCTTTTCTGATGCAATTGCTGCTGCTGCAGCCGCCTGAACCGCATCTGGTAAGGAGAGAGCCTTTTCTACGTTGGGGGTAGTAGCAGCAGAGATAATAACTTTTTGTTGACTGGATTTCTCCATCTTGGCAGATTCTGGTTGTTTTTCAGTTAATTTACTCTCATTGTTCTGATCAGGACAAGGAACATATTGTTGCTTTTGCTGGTCATACGAGTACCAAAGCCCACTATTGCTGTCATAATAAAGACCTGCATATTTTGAAGCATATGATTAATTAAAAATACTACCCTCAACTCACACCAGCGAAACCAAGTTTTCTACCCCCACACACACCATGTAGAGACGACTATTGATTAAAAAAACTATTAAAACAGTTCATCATCAAGCTCTATCAGATGCTAAATTTCAAGGCACATATATAAGAAGGCTAACTCAGCAAATTTAAAAGTCAAAAGTGAAAAACATCCATTGGGAGTCCTACAGCAGCCATAATCCCCACAGCCATGCTTTAAAGTCTAATTACCACATAAAGCTTGTATCTCCATGTGCTAGTTTGGTGTATACAAAGTATAAGAACTTCATAGTCATAAAAAGAATAGGACATCCACCACAGGAAACTTGTGTTACACACAGGTCAAGTAGCAATCCTGATATAGTTTGAACAAACCAGAGCTGAAGACTTATTTGTGCTAAGAAATTATCCTGTAAAAAAATAAACCTACCTAAAAACTATTCCACCAGCAAGTTCTTGCACCAATTAGACCAGATCAACCTTACTTTTAAACATTACATGTTTTGCTGATATCAGATGTGGAAATTCGAGCTGCAGCTACCCAACCATACAACCAATCTAAACAAATAAAGAAATATAAGTAAGTGCCAACCTGAATTTCCATCATAGTAGTACCCAGAAGCCGCATCATAGTAATAACCAGATGCTTCATCCCACACATAACCAGACTGCGGAGCAGAAGCCCCTTTCTGGGATTCAATTTCCCCAACGCCTTGGGCTTGCCCACCAGTGGTTTGTTTCTCATCAGGATTGTATTCCTTTGGAGCCCATCCAACACCATCATACTAATAAAGAAAAAAATGAGTGCCAGTGTACATAGAGTAGAAGAACAAAAAAATGACAATCTTCAACAAAACTTACTGAAAATTTAAATTAATGATCAACGCGAGGAAAACTGGATGAAAACAATCTGCAAGTACCTGTTGAGAAAATGATGCTGCTTCAATTGCAGCAGCAGCAAGGTTGCTGGAGTGAGAGGGCGCTGATATACCAGTTCCAGAACCGTGAACACTCTTTGCATATGCAACTCTAAGGATTTTACCATTCCTTTCAAGAGCTGTTCCATTTGTTGCTTCAAGTGCCCTGGTAGCATCCTCAACCTACACAAGCATAATCAATCATATTCTTCTGTTTCAAGTTGATAGATGAATTTAAAAAAAGAGTCAAATACCTACATAAACTAAGGAAAAGAGATACTTAAATATATCAAGTAGTTATCTTATCACCCTTTACATATTAAACTGGTAAGAGAATCTACCACCACAGAAATATTCTACTACGCGAGCTTCAAAGGTCCATGCAAAAAATGGTTGTAGAGTGTAGATAATATAGCACGAAAAAAAAAATTATTCAGTTTGCCCATCTCCAAACATTGCAAAAATTACCCACAGAACTAACAGATTATGATTACTAAAGAGATTGTTCCTGACACATAAAACATTAGGACAAAAAATCACCCTTCAAACTCACAATCCAAAACAGGTGCTACTGATCATCTAGACTGGGGTTTCTAATTTCTATACAATCAAATAAACTCTCTGGTCAAAAGGTACACTTGCAATTAATTGCATCAGCAAGGGATAATCAAAGTAGAAGGGAGAATTTAAGAAGTAAATCACTAAGGCTAGTAAGTGCAACAACCAACTTGGCTTTGAGACCCTACCGAACAGAAATGCACAAATGCAAATCCTCGTGAAACATGAGTGAATTTGTCTCTCACAAGACGAAGGTCCTACACAATAGTGGAAAGAGAAAAATCAGGTATACTGACGTAAACATTACAATATCCTATTAAACAATGAATCGAAAAGGGCTTTTGTCAACCTTGATAGGAGCATGTTTGGAAAATTCATACCGAATCATTTCCTCATCAGCATCTTCATCCAACCCACGTACAACCAAGACATGAGTTGGACCTGGAAAAAAGATAAGAAGAGCGTTTCTTAGGTATAAATGGCATGTAGAAAACCGCAAAAACTATGGCCTTGACACTTTCGACTGTTTTCGGACCCAAGAACGAAAATTAAAACAACTTAAATAAAATGCTAATCAGAACCTGTCTCCGAAATTCGTTTTCCTGGTGCTGAGCTTGATAAACCTACATCAGCTGAAGGGGAATCCTTGGTCTTGGGTTCATTACACTGCGTAAAGAGAAAGAGATCATAGACATTCTATGCAATGTCCATAAATTGTTTCATCCATATTATAACTACACCTAAGACTTTTGAGTGTTCTACCATTAATCAAGCCACAATTGCTGCATGACAAAGAAGGGCTATAGACACAATCGACCGACACAAGATTGAACTATTAATAAACACTTATCAGAGTGTAAAAAACTAAAAATAGAAGGGAAGATAGATCGGAACCCATAAGTAAAGATCAGCTCAAGGGAGTTGTATAAGTTCTCTTTTCGATATTCGAACTATGAAAACTATATCTACTGTGGCACTGTCAAACATACTACTGTAAGCGCAAGCAAATACATTATAAGCATAGGCATGCCTAAAGTCCCAAGCATTAAGTGTTAATTGAGAATTACATGTTTGTCAACAAAAGGAACTGATAACAATTTTTGAGGAAATCAAAACAGATTTATCCTGAGGGTTCTATCAGTCCTATATTTTTGATATTGTCGTCACCAACTCATGACAATCACAATGAGCAGTTCTATTCTTGCAACCAGACCTACGTAATTTCATCTGTAGTTTACAAATGGATTTATGCTCTAGTCCTTACTATGAAATTTACAGAAGTTTCTTCAGAACAATGCACCAACCTGAAAGCAGGAGGTTCGCCGCGCAAAATTGATACAGCCACAGATTGTACACATCCAATCTGTGGCAACCACCATGCTTCGATTTCCACCATAACTGCGCCTAGAAGCATGTTCCTGCCTACGTGACACACCAGCTCTACCAGTAGTAGGTTGGCTGCTGCAACACACCACAAGTCAGTGCAAGAATGCTATAAACTTACCCAACTAACTGAGAGTTTGATAAATTATAAAAAGACCTGTAATCGAAAATTAGCTTCCTTCCATCCAAAATTATACCATCATGCTCAATTCTGTCCATCATGGTGCGTGCGGCATCCTGCTCAGACAAACATACAAAATTGCACACACTGGGTTGAATAAATCAAATAAAAGATCCCCTATGAACTAACAGCTTGGTTGAAAGCAATACCACCGTGGGGAAATCGATAAATGCAAATCCACGAGAAATCCCAGAATTCTGCTCCCGAATCACACGGACATGATGCAGAGGACCCCATTCAGCCTGGTCATAATTAAGGAAATAACGAAGTCAAGCAAGAAATATTGCTCAACCCTGAGGATATACAAATTTGGAAAGTGAAGAAGAGATTACCATAATCTTGTATAGATCTTCTTCTGTTGATTTCATCGAGAGACCCTTCACAACAACAGTGGCGGATGGGGTCTAGCAAAAACCATAAAAATATAGGAAATAATTTTTTAAGTGTCTTTGCAACAAAATAATATAAACCAGGGATGGGAGAATATTATATACAGCAGAAAAATTATCCTGGTCATGTCTATCTTCATATCCTCTTCGCCTCTCACTTTCATGCCAGTGATCACCCTCGTAGCTGTCCTCCCGGTAACTCCGCCCATGGCTACGACCTCTAGGAGATCTTGATCTAGAGAACTCACCACGTCCAGTAGATCGAGATCGTGATTTCTCATATCTCTTATGTGGACTCTCATCTCTTTCACGGCTGAAACATCTTTTGTCCCACTCTCTATCACGTGAGTCCCATTCCCTATCTCGTGAGTCCCGTTCTCTATCCTGCGAATCCCGGCTCTTTCGATTGCCATCTCTCACACTACCCCTTTCATAATCGGAATCATAACTCCGGCGAGCATAATCATAATCTTTTTCACGGCTAGCATCTCTGTTGTGATGGTAATTTCTAGATCTATAGTTATAATCACTGCAAGAATAGTCATCGCGGCCATCATATCGTGACGACCTTTCGTGTTCATGATCAAGGTAGTATTCATTACGACTCCCAACTTCTACATCGTGATAATAATCAGCAGCATAATTTGAATCGATGTGAGGCTTTTCTTGCCTACGTAGTTCACGTGGATAATTTTCTTCATAGTTTCGCCTGCTAGATTGAGGCAAAGCACTAAGAGTATTATGTCCAGGTGGATAATTGTAGACATCATCCCGCATCAACCTTTCATCAGGATATCCCTTATCATATGACACGCCAAACCTGTAAGAGTAAAGTAGTATAGGAAGTATATAAACAATCAAGCATGAGTTTTTAGGCACAAGTAACCAAACCAAGTAAAGTAGATGGAATTAAAGCAATAATATGTGGTTAATTCACCCATGAAAATCAGAAAGTACATTAACATAGTCCATTCAACTAGCACTCACCGATTATTTGGATCATGCTCAGTACCATAACCCTCCGGAGCCTGTGAATTGAAGAGAATAAGCTATGTCAGCAACAAACATCATGATGGAAATTTCGTTATCCAAATCCCATCCACATCCTCACTCTCCACGTCTCACTTCACGGATGAGGGGCCGTAAAAATTGACATTCACAACATCCCTAAATATTTCTTGTTTATCATCCCATATATGTAAGGAGAAAACCACAATTACACTGTTATTATCCCATTCTTGCTGACGACCATATCGACCAGGATCCATTTCCGGCCAGTGCACCGAGCAAATTTTTGATGGTCGGCGAGAATATTCAAAAAAATTAATGTTCAGAGCCCTTTCCTGAAATATACGCATAAACAGAAAAGTATCCCTTAATGTATATAATCAAAAAAATCCACACGACTGAGCCTCAAACAAAAGAACTCTTCCAAAGTGAAAGACATCTTCCAGACTTGGCATAAAACGAGAGTCAAGGGCACAGTATCAGTAAAACTAAAGGATCATTAACCACGAAACATACAGAGTACTTGAATAAAAATTAAAACTCATAAGGTCGTCAAGAAACATACATTATCTACATCAGCCACATAAATTTAGGCAAAGAGACTTTTTTTTTTTTGAACTAGCTAGAGATACTCAGAAACATGCATTCGCTAGAAAAGTAACAAAAATACGATAAAGAATGCATACAACAATGCCAGATCATTCAATGTTCAACTAACAATAAAGCCTTGATATTTGTCACACAGAATTTGCTAATAGATAATTGCAGATCATTCAATGTTCAACAAATTGATCTGCTCACATCAACGAAAAAAAAGTGAATTTATCCTATGATCTATAGAATGAAATATGTAAAAATGAGCATACCACGCTCAACACCGATGAACGGAAAACAGAACAACGACGCCGGATCAAAGACACCAGTGAATGGAAGATGCCGATGAGCTGTTACAAGAGCCGGAACAAAGACTTGGAATAAGTGATTTATAGATTGATAGAGAGAGCAAATCAGGGGAGCTCAGAACCAGAGGTGAAAGATACAAGCCTGATAAATCAGATACGAAGATGTTGATACCCAGAGAACTCAGAGCGATGAAGTAGCCGTATTATAAGGAATGGTTTCAATTACAGAATACTCGAGCTCTAACCGTGAGAACTCGAGAGAGGAAATTTGATAACTTGGTGAATAAAAAGTAAATATAAAAAAAAATTCAATGGCGATCGATCAATTTCGAGAGAGACGAATTCAGAGCTCCGCGGTGGACTTGGCCAAATCGAAGTTAAAACAGATTAGGGTTTCGTCGTTGTTGACGACCAGATGAAAAGGCCAACTTATATTTTCTTTTTCGATAAATAAAGTACGGATGAGTGAAACGGCGAACATATTAACAGATAATTTATTTATTTTATTATTTTTAAAAAAAATTAATTTGGCATTATAAATGAGTTTTCTTTATAGGAATGATCCAAACATCACATAAATTAGGAAAAGAAAAAAGAGTAAGTTAGTAATTTCCGACGTAGCTCAGTTTGTCTCTAACTAAGTTTGGATTTAGTTTGTTTTTCGTTCTCTCTTTTTTTTTTTTTTTTTTTTTTTTCTACAGGTTTTGAAGAAATAAAATATCGGTTGTAGTCGTTTGATCTTATATGTCCCATTGTCTACTTGATCCTTCTTGCTTGTGAGAGTAATATCTTTGTTGTCCTAGGAGTTAGGTTTCAGAGGAGCTTCTCGTTTTAGAGGTTAGATTGAAATGAGGAAAGCTCGATACACTTATACCACTCTCGTTATGGATAGATCATATATAATGTTCCTCTGAAACAGTTAATAAAACTATATATATATTGCTTAAGATCATCATACACTACCGGTGTGTTTGCATGTTTGAAGTTATAAGCTATGGTTCTGTCTACTATACAAACCTGGCCGAAACCAACACTAAAGGAACCAAAGAGTGCTTAATACCAACATAAACGCAACGCAAACGATTTCTTTTTTTTTTGATTTTTTATCGATTTTTATGCAATTCAATTTTTTGCTTGCTTTGTATAAGTCTAATGTATGTTAGCATGAAACATAACAAACACGAGGGGAAATTACAATGCTACAAACTTATGGAGATTCTACAATTCTTAGATCTTGGTAACAACATTTGATTCTACAGTTTTAGCTCAGAGCATTGGAATCTGCTTCCTACAGTTTTAGCTCAGTTGAGAGCATGTCACGCCTGAAATATAAACTACCGTTTTTTTAATCTAAAATATCCTTTAAAAAATTGTGCAAATGATTGTGTACATTTACAACATTTCAACGTAAATGATAAATTAGTCCGGATGTTTTTTTTTTAAAAAGTGATAAATTAGTCAAACAAACGACATTTACGGCTCGAGCAGTCGAGCATATGATATCCTATGCTGCATATTAACAACTTTTTAAAAGTCGATAACCTTAAAAGAAATGTATGTGATGGTAACATCATCATGAACATTTGTGTATTATTTTCACTTTATCCCTAAAATAAAACTTACAGTATGATGAACGTCTTTTCAGTTTTATTTTTAATGCATTAATCACAGTGATGTTCTCTCCAATTATCATCTTCCTCTAATTTTCAAGATCAACAACTTTTATGTATTCCAGCAATACAGAGTGCGAGTGTAAGACAACAAATGGCTTTTAAATCCTCTCTTTTCAATAGATTACAGAAAAAGAAAAAGAAAAAAAGTAAACGCAGGTAAATCTATTTATGGTCATTGTTTTATGAAAAGAGAGAAACAAAATCAAGAACGAGGCGTCCAAGCTGAAGCAGTGAGTAAAGAAAGATCTTTCCATCCAAGCTTAAGCGTACCATTATCATCAACCAAAGTGTAACCATCCGAAGGAAACATTCCCAATAGAAGAGTCGCTTGTGTAGCTGCATTGCCAGCCAAAGATATACCTTTGAATCCACATTGCTGCATTTTCTCCCTCCAGCTCTCAAACTTCACTTCACCGCTTCTCGATGGTCCTCCAACCGCTAATACATTCCTTATCTCTTTCGACAATAGCTGTTGTTCCACTACATGCCTCTCTTCACTCTCTTCTCCGTAGCTCGCTCCCAACGAGTCAAACAGTGCTGAGTAGTAATGTATTGCTTCTACAAATCTTCCTAAGAATGAACCAGCATGGCTCAGGTCTTGTTCCACTACTGTCACAACTTTAGGAGCTAATCTGTTCATTCCCAATTAGTAACCAAATAAATAAGCCACTCTTTTAAAAACCTCTCCCTTTAAAAGTCTCAAGTAAGTTATATATAGCTAAACAGTGATAGCGTAAAGTAGTATTATTACCTTTGGAGTAACCAGAGGGTATGTGCATCAGAGCCAGTAACATCATAAAGAGAATGTTGAAGCCAATGAACAGCAACAGCTTCTCTTTTCCTCACATTGAGTCTCTCAGTATCCAAGTTTCCAACTTTCTCAGCTAAAGGACAGAATTCGAAAGGTAGGCCAAGCTTATCAGCAAAATCCGAAAGACGTTTGCCAGTGGCTTGAAGAGCTTCCATGGAAGTACCAAGTCCCGTGAGACGCACGTGAGGAGGTCCTCCAGGTCTAGAAGCAAGAATGTGGAATAAACCAGGCCATTGAAGTCCCTGCATGATGTCTAAGTCGATGATATGTACACTCTCTTCTTTCTCAAACGCTTCTTGTATAGCTTGATTAGCTGTAAAGTGTGAGAATTTCACTAAAGGGCTTATCCCATTGAAGACCTGAAACGCAGAGACCATCTTCAAGCTATGCGTTTGAGGCATCCACCGTGAAGGCAAAGCCGCGTAAATCCCAAGACACGAATTAAGTAATCTCGCTGACATAGCTTCCGAGAAGTAAGCAGCTACTCTCTGCGCTGAGGTTCCATAAGGAGTAGATAACTGAGAGATCTCAAGGAGAAGCTTATTAGCTTCTTCGAGATTATCCGCAGAGACAGCTTCAGCACACTGTAGCAGCAATGTGAGAAGATGTAAACCTTCTTCGTCTTGTTTCTGTCTCTTAATCTCTTCCTTCCTTTCTCTGAATGCCTCCGCCGTGTTTGCTTGCACGGCGGGAACGGTGGCCGTGTTTGTCACCGCCTCTTGTGGTGGTGCATCGGTGGAAGAATTATCTCTTTCTTGTTGCTGAATCGGAGGAGCAGGAGGAGGCTTATGCTGCTGCTGTTGTTGTTGTTGTTGCTGTTGTTGTTGTTGTTGCTGCTGCTGCTGAGTTACAGGAGGAGAAGGATTGTTGGAGATCTGATAGAGTGGTTCGAAAGCTTGAGGAGAAGGGTCGGAGGAGGAAGGATCAAGAAGCATAAGAGAACGAAGTCTGTATTCAAGAAGAGCACCGAGATTTGGGTTACAAGGGAAGATAATGTCTCTAACGTTTTGGATAAGTTGAGGGATTGAGACTGAAGTTGAGGAATGGATAAGGTCTCTGATAATGGCGTCAACCCAAACTGTAGGTGAAGAAGAAGAGTCTTGATCCATTTGTTGTACAGACATAGACGTCCGGTTACCACCACGGTCTGAAGGAAAAACCGGTAGACCGGAGAAGCCACAGACAGAGAGAGGTGGGTTTGACTGAGAAGCTACAGTGGTCGCCGCCGTAAGAGACGGTGGTTGTTGTGGCTGTTGTGAAATTGTAGTGTAGTTGGGGTCATGTAAGTGAGAGACACGGCGAGGAGGACGAGATGAGTTGTTGTAGTCAGGATTAGAAGACATCTCGGAAGCTAATCGCTTTCTCACCATAGCTGGAGGAGGATGAGGAGCACTACGGTTGTTACTGCTGGTACTGCCGGAAGAAGTGGTTCTCAGGGGACTACCGCCGTTGAAATCGCCGGATTCCGCCATGGGGATTGAAAGATTGGTCGTGGGATTGCATGGTTATAAATAGGGAAAAAAAAGGATTAAAATTTGTTCGAAATTCCAAAATCGAAAATCCAAACAGAAAAGGGTTTTTGGTAGCTAAAAGCTTCTTTTTTTTAGTCTATGGGGATTCTTAATTTTAGTTTCATCTTCTTCACGATCTCCGATGATATATGAAAAAGGCAGAAACAAAAAAATTAAAAAACAGTGATGAGAGTAAAATTTGGAAGCAAGTGTGTTGGGAGATGAATCAACGAAAGGAAAAAGGGGTTTGGTAAATTGTGGAGGACGAGGAGACTGAGGGGGATGGCCCTGGCCGTATCTAACTCGTCTTCCTCCTTTCGAATTATTGTGAATGTCGCTTCGTACATTTAATGACTCTTCTATCTCTATTCATATTAACTCTTCTTCTTTCTCTTTCTCTTTCTCTTTCTCTTATCTTTTTTTGTTTAATTTAATTTGAGTTGAAAATTAATATAAATGGGAAGAGATTAGGTGGGTGATCGGAATAGTTCGTCGTTGTGTGTTTGACGTCTTCCTTTTGCCGATCCATCTATTTTTCTTTCCCCCACTTCTCTCTCACACTCTCACTGTCAAAATAACAACAAACAAGAAGATAATATTTTGATTGGTATATAATAATTTAGCTCAGTTTCGTGGAACTGGTGCAATATTTATTTCTTTTACTAATAATAATCCACCAAATATCCGAATATCATAGTTGTTGTGGTCGTTTTTCTCCCTTGCCAATACGAATTTGATACATTGACTAAATTTCGTTGGAAATGACTAGGAGAAACTAGACAAAATATTTGACCTCCTAAAAAAAAAAAAAGTATTTAATAGTCTTCAACCCATGGTTCAAACGGTAAAAAAGTTCATATAAAGCATACATGTAATGTATAAAATGACATATGTAAGATTTCAGATCTGTTTATTGTATAAAATGAATGGTAAACAACAAAGAACAAACAACAAAGAAGCTCGTTTGTACTACTAGCAAATCCGATGTGAAACATATTCAATACGTCAAACATTTTTAAAGCGGTTTGACGTTCATTTGCATTCGTATTTAAGAACTTTACACAAACGAGTCAATTGTCAATATAATTAATTAATTTTTTTTGTTGGATAAAGTCAATATAATTTTTTTGAGAGTGAAATAGATACTTCCCGAGTTCAAGATTTTGGAAATGGACGATGTGTGGATGTTTTTAAGACATGGCTCAAGATATTTTTTGGTGTTTTATGAAGAAACAAATATCATATTAACAATGGATTTTTCTTTCTTTTATAGTATATAAATGGTATATGAATAGCCAGCTAGTTTGTGCTAAAATTAGGAAGAGGTTTTCCTTAAATTAGCCTAATCGAAAGAGATAGTGGGAAAAGAAGAAGAAGAAGCCAAGTTCCGTTTTATCAAAAAAAATGAAAAGGGAAAAAGAAAAAAGAAAAACAGAGAAGCCTAGTCCCTTCTAAAATATCAATGGGCATTTACATATGAGCAATTGGACAAGACATAGAACTTAAACAGTAAATACAAAAGACCAAAGATATAAAGAGATGCACATGTTCTGAGATGAGGCCATTACACCAACTGTCAAACCCCAGTTCCCGATAAAATCTGAAACTAGTGTTTGACATTTTGCTTTCATCTGCATCCTCTTCTTTTCCCTTTTGTTCTTTTTTAACAATATTTTTTAAAAGATTTCCATTATTCTATTATTTTATTACTAAGTTTTGGACCTGTTTGACTGACAGTTTTTAGACTTTTGTACGTCAAACACTAGCCCCCATGGCCATATAATAATAGCATGGCTTGGCATGGCTGTGAAACCCTATTAGAAATCATCCACGCTTTTTACGATCTCATATTTTCCCCTTTTCATTTTTTATTAGTTTTTGTTAATTTTCTATACAACACAAAACACACGGCTCAATATGAAAGATGTCACCGTAAAAAGCTGAGTGTCTTTCTCCAAGTTCATATTCGGAAAGTCATTATTGCCCTTTGTACTTTAAATGGTTGCTTACTTTTCTCCACACTAAAGTGTTTTTTTAAATAGGACTTCTCTTCTCTACAAATCTTTACAAACTTCATATTCTTAGGTATAACAGAAATATAAATATATATATATATATATTATATTTATATGGGCCAAATACGAATTTTCCGTGATTTTTGTTATCATGATTTTTGTTAGTAACCAATCTGAATTCAGACATAACTTTGACTAATTATATAATAACCCAACCAAACAATGTTAATATATGTATGGCCCAAATAATTCAGACATTACATATAGCCCAAAGAAGTCCCAGATCAAATGCAAATCTGTTGACAAAAGGGTTATATTGAGTTACTGTTAGTTAGGCCCATTAAGGCCCACAAGAAGGTTTCTGATAAACACAGTCCTCTTTCTCTACCCCTTATCCTTTCCACACTCCTTCAAAATCGTCTTTGTTGCAGAGAGAACAACACTGTAATGGCAATGTCCATAGCAATGGCGACACCTACAGATTCCTTGAGCAGAGTTTGGAACATGTCTTCACTCAAATCAGCTCTTCCTTCTGCTTCATCTTTCCGATTACCTTCCTCATCTTCTTCTCGCCGTCCGGTCACTACTCTTCGTCTCCCAGTCTCTTCTCCTTCACTCCCATCTTTCTCCGGTCTCTCTCCGGTCAATCCTCTCATCTCAATCGGACTTCCAGGTAAAATTTCCACTTTCACAAAAACATAATCGTTTCAATTGTTTAGCTCAATTGAAATCTCCAAAATCGTTAGGGTTTTTCAATTCGAACGCAGATTGGCAAAGCTTTGAGAATGGATTCAAAATTGTCGACGGTGGAGGTCGTGTTTACGCGATGAGACATGGACGACGAGTTCCGAAGCTGAACAGACCACCGGACCAGCGCAAAGCTCTACTGCGAGGACTCACGACGCAGCTACTGAAGCACGGGAGAATCAAGACTACTCGAGCCAGAGCCAGTGCGATGAGGAAGTTTGTGGATAAGATGATAACTTTAGCCAAAGACGGTTCTTTGCATAAGAGAAGACAAGCTCTGGGATTCATCTATGAGAAGCAGATCGTTCATGCTCTGTTTGCAGAGGTTCCTGATAGATACGGTGAGCGAAATGGTGGATACACGAGGATCATCAGAACTCTTCCAAGAAGAGGTGATAATGCTCCAATGGCTTACATTGAGCTTGTCTAAGGTCAATTTCTCTTTTTATTTAATTGCTCAAATTTCTCGACTTTTTTTTTGGCTCTGTAATATCTAAGAAACAGTTGTTGATGCAGATATGAGATCGATTTGTTTTTCTTTTGTGTGCATCATTTGGTAAAATTGCTTTCTTTAAAGTTGAAACTATGAGGAATATATAAATGCTTTCTTTATTAGTGTATGAAATACTTAAAAAAAAATCTATCCTTTTGCCTATGTAAACACCAGAAGACGAAGTCAATTTCACAGCTTAGTGCTGGTTTGACATACTTGGTTCTGCACTTTCATAGAAGGGAAATCAAGAGTGATTGTACAATCCGATATAGCAACTAAGTGTTTGTTGAAGATTCCCAACAGCTTGACTTTCCCTGGGATCTTTGTCTTTGTTTCCAACACAATCTTTCCACTCAATATATCTTGTAAGATGCCACTTAAGTCGGAAACAAACTTATCGATCTGAAGAGTAAGACGACACGGTAGAACCGATGAACCTTTGGCTGGAAAAGTCCCCGAGGGAAGATCAACATCACCAACTTGCTTCCCCCTGTACAAAACTAAAGTCTTCCCTATCCCATGTTTGAAACTCAGACGATTGCGATTCTTGACAAGAATCTGGAGACTAAGTGTGAAATTGAGATGGACATCAAATGGTAAGGATATATGCGAGCTGACACCTTGTACCGTAGCTGATTGTATCTGTGTTATCGGTTTTTTGGGTTTGTAAATCGTCAGTGCCAAGATTAAGGCGATGAGGAAGATGAGGAATAGAATGGTTAAGATGATACCGGTAACTATGCAGCAAAGGCACCGTTTGGATTTACGCATACGCTTGGTCATGACAAATTATGTGTTGGTTGGTATAATTTGGAGATCGTAAAGCCACTTATAGAAACTATAGATTGAAGTAATTAAGAAGTGCTTTAAATGCGATTTAAGCTGCCAACTAATTCCTTACAATCTGCCTACATTATATGTCAGTAGTTATAATCTGATTTTATTTCCTTAGCTGACTTTTTCATATATACGCCACCTGTACGTTGACACTTTTGAGTCATATTAAGTATTAACGTTTCACTGCTTTTGCTGAACCAAATATGTGATCTGAAGAACAATATTTTGAAATGAAGAAAAAAAGAAAAAGAAAAAAGCAAATACCTTTTGATTAAAACGAATAATACATACATACATACATATAACCGATTCAAATACCAAAAAACACACACAAAAAAGACTAAAGTGTAGATCTATAACTTCAAGCTTCAGATCTGTCTAGAGCTTAGTTGAATACTTACAGTGCTGACTCGTAACATTACGATTTGAAACAGAGATAGTGAGATCGCATGAAGAAGACGATTGAACCTTTAACTTGAAGATTTTGAGGATTTTTACTTTGCCTGAGACCTTAACGAAAGTGTTGAGCGGGATGACGCCACCCATGACGTCGTTGAGAAGCTGTGATTCAGAGAGTAACCTATCCGCCATTAACGTCAGCGTTATGTTCATAGGCTGCGTTTTCTCCGGCGCGATTCGGTTAGCCGGAAGAGGAGCTTCACCGATCAATTGGCCTCTGTAATTCAGCAACGCCGATGACGAATCATAAGTAAACCCAACGCGGTTAGGGTTTTTCAAGGAGAGATCGACGTGGAGAGTTAGGTTTAAGACGACTTTCAAACTCGCTAGGTCGAAAGAAGCTCGGAGACGTTCCACAGCGACGGCATCGATGGTTGTGACTGGGCGTTTTGGTTTGAATAAAGTAAAACCTAAGATGAGGAAAACTATAAAGATGAGAAGGAGCAAGAGGATAGTGAAGCAGATACAGATTTTGCAGTTGCGTTTCCGCCGCACTTTTCTACCGCCGCCAGCAGATTGCGTTTCCATGGAAGCGTTTGTCTTAGATGATTCTTCTGGTGCTAACATGGCTGTTGCTGGCTTCTCCTTTATATTATTATCTGAGTTAATTGAAAAACCAGACATATTCTTTCTCTTTCTCTATTCTCTACGCCTTCTTCTTCTCTGTTACGCTTTCTAATTCTCAGAGGTTTGCTTTTTACAGGGACTATTTGTACACGGACTTGTAACCAATTTTTATGACATCATTCGAATAAATAACACATCTGATTTGTTTTTCATTTAAATAAAAGTTTTTTTTTTAATTACTAATATAAAATGTTTATAAA
Source organism: Barbarea vulgaris (assembly GCA_963667165.1). NCBI lineage: Eukaryota > Viridiplantae > Streptophyta > Magnoliopsida > Brassicales > Brassicaceae > Barbarea > Barbarea vulgaris. The sequence continues at coordinate 29,549,627 of OY763888.1, read as the reverse complement.
TTTTGTCACTGATTTTAATATTTTAATTTACTTTTGGCAATAAATAAATGATCGGAAAATTCTAGTTATTATTTACTTACAACCTAATTGCTGAAAACTTTAAAGATTGATAGCTCTTCTTCCTATATATACTAGCTTTCTTACACAAAGTTTTGGTAATTTCATTTCATAAATTGGAAAACAACTACTAATCTTATTCTTATGAACTAATCATTTTATATCTGTTGAAAACCACTTGCTTCATTTTCTGTTTCTGTAAAAACATTTTTCAACTCCAAATTCCTTTTGTTATATCATTTCTAAACTCACAAAATAACTAAAACAAAAAAAAAACTTTTAAAAATTAGACGGTCAAACACATCCAAAAAGTCAAACTCATTTATTGCAATTTAAACTGACGGTGTACACTCCACATATCATGTTCGTCTAACGCCGTGTAGACAGCTCCCCTAAAAAAATACTCGTTGGAAATTAATAAAGATTTGTGGATTAATTGTTTTAAAAAAATAGAGAGAAACGTGTATAACTATTTTATATTTTTCTAAGAAGTACATTAAATTCTTACAACTGGAAGTAGAAGAGAGGAGGAGATGATAAAAATAATAATGTGAGGTTGGAGGTAGAAATCAGTAATCACATGAATTTGGAAGAGACTATGCATTATGCAGCATCCGTCGCTTTTGTTAATTTCGTGTGGTTATTACGTAACATATTCAAAGACCAATTCACCGTCTTTGTATTGGTGGCCCATTTCTTTATTTACACGGGACGAATTCTGGGTTTGGCCCGTTAAATCTGCTTTGCTTTGTGATATGGTCGTGCCTCTTTGTGGTGTGAGCTAAGTAAGATAAGACCATGTGAGTTTGTGACATCAATTTTTATCACTATGCAGAGATAGAAGATATCACTTAACTGAAAAATAAAGTTTCAAAAATGTCATGAAAGTTCTCAACAAAATTTTCCCAAGAAATTCGAACAAACTTTCTTTCTTTTCAGAAAATCTACCCAAGAAAAAAAAAGTTATAGAAACTATATGACAATATTCAGAAAATTTTATGTACATATATGTTACTCAAAATCTGAATGCCATTTTTCATTTAAAATTCCCTGATTCACAATAGCACATGGAAGTATCTTCCAACATATGTAAAGAATTTATGGTTATTAATTTATTTATTCATCTATACCATGTACTGTAGTTAGTTCTTTTTCAAATCATTTATTTAATTCATTTTTAATTATTTTAGTTAATTTTTTATGCATATACTGTAGTACAAATTCTAGAAAGTTGTACCAAAGTGGTTTCACTAATACCTAAAAATTCCATTAATTAAGAGTTCCACCAAATGTCGACAAAAATAAAAAAGTCAAAAAACAAAAATCAAAGTTGTCATCAAAATCAAAGTTCTAAAATGCTTCATTTGCCAAATAAAAGGAGGGTTCCTCTGAAGGTTGGAGTTTCCTCTTCACCCTTACTCTTCTAAGCACAAATCTTGAAACTTCGACTAACGTCTGCTCTATGTGAAAGAGGTTTTTGTTGTAGACGTCATCTGATTAGTACCTGTATTATAAAAACAAACACACAAAACTATTTAGATTTTTATATCTAAAATTCCACTATTTCATCATATATATTCCTTTCAAATTTCATCGATTTGAAAACGACATGTATAAGAGGGACATTTGAGCTCTTATTTTGTATCAAGGAGTGAGCCAATGCCCCTATATAAGCAATTTAAATACGGAAGAAAAAACATAATAAGACAAAGTGTGTAGATGTATAAATTTATGCTCAACTTAGTTGAATACTTACAGTGCTGACTCGTAACGTTACGATTTGAAACAGAGATGGTGAGATCGCATGAAGAAGACGATTGGACCTTTAACTTGAAGATCTTGAGAACTCTTACTTTGCCTGACACCTTAACGAAAGTGTTGAGCGGGATGACCCCAGCAATGACGTCATGGACAAGCCGTGATTCGGAGAGTAACCTATCCGCCATTAACGTCAACGTTAAATTTATAGGCTGCGTTTTCTCCGGCGCGATTCGGTTAGCCGGAAGAGGCGCATCACCGATCAATTGTCCTCTGTAGTTGAGCAAAGCTGATGAAGAATCGTAGCTAAACCCAACGCGGTTAGGGTTCTTCAAGGAGATATCGACGTGGAGCGTTATAATTAGGTTTATGATGACTCTGAAACTCAGTGGGTCGAAGGAAGTTCGGAGATGTTTCACAGAGATGGAATCGAATGTTGTGATTAGGCGTTTTGGTTTGAACAAAGTAAAGCCTAAGATGATGAAAACTATAAAGATAAGGAGAAGCAAGAGGATAGTGAAGCAGATACAGATTTTGCAGTTGCGTTTCCGCAGTCCTTTAGCAGATTGCGTTTCCATGGAAGCGTTCTCCTAATTAGACGTTTCAGCTGCTAACACTGTTGGTGTTACGCTTTCGAGTTCCCTCAGTGTTGATTTTTTCAGAGGTTTATTTATTTTACATGGACGACTATTTGCACACAGATTTGTAACCAATTAGTTCTCTAACATAACTCAAATAACATATCCGTATTATTTTATTTTATTTTGTAGTCATTGATTTGATTCAAAAAAGAAGAAATTCATATAAAGACATACAGACTGGTGTATCAGAAATTTCTATCATCTATAACCCATATAGGATAATACCACTTTATTCCTATATAGAGAATAAAAATGTATTTAGGTACATGCATGTATTGTGAACTGGCTTAGCCAATAAATTTATACTTTCTAGTTGGCAAAAAAAAAAAGAAAAAAAAAAAAACCAGTCAAGAGACTGAACCCTGACTAAGAGCTAAAATATATCCTACAAGTCTGGTGGAAAGCCTCTACAACAAACAAGAGCTAAAATATATCCTACAAGTGATATACAATTACTTTTAGGAAAATTCCTGACCAATCAAACTGGCCAAACTGTAATTAAAAACCAGTCAAGAGACTGAACCCTGACTAAGAGCTCTTTCATCATAATGATAAACAATTAAACGACCCAACATTATAAGGTTTTTTTCCACCAAATCTGATTCTGTTAAAACATATTTTTGGAGTCCAAGTTCCTTTTGACTTTTGTTGTACCATTCTAACTTCATAAACTAACTAGAAATAAAAACTTTTAACAAAATTAGACGGACAAACACATCCAAATCGTCAAATTCATTTATTGCCATTTAAACTCTGCATAAACACTACAAGAAAACATAGCTATTTTTGACGGATTTTTTGACGAACAAATATCCGTCTAAGATTTTCGACGATGTTTTGACGGCATTTCAAACACAAAAAGATCGTCACAATGCTGTCTAAAATTTTAGACGATATTTAAATCCGTCTAAAATGGGTCAAAATGATAGATGGATTTTTGACCGATTTTTAATCAGTCAAAAATCCATCACAAATCTGTCACAATATCTTATAAATCATAAATCACATAACTAATCAAATTCTGCCACATAATTTATCTTTTATATTTAAAAAATAAAAACAAAAAAATGAAGTCAATGCAGAAAAATAAACTCCAAATAAATTTTCATTTTAACTGATTTATGTTTATTTATATATCTGTATAAAATAAATAAAAATTGAAGCTACAATCCCTAATTTTCCTCCAACTACACCACTATCTCAGGATATTTGAAACTGTCATTGTTTACTAAATATTTAATGACTTTTCATCTCTACGGGCATTCCTAAATTCTGGACTCCTAAATTCTCTGTAGTGATTGTGTTCTTTTTTTTTTTTTTAACAACTCTGTAGTGATTATGTTCTTTTCTTCATAAACTTTGATGGAATTTTAATATCTAATTATATAGCAAAACTTCCGTCAATTGAAATATCCTCAGGTATACATTTTTTTCTCTTTTTCTTTCTCCAATCAGATATTATCTTTTTCTGTTGATTGTGTTTTACTCTTTTTATATGAATAATAAGTCCACTAAGAAGGCAAAAGAAATGATTACATCCATTGATAAGGAATAACCCAAGTACAGAGGTAATTGCAACTGTATCAGTTTTTTTCCTGTAGGTTTGATAAAAAATCTCATGGAAAATCTCGAGTTTGTGCAATTGCTCCAAGAAGAAGATGCTTGGATTGATGAATTAGAGAAAATAATTTATTGGTTATGATTTTTTTAAAATGTAATTTCTCAATTTATCAGAATAGATAGTTTGTAATTTAAAATATTGTAATTTATGTTCAAGCAATTTTATTTTTGATAAAGGATTATGTTTTATTTTAATTAATTTAGTATTATTTGTATTTTAATTTCAAATAAATGTATAAATAATAATATTGTCAAAAATCTTTCATAAAACTATTTTTTTTTGTCATCAATCATCACAAAATGCCCATCAAATCTTTGTCTAAAATCTGTCTTAAAAATATTTTAGACGAATTTTTGATGACAATTTTAGACGGATTTTTAACGTTTTTATTCACCATTTAAAGCATCAAAATTTTGTTAGAAATCCATCAAAAATATACCGGTCGATAATCCGTCAAAAATTATACACCAATTTTTGATGGATTCTAATTTTTGACGATATAGAATTGACGGCTAAAATTCGTCTAAAATCTGTCTAAAATGGCTGTTTTTGACGGTTTTGTAACCAATATTATTGTCTAAAAACATGTGTTTTCTTGTAGTGAAAGACCTCCACTATCATGTTCGTCTAACGCCGTATCGACAGCTCTCTTAAGAAATAGTCGTTGGAGTATTTGACAATGAACTATTTTATAGTATTTTTTCAAGAAAGTACATTAAATTCTTACAATTGGAAGTAGAAGAGAGGAGATGATAAAATAATAATGTGAGGTTAGGGGTAGAAATCAGTAAACACATAAGTTTGGAAGAGACCATGCATTATGCAACATCCGTCGCTATTGCTAATTTCGTGTGGTGATTACGTAACATATTCAATGACCAATGCACCGTCTTTATATTGGCCCCTTTTCTGGGTTTGCCCCGTTAAATATGCATCGCTTAGTAAGTAGTCATGCCTCTTCAAAAGAAGACCATGTGAGTTTCTGACATCAATTTTTTTATATCACTTACTTGAAAATAAAGTTTCCAAACTTTTGTCAAAAACTCTAATGGACTTTTCTATTTTTTTGGGAAAATTTACCAAAAAAAAGAGAAAAATCTAAAAAACTATAGAAAACTTTGAAAAATATTCAGACACTTTTGTATTACTAAAAATTTGAACGCCATTTTTCATCAAAAAATTATGGCACAATAGCACATGAACATATCGTCCAAAGAGTTTGAAGTTTTTATTAATTAATCGAAGATAGGAAAAATGCTATTTCAAAAAAAAAAAAAAATCCAAAATAAGTGACAAGATATGTATGAAAATTGTTTTGCGAGTCCAAGAGTAAACGAAACGATTATCCTTGTAAGATGTTATTGGGCCATCACAGCCCATAAAAGCTAACATTTTTTTTTCTATTTTCAACCTCTAAACGCTACGTTTTAAAATATTTTAATTTTTTTTTTTGTTTCCTTCAGTTTGTCAAGTAGTGTTTGTGCGAAAATAATTTGGATTGGTTCGGCTGGTTCGTGCTCGGAATTGGGACTCAGAAAAAAAAAAAAAAGAAGCTAAGAGACATTGAATCAAAGCCAATTCCAATCTGAATCTGCAACTCTTACGTCACTCTCATGTAGTAGACGTCACTTCTCGTCTTCCTCTGGAGATACCCAACTCTCATTTCTTCTCCCTCCCTTCCCTTAAGCTTTCCTCAAAACTGCTCCCGCCTCTTCTTCCCTCTTCCTCATCGTTTAGGGTTTCCCAAAAAAAAAAAAAAAATTCAAAACTTGCTCTTAAATATTTGGGGCTGCTCTCAAAAGGAGGAAGAAGAAGCAAATGGAAGGAAGAAGGATTACAGCTAGCCCTAGACCTTGTAGTGGAAGAAGAGTCGTGGCTAAAAAAAGATCTCGACCCGATGGATTCGTCAACAGTGTTAAAAAGCTTCAACGAAGAGAAATCTCATCTCGTAAAGATCGAGCTTTCTCTATTAGCACTGCCCAGGAGAGATTTCGCAACATGCGTCTCGTGGTACGCTCTTTTAATTTTGCCCTAATTTATCGGATTTTAGAATATATTATCTCTCTCCCAAACCCTAGAAATGCTTAATTTTTACTCAAATTCTATTAATGGGTAATCGATTTAGTACTAATTAAGCTGTGTTACGCGAATTGAAATTTTTGATATTTGCAGGAGCAATATGATACTCACGATCCTAAAGGACACTGTTTAGTTGCATTACCGTTTTTGATGAAAAGAACTAAAGTTATTGAGATTGTAGCTGCAAGGGACATTGTCTTTGCGCTTGCTCATTCTGGTGTTTGCGCAGCTTTCAGTAGAGGTGATTTGCTTATACTCTTTCTTCACCTTTGTGTTTCTGTGTGGACTTTTTAAATGTTTTACCTTTTGGATTTTTTTTCTTGATTTAATTGCAGAGACGAACAAAAGGATTTGCTTTTTAAATGTTAGTCCAGATGAAGTTATCCGGAGCTTGTTTTACAACAAGAACAATGATTCTCTCATCACTGTTTCTGTTTATGCTTCAGACAATTTCAGCTCTTTGAAATGCAGATCTACTAGAATTGAGTATGTTGTCTTTCTTATTGGTTTATAGTTGGTGTTTATTTTTTTTGGGTTATTTCAAACTAATGTGTCTTTTTTCAACTGTTAGGTATATTCTGAGAGGTCAGCCAGATGCAGGTTTTGCTCTTTTTGAGTCTGAATCATTGAAGTGGCCTGGTTTTGTAGAGTTTGATGATGTCAATGGAAAAGTGCTGACTTATTCTGCGCAGGACAGGTTATTTTCTGGTCTTCACAACCAAAGTTTTTTGATTACGAGCTTCTTCGTCTGAGCCCAATAGCTTTTTATGCAGTGTGTACAAGGTTTTTGATTTGAAAAACTATACCATGCTTTATTCTATATCGGATAAACATGTACAGGAAATTAAAATCAGGTAACTTTTCTTCATCTGTTTTTATCCCTTCATCGGTTTTGTTTTTATTTCTGTTCTGTCCACTAGATTGGATTGAATGACTTGTGACTTAGTTATGCATACCTTTCTAACTCCCATTTGTTTCCCTGCTTCAGTCCAGGGATAATGTTATTGATTTTCAAGAGAGCTACCAGTCATGTTCCTTTGAAGATTCTGTCGATAGAAGATGGCACAGTTCTCAAGTCCTTTAATCATTTGCTTCACAGAAACAAGAAAGTTGATTTCATTGAACAATTCAATGAGAAACTTCTTGTCAAGCAAGAGAATGAGAACCTCCAAATTCTTGACGTGAGTTGTTTTTATCTGATTCAGTCAATCTTTTTGCTTTTGTTGTACACGTTTTTTTTTTCAAAGGTTTGGTTCTGATTTGTCAACTCAGGTTCGAAATGCTGAGCTAATGGAAGTTAGTAGAGCTGAGTTCATGACACCATCTGCATTCATATTTCTGTATGAGAACCAGTTGTTTCTAACATTTAGGAATAGAAACGTGTCTGTGTGGAATTTTCGTGGAGAGCTCGTGACTTCCTTTGAGGATCATCTTCTATGGCATCCGGACTGTAACACAAATAATATCTACATAACAAGTGATCAAGATCTGATCATCTCATACTGCAAAGCAGATACCGAAGATCAGTGGATAGAAGGAAATGGTAAATATAATAAGCCTGTGATGATACATAATCCTTTTAAACTAACAAATCGCTCTGATCGAGATTGACTAATGGTGTTTTGTTGGATGATGATGCAGCTGGATCAATCAATATCAGCAATATATTGACTGGGAAATGCTTAGCTAAAATAACGCCAAGCAGTGGACCTCCAAAAGAAGATGAGAGCAGTAGCAGTTGTTTGGGGAAGAACTCAAAGCAAAGAAGAAACGCTGTAGCTGAAGCTTTGGAAGACATAACCGCTCTTTTCTATGACGAAGAACGCAATGAGATATACACCGGAAACAGACATGGCCTTGTTCATGTGTGGTCCAATTGAATTCACATCACATCATCCATCAGTTAGCTACTGCTACTACGTCGTCTACTACTACTGTATTATTTGGTTTCCTTCAATTGTGTGTAGCGATCAATCTGTTTAACTTAGTGTCTTTGAGCAGCCATTTGTGTTGTAAACGATTTGTGGGCATGTGTTTGTGAGTGTCAGAATGCCAATTATGTACACTAATACCGTTGTACGTAACATTTGGGTTTGACAAAATTCTATGAAAGACCCTTTATTTCAATGCGTCTTCACCTTTAATGTCTCACGGTAATTGTCAAAGCTGACATTAGAGAGAGGAGCAATAAGAGTATGAATAGTTGAAGGCACAAAAACAAGCACTCTTTAGGAACCATATCATTCGCTACCACGCAATTGTGTTACATTCATTTGAGAAAACAAGCTTTACCAGTTTCTTCTGAAATACTACAAATCTATAATCCAAACAGTGTCTGAAACCAACTGAAATTAAATGTTTTATCTTCACCAAGACGATGACAACAGATTCAACAATGAAGTTGAGTTATCGCTTCAGAACTGGGACTTGTCAAGGCTGTCAAAATATGGGTGATCAAGTGCTGTTTTTGCTGAAATTCTTTCGGATGGATTGTACTTGAGCATTTTCTGTATTTGTATAGACATAAGTTCAATCAGATGAAGAAGGAGAACGACTTAACAGAGCATTCCAGATTAGGAAATAGAGGGATAGTACTTTGCAACAATAATATTCATATGCTATGATCATCAGGCAGTGATTTACCGTGAGAAGATCAACTCCTTGAGGCGAAAGAGAAGGAACAGCAAGAGCCAAGTCTTGGGCCTCCCACTTTGGGTAGACATGCCAGTCACGCAGAGCAGTAACACCTGGCCATTGCTGCTCATCTGGTGTTCCTAACAATCTCCATGAACCAAAAATCCATTAGTAAGATCACAGTCTCTACACAAGAATGCTAATGATACAAGACTGAATCCAAAAACAACTTGTATTCAGCAAAAACAGTATATCTCTATTGTTCTCAATTGGCAGCAAGCTGTAACATCAACAATCAATGATGCATATAGCTAAAGCAAAAAGGTATCAAAACTGGAGAAAACCAGAAGAATCAATGGAAGGTAAATCCAAAAACACCTAAAGATATGAAGCAACTGCTGATACTCGGAATCACCAGGGAAAAGAGCTTGCCTCCGAGCCATCTCAGCTAGGCAAAGTTCAAAGATGAAAACAGCATTAACACACATAAATCACAATGCAAAGAGACGAATTCAAAAGGCCATCATAGAGACTAACCGAAGATGCAACCAACAGACCAAATATCAACAGCAGTTGAATAATGAGTAGAGCCAAGAAGCACTTCAGGAGCTCTATACCAAAGAGTAACAATCTCATGCGTATAGGCCTTAAGAGGTACAGTGAAAGTACGACCAAGACCTAAATCAGCAATTTTAAGAAGTTCTTTATCTTTCACCAGAAGAAGATTCTGTGGTTTCAAATCACGATGAAGCACACCATGGCTATGACAATGCGCAACGCCTTTACAGAGCTGAAACATCAATTTCTGGATCAGAGAAGGCTCAAGCGGCTTAGGATTAGGTCCTTTCCGATACAAATCGATGAATTTCTTGAGATCAGTATCAAGGTACTCGAAAACGAGGTAGAGATTCGATTTCTGGGATTGAGATTTGGCTTTAGTTTGAAGAACGTGCTCGACGCAGAGCAATCGAACCACATAGATCGAAGTTGATAACATCTGGAGAAGCGAAATCTCACGAAGTGCAGTAGGTGGAATACCTTCGTCGTCAATCTCGAGCCGAGTTTTCTTCAGAGCTACAAGCTTACCAGTGCCTTTCTCCATCGCCTTGTAAACTTTTCCGTACGTTCCTTCTCCGACCTTCTCTAGCTTCTCGTATTTCTCCATTGTTGAGATCTTTGGAAAATTTGAACTGTGACGGTTCTCAAGATTATGAGGATGAACCCTATGTGATATTTTTTTGATGAGATCAATGGAGATGATTACTGTGAGACCGCTGATTTCGCTAAAGATACTTCCACGTCACTTTGTTTTTCCCGCTCCTTTGGATTTTGAATCCCTCGCTCCTTTCGTTCGTGATAACTGACAATTTTTTTTTTTTTTTTTTTTTGGCAACAAAACCAAAAAGCAATCTCAAATCCAAATTTACACAAACTGAATATAAAAAATAATTTAATAGACATTTTTAAAAACTACATTAGGATCCGCATAAATAATATATATGATTTAAAGAAATAAACATATACTAGATAATAACTCACGATCTGCAGGGCGAAAAAATATCTACATAGATTATTATACATGGTTTATATTAAATTTATTTTATATTTTTAACTTCTTATTTATCTTACTTATTATTATTATTATTGTTTATTGTTTGTGTTGTGTTAATTAAAATTACATATATATATATAAATTATGTATAATATGATTTACTATTATAAATATATATCAATAAATTGTAGTTTATATTAACAGTAATATGATACAAATTATAAAAAAAATTTAAAAAAGTTAAACAAATTGATTGTCATTTTCTAAAGAGTATATTTGACTTTTATTGATTGTCATTTCAAATGCAACCTATAATGGATATTGTCTTCTCCTTATCGAAGGACAATCTTTAGAAACACTATACATCTTGTTTTTTGTTCTTCTAAAAATTCTATCCAAAACCACGTCTTGCATGGAGAAATTTTTATTAATTTTTTCTTATATTAAACATGTTATTGGATACATGTTATTACCTTTTTTTTAAATCATTAAACATGTTATTAAAGATTATAATAACCTCTCTATAAAATATATATATATATATATATATATAATAACCTCTATATAATATATGACATATGGTACTTAATACTAATGTATAACAATGTTATTAAGGATTGAAAATAATTTATTTTGGGATTAAGTGTATATAAATATAAATTTATATTCAGATCATAGTACGTATCACAAATTTATGTAGTTGATTTGTATAAAATATAAAGGTGACATTTGGTTAATGACATTTTAAGTTGTTAAATTATGAATATAAATCAATCTTAGTATTTTCATTTATATAATATTTGTTTTCTTCTTATTTGTTTGTTTCATCATTTTAGGATGAAACATATAACTTTATAACACATTAGGTGAATGTGATATAAAACTGGAAAATTTAAATAAAAAAATTATTAAATATAAACATAAATCATTGCTGATGAATTATAATTTTTTAAATTGTATATAATTATATATAATTAATTATAAAACTATATTTTACATATAATTAATCACTTATTTCTTGCATTTAAAAATTATATTTGATTTTACTATATTAATAGTTAACCACACAAATTACAAATATAATGAACATATTTTAATAATTTTACTTGCATATCAATGTTTTTATAAAACTTATATGCAAATATCCATAAAGATCATAAATATGGGAAAGTGTCTTTATTTTGCGTATTTAATAAATAAATATTATAATCATTTATTAAAACCACTTGTATATAGAATAGATAAATGGTCATCCATAAATTAAAGAAACTGATTTGCTTAATTGTATAAATCTTATATTATTAATTGAAATGTGAATTATAGTATTTTTCAATTTGACGAAGAAATTAAATTGAGTGGGACCCACATGATTTTTTCAACCAATCAGATGGAAGCATAAAACTCCGACTGAATTTGTTGTGACAAAATTATCCTTAGTAACATATTAATATTTGTTTAGAATATAATTTAATGATAATTTTTGTAATAGACCACATGACTGTTTGTTAAACTTTTTTCAACATTGCTCAAATAATAGTATAGAGATTTAAATTTAATAGAATAAGTTGTATTTGCTAGATAGAACATACTAATCAAATGATTTAATTTGTTTATTAAACTTGTTTGGTTTTACATTTTTAAAATGGTATCAAATGTTGTAAACAAAATGATGTAATAGGACTTTATTTAATAATATAATTTTAAAACCATGCCTATTATCACAATTAAAGAATTTAAATTAAACTATACTGTAGTTTTCCTATACTATCTTATAATCTACTATGAAATGTTTGGTAAACAAGTTCTCTCAACCCTACTCCCCAAAAAACCATCAAAAATCAACAATCAAATAAACGAATCAACATCATTCGAAATTACATCTTTCAAATTATCAAAATCATTAAAAACCAACAACCAAAGAAAAATCACCACCCATCAATGAAACTTTAAGACTAGAATGGATCAAATCAAGGAACATTATTCATCATTAAATGACAAAACCGTTTGAAATCTAATCCGAGATAATCGAAATCCAAAAACTAAAAACTTTATAAAAAAAAGCTCACATCGGATAAGAATAAGACCATATCACATAGTACTCAATCAAGTAACAAGAACATCATCACAACAAAATCCTCATAATCGAGAACTAAGAATCATAGAGTTTTGGCTCATTTTCCCATAAAAAAATTTATATAAAATTTTAAGTGCGACAATTGGTCGATTAGATTTTCACATGTATAAAAAAATTAATTTATTTAGTGTGGGTAACTAACTTATAATAATGAGTGTTGAACTCAAAATATTAATATAAGTTATTACTCAATAATAATAATGTAATTTGTTGATCAATCATAGTTTTTTTTTAATTGGAAGAAAAATAAATTTTGTGGATAGTATTATAAGGCGATTATATGAAAACTTGACCGAGAAAACGTATGTAAACTAATAATTTCAAATTTATGGATTTACAAAAATTATTTTCTCTATCATTTTGTGGAACATGCATGCATTTCGAAATTTCAACAGTGTTTTTGTTTTCAACGATGCCAAAAATGTATTTCAAAAGTTAAAGACGCCTACTACAATATGACTATAATACCAGATAACTTTACATCAACTCGTAGAATCACCTCAGCCATATGCCCGTCTACAAATTGTGCGCGATAACAACTGATGAGTTATGTAGCCCTGGCTCTATCATCATCGTTTTTTGCATCGCGTAACTCATCCTCTCCTATGGCAATATCATTATTGTAAAATCTTTTCGGATTGCAACACTGTGGTATAGCCTTGAAAAGCAAAAAAAACACCCAATTCACATTTAGCATAAAATAAACAAGGGACACAAGGAAATTTTCAGCTTTATGTGAATTTGGTGTTTTTTTTGCTTTTGTATATATTCACCTTTTGATAAAATCTCATACAATCATCAAAGTCCAACCAATCATCTTAAAAAGAAAACAAGCTTACCATAGTTAGGTATTGAAGTCTTGGAGATAAATAAATTATGTGGAACATAGAGATATGAAATAGAGGGAGAGAGTATAGAGTCATGTTTTGAAATTATAATACAGTAGAGAGTGAGAGAGACCAATGTGAGTTAGACTTTGAGCGATTTAATAAAAATCTTTCTATATTTCTCTTTTTTTCCCAACGCATATATGTTTTTTTTTTAATTTTTAAAAATTCTGTTAAAAAAATAAAAATAAATATAACCTTTAAATTCATATAAATTTTATGTTATTAAACTCTTTAAAAAAGAAGTATAGATTCAAAAAGGTGAGGTCAATTAATCTCTTTTAGTTTTTAATTTCTAAATTTGTCAGTAATTACTTTTGTCTACACCACAACAAATATTCGTTTCTAAACTTTTCAGTAATTCATGAAATGTTCGGAGCAAATGAACAAAACTAAACGGATTTTGATTAGTGATTTCTGTCTGAACTAAAATTGTATCGACCTTCCCAAAACTGGAAAAGTAAAAATAGTTGAAAGTATAGTAATGCGATTAAAATAAAATTTGACCGAGGTAACTAAGTTCCAAATTTTATGGATTTATTGAAATCCATTTCTCTACCACTTTGTGGACATTTAGAATTTTCAACACTGTTTTTGTCTTCAAACAATAGCAAAAAAAACTTAAAGACGTTTACTAGGGGACTATAATACAATATAGTATAACTTTACCTCACGCCAAGTTTGACTTCGTCCAACTCTTTTCATTATATAAACAAGACTACAAGAGAGATATCTAGAGGAAGAAAAATGGCTGCCTTATCAGAGAAAGAGGCTGAAGCTTATCTTGACGCAAGGCCTAGATATCCGATCGATTGGTATAAGAAGATTGCAGCACGGACACAAGATCACAAATTTGCTTGGGATGTCGGAACTGGTAACGGTCAGGCTGCTATTGGGGTAAGTAAACTTCCTAATTTCTCTAGAATTTAGGGACTTTACTTTGTATGATTTGTGAATTGTTATACAAGATTATGCTGATAATAAATCCAGCAACAAGATAACTAATTTATTTAGGAGGACTCTTTTGTTGAATCATGGCTATTATTCTAAAGATGAGTCAAATTTGGTGGCCGCATATTGGTCGTAGTTATTCAGTCTCTTGGAAATATATTTTTATATGTTTAACTAATTTTTTTATTAAATACGAATTTTGACACTAAAAGTATAATAGGAAAATATCACAATCTATCATGAATTCTTATACAGATGTTGGATCTTGGAAGAAATTGAAGAAGGGAGATATATAGATGTTGGCTTTTTTCACTAGATAACAATATTCACCAACCATCATAAATGAGAGACCACGTAGATAAATCATACATATAGAACATAACATATAGTGAGTGAACTTCATCAAAGCTTTTAGATAGTGATTAGTATCAAATATCAATACGGTCATAAGACTCATAACTTAGGTATAAGCCTACATATTCCATAAAATTAATTTTAATAATAATAAAAAAATCTTGTTGATCATATATTATACATGGATATAGGATATAGTTGAACTAAGCTTGACGATCCCAATAACTATCTATATATTATACAGCTTGTGGAGCACTACGAGAATGTTGTGGCTACCGATATAAACGAAGCACAACTTAAACGAGCAATCAAACACTCAAGAATCAGTTACCATCACACTCCAACAACGATGTCAGAAGACGAGATGGTGGCTCTAGTCGGGGGAGAAAACTCTGTGGATCTCATAGTTGCTGCACAAGCTCTCCATTTTTTCAACCTCACCACATTTTACAATGTAGCAAAACGTGTTCTACGCAAAGAAGGAGGCCTAATCGCCACTTGGGTGTACAATGATATCATTATCTCACCCGAAATAGATCCCATAATGAAGGGCCTTGTGGACTCTACTCTTCCTTTTAGGACTCCTATTATGAATTTGGCATTCGACAGCTATAAAACGTTGCCGTTTCCTTTTGAGAGCATTGGGATGGGGTCCGAAGGAAAGCCTAATACTCTAGACATTCCGCATAAACTTTCGCTTAAAGGGTTTATAGGGTTCTTGAGATCGTGGCAGCCCGCGATGAAGGCCAAGGAAAAAGGAGTGGAGCTTATAACTGAAGATCTAATAACCAAGTTTGAGAAAGCTTGGGGTGATGAAAACCAAGTTAAAGATGTTTTCTACAAGGCTCATATGATTGTTGGAAAAATTCCGGTATGATTACAATATCTTAAGCATCCATCCAATATGTTAAAGCTGAATAAACATTTCACATTATAATAACAGTTATTTGTTACTTAATAACTTTTGGTGAATTTGTCTTTTGAACAGGAAATGAAAAGTGAATCTGATAACGTGTCTGAAGATAGTAACAAAGATCTCTTGCTGCAAACGGAGGTTGGGAGAAAACGACAAACATCCAATGAAGAAAACAGAGAGAGTAAGAAACAGAACACAAGTGAAGATGCGGCATAAATAAAGTTAGAGAAAAATGTGCGCTAGTTTTGGCGATATAAATAAAGTTTGTATCCATGAAAAAGATGAATCATCATCATCTGTTTTTAGTATTCTAGTAATTTATTACAGGTTTAAATAAAGAGATGCATTTTAATATCTAGTTTTAGCCATTTGAGAAAGTAAGAATTATGTTATCTACAAGGCTTCTCCAAAATGTATCTATTTAGGCAAATTGCATAATTAATAAGACTGTTGAGTTCAAATGTATCTATCAACATGGTTTCTTAATAAAGAACAAATGTATCTATCAAAGGACAAAAGTAACTTTAAAACATCAATTGTCAAATCCAACACATATGATACCTTGTCTAACTCTACTATTGCTTCTTACCTTTTTTAATTGGAGAGCGTTGTTGAGTTTCCCGGCGAGCCAAATATTACAACCATTAGACCAGCTACCAAGAAACCAACTCTGATCTCCTCTACAGGAATCCAATTTTTTAACAAAACTTCAAAACGACCGAACAAAATTAGGGTATCAAGGCAACGACACACATATACTTTGATGATGTCTTTATGTTCAAGACAACAAAACTCCACCAATAGTAGAAAACAAAGTTGGTATAGAGATTCAAGGAAATTTCAGCAAACCATTGTCTTCCCAATCATAATTATGAATATCTTTGTCTGCTAGATAGATAGAATAGATCAGAATAGAGATACAAAAACAACTTAATACTAGTAAGAGAAGAAACAAAAATGTCTCTTCTTTAGTGTGGTGTAATCTCCATTGTACAATGCTTCAATACCATTTTTTTTTTAAGTCTTTCCAATAAAGACAACTGTTTAAACAAAAGTTCAGTTATATCCCCTTTGGCTGTAAGATCAAATGCCTTAGAGAAACAGAATACGAAAACCTCACTTCTTCAACAGCAGGCAGCTGCATGTCCGCAAACTTTTTAGCACTTTTTTCGGCAATGGCCATACTTTCTAAATATGCTGATGCAGGTACAAGAAAATTAGTAGAGTAAAATCAAACATATGGTCATAATAGTAGCAGAAAGGAAAAAGATTTGATCTTTGTTTGCGGAATAGCATTATGAGCTAGATAGATAGAATATAACAGAATAGAGATACAAAAACAAGTTATACTACTAAAGGAAGAAACAAAAATGCCTCGTCTTTAGTGTTGTGTAATCTCCGTTGTACAATGCTTCAATATCTTTTTTTTTTTTTTTAAGTCTTTCCAATAGCCAACTGTTTCACAAAATTCAAAAGTTCAGTTATATCCCTTTGGCTGTAAGATAAAATGCCTTAGAGAAACAGAATAAGAAAACCTCACTTCTTTAACAGCAGGCGGCCGCATGTCCACAAATGTTTTAGCCATTCCTTGGGCAATGGTCTTCCTTTCTAAATGTGATGATGCAGTTACAAGAAAAATTAGTAGAGTTAGATCACAAACATATAGTCAGAATAGTTGCAGCAAGGAAAAAGATTTGATCTTACTCGATTGAAACATTCCCCCCTCATATTGGCTTGCAAGCTCAAGCTCTCTATCAGCCAGGTCTAGGTAATATTTCTCAACTCCTGCAACGGCCTCAAGCTCCTGAGATGAACATACAATGAGAAAGAAGACTATCTTAGGCAGCTTAAAGATATACATATTTTCATATATGAAACAGAGCCGATCGTACCTTGTTTAGCACGTCTATTGATTTTTTAAGAACTTTGATCCTCTTCTTGGCGAGCCATTTCACCAACATTGTTAACCGGCGATGAAGAAACCCTCCTCTGCCAAAAATCCAAACCAATCAAATTTCACACAAATTTTCAAAACTCTTCAAAAGAAGGTTTAGGTTCATATATAAATATTTCTTCTATTGAAAAGAAATTTCCAAAAAAAGTCACAAGACCCAACCCAAATGTTTTTTAAAAGCCCATATATTTACCGATTGGAAGAGAAGAAACAAGATGAACCAGATAAATAGTAAACCAGAACCAAACCCGATTGAGCAATTAGGTGAGACTTGGTAAGGTGAGTTATCCGCAGCAAACCGTTTTATGAATCAACTCTTTTCCACTTAGTGAAAGACTAAAAGCATCATGGATTCGTTATGCTTTGATTAATTTTAACCTTTTTTTTGTTGATCTTTACAAAAAAATTACTACAATACGAACTAACAAATTGTTCCCCTAAATGTTACTTTCAAATGTCATCTTCTTTTTTTTTTTTTTTTTTTTTTTTTTTTTTTTTTTTTTCGTTATCGTATCAGGTAGGTGGCAAGAGATTGTCTAAGGCCTACACACTATCTAGGGAGCGTCTGTTATCAACATCATTTTCTTTGACTATATGAATTTTATTGGCCGAAGTTGAGTGTTATGGAATATAAAAGTACTAGTCACTTTTTTGGCGAATGCAATCAGTGCTGTACTTAACCAATTATGTAAGAAAACATTATTGAATGTGAATATCTATCTAAATCCATTAGACCATTCATAAAAATTCATTTTTGGAATGTATGAACTGATATTAATGATTAATGATTAATTAAACCCCATGATTAGAGATTACTTACAAGTTACAAGGACCAAACCATGTGAGCCCATTATTGTACAAGCAAAATATTAAATAATGCATTGGATCTCAGATTCTTTTAACTTTTAAGTCAGCGGCTATGTGTTTTTTGCTTACAAGATAATCCAATCTTTAAACAATAACTTTATGCTAATCTTCGGGATGATTCGATGATTTTAAAATACATTTATGATATATGCATATACAAACTCATTGTTCAGTAACTTCAATTATACTATAGTTTGTTAGTGGTTTTCTTTAATACTATAGTTTTGTAGCTGTCTCATTAATTTTGTCTTAATTTTCCTGTAGTACAAAATTTGTCGGGCTAAGCATTTGTGTGTCTGT
Source organism: Barbarea vulgaris (assembly GCA_963667165.1). Taxonomy (NCBI): domain Eukaryota; kingdom Viridiplantae; phylum Streptophyta; class Magnoliopsida; order Brassicales; family Brassicaceae; genus Barbarea; species Barbarea vulgaris. The sequence goes on along the minus strand of OY763888.1, from coordinate 29,530,922 downwards.
GATCAATTTGCGGACCAAGTGCGGTACACCAAGATATTTAGTCTTTATGTCACATCCAACATCAAGTTAATGTAATTCAAAATATTTATTAGTATTGATTAGGCGAGTAAGAAGTTGACAAAAAAAAAAAAAAAAAAAAAAAGGCGAGTAAGAAAAGTTGACTACTAGAGAATGTAGAAGCGTGAAGTAAGACTAAGAAAAGAAAAAAAATGTATTTTAATGAAAAAGTAACAATCAAACCATACCGTGTCTCACCTTAAGACATGCATGTAACTGCTTTTCGTTTTTTTTTTTCGTTTTTTTTTAATGTTTTGGTATTTTTTTTTTAAATAACCTAAAAATGTAAAAGAACATTCATTTCAAATAATTTTGTTTTCTATTTGCAGCTAAACGTCCTTAATTTTTGGGAAAAAAGTTATATCGTCAATTATATTGAGTTTTATATATATATAAAAAATCAAATTGATAAGATATTTTCAGGTGAACCTCTTATGGGTTAGGTTTTCTTTTTAATTTCTAGTAGTTACTTATTGTTTGTCTTCTTTTGTTTTTGTTCTTCTGGGAGTATTTATTATAATATAAAAATAGCAGTTCATCATTTGGATTAAAGAGTTCAAGTCAACAATAAGTCGAGATACAGCCAACTCCTCGTAGATAATAGGATCCAACTATGTCAACTATGATTTTTTATAGAGAAATTTGCTCTGATTGATGTATATTTTATAGGAAATAACTAGAATGACCTATTTTTAAGGATGGATCTACATTTTTGGTCAAAACACATTGCAATCTATCTATTTTAAAATAATAACGAAACTGCCATTATAAATTATTTTTTAAAATTTGAAATACACTAAAAATTTTAAAAAAATAAAAAAAAATGAATTTAAAATTTAAATTTTTATTAAAAAAAAAAAAAAAACGGAAAACGTAAAAAAAAAATAAAAAAAATAAAAAATTAGAGAAACAAAAAAAAATTTAATTGATAAATAAATCAAAAGTAGATTAAAAAAATATTAAAAATATATAAATAAATAAAAAATTAAATTAAAAACGAAATAAAAATAAAAATAGAAAGTAAAAATTAAATAAATAAAAAATATATTAAAAATGAAATAAAAAATTTTAATAAAAACAATTTTAAAAAACAATTTTAATTTTTTAATTTTTTAATTTTTTAAAAAATTAAAAAATTAAAAAATTAAAAAATTAAAAAATTAAAAAATTAAAAAATTAAAAAATTAAAAAATTAAAAAATTAAAAAATTAAAAAATTAAAAAATTAAAAAATTAAAAAATTAAAAAATTAAAAAATTAAAAAATTAAAAAATTAAAAAATTAAAAAATTAAAAAATTAAAAAATTAAAAAATTAAAAAATTAAAAAATTAAAAAATTAAAAAATTAAAAAATTAAAAAATTAAAAAATTAAAAAATTAAAAAATTAAAAAAAAAATGGCAAATAAATAAAAATAATAATAATACAAAAAATAATAAAAAAGTATTGAAAAATATATGATTATAAAATATAACAGATTAAAAAAAAAAAACTTAAAATGAAAAAAAGTAAAAAAAAAAAATTAAAAAATTAATAAGTCTTAGATTTAGATTAAGTGTGCGACAACGTTAACAATAAGTCTGCCACAATAGTGTACAATAAGTGTGCCACCAAAATAAGCAATAATTGTGAGGTAACTAAGATAATCCAATAACTGTGCGTTAAAGGAGAATAACTGTGCAAATGAAAATAAATGTGTCATAACGTAAAATAACTGTGCGGTAACTTACTTAGTACATAACTGTGCAGTTAGAAATAAGTGTGCCATGACTTGAAACAACTGTGCGGTAACCAAACTACTCCAATAACTGTGCGGTAAAGAAAAATAAATGTGCAAAATGGAAATAAGTGTGCCATGACTTTAAACAACTGTGCGGTAACCAAACTAGTTCAATAACTGTGCAGTAAAGGAAAATAAATGTGCAAAATTGAAATAAGTGTGCCATAACATGAACAACTGTGCGGTAACCAAGCTAGTTCAATAACTGTGCGGTAAAGAAAAATAAATCTGCAAAATTGAAATAAGTGTGCCATAACTTGAACAACTGTGCGGTAACCAAGGTAGTCCAATAACTCTGCGGTAAAGAAAAATAAATGTGCAAATTTGAAATAAGTGTGCCATGACTTGAACAACTGTGCGGTAACCAAGTTAGTCGAATAACTGTGCGGTAAAGGAAAATAAATGTGCAGATTGAAATAAGTGTGCCATGACTTGAAACAACTGTACGGTAACCAAGCTAGTCCAATAACTGTGCGGTAAAGAAAAATAAATGTGCAGATTGAAATAAGTGTGCCATGCCATTAAACAACTGTGCGGTAACTAAGTTAGTCCAATAACTCTGCGGTCAAGGGAAATAAATGTGCAGATTGAAATAAGTGTGACATGACATTAAACAACTATGCAGTAACTAAGTTAGTCCAATAACTCTGCGGTCAAAGAAAATAACTCTGCGAAAAATAAGTGTGTGACAACAAAGACACAATGGCATTTTTGTAAATAACAGACACGCGAAAATTAATTCATTAATGGCATTTTCGAAAACTATTTTTTTCCTTACACAGCTTATCAGGGGCACTTATGTCATATAAACCCCTAAAAATAACTTGTAAGTCATTCTAGTTATTAAAAAAGAATATGTGTCATTCTAGCCATTTTCGTTTAAATATAGATCATTCTAGTAATCCTCCTTTTTTATATACATAACACGTCCTTGGTGAATCTTTAGTAATTGTCCATTTGCACCTCTTATTTCAGCGAAACCAAATCAAACCCCTATTATCTTTCAGAACAATCAATTTTATATAAAAAAAAAATATCTAAATCCACTGAGACCTTAAGACAAGATTTTATTAGTCTTTTTCTTATTTTTAAGCTGATTCAAATTATGGTAGTTAGAAATAAGTACAGAATACTTATCATATTTGATAAAATAAAATAAAATAATACTTATCATTTAATGAAGTATGAACACAAGTATAAAACCAAAGAAAACGAGTATGAACTCAATTTTTATTAGAAAAATCCAAATTTTGTTTAATTTTTGACCAAACTTTTGTTTTCATACTTGTATCTTTCTTGTTTTTAGTATGAATTCTTTCGTGTTTTAGTCCCTTCAGGGATATTCGTTTTATAAAAAAAAGTCCAATAAAGCTTGGTGTAGGATTCCTTTGATATCCTTTTATTTGTTGCCACGTCCTCTGATATGTATTTATTTATACTTTGGAGTTAAAACAAGATAATATCCAAATCTAATAGAGCTATCGAAACGGAAAGTCAAAAGCCTTGTGGCTCTAACTAAAAACTACAAAACTAAGAGGGTTAAATTGCAAACATCGGAAACGCTACTTTTTCTAGTATTTTATTGGATATAAAGCTGGAAATAGAGCTCGGCAACTTTCAAAGCTTCGTACTCATTATAATCATTATTACTCCAACAAGTGCCGTGTAATTATACAACGCCACTCTTATTTTTTTCTCTTTCCAAAATATATCTTCTCGTCTGCCATCTCCGCCGCTTATTCCGCCACCGTCACCGTCACCGTCTCGGACAAAGGTCTCTCTCTTTTTGAGTTTTCTTTTTCTTAGTCTCTTTTGAGTTTTCCATGCATAACAGCCAATTAAAGCTCATCTTGGTGTACGTTTTTTTTTTTTTTTTTTGGTTTTAATGTTAATTTTGGTGTACGTTTTTACCGACAAAGTTTTAGTTCAGAGCTTGAAAATTTCGTACTTGCTTTGATCTGCATATTCCCGGTGTAAGCATCTACTAGTTCATTCATTCATATATCAACCAAATTTTAGTTAACGTTGCCGTTGGTTCATATATATTCTCAGCTACTTGAAATTTTGAAGGGTTTGCTCGTACGGTACCTGAAGTATATTTTGAACTTTAACTTAGGGATCTTTGGGTGTGTCAGTGTGTGTTTTGTTGTTCGATCATTTGTTGAAATAGCTAAGTTTTTTTTTTTTTTTTTTTTTTTTTAAATAGGATTATGGAAGATAAATATGTGTATACGGAAGATGGAACAGTCGATATTCACAAAAATCCTGCTAACAAGAAGAAAACCGGAAATTGGAAAGCTTGCCGCTTCATTCTCGGTAACGTTCTAATCGTTTCCACAACTTTTTTTTTTTTTTTTTTTTTGTTTGTTATTTCCTTATAACCTTATAGGGACCAGGGACACAGCACGCTCAAGTAGTGTAATAATGAAATGACCTGGGGTCCCAGTTTTATAAGGTCCATTAAAGAAATTTATCTAGTAAAAGTAATGGTAATATAAAATGATTGTATATGAGAAAAACAAACTTTCACCAAAAAGGAACAGAATAATTGAATGATTGAGAAAGAAAATTTAAAATAATACTAATATCTGATATCCCAAAATTAGCAATTACCCCTCATGTTAATCTGCCATGGAAGTTCTGTGTCAGTGGATTAGTTCTGATTACTATAAAAGAAAGACAAATGAAAAAAAAAAGTTAAAAATATAAAATCTTAAAATCTGTTACTATGTTTTCTTTGAAAAATATTTAAATAGAGGCCTAAAGTATTTTTTTTTTTTTTTAGCTTGGACTCCTTGAAGATTTGGACATGATCAATTTTTTTATGTTTGTTAAAATCTTGTGTAGGAAATGAGTGCTGTGAAAGATTGGCATACTATGGCATGGGCACAAACCTTGTGAATTATCTTGAGAGTCGTCTGAATCAAGGCAATGCCACAGCTGCAAACAACGTCACGAATTGGTCTGGAACATGTTACATAACTCCTTTGATTGGAGCCTTTCTAGCTGATGCTTATCTTGGTCGATATTGGACTATTGCAACCTTTGTTTTCATCTATATTTCCGTGAGTTTGACTTGCTCTCTGCTGATGAGTGATGATTATGTTAATTTCCTTGATTACAAAAAAAAAATGTCACTTTTTGGTGAAAGTGATAATAACTCTGTTCTTTTTCTTGTAGGGTATGACTCTTTTGACATTATCAGCTTCAGTTCCTGGACTTAAACCAAGTAACTGTAATGGCGATACTTGTCATCCGAATTCGGGTCAAACGGCTGTTTTCTTTCTTGCGCTTTACATGATCGCGCTTGGAACAGGCGGTATAAAGCCGTGTGTTTCGTCCTTTGGAGCGGATCAGTTTGATGAGAATGATGAGGCTGAGAAGATTAAGAAAAGTTCTTTCTTCAATTGGTTTTACTTCTCCATTAACGTTGGAGCTCTCATTGCCGCAACTGTTCTTGTCTGGATACAAATGAACGTGGGTTGGGGATGGGGTTTTGGTGTTCCGACGGTAGCTATGGTCATTGCGGTTTGCTTTTTCTTTATGGGAAGTCGGTTTTATAGGCTTCAGAGACCTGGAGGGAGTCCACTTACACGTATATTTCAAGTTATAGTTGCGGCTTTTAGGAAGATGAGTGTTAAGGTTCCAGAGGATAAGTCTCTGCTTTTCGAAACTGCAGATGATGAGAGTAATATCAAAGGTAGCCGGAAACTTGAGCACACAGATAACTTGAAGTAAGATACAAAAGTTTCCATCTTTATCTCCATTTATAAAAAAAAAGTTTGAATCTTTAGCTCTGTTTTCTAATGGAAGTTTTGAACATTTTTAGGTTTTTCGACAAGGCAGCGGTTGAGAGTCAATCCGATAGCATCAAAGATGGGGAAGTGAATCCATGGAGACTCTGCTCTGTAACTCAAGTTGAAGAACTCAAGTCCATAATCACACTTCTTCCAGTTTGGGCCTCGGGTATAGTCTTTGCCACAGTGTACAGCCAAATGAACACAATGTTTGTTTTACAAGGAAACACAATGGACCAACACATGGGGAAAAACTTTGAAATCCCATCAGCTTCACTCTCACTTTTCGACACGGTAAGTGTACTCTTCTGGACTCCAGTCTACGACCAGTTCATTGTCCCGTTGGCAAGAAAGTTCACAAGCCACAAACGAGGCTTCACTCAGCTTCAACGTATGGGTATTGGTCTCGTGATATCAATCTTCGCCATGGTCACAGCAGGAGTTCTTGAGGTTGTAAGGCTAGACTATGTCAAAACTCACAATGCATATGACCAGAAAAAGATCCCAATGTCAATATTCTGGCAGATACCACAATATTTACTTGTTGGGTGTGCAGAAGTTTTCACCTTTATAGGACAGCTTGAGTTTTTCTATGATCAGGCTCCTGATGCCATGAGAAGTCTCTGCTCTGCTCTGTCGTTGACCACAGTTGCGTTGGGGAACTACTTAAGCACAGTTCTTGTGACGGTTGTGATGAAGATAACGAAAAAGAACGGTAAACCGGGTTGGATACCGGATAACTTGAACCAAGGGCATCTCGATTATTTTTTCTACTTGTTGGCAACTCTCAGTTTCCTCAACTTCTTAGTGTACCTCTGGATTGCAAAACGCTACAAATACAAGAAAGCTGTAGGTCGAGTACATTGATGAAGAAACTGGTGTCAAAGAGATTCGGAGTTGACACTTGACAGTGTTTGTTTAGATTTGGTTTGGAAAGTGTTTTGCTTGTAAATGTTTATATATGTGTGGTCTAGTTGTTGGTGATTTGGGTTTGGTTTTTGCTTATGCTTATGTATTTCTGAATACTTCCACTTTAAAATGCTTATATGATTAAGCAAAAAGGTTGGATGAGGAAGGTTTTACAATATCTAATACATTGAGTAATTGATAATTGCCTAGATTCAGATTTTATAATACTTTGATGAATAGAAACGGATATTGCTTATAATCTATAATATTTTTAAGGGTATCAAAAAAAAAATAAAAAAAAAATAGAAAAACTGTAATTAACCAAACAAATAGGGTCCCACCTTAGTTATTCTATTTCTCTATAAAAATAACATAAATAAATCTGATCGATTTTTCTTGAAAAAACCCAATGAAGCGCTGTTGAAACCCTAAACACGTCAGGTGATCTTATTTACTACAGATCATATTAGCTTTTACGGGCGAGGCACATCAAACCCTAGGGATGGAAGAATCCACCGGGGAGGAGAATTTGGGCATGGAGGATCCAGAACCGATGGATGTGGAGCTCGCTGCTGCTGCTGGAAGCCAAAAGTTAAGTGAACCACTCTTATTGAAAAACATATTGCTGGAGAAATCTGGAGATACCAGTGGGTTAACTACCATGATTTTGTCAGTTCATGCAGTTATGTTAAAATCTGGATTTGTGTTGTTCAATCATGACTCTGATAAGCTTAGCTTTTCAAAAGAGTTATTACATTCAGTATCCCTAAAGTATACTCTGCCTGTGCTAATAACACCTAAGGATACAAATACTATAGAGTACGTTACCGTGAGCTTTCAGAGCTTAAGTTATATGGTTATAGTTTACGGAAGTGTAGGTGGGTTTGGCTATAGTCGGCGTAGGGTTTCTATTGATAAGAGTTGGTTTTTGCCCGTTGTTGATTTGGTTATGGACCCTTTGAAGTCTGACAAAGAAGGCTCTTCGAGCATCGACAACGATGTGTTCATGTTCTGGAGAATGGTGAAAGAAGGTCTTGTTATGCCGTTGTTGATTGGTCTTTGTGATGAAGCTGGCTTGGAACTTCCACCGTGTTTGATGCGCTTACCAACAGAGTTAAAGGTGAAGATACTAGAGTTGCTTCCTGGAGCTAGTGTTGCAAAGATGGCATGCCTTTGTAGAGAATTGCGGAGTCTGTCATCAAACGATGACTTGTGGAAACAGAGATGCTTGGAAGAATTTAAGAATTATGTTGTCAATCGATTTGATGACTTAGTTGATTGGAAGACAGAATTTGCTCTGCTTTTTGGAGGGAACACCAACGAGATATGTCAAGCCGCAATCAATTCGCACATTTTATCTGGTCCAGTATTTGGTTTTGATTTTTAAATATTTTTATTTTGTTTTGGATGATGTTTCTCTTGTTTTGTTTTTGCCATGATTATGCTCTTGGTTACTCTTTTATGATTTTGTTGCCATTGATCTTAGGAAACAAATGTTTGCATGTTTTTAATTGGTTTTTAGATTATAGTTTTTGGGTTCTGGATTATATAGTTTTTAGATTTGTATTAAAAATAAAATTAAAAATAAAAAATGTAAATAAATAAGTCAAGTCACGTTAAAAATTGAAAAACTATTCAAACATAGATTTTGGATTTTCTTTGAAAATTGACAAAAACTATCAAAATCTGGATTCCCTATTTTTTTTGAAAAACCACTTTTCTCATAATCATGATTGGCTATAAAGTAGATTTTCTGAAAAATTAAAACTAAAAACCACTTCAAAATCTACAACCATTCATGGAACCCTTTCATGGAGCATATAATATTCATAACATACAAGACTTTCATTCTGAAATCCTAAAATCCAAAATCCCACGAACTCATTCATGAACATAGAGAACAAAAATCCAAAGAAGGGTCAACTATATATGAGAAAAAATAGTAACACACATGAATTTCATTCTTTCATCTTCGTTTGCAAATGAATAAACAAAGTAAATAAGTGTAGCCAGAAGAAATATATGTAAACAAAGAAATGAAGGTTATGCCCACATTTTCTTCTGTTTCTTTGAAGATGGCTTTACTTTTGACTATATAATAATTAATCTGGAAGTATATTAAGATCTGGAAGTAAATTAAGATCTGGATGCATAAGGAACCCATTCCCTTCTTGGAGGTTTGCTGCCTATCAAGATTAAGACAAACAAGCCTCAAAAAACATATTTTAATTGTAGAGATTTTATTTGTTCAGTAAAAGACTATACTTACCTTATGAACTGGGTCCGGAACGAGAGAGCCAAGATATTCACCAATTGGGAACTCGAAATAGGGATGATAAACTGGCGATGCAACCATATATACATAATAAGTTTAACAGAGTATAATTAAGTAATTAAGGTATTAATCTCTCGTGTCTCAAGAATGCTACAAGGATGGTTCATACCTAGATTCATGCTTTTATAATCAACACCATTCCTGCGTGAAGAAAAACAATATAATGACATTGGATGTGTGAAATGAATACATTTGAACCGTAGAAACTATAGTACTATTATAGAAAACTCACCAGCGAGGGAAAAGCACACTAGGAAATACAAAAAGAAATAAACAAATTCTAGTTTTCTAATGTATTTATAAGAGCATATGAGCAAGCAATAATATTATTTGGGCATTACCTCTTCGAAAAAACAGGTTTGAGTGTAGCATCAAGCTTATAAAGAATCTCACTATTCAAATCAGTCACTAGCTTGTCTAAATTCTTGAACAGTTGACGAACATTGTTGCTCTCGGTAGTATAGTTCCCAACTCTGCAAGAAAACCAAAAAACCTCTCAAGTAATTAATTAACCTCAGAAAAAAAAAGAAGAAATCACGCAACTAATTAAAAGAGAAACCATATTGACATACTCTATCTCGAGATGGGGAACATCATTACCACCATCAGCTAGGGCATCAACAAGAAGATGATCATCCATCGCCATGCACTTAACCAGAAATTTCTTCCATGTTTTCTCATTCACATAAACAAACGCGTAATCTTTGTCGAATTCGTTCCAACCGTCAATCCCAACCAAACCTAAAAGTCCAGTATCGAAAAAATCTGAATCATAAACCCTAAATTAACTCTCATAAAACCCAAAAAAGAAACCAATACTAACCCTGAGACGAAGACGAGAGAGCATAGTCGGCGAAAGCAGGCCTTCCGGTGGCAGTGAGGTTGAAACCGGAAGTAAGGAAAACAGCGTGAACAGCGAAAACGACCTTGTCGTGGTTATTGCGAAAAGTAGGCATAACCCACCTGATCACATCCATCACTGCCTGAGAAGTAGCCATCGATACAATAATTCGAGAAACCTATCTTGGGAACCACGAAAACGTAAATTACATCTCTGTTTGATATAAAGGTTATAGTCTTATAGAGATATTGGGCCTACCGTCAAACAGTTTCGGGCTTGTCTTCAAAAATAAAATAAAAAAAGCTTAAAATATCAAATACGAAGTCAGTTATTATTACACGTGGCACCCTTAATTTATTTAATTTTTTTTTCAGACGTATAAATTTTTCTTATTTAAATAATTTAAAGGGTAAACTTCCTTTTCTTCATCTTCTTCATCGGTGGTTCATAAACTCTTGTGATTTACGCATCGCAGCAATATATATTTCATTGCGGAATCAGTGAAATTAGGGTTCTTGTTTGCAAAATCTTGATCGGAGATGGAGCGAACGAGCAACGGAGGAATGTTGTATCACGAGGTCCAAGAGTCAAATCTGTGCGCTGTACACTGCGTCAACACGGTGTTGCAGGGACCTTTCTTCTCTGAATTCGATTTGGCTGCCGTCGCCGCTGATCTCGACGGGAAGGAGCGTCAGGTCATGCTCGAAGGCGCTGCCACCGGTGGATTTTCCGCCGGCGATTTCTTCTCCGAGGAGTCGCATAATGTTTCCCTCGGCGGCGATTTCAGTATCCAGGTACGAACAATCGCGATTTCTTGATTGCGTGTTTTCTTTTTTTATGCAGAAATGAAAATCATCCCTGAGTCGCCCTCAACATTTAGATATTGTAATCCCCTTTCTTAATTGTGTTCTTGGAAGTTTAGACAAAATTAGGGTTTTCGATTTTATGGTGCATTTGGTTTCTGGGTTAGACTAAAGTGAATACCTTTTGAAGATTTATGGTATCAATTGAAGATGTGAACGTTCAGAGCCAAGTGCTAAAATTCAATTCAAGAAGAATTGAGATCAGTAAATAGTGAATTTTGCAGCCTTTACTGAGTTAAACTCATTTTTCAAAGCCTAGCTTCTTTGTGTGAACATTGTTATGCTGAGAAATGGAGGAACTTAAAGAGGGTTTCTCTTATCTAGGGACTCATGATTATGGATATGTTAGTTATTTGTAGGGTTCTGTATCTTTAATTACTCACTTTAGTTTTGATCTGGATTGGCTAGTGTAAGAGGTATCATCATCTATTGTTTCCTGGATATCTTTAAAACTAGTTGGTTGATAAGCCAGTTATTGCACTGAATAGCGATTCACATCTCAATTCTTAAAGCGATTTTTCACGGTTATGTTGAAGTTGGATGTGGATTAATTATTCTACACAATGTAGCATCTAAGTCTAGCAAAGTATATCTAGTCTTGCATAATCTTTTTGCTGAAGAAACTTCTATTTGATTGATAGGTTTTGCAGAAGGCTTTGGAAGTGTGGGATCTACAAGTGATTCCACTCAATTGTCCAGACGCAGAGCCTGCGCAGATTGACCCTGAGCTTGAAAGCGCCTTCATCTGCCACTTGCATGACCATTGGTTTTGCATAAGGAAAGTGAATGGCGAATGGTATAACTTTGACAGTCTCCTTGCTGCCCCGCAACATTTATCCAAGTTCTACCTTTCTGCGTTTCTCGACTCTCTCAAAGGCTCAGGATGGAGTATCTTCATAGTGAAAGGAAACTTCCCACAGGAATGTCCCATGTCGTCTTCTTCTGAAGCTTCCAACAGTTTTGGGCAGTGGCTTTCTCCTGAAGACGCAGAGAGAATAATAAAGAACACAAGCTCGGTACAGGGTTCTTCTGTCAGCAACACCAGAACTAATGACAATGTAGATCAACAAAGACCAAACCAGGCATTGTCACGTGAGGAAGTGCGGGCTTTTTCAGAGATGGAAGATGATGACTTGAAGGCAGCGATTGCAGCTAGTTTGCTTGATGCTTCTGCGGCTGGGGCCAATCTTGGAGCTGTGGGGACTTCTCAAAAGGAAACTGAAAAACAAAAGTAGCAGAGAATATAGAGAACAGTCTTATTGATGGAGGTGAGGAATATTCACTTCGTTTGTTTTGGTTTGTTATCAAACAAGTTACATACTGAACAGAGAAAGAAAGAAAAAACCTTACATTGAAAGAAACCAGAGAATAAATGTTTTGTGATTTGTGTTGGTTTGTTTTCTGTTTGGTCAAATCTCATTTTCAAGGCCATCTTAAATTCTGACAATCTTAAATTGAGAATAAAGGATATATATATATATAACCTTTTCTGGTCCCAACCTCAAGATCCAGTTTCGAATTCATGTTGAGGCAAACCATTCATTTAAACAGAAAAATTACATTGTAAAAACTAAAAAGAAGACAACCCCATTAATTCAATTTCAGTTTATATATTTTTCAACATGTTTTAGGTAAGTAATTAATTCAGTTGACTAAAATAAATAGATAATCAAATTTAGTAGTAAATTTTTTTAATAAATGTAAATGGTATAAATTTCATCCATCTGGCGAACTTTTACAGTTTGAAAAACCTGGACTACAAGGATAACACTTTTAGGCTGGAAGGTGATATATCGAGAGGCCAAAAAACACTTTCTTTTTTTTCCTTAACAGAGCATAGCACATAGTTTTGAATTATTAATTTAATTATATTCAAAGTTGATGGCTTTGATGATGATGGTGATGACCCCAAACTTTAGTCTCTTCACTTTTTTTTTGTTTCCCTTCTAAACTCTCTCTTCTTCTGATTCATCAGGCTCTTTGGATTTGAGCCTTTGAGTTTTCTTTGCACATGATGATGATCTATTTCTGACATTCAGAGCGAAATACATATATCTGGGTAACTTCTGGGATCTGAGAAAATCTGAATCCAAGTTTACTGATCTTTCTTCTCAAATGGGTTCTTCTTCGGAAAAATTGTTCAACAGAGAAAGGACAATACATGAGATTCTGGGAGGTGGCAATGGTAAGTGAATCCATTTCCATTACCAAAATCCAAAACCTTTAAAAACATTAACTGATCTCTCACCTTTTTCTTGTAATGGAATGAATCGGCAGTTGCAGATGTGATGCTGTGGAGGAAGAAGAATGTGAGTGTTGGTATAGTTACAGTGACAATAGCTTCATGGATGGTGTTTGAGTCATTTGCTTACACCATCATCACTCTTTTTTCAAGTGTTCTTTTCCTCTTGCTCTCTATTCTCTTCCTCTGGTCCAAATCTGCATCCATTCTCAACCGGTACTTCAAATATTCATAAAGAGGTTTTTAATTGTGTAATAAAAATATTCTTCATTTTCTAATTCAACTTTCCTTGCAGACCATCACCGCCACTGTTGGAGTTTCAAATAAGTGAAGCCATGGCTGAAGAAGCTTCGAGGTTTTTACGCATCCATGTGAATAAACTACTACAAGTCTCGTATGACATTGCAATGGGAAGAGACTCAGAGTTGTATATCAAAGTAGCAGTCTCTCTGTTTTTCATCTCATTCATCGGAAGTCTCATGGATTTTCAGACACTTTGCCACACCGGTAAGTAAATGTAAATCTCTCATGTTTATTTCTCATAAGACTTGGAATGGTTTTAGCTGGAGATTCATTTTGTGGTGGTTCTTTGGTTTATTTTGACAGGTGTTTTGGTGGTTATGACTGTTCCAGCTATCTATGAGAGATATGAGGATTATATAGATGGATCTTTGGTGTTTATCTGCAAGAAAGCTAGAGAGCTTTACCTTAGATTCGAGATTTTGGCTTTTCCAGAACATAAGAAACTGAGCTGAGATGTTGTCTCCTCTTTTTCTTCTTCAAGAGTTTCTTCTTCTTTCTTTTTATTGATTTCTCAGTTTTGTGGAAAAAAGGGAGAAAATGTATGTTTTTTTTTGATAAATGTTGGAATGTTACAGCCAAAACGTGAGCAATCCACAGAAAATTTATTTCACAGTTTTACTTGAAAACTGACTCTCTCTATTCCGAAACAATATTCGACCAAGTTCTGGCCTCTCTCAAGTCTCAATCACCGAAAGTTAAGAAGAAAACAATCTAGTAGCTCTTATTCTCTGTTTAAAACTTTGTGTCTCAGTTTCTTTTGGATGAATCTAGTTCCCGGACATACTTCTTAGCCTGGATTTTAAACCGGGATTAGAATATGAGAATAGAAAATGAGTAACAAGGATTTGCATGATTGATTCGAATTCGATATAATAAAACTTTTATTAGTTGTTACCTGTTCAAGGGTCAAAAACATGATGACGTTCCATGAGCCAAGGCGTCCAAAGTTGGGGATGAAACCCTTATAAAATGCCATAGGACCCTGCAGAGGAAAACTTAAAAGAGTTATAAACATTTTCCGGGGTTATGTTTAGAACAAGGTTTACAGAGAGGACATAGAAGTAGAGTTGTTTACGTCGTTCTTCAGAGTTTTGATGAAGCAGTCAATGGTGCCTTTGTAAGCACCAGAATCTCCCATCATTCTCGACTTAACCTGCCACACAACAAGAGTCAAGAAGAGAATCAGGAAACGTAGTGAACAAGCTCAAGGTTCAATGTTCTGTGTAGATACCGTACCACGTCAACAGGAGAACCGATGCAGACAGCAAAGAATCCTGCCCCCAGTCCAGATAGAATATGTGTGACAACGTTGTCAGTGAAACCCGGAATCTTCAAGATTGTCTGAACGAAAAAAAACAGGGATGTTGGTTAAAATATCAGGATCCTTTAGTTAGACAAGAGAGACAGAAAAATAATTTGTTTCACACCTCTTTCACTTGATCGTAACTCGCTAATTCAGCAGCATTGATAATTGCGTTTCTTGCTACGTTAGGCCCAAGACCAGTCCAAAGAGCTCGGACTCCTTCCTGTCAGAGCCAGATTAATAAGATATGAAGCAGAGCTGAAGCAACTTATGCACAATCTCAACTTCCAAGGCGGGATAACTACCTGTCTCACAATTGTTGAATATGCATTCAGCGCTCCAGAATACCGTCTTGGGGCACCTGCAGCTAGTTTTCCTTCAGCCTGAAGTCTAACTTTCACAAGATCAGTGGGATTTGCTACCATGATACCCAGTGCACCTGAGAGTTAGACAACAACAACAGTCCAGTTAAGTGATAAAGAAGAAAACTTATATCATGGGTTTCTTCTACCGTTATGCTTACCTGTTGTCAAACCAGCAAGAATTTTCTTGCTCAATGGAACATCACCTACAAAGTCTTTTCCAACATACAAGTTTTTCACCTGAGGAGGATTAAATTGGTTAAGGCATTCGGTAGTAACTATGAAAACAGACAGTGAGTTTAAGCACGTTTTTTGGAGCACGAAAGAAGTAGATTTAGTAACCTACTGGCTCATACATTCCAATCCTTAGACCTCCAAAGAGACATTGACGATGCAATCCAGGTACAACACCTTTCCATAGTGAACGAAGCCCTTCTTCCCTTGCTATAGTGCCAACAGTTCCCAACAATCCCCGATATTTAGGCAGAGTAACATCTCCAGCAAGAGCAGACTTTTGGAGCTGAAGCCTAACTTTAGCAGTATCCAACGGAATTGTGCATATCTGGTCATAAAAAATTTCAAAAACATCGTCTAACAAAGTCAAATACCAATGGTGCAACATAGAATTATCTGAGGAAACCAGCACAGCCAAACAGAGAATACAGTTTGTTCTACAATTGCGTTGCATAACAAATGAAAATCCTCAAAATCGATTCCATTTTCAAGTCTCATATTGCATTCAGTGTATCGCAAAATTTATATCCAAAACATAAACAACTTAAAACACTGCGATACAAACGCCAAAACTCAATTCTGGCCACAGATCTGATCGTTTGACCTCATACAACGAGCTGAAAATGTAGAGATCAAATCACTTCTATCGAAGCTAAAGCACATAATCTGGAGAAGCTAATACCACGATCCTCTAACTAACACGATGAGACAAGAAGATAAAGATCAACCTCATCGGAAAATTTAAAGAAACACATTTCCGCGTAGGGCAAAAAGCAAATAGAAGTAACAATTCCGGATCACAGCACAAAGTTCTCAAACAAACACTTTAGCGATACAATCGAAGAAGCATGTTAAAAAAAAAAAAAAAAAGTTGGATACAATGGAATATTGAGGAATCCGGAAATTACCTCGCCGACGCAAGCAGCGAAGGCACTGCAGCCGAAAGTTTTGGGCAAGGAAAGATCGGATTTGCCAGCAGCTACCATCTTCAATCCAGGAATCAGAGAGAAGGAGGAAGTTGGGGTTTCGAAATCCAAGACAGAGAAGAGAGAATCTTGGGAAGAGGGACGACGGTTACGGCTACGCAACTTGTTCTCTGAGTGTTTCAGCAGAGTAAAGAAGATCGTCTACGAAAGAAAAAAAAAAAAAAAAAAGGAAAAGTATGGGGACGTTTTTAGATTTAGTAGTGCTTTAGTTTTTATAGATATAAACACGTGTATGACCTGTTGATATCATCCATCCATTACGAAATGCTTTCACTGTGTGATTCAATTGCATAATAAGTCAAATCAAATGACACAGCACCACGATGGATTGAATTTTAATGGGTTTCTGCAAATAAACCATCAATCTTTATTTTTTTTGCAGGATCAACCCTCAGTTGAATCTTGTGCAGGTCAATCCCCCGAACTCCAAAGTCACCCGCTAAATAACCCTTCCGCATATCGTCGACGTGTCAACGTTTGTTTCTGTTACGAAACTAACGGAACCATCAAAACGACGTAGTTTTGAATCAAAATAACTACATGCTCTTTAAAAAAAATCAAAAGAAACTACGTGTTGTTTCAAAAGAAACTACATGCTGTTTCAAAAGAAACTACATGCTGTTTCAAAAGAAACTACATGCTGTTGAGGGAAAAAATACTAATAATTATCATTTAATATATTTAAAAAGGAAATAAAAAAACAAAAGCATTCTCTTCTCCTTCGTCTGTTCTTAGTCCACCCTTCTTCATCCTTCTTCTTCTTAATTTCTATTCAAAATCAAATTAGATTAACAACCCAGAAAATTAGTTTCAAAATGATAAAAAAATAAATTAAAGCTTTGAATATCTAAAATCAGTTTTATAATCTAAAATTCGAGATGACCAAATTTAGAAATCTAAAATCAGTTTTGATTTTACCCAGAAAACGTGATTTGATTTCAGTTTGAAATTTTGCTAATTCAAGACACATACATTAGAGAATTTCAAGAATTTGATAAATAATTGCAATTCAAGAAACAGATTTCCGACAACTTAATTTTATTGGGTAATTTGGGATTTTAATGAAATGTCAAGGTCTGAGTTTGGAGTTTGCTTTGAAACTAATACATGATAGTGATACTAATCGACATCACTTGCTTTGAAAATCGAGATCTGGGTTTGAATAGCTTCGTTTCAAAGTTCTGGGTTTTGAAGATCTGGGTTTGAAGATCTGGATTTCGTTTCGGCAAATGTTCCAGTCTGGATTTAAGTTCGTCAGCTTTGAAAGTTCTGGGTTTTAAAGTTCGTAAGTTTTGCAGAACGGTTCTGGGTTTGGCGATTTTAGTTTTCTTATGTAATTTTTGCAGAAGAGATCGATGGGGAAGATTGCTGAGATAAAAATGTTTGATAGTTCTTGAAATGGATTGGATTATTAGTGCTGAGTGTCATTGATTGCATGAAATCTATTTTATGAATTTAGTTTATCTCCAAATTTTAGTTTGAACCCTAATTTTTAATTTTAGCCCCAAATCGATTTTTCCCAAAATATAACTCTAGTTCGTGACAGAGATTTGATAAAAATGACATGATTTTTGGCCAAACATCGTGTTGTATTTTAAAGTCCAAAACGTCGTCGTTTTATTCATTCTGTTAATTTTGTGACGGAAAGTTAACTGGTCACGTCGACAATATAGCCAAGGGTTATATAGCGGGTGACTTTGGAGTTCAGGGGATTGACTTGCACAAGATTCAGGTGAGGGTTAATCTTGCAAAAAAAATAAAGATTGATGGTTTATTTGCAGAAAAACCTTTTATCTATATTCCTATCTTTCTCATTAACTTCTGATATTATTCTTTTTAATCTCGATTAGTTCAGTTCGGATTTCGAAGTTATCCAACTAGATTTCGTCTTTGGATTGCATATTTGTTAAATGGTCAAAGTTATGAAGGATAAGAAAACCGATGGACGCATTAGGATTCAAATGTTTCACGTTGCCTCATTTTTGGCTATATACGATAACAAATCTTCATTTTCTTCTCCTTTGTGTTTTTTCTATAAATCGTGTTCAATAATTGTTTAAGAAAATAAAGCAAATTAATGAAATAGTTAACGAGTATATCATAAAAAAAAACATTCTTATGATATTATTGGGTGATCACATTAAGTGTATGATGATACCACACAGCATTTTTGACATGGTTGTTATTATCAGTGAACTCAAAAATTGATTGTACATTGGATTACAATTTTGAATCAGTACACACATCTCACACATTGTTCAAAAACATTTAGTACAAGTTGAGTTCTTGATCTTCATCTATCTACCACATTGATGGAACATAAACTTGTTCTTTCAAATTCTGTGTGGCGCTTTCAGTAGGGAAACCTCTAACAGCGCCAATTGTCCACTGCGATATGATCCCAGCAGCAACTGCAAACCGGAGCTGTCGCTCCAACACATCTTGGTCCTCAAACATCTCAGGACAAGTTGTTAACTTTCTCATTATGCCTGCAACAACAGCATCACCAGAACCTGTCCTATCACATGTGAAAGGAGTTATAAGCACATCTTCTGTTCCAACCACAACACCATCAAAGTTAGGAGTATAGTAATGAAGCCGAAGTGTTCCATCAGTCACAACCAATAGCTTCAGCTTGTCATGCCACAATGGCTTGATTTCCTCTGGTGTGTAATGGTAATAGTCTCTTCGGTTTTTCGTCTGCTCAAAATCCTCAGCAAAGTATTGTGGTGTGTAGTTTCTTCTCCTCTCGTAGTACTCTTCATCAAGTAGAAACTCAAGCTCTTGCTGCGAAACTTCAATGATGTTTGCTTCATTCCATGCTTTCTTTATCAACTTCCTAGTCTCGTTGCGCGATCTCCATAGTGGTAATGGAAGATTCAAGTCAAAGAAGATAAGCCCTCCAAACTTTTTGGACCATTGTATTGCCTTAAAAAGAGTTGATTGCATTGTAGGAGACGTCAACACTTCTGAATTGAAGTGAAATATCCTCGCCTGAATCAAAAGCTCAAGTCACAAATAAGCTTAAGAGCATCAACATGATTCAAATCAAACATGAACAAGAAACAAGAACCAAGCTCAAGTCACAAAAACTAAGCTCTAGCTATTTTGTCATTATACAAGATAAGTGATAAAAGCCAATTTGTTCCTACTAAAACCTAAAATTGAAAGAGTTTTTACCTCTTTCAGCACAGCTAAATTGAGTTCTGAAGGAAGAAGCGAGTCCTCAGGTGGCTCTTTCACCGTCTCCGCCTTCATTTTCCCGTCCTCAAACTTAATCTTGAAGCGAGTACAAGCAGTTTTTGAATTCTCATCGAACTTCACAGCTCTCGTTTGAACTCTCTCCTGGTTCATCATCAGAACCAGCTCTTCCCCGAAATCATCTTCACCGACTTTCCCCATAAACGCCGCTCTTCCACCTAATCGGACATGAGAGATTGCCACATTGGACGGCGGACCTCCCGGAGCTCTCCCAAACTCCGGTGGATCCCACTGCAGCATCTTCCACTGCGAGTAGATGTCAGGATGCATCGGATTATCATGGACTCGCACCACCGGAACAAACTCCTTCTGTACGGCCCCGAAGCAGCACACAAGAGGCGGATCGTCGTAAGGAAACTCAATTCCGTCGTCGTAATCAACTAACGCCGGACTCAATTCAGGATCAGTCTCGATAGTGTCGTTTTCGGTGTTATCCGTCGAGGTTTGCTTCTTCTTCCTCCCTTTGCGACTAGGTTTCGCGGCGGTTTCCGCTGCAGCTCCGTTTGTAATACCGCCGCCATTAATGGAAGCTTTCGGAGAGAGAAATTGCCTTGATGTTGGTAAATTTCGAGCTACAATATCTCTAGGGTTTATGATCGAATGTGAAGAATCAAAGTAGTGAAGGTGAGGAGAAAGAAGAAAAGAAGCCATTGGGTTTTTACTTCGATGACCAGGGTTTATCCAAAATCTTCTTCCTCTTTGAAAACAAAATCATATCGGGTCCTGATCCGAATTCTATTCAAACCGGGTCAAGTCAACCCTTTAAAAAATCGGGTTCGGGTTTTTACTTAAGTTGAGAGTTTCTAAGAAGTAGAAGACCAACAATTAAAACCCCCTCTTCGGGTTCCCGCAACAAAGATCTCACCGACGATTTCAATTATCTCATTCTCAGGCCGTCGATTTCTATCGGTAATCTCGCACTCGATTTCGTTTCTATATTTCTTCACTGGTATCTAGATTTGGGTTTTTTTTTTTTCATTTCCTTAATAGGAATCGATTGATCTGTTTGGCTGCTTCTATAAGCAATCCTGGATCTTCGATTACTGTTCTCGATCTCACCTTTAGATCAGCAGTATAAAATTTTATAACCCCTGCGTAATTTGTTACACCACAGGTCCACAGTATGTGATAAAATGATTTTTTGTTGAACATAGCTTAGATTTTCTCTGCTAATTGGGTTTTGTGTTCCCCGTTTCTGTACCAAGCTTAGCTTAACCGGTATGCATTTTTCTCTAAATTCTCTTTTCAACATTTTGGTTTAGACAAGTGGTCAATGGGATTGTGGCGTTTGATAGCTACCTAGGAACGATATAGATTGTCTTTCTTACTTGTGATGGAACGATATAAGATTGCTGCAATCGCTGAGCCTGAGGATTCGTTTTTTTAATATATATATATATATATCTTTCATGATGTTGTGATTTGACTCAAATGTACTTACTGTTCTTGAACTAAATCCATAAGAAAGTTTCATCTAGTGTTCTTGGGTTTATCTAGCGTGGTGCTTTTCTGTAGCTGGCTTTCTTCATGAAACATACTTATGTGATTTCTATATCCTGACAAGTGTTGCTAAACATTATGCCTTGGATAAGGTTCTTTGAAATACTGGCTCGGTGACGGTCCTGACATTGTATTGTATATATTCTAGATATTTATTGCAAGGCAGGAACAAGTCCAACACTGTATAGTCCCAAGAATCTATCTTCATGGTTCTCTTTGATAGACGCTATAGATCCATCACGACACTGCACTAGCTTACACTTTGTGACCATTTTAAACGTAATCTATCTTCATGGTTCTCTTTGATAGACGCTATAGATCCATCAGGACACTGCACTAGCTTACACTTTGTGACCATTTTAAACGTAATAAGACAACTTTGTTCCACTCTCTTTCCCTGATTCTGATCATTTTGAACTCTTTGCATCACAGAGAACAATGGGCTTCTGGACACTGATAAAAGGTCTACTGCTCTTTGCAAATGCATTTGCGATCCTCAATGAAGACCGTTTCCTTTCTCCAAGAGGATGGACACTTGGAGAAGTCCACCAAACCGGTAGAAGAAACTCTCCCAAAGGCCAAATCATTGGTCTAATCCATGCCTGCCAGTACATGAGACTGCCCCTCATGCTTATTAACACAGTAGTCATTGTCTGGAAGCTTATCTCCGGTTAATGATTTTGATTTTGTGTAGATAAAGATACACTACATTGTGTTCTTAAAATGATCGTAATTAGTTACAGTTATTGAATATGTAAGAAGTGCAAACGAGTACACAAGTTTGATGTGGATTCTACAACATTCTTCTCACTTTTTTACATAAGCCAAAACAAACTAAAATTGCCAAATAGTAACAACGATGCAAGCTTACAGACATGAAAATAAGAATCTAGTGGATAACTAGTTACCATTACAGTTCCAAGAATCTACTTGATTACATAACAAGATAACATATCCTAACACACACAAATATCACCAAACTTAACTTCACTTCCTTTCTTGTTTCGCATCAGCTTGACTCATCACAACTTCCATTTTCTCCATCTTCTCATACCCAAACTCCTTAGCCTTGATCCCACATTCCTCCTGCATCACCATGACAAGACTGTTCCTTTTGAAAGCTGCCCATATATGCATCATGGCAAAGAACACAAGCCCAGTAGATCCAAAGGTCATGACGAAGCAAGTCACAATCTCCCACATCCTCCCACTTCTCCTTCTCTTCACCTCCTCTTCCTCTTCACGTTTTGCCTCCTCCTCCTCTCTACGCTTTGCCTCCAAAAGCGCCGGATAAGAATGCATACCCTTAGAAACGTGTCTCGCTTCTAAGCTCCAAGAATAAAGATTAAAGTTCCCACTGTACGACTTCAAACCGACCATGATCTCACCCTCACCTTTCAACATTTCAGACAAATCAATCCGCGTAAACATCAGAGGATCAACAGATTTAAAGCTTTCTGATTTGCTTAACTTAACTTCTAAGAACTTGCCACTAGCTATATAATTAATCGAAGCGAACAGCAACAACAACTGCTTCTCCTTGTCCAAGTTCGCAATCGTGAAATTTCGAATCTTCTCAGAAACCGTAGCACCATCGACTATCACAGCGACATTGGAATCAAAAGTATCGAACTTTACTTGGAATAAAGAGTGATCAAGTGTTCCGTTAACAGGAAAAACGACAAATCCGAGTCTCCCGCCACGGTTAAGAGACATGGAGAAAGAGAAAACAGTAGAGAATCCGGTGAAATAGTCGGATTCAGTATTTACGGAGTCAATGGGTTTCTTGTAGACGACTCGTCCTCCACTCACTGAGTCAGTAAGCTGAATCGAAGATCCACTGTCAACGAGCTTTGCCTCGCCGTAAAGGGCAATGTCGTCGGAGTCAAAGCTTGCATCTTTATCGAAGCTTGTGAACGAGAACGATGATTTAGTTTCCGAGATTGAGACTCTGGAAAACAATGCGATGAAGAGTAGAACCAGGAGTGACCTGGAGAGAATAAAGCTTGCCATTAATGAAGCACGGTTTTTGAAATAGATGATTTATGGTTGTGATTGATTTCTAGGGTTTGAAATGGGAGATGAGATTGAGATCTCTTGATGGAGAGAGTAAAGTGATGTGGTGGGTACAGACAGGAATGGGTTATGCACTTGGACAATGTGAAAGCGTTAAAGGTAGCAACTTTTGTCTCCTCGTTTCTCTTAAAATTTTCTGAGTTTTTGTTTTCTTTATTTATATGTCACCGTAATAAAATACTCATCTTTTACATTTAAGACCAATTTCTCGAAACTGTAACGTGTTAAGGTTAAAAATCATTACGAAAATATAGAGACATGTTACTTTGATTTAGCCATTTCTTTTTGTTTCAATCACTTTCAATTTGGTTTTTAATTGTCTATGCATCTCTAAACTATTATTCTCTCCCTTTTTAAAAAAAATGTTCACACAAATAAGAAAAGTATATAAGTGTATATTCTACCATTTATTAATCTACTAAATAAATTTATCTATCTAATTAATAAACTGAAATAATATGAGCAAAATTGAGATTTAACTTTAAAATTTACATTAAAAACATAAAACAATACTCTTTAGAATATCAAAAAAAAAAAAAAAAACTATATTTTATGATACCAAAATTAAGTGTTAGAACGATACTTATTAAAAAAACTGAAAGAGTATTTGAGAAACAAAATAACCAGATGTCATGTGAGATATTACAAGATATGCCATTACAAAATAACGTATGGGAATTACCAATGACAGTAAAGTTGTCTAGATTTTTTCTTATCCTTGAAAGTTGATTTCCTAGGTTCTTAAATTTTGTTAAATACTTTTTTACTAGTCACTGTTGATAAATTATAAACTTCCAAGAAATATTAATTGAGAGCATTTAAATTGTTGAATTATTTTTGGTTCAAAGTTATAAAAATTATTTAATTTAAAAGTAATAGTATTGTATTTAAATTACCGCCAGAAACTTCCGACTAAAATAAATAAAACTATCACTTTTTCAAAAAAAAATTTTAAAATTTTCCCGCGGTTTATTAGTTTTTAAAAATGTAATTCAAACACGATCTTAATTTACTATATGTTTAAATAAATTACTATATATTAACTATACACGTGATATATCTCACAAATAATTTTCAACAATTTTGGGGATCAACAAAAAAAAATGATTTACATATATTTTGTTTCTAATCCTAATCTTGGTCATACACCGGTAAATAAGTAAATATAAAACGGGATAAGGTATAATAACAATTGATTCAATTTTGAGACACGTATAAATCTCCCGGCTAAAGATTAAAAACAGCATCGTTCATAACGTTTCCTTTTGAATATATATCCTCGCTGCATGTTATCCTTTTACTAAACACATAGCCACTCCTCATCTTTTTTTCCATTTGGATCTCTCTTTTCTTTTCTTTCTCCGTTTCATCTTAAAGTTAGGGTTTTCGACTTTGAGATCAGGCATAGAGAGCTATGGGGAAACCGAGAAAGAATATCATCGGGAGAGGAGAAGTTACCCCAACGCAAGTTGCTTTCATCGTCGATCGTTATCTCTGCGACAATCGATTCTTCAAAGCCCGAACCGTCTTTAGATCTGAGGCTTCCCATCTCATCCCTAAGTCCTC
This sequence comes from Barbarea vulgaris, assembly GCA_963667165.1. Lineage (NCBI taxonomy): Eukaryota > Viridiplantae > Streptophyta > Magnoliopsida > Brassicales > Brassicaceae > Barbarea > Barbarea vulgaris. The sequence continues at coordinate 29,506,509 of OY763888.1, read as the reverse complement.
ATATCGCCAAGTATATATATATGCAATTCATTTGGTTTTTTTTTGTTTCATCAGAGTTGGGTTTTTTAGTTTTGATCAACACTTTTTTCTTTCTTGGTATATTCGTTTGTAGGGTCCGAGTTGTTTGATGACACTTGATTATATGTTGAATGATTACGTAGCTCTGAAGCAGCAGAAACGTAATTTAGAAGAGGAGAGAGTGAGATTGGATCAGGAGAAATTTAGGGTTGAAAATATGTTGCACGAGTTGCAGAATGTGGTGGATACTTACAACTCTAGCTTCATCACTCCTCCTCTAGCTCCAGCTCCGGCTTATCAAGAGAACAATTACAGTGGCCCTTCTTCAGGTTTTTTTGTTTTTGTTTATGGCTGTAATTCTAAACTGAAATGATAAGTACCAAGTTAGCTTGGTTTAGATCTTGAACTTGTCACTATTGATTGAAGTGGCTCTAGCTGTTGGTTTACTGGAAGCAACACATGTTCTTATGTATTAGGCTTCATCTAAAACTATTAACGTTGTTTTTACTTTTCAGGCTTTGTTCAGCACAACACACCAAATGTTATGTCAATGCCGGGGAACAAAGGAGTAGATTCTGAGAATGTTTCCACACCTTTGACCTTTCAGTCTGTACCTGGAAAACGAAAGGTTTCTGAAGAAGCTACTCCAGTAACTAGGAAACCGCGGATTGCTATACCACAAGAAAACTCATCAACAGTAAATGGTAGTATGTTTCTATGCCTACATGTTTATTTAAATTTTATGTGTACACTCTTCTTTGAATCTCTCTAGTATCTTTAAACTTAGCTTATATTTCGTGTCTTCTTTTCTTAAACAGATCTGGTTCCAACTTATCCATCTGGATCTGACCCAGAGATTGATAAGTTACTTGACATGGATTTTACTAATATGGAAATTTTTGATGAAATCTCGGAGATATTTAACTTCGATGTTGATTCACCCATGGAAACTGGTTCATTGTATGTGCCTTTTTTTTTTTTTTTTTTACAGGATCACTTTCTGTAAATGGCTATTATTATCTTTAATTTGCTGTCTGCTCATACGCTATTCTAAATCTCAGGTCACTTCCTGAATCATCGAATGGGAAGCCTGAGCCTGACCAGATCATTTCGGAACATACATCAACAGTGACTGAAACGACTCAAGGGAAAGACAAGAGCACTCAAGGTGTGTGTTCATTTGCAGGAGCCGATGCCGAGACCGCTGCAAATTCTTTAACAAAAGGCATATAAATCTCCAGTCCTGGTACTTTTGCTTACTCTTTCTCCAGTTGATGTTGTCATACTCCTGATATATCATTATGTTTCAGTCCTCTCCCTAACTCTGTGTTTCTTCTCTTGACACAGCCAAGAGTTGAATGTAAAAGAGTGACGTCACAGAATATTGTTGATTTTGAAGACATATATTAACTCCAAGACCACCAACTTTGCTGTTAATTCTTAAAATCATCTGTGAAAATGCTATCTCCTATGGTCGCTCCTAATTAATTAACTAGTAATATATGTAAGTTTTTTCTTTCGTTAAATAAATATATGTAAGTTGTTTAAGTATACATTAAACTTGGGTTTGGCTTGTATAATTTGACATAAGATTTCTCTCTATTGATATCGACAACAAAATAGAACTTTCACCATTTATGCATCTACTGGCATGTATAACATTACATTACATTAGAGATAAAATTGCTTTTTGGTCCCCCAAAAAAAAAAAAAAGAAGATAAAATTGCTTATTTTTGGAACATGAGTTAAGCCAAGTACTTCTCTAGCTTCTCCACTTCATCCTTGCTTCCAATGTAAAGCGGAACCCTCTGATGTATCTGTGTTCATTAAGTTTCCCAAAGATAAGAATCACTAGTGTTAAAAATTACGAATTCTAAGAGTTTGTTTGAATCTATTCTAGCAATGAATTGAACATGAAATGTGTTTTGAGTTACCTCGGTCGGTTGAATATCCAATACTCTCTGGTGTCCATCAGACCCTTTTCCTCCAGCTTGTTCCACAATGAAACTCATTGGTGCACACTCATACAAAAGCCTAAGCTTTCCGTTTTTGCTCTTAGCGTCACGAGGGTACCCGTAAATCCCACCGTACAGCAAAGTCCTGTGAAAATCTCCAACCAAACTTCCAATGTACCTTGCCGAGTAAGGCTTCCCACTTGGACCAGGGTCCTTGAGATCATCAATGTACTTCTTTAGATTGTCGTCCCACATTTGGTAATTCCCTTCGTTGAAAGAGTAGATTTTCCCGGATTTCGGGATCTCGATGTTCTCTTGCGTGAGGACGAACTCACCGTACATAGGGTCGAGCGTGAAGGCGAAAACGCCTTTGCCTAAAGTAAGAACGAAGATGACTGAGCTTGAGTACATACAGTAGCCAGCTGCTAGCAAGTTGTTCCCTGGCTGGCACACGTTAACTATACACCTTTGTTCTTCTGACCCAAGCTGCAAAAACATTACAACCATAATGTCACCTTTATATTAACTTCAACAAAAAAAAAATAAGGGTATGTGTATCAAATTCGAACGGAAATTTTAAAAACCAAAAGCGACCCAAAATGTGTTTATAAATTAAAAGCTAAAATAATCTGTCAACCATCGACAACGACAAGTCTAAAATTTTATAAAATGTTCGACGTAATTTTTTAAAAATTTATATTTTAAAGATATTTTTTTAATAAAAAGTTAGAACGAAATCCAAACCTAAAACTAAATCGAAATGGTACCGAATCAAACCAACTTGTAAATTGTTTTTCATTGCTTCCGTTTATGGAAAACCGATAAAAATCTAAAAACTAAAATAAAAAAGTATCTCATATTTTAGAAAAGTTGTTAGATAAAAATAAAAAATATGAAATGAATGTGGAAGTGAAAGTAAGAGTAGTTAATTTACAGCGGAGATATCGTCGGAGTCCTCGACGATACACTCGTCATTGGGACTGTAGATACCGAAGATGGAACCGGTGGAGACAGCAGCGTCGATGTTGGAGGAACCGTCAAGAGGGTCAAACACAACTACGTAGTTGCCGGAGTAACTCTCCTCCACTGCCACTGGCACGTCCTCTTCTTCAGACGCTATGATTCCCGTTCTTCCACTTGACCTTAAGCAGTTTGAAAACACCTGCACCATTCTCAATTTTTATGTCAATATTTTTTTCGTATTTCTAATGAAATTAAATGGTCTAGTAAGTTTGCATATTAACTGTTTTTACCAAAAAAAATAAAAGTTTACATGTTGACTAAAAGATATTATCATTGCATTAGATAATTTGCAATTTTGCATTTCATGGGAGATATAATATATGACAAAAATAAATAATTTTCATTAAAAAAAAAAAACATTACGATTTTAGAGAATTTGGAACTGGAAATGTTTCTACTATTTAATGTCCACGTGTATATATATTGATTGATAAAATAGAGAAAATGTGTATTGTTTTAAACTTAAAAAAAAAAAAATTAATTCTGTTTTATCACTTTTTTTTTTATAATTCGGTGGGTCTAAAACGTTTTGATTCCAAAAGTCATTTGATTTAAAGAATCCAATCATGATTCATGTTTATGAATGAATATTTTACCTCATTAGAGACGACGTCGAGTTTCTTCTGATCCTCTCCCTGAATATTGACGGCGCCTTGAACGCCGGTCAGATTAGAGATTCCGGCGCGCTGAACCAGTGAAGCGATCTGCTTACAAGCCATGGCTATGCTGGACATCACTATCGTCAGCTCCGTATCTATCTCTCCTTTCATCTCCTGTCTCAGCAACCAGCTTGTCAAAGTCTGAAGCTCGTATCCACTCTTCTTCCTCGCCGTCGGTTTCGTCTCCGCCGCTGCAGCAGCATCCGCCGCCACCGCCATACACCTCACTCCACCAGCATGATGATGATTAATTCTCCCAGAAGTTGCTCGTTTCCCGTTGGAGAAAAGCGATCTCGGAAAGAGGATTCGCGGCTGAGATGAAGACGCCACGTGACGAGAGCTTGAGAGAAGAAGGTGAGACGACGTCGTTGCGGCGGTTGCTGCCATTTTCTGTGTTGTTTTGAATTTTTTTTGGGGGAGGTTTGGGCTATTGGAGATGGTTTGTTTTTGGAGGGGTAAGAGAGGATCGGATTGTGAGGTGGACAAAGGATTCGATTCATGTGGGTCCTCCTCACTTATCTTGTGAATTGACACGTGGCAATACTTTTACGGACCTAAACGAAAGATAAGCAAGCAGGCCAAGTTGGGCCTGATGTAACTGAGAGCCAACCCAAGACAGATATCAAACCAAACCAAAAAATAATTGGGGTTTTTAAAACTGAAATTGGTTTGATTTATAGTCGGTTTGACTCTTGAGTTTTTGCATTACTTGATTTTGTAAATTGTCCCAAATTTTTTTTATAATGATAATTATTTTTGAACAAACGCGTTGAGTCAAATACGGACGTGAAGACATGTACGCACGTTGCTTAATTTCCAAGAAAACCACTCACCGGAAAGTCTTGTAATGAAAAGGATGATTCAACTAAATATTTTACAATAGTTTAAACCTTTGGTAAAGTTCGCCGAAACATCTAAAAAATGATTATATCATAACATGTTGCAATTTTAAAGAATTCCAGCAAAAGTCTAGATGACCAAAATAATGAGCTCCAACTCCAAGCAGAATTGTATTAAGTAAAAAAAAAAAACACATAACCCATATTGATTTTATTATTTGCATATGGACTAAAAGCCTATTTTAATCGTCAATGATACGTAAATCATCTTCCGTATCCGAAAGTACAGACTTTGTCGGATTACCCAAGTCTAACTTTATGATCTTCTACCAAAATTTGGAGGAGGTTGGGTTTTACTGTGTTCCAACTTCAATTTATTTTGGAGGAGATTACGCCGTGCCAGGGTATATCAACCGTTTAATACCGGTATATACTTCGGTCAAAACTTTCAGGTTACAAATTAAAAAAGATTATGATGTTTTTTCCAAAAAATAGTAATATATAATATCAACAAAGTGCAGACACATGTCCTAAGTATTACAAAAAAAAATAAGTGACCAGGCACAAAGCGCAATAGAAAAATAATATTGCAACTACTATATAAAATCAAATCTTCAAAGTTGACAAAAATACAATCTTTACTATTATAGTAACACCATATATAGAGAATGTTATAAAGAAAAAAAAAAGAATTAAAAAAAAATTAATTAGTAAACACAAATCATATTCATCAATAACATTTTGTATATATACACACAAACCCCACAAGATCCCCTTCAACATATACGCGTCCTATTACACGCTCTCTTTATATAAGTCTTTTCTTATAATAAGACATCAAGAGGTTCAATCTTTAACCCCTAAAACTTAAAAAAGGAGAAAGAGAAGAAGAAAACCAAAAAAAAAAAACCAGAAGCAATGTCTTATTCTTCCCTGAAATTGCCAATCTTTCTCATTCTCTCATCTCTTCTTCATGCGGCTTTAGGTACGTACCTCAGATTCCATTGTTTCTCAAATTTATATCATTGGTTAGAAAAGTTTTTTGTTTACATCATCATAGGAATAATCCTAGATTTCACTTTAATTGGCCAGTTATAAGATGACTATAAGACAAGAAATCGTTATTCTCATGTTAATTTTTTAATCATTCTTATGTTTTTTTCCCTTTCTTCTAATTGTAGGGGAAGAAATAATTTGCGAGAACCTGCCAACGAATATGTGCGCGTTCGCAATATCAGCTTCCGGGAAAAGATGTTTATTGGAGACGGCTAATGTCGCCGGAGAATACGCTTGCCGAACTTCCGCGGTAGACGTGGAAGGTATTTCAAACCACGTGGAAACCGATGAGTGTGTTGCCGCTTGTGGGGTTGATAGGAAAACCGTAGGGATATCGTCGGACTCATTGATGGAGGCTGGATTCGCCGCTAAGCTTTGCTCGCCGGCTTGCTTGGACTTTTGCCCTAACATTCTTGATCTCTATTTCAATCTTGCCGCCGGTGAAGGTATACGATTATATCCTTTTTAGCCTCTTATATTCTTATGAAAATGTTTTTTATGTATAATAATAAAATTTACTTGTTGAAAAAAATAAAAATAAAAATCGTTAAGAATAAGAAGTTTTAGTCATGTACTTCTAGTTTCTTTGCAACAACAGTTTTTGAGAAATTCACACTTAACATTTGCCAAAAAAAAGTGGGGAGAACAAATGTATTTACCAAAATAAGAATGTTTTTTCAAGGTATGGCTGTAATTGATAGAAAGTAGAAAATTGTGTAAATTATGATGTTTATTATGGTTTATTTAATGAAGTGCTAAGTTGTGTGTTTTGGTAGATTCCTTGAGTGCATGAAACTCACTTTCATATTGTTTTTTTTTTTGGTATTTCTTATCGTCGAAGCAAGGAATTTCGGTAGGAGCTAACTATAGATGGTTTCACTTAACTTAATTACTATAGTTAATTCTCTATTGCATGCATCTTATGATTTTTGGTTGGTGATAAATAAATCAATAATGCAAAAAGAGTAAACTTGACGTAACCTAACCAATTGACAGGTGCATTTTTACCTGATCTGTGCGATGCTCACCGAATGAATCCCCACCGTTCGATGTTGGAAATCCTAAGCTCCGGTGCCGCCCCAGGCCCTGTCTCCGAAGTCAACCCATCTGACTCTGAGGCGCTAGCTCCCACTCCTATGTAAAAATGTTATTAATTCTACGTGTGTGTCTCATACTTTATATTAATATTTCCATTGATGATCATGGATCTTATATATATGCTGTAAGAAAGGGATGCAACTGACCCTGGTAAAATTAATAAAATTTTGTTTTGAGTGATTATATGAAATAGGCTTTTGTACAAATTCGTTATATGTTTTAATACCACTATATTTGGAGATCATGACTTTAAAAGAAATTCTAAGCATTGACCTTGGAAAAAAAGTTTTCGGAATACACTTGGAAAAAAAAATAATAGTAAAAAAAAAATTGACGACGCCGAAAAAAAGAGATTTTTCCATAAGGCACAATAGAAATTACAATCATCACCATAATTCAGAATAAATACAAAGAAGAAGAAGAAGAAGAAGAAGAAGAAGAAGAAGAAGAAGAAGAAAGCATCACAAGTATATGCATATATATAGATACACCCATATATGTGTATGTGCATATAGATGGAGAAAGAAAGATAAGGAACAAAATAAGCCTATACAAAGCATTTTATTTTATCAGCGCTTATTAGTCTTCTTAGCTTCCAATGTAGTCCCATCCTTAAGAGCTTGTTGAGCATCTGCTTCCATGCCGAGCTTGAACAAGCAAGCCGCTTGCAGATACAAAGCGGTTGGCCATTCTGGAGACACAACTTGTGCCTGCAATGCATCGGTCAGAGCCTCTTGTGCATTCTCGTTCATCAGATACGATAGGCAGCGCCGTGCGTGAACCGTTGGTGACACCATTGTTCCTCCATCTATGAACTACAAATACCACGAAACAAACCAGTTGTTTTCAATTAATAAATCAATGCAAGTCCTATGATCCTTGGCATGAAAGTTCTCCAGAATCAACAAATTATTCGGTATTTGATTCAAATGCAATAGAGTTAGTTACCTGAGTGTAGCAATCGACTGCTGTTGTATAATCTTTGGAACGGAAAGCTAAGTCACCTTGCTTCTTTGAATTGAGAGATTCTTGCATCTGGTTGGTCCACATTTGAAATGAGAGCTGCAGAAGAAGATATATATATATATAATCATATTCATAACAAGTCCTTAATGCAAAAGACTAAGCAGTGAGCAAACACAAGGAAGAAATTAACACCTCATTGGCAATTCCTTCATCATCCTTGTATCCAATCTTACTAAGTATTTCATGTATGGCCGTAAGATCTACTCTTAAGCATGCGTCACCAAAAGGCGTCAAAGAAAGCTGAGGCTCTTCCTCTGTCTCGGTTTCATGGGGTATACCCATAAGAACGTATGAAGCTACATCAGATTCCCTCTGGAGTGTGGCAAGTGAAGTGACGAGAGATTTCACATTTGGTCTTTCTCGAGCTTCATACTGCAGACAACGTGTGGCTAAACGTACTAGCTCAGTTCCATCTTCGTTTGAGAAATGACCCTCGAGAGCAGAATCCATTAACATAGCACAGTTCTTTCCCCTGATTAGGTCAAGCGCCTAAATACAAATCAAGGTTAGAGAGTCACTGAAAAAGAATATGAGGCAGGAAAAAGATGATGGATGTCATTTGGATCTCAGTAAGGGTTAAAATACAGATTCTTTCCAAAGAACTATCCAGCAGGACACAATGAGACAAGTCCTATACATTACATCTAAACTTTGTATATCTTATATTAGTAGAGAGGACTTACATGGCTTGGTGGAATATGTTTTCCACTCATGAGATCAAGCAAAACGGTTCCAAAACTGAATACTACACTCTCTGGTGTCACTCTACCTGGCACAAGATGTACAAATGTGAGCTTCAAGAAATTAAATTGTGTGTCCTGTAACATTTTGGAAGCAAAGTAAAGAGATCTGAACATGAAGCAGAGAGGGTATTACCCGTTCGCAAATACTCAGGAGGAGTAAATGCTAAGTTAGTGCTATAACTCTTCCCATCTCGGCTATTTTTCATGAGTCCAAAGCAAGACAACCTGGGATTCCCATCCTGTAAACCATAAAAGGATAAAAGGTTGGAAAAGATCAAATAAAAATCACTAAAAAGCAGAATGAGGAAAGATTTCAATCAAATATAATTCACCTTGTCAAACAAAACCCTGTAAGCATTGAGATCATGATACAAAGCTCTCCCTTTATTACTACAGTATTCCAATGCTTGTGCTAAACACATTGCAACTCTTAATCTCATTGCCCATTTCATCGGATGATTCTCCCCTGAAACAAACAAAACCATTTAAACCATTCGATCAATTGCAACACCATGAACCTACACAAACCCACATTTTTCACTGCTTCTGAGCAGTTCTGATTATTCTAATCATAGCCAATAAGATATAATCAAAAAGTAAGTAAAGTAACATACAGTGAAAAAGATGCTTAGCAAGAGTTTCATGAGGCATAAACTCAGCAACGAGTAATCTCTCTTCTCCTTCACAGCAACATCCTATAAGACTGGCCAATCGCTCACTCCTCAAGCTCCCTACAGATTTAGCTTCATCCTAATGAACAAACAACAACAACATTTTACCGATTTAAACCACAAAAATCAAATCGAATTCAAAATTGTGCAGAGATTGAGAGATCATGAATGAAAAGGTTTTAATATACCAAGAACTGTCGGTGATCAGCCCAAGCGAGACGGTTAAAGCGTTTGACGGCGATTAAGCGGCCATCATCAAGCCTTCCTCTATAAACAACGTTAGGAGCTTTCTCGCCGTGTTCCGATACAATGTTATCTGAAGAGAAACCTCCCGTTGCTGATTTCAGCTGCTCCAATCTGAATTCCTTAAAATTCGGCCATAATTTCCCTCCGTTTTCTTCAACACACACAAAAAAAACATAAAAATCAGAAAACTCTCAAAATCAAATACAAAATTAAGAAAATCGAGAAAAAAAAAGGAAGACGAAAGCTAACCGAGATCGGGAGATTCGAGGACTGAAGCGGATTTGAAGTTAGAATGGAACAAGCAGAAAGAGAACTTAGAGCAACGAGCTCCCATTTGATGACTTACTAACTAACGCCGGCGATGGAATCAGGTGATCGGACTCCGGAAGACAAATCAAAAACTATACAACAAATTGTTTATTGTTTAGCAATGGAAGTTCAAAGTCAAGAAAAATTTCTAGATTTCCAAATGCACACAGAGCCAATAAGATCTTCTTCTTCTTCTTCTTCGTCTCGGCCTTTTCAGACTCGGCTCAAAAGAACGAGATTGTTTTCGTTTATTGTTTTTTTTTTTTAATAGTATATTTATATTATTTTACCTTTACTACAACAAAACTTTGCGCCTCTCCCATTTTTAAATCGTTTGAAATTCCTCTTTTTTCTGTATTAGACAAAAAATAATTCAAATATAGAGTTTTTAAATTCAAATTATAAGCCAAATCAAATGTGGAGGAAAAGAATGTATAGTCATGCATGATAAATAATGTGGATGGTTCACACGATATATATATGCCGACATGAAATAAACATTTTATGAAAGTAAAATTGATATACTATTATTATAGTTTTAGAGGGTGAAATTATAATAGTGAATTTTTCTTTCAAAAGCAGAAACACTTTATTCATGTTGAAACCGCGTGAACTTCATCATTAGACTATTTGTTGGCGATTGACTTTTTAAGTATTTTTTTTCTGGCTGACTTTTGAAGTATTATATTTTTTTTTAAAAAAATTCACACATTGTAATAAATTAACAATATTAAATATCTTATGGTAAAGATTTCAAATAGGAAAACCTACCTAAGAAAATACTGAACTAGAGATTATTTTGATAGGTCTTGAATTTATGTTGACGTTAAACACTAAAGTTTCTACAAATTTCAAACAAACGAATATTTGTATTGAAAACGTAATAATGCTCTGGAAAGATTCAGCATGTGCCGATTTTTGCACTCAACATATCCTTTTTTTTTTCGGCGGTGTCTCAAGATATCAAATCTCATCAACAGTTTTCTTTATTAAGAAAATAATTTTTATATACGTAGAGTACAACTTCATCGATTTTCAAAAAAATGTTCCGTTATAGTGAAATGTTTTACATATGTTAATATTTTGCTCTTTTCAACCAATTATAAAGATGAAATATGAACAAAAATGACATATAACGTAAGCGAAAACGCATATTTAATCTTGTCTACTCCAGAGTCCCAGACCTAACTACATAACAAACAATTGCTTGAGGCCACAATATAATCAACGACTATTACTGAATGTTGGTGCTGGTCAAGTAGCATAACTCACACTAGTGACTACCACGTTACACTTGTTAAGGTCGATTGGTCTCTGGTTGGTCTTCATTCTATTTCTTTCTTTATCTTTTTTAAATGTTGTTTTGTTTATATGTAGACAAGATTTCCAAACACAAGAAATTTATATGTTTTCCCAGACAAGTGATAATATAGCTCATAAAAGTGACTTATTCTTTCTAAACAATGAAAGCATAGGGTCCTCCGAAACTATTATAGATACTGCAAAAAAAAACATTAATAAACAAAAATAAAGTTTTAGACATCAAGAACTTCATAAAAAAACACCATATTCAGACAGTTGGTATAATGATATTGTTTTTTTCTTTCTGCATTTAAACTAATGATTTGACTACCCATATATGATACCACAGGACCCTCTTTATCATAATCACTCAAATACTACAATAATAGTAAGAAGAAGTCGACAAAAAAAATTAAATAAAGATAAAGATTTTTCAGCAAAATATGAAAGAGATAGCATTTCATGAAAAATGAAAATATTGCTAGTTTGTGAGACATGAAACATGCATTGCAATGATCATATTATTCATATCAAGTCAATCTCTATATCACTATGTTTGTATCTTCTGCTGCTTCTAAGCGAATATTAGCCATTCGTCAAACGCCAAATGGTCTTGAGAATGTGACATCGAATCCTAAGAAACAATATCTAACAAAAGAGAGAAAAAAAGAAGACAACATCGCCTTTATCAAATATTTGCATTAAAGTAGTGTCTAAAATATTATATTCGATCGCTAGGGCCTTTTAATTATGACTCCATTCTAATTGATACCAAAAAAAAAAAAAAGTTAACAAAGTATTACAATATTTTTATAACCTTTTCAATGATCTAAGTACTATCAAAATATCCTAGAATTTCTAAACACATACCAAAATAAATCTTACATTGTGTTTTTCTTTAACATGACCTGTTTGAAGTTGACACCCATATTTTGATAGTACGTACGTAGTTACGAAGTCTTCAAATTCGAATTTGTAAAAGATATCGGAAAACTAAAATTCCAAAAAAAAACATAATTAATTTTGAATCATTAATAAAGGATAAACAATATCTATTTTGCTCTCCACCTAGTTGGAATTTAGTTGGGACAAACTTGTTTTTACTATGAGCACCGAAAATGTGAAAGGGAAAAAGGATGAAAAAGACAGAAAGATTATGGTGACAAAGGTGTGTCCTAAGACGATGTAAACATGTGAGCCCACATGGGATGTGCCTTTGACCACATTCCCTTACCGACATACGCCACGTTCCCTCTTCACAGCGCAATCCCATTTCCATTTTTTCCCATATCTCACCCCAAATGTTTTTGTTTGTCTAAACTTCAACCCCAAACTATATTTATATAAAGTATTTTAGTAGATGGTAATACTTATATATATATATATATGTTTTGATTGTTAAGTACACTTAAAGATCGTTGAAGGCTGTTTCAATAAAATGAGGGGCTGAAAGAATAATATTTTATGACTGGTAACAAAAGGTTTGAATCACAAAAGATATTATGAAACAAGATGAGTATAAGGAAAAGAGATTTAAAAGTATCTAAGTGAACGTTGATGTAATCTAAAATGGTTACATTTGTGTTTTGAGTTATATTTTTATCATTAGTTCAGTTAGAAATTTTTTGAAAGAGCATCGGATTACTTGAGAGGCAAGGAACTGGAAATATACAAACTGCATAAAGCTTTTTCCCTGGATCAATAATCATATAATAAAATATACCAATAATTACTACCCAAAAACTAAAAAAAAAAACGAGCTGAGTTCTCATACGCCATTGGTAGCGTTATCAGTGTGACCTCCATTGATATCTTTGCCATTCACTTGACCCCTCGGTCTCTGAAAAGACCACAAGTAAATTTACAAACATTAAGATTACTATATTGAAACTGAGTTTTCAATCGGATTTATTTACTGAAACACTAATTCAGATGTGTACCCTATCTGCAGGATCAACACTGTTGTTCCCGTTCACGAGTTTGTGATTCTCTTCTTTGCTTCTGTCTTTTGAGATCACAGGGAGCAACACCGTTGTTCGATCAGGCAATTCTGTTTCGAAACAAAAATATCATATGAGGAAAAATTAGTTGGTTTCTGCAAATAATTTCTCAAGTAAAAAAAAAAAAAAAAAAAAAAAAAAAAAACCAAACCTGGTAATTTCTTGTCAAGGAAGAAGACAACTAAGTTCACAGTATACCACGCAACAACCACATCGACAGTGTAATGTTTACGAGACGCAATAATCAAGAGGCTTTGCAAGATGGCAATGAGCCAACCTAACAGCTTTATAAACCTGAGAGAAACAGATGATCTTTACGGTTAATATTGTTTTAAGGTATTCTATGACATCTCTAGAGAAACTTTTGTACCTTTTAGAACCGTATTTCTGGTAAGTCCTCACAAAGACTAGCGTGAATATCATGTGCGATGAGAATATCAGGTCTCCACATCCGTAGATCACCCCACGAGGAACTGACAAGATCATCGTGTTATCACGTAAGAACGAGAAGGGGCATACATCAAAAAAATGTGTTGAGGGAAGGAAAAATGTTCAAAATGTTTGAAACTCACAGTTGAGCAAGAGCACCTCGAGAACGTTATGTGGCCGTGGCAACCTGGCAAGCTCAGAACCCTGTAAGTAAAGTAACACATGAATATGAATGGTACTTAGGGTCCTAGTCGTTGTATAGATATCTTAATTAAGTTTTTACCTCTCGACAATGATAGTTAGGGCCAGGAAGCTGAGTTGAATAGAAAGTGATTACACGGAGAAACTGACAAGCCTGTTAATGGCAACAAACTTCAATACGTAAACCTTTGAATTGCATTTATGTAGCAAAGGGAAAAATGTTACTTACAACTAAGAAGGCGAGAACTCTGCACCATATCAACACAGTGTATATCTTCTTGCTTTTCATGATGAAAGGATGAAAAGTCCACTGCAATTTTTAAGACAGAAACAAAAAGATTCATATAACGGCTGCTTGGTCATAACAGAACCAGAGATGAATCCTGAAGAAACTCACAAGGAAAAACGAAACAAATACACAAGTGAACACAGTTTCACTTATGTAGGCTTTATCTTGACCAAGCTCCTAAAATCAGAAAACAAACAAACAAGGGCTTAACATATATGACACTGACGAATGAAGGATCAACCAAAGCAGCTGAAATATTCGAGACAAACCGGAAGGAAAAAAAACCCAGAATCTTGAAGCGTTGGTCCTGGCCGATGAATATAATGAACTCCTCTAGCAGCTAAACCATGAATATACTGCACATAACAGAAGCATACATATAAAAAGTGTCAAAATCATACACAAAATTGAACCCAAAAAAAACCAAGAGACCAAATAAGCAAAGAGAGGTAAAAACTAAAAAGGGTAATTTCAAGTCTTGTGCTTTAGTTTCTCCCAATGCTTAAAGTAAAACTATAGGTCTCTAACAAGCCATGATCATAGCCTTTTACAGTATCATACGTTTTCAGTTTCAGACTTGAGCAAAAAGAAACCGAAAATAAGGATCTGAATCTGAGAAAAAGGGTAATCATTCAACACTAAGAGTGAAAAAAAGGTGTCGAATTCAAACTATATACACAGCTCTAGTGCATTCAATTACAGATTGAAGTTATCAAAAGACTGAATTTTTTTTTTTTATTAAAAAGAGGGAAACCTGACAGAGAAGACCAGCAAGAAGGTACTTCCAGTTCTCAGCGAGGAGACCAATCTCTGTTATGATCTCAGAACACACTCTCTTCCATAGCTACAACAAAACAATGAGCCAAAAATACTACTAAATCAGCATAATTACATAAATAATCGCAAAGAATAGCAAAATCAGAACCAAAAAAAAAAAAAAAAGACGAACCTTAGAAGCTTCACGACGAATGTAAAGGTTCATTATCTTCTTCTTTGTTGCTAAACTTTCACTTCCATACTAGTTCAGACCCCAACAGGTTTGGTCAACATCATCAAACCAAACCAAACCAAACAAATTTTTAAAAAATTTACAACCTAATCTTAAATTAACTCTCTGATCGGAATTTTAACCGGAAAAAGAGGTTGCGAATACTCCGAATATAACGCGGGGTAAAAGCTGGCGATTCAATGATCAATCGGAGATCGAAAAAGGTTGAAACGAGAACACGATGAAAGAGATGAAAAGACGAGAGAGAAGAATCTAGAAAAGTAGGAGGATCTGAGACAAGGATGATTGAACAAAGCCCTTAAACAAATTTCAACGTTGTCCCCAAAAATCTCTGATAGAAGAAAAATCAGCATTTTGCTAAAGAATTTAACAATCGTTTGTGTGCGATAAAACGCGAGTTCAACACGGACAAAACGGTTGAATTTTTTTTATTTTTATAATGGTGACTTAACTTTTATTCAAGCCCCCGCGAAGAAATTATAATTTTCAACTTATATATCAAAAGAAATTAGTAATGGTTAGAAACATAAATATATTTAGAATTGGAATTTGGGAATACTGTCTTTACATCTACTACTTTGTATAAAGTTGTATGTTTTATATATTTTCTCATACTTTTTTTCCTGAGACATGTTATATACCTTTCTTTTATTTGTTAATATTTTAATTATTTTTTTGACAAATCATAATAAACTTTTAAAAAGTACTATATATATTTGACATGAAAATGGGCTTTTTAGAAAATATCTAATATTTTATTGTCAAAAAAAAAAACATCTAATATTTATTTAAAAAAACACGAAAAAAGTATTAGTCTATTAGATATCATTTAATATACTTAATTAAATCACTAAAAATTTTCAATCATTTTCAATTCTAATTAATCAGAATAAATTAAGAAATGTTTCATATTGTCAATTATTTTCTTTCCTTTCTTGTCATCTCATAGAATTTGAAAAAAAAAAAGTCAAAAACAATCAGTTGAGGAAGGAAGAGGATCGAGTAGTGGTGCAAACAAAGAAAACCATCTTCGAGCAACTTTCACAAATTAAACCAAACTAATTAATAGAGAGTAAATATCATTTGAATATATAAATAAGCTTAATTAGTCCACTTGTTTGATATGTTCTGAGTCTAACATACTAATGTACCGTTTGATCAGAGAATTGAGCACCGTTGATTTCTTTATAGCTCGCTCATGTAAATTTGGCGCTCACAAACTGGAAAATCAAAACCCCTAACAGAACAACACCTAGCTGGATTCCGATTTGGAGCATCACGTTCTTCAGAATCAGCCAAGCTTTGTCCGACCATTTCCTTTTCCTTTCCGTGCTCATTGTCGTCGTTCCTTCTTCTTCCAGTGTTTCAGCATCATCATCATCATCATCATCATCATTATCCTTCGTCTCATCTACTTCTTCTATAGTTTTAGACTCCTCTCTTATTTCTGATCCGACTTCGGTTATCTCCCCTGGTTTCTTGTCGAATAATCCTTTGAACTGTTTTCTAGCCTTGCTCTCCGCTTCCTGTGAGGTCATAAGAAACAATTCAAATAATTAAGAATCTTATATCAAGTATCGAAATTGGCGAAACTCCCCAAATCATAATTAGCCTTAATGAACACGATTCGGTTTTGAGAAATCAAATCTATTCTGAACTAGAACCTATTATTTTTAGGTTTGGTTTTATATTCGGTCTTTATGTCCAACACTGACCTGTTCCTTCTGCTTCAGTTTCAAAAGAGCAGCTGTCGCATCAGCTTCTGATGATTTATCCACTTTGATCATCTAAACACACAGCCACATAAAGTCATGTTAGTAAACAGATTTCTATATCTAATGATTGGATAATGATAAGCAAGTTAAGAATAAATTATACCATGTTAAAGTCATTTCTAGCTTCTTCATACTCTCCACCTGCAATGTAAGCCATTCCGCGGCGGTAGAGACCCTTCACATGACCAGGCTTTGCTTCAAGGACCTATTTACGAAATGGTACACAAAAATGTCAGACATCCCAACTTCTGATTCTGAGTATAAAGCCTTTCAGAAATTTTGTTTATTGAATGTTTACCTTATTGCACGTCTCTATAGACTTCCTCCACTCTCCCAATTTAAGCAAGCAAGCCGCAACATTTAAATGTAACATATTCTTCAAATATCAGCAGAGCAAGTAATACAAGAACTAGTTAATACTTAACACTGTAAAATTATAAAATCTATATCTTGATACAAACTTATGAGAAAATGAAACTTACCCTTGTGTCACCAAAAATTTTCCCTTCCTCTTCATCTTGTGGGTTAACATGATTAAATTCCCGAAGCACCTAAGTTTTTGGGTCACCTCTTAGACATGATTACACAAAAGGCTAATACTGAAATTGCTAGCGCTTCGAATTACCTTTTCGTACTTTGCTTTTGCAAGCTCAAATTTTCCTTCTTTGAAAAGCCTATTACCCTGGAGTTCAAAAGTATAACCAAAAACAGAAAAGAGCCATAAGTTAAAAGATCTGATGTGACCTGATTGCACACAAGGTTAGCTAATAAAAACTCTGTACTTCTACAATTTAGGAGTACAGGTCATATTATAAATGGTAGCAGAATATTCAAATCAATACCGTGCTTCTGATATTTTCTGCTTCGGTCATGATGCTCTGGAAGTTCAAACCAGTCCAGTCCTGAAACAAAAAACAATAGACTAATAAGAAATGGAAGCTGTTTACAATTCCTATGATAAGCATAAACTCTAGACCAACTTACTCTTGGCGTTTCGAAACTAAGGAGTTCAATCTCCCACTGAACATGTGAACCTTCAGGAACGCCAGGCGGTCTATCAGGAGAGAAAACAATCAAATGCGATTATTTCTCCAACAAGAGTTTATATGCTATCATGTTCCCTATGATTTACACAGTTTAAGAGAATGACCTCGGAAATTTGTCATACGCATAATCAGGGGGGCATGTAACAAGAGCAATCTCCCCAGGAAGCATCAAACGAGTACACATCTCAAATCCCTCAGGCACCTGCCAATATAATATGATCTTAAGCAACCTCATGCTAGAAATATATTTCAACTTTAAAGCGTAGATAACTCCACTAGGTTTTTATAAACGTTGGAGAAACTGACCAGTCCTTCTCCTGAACTGAACTCCAACGGCTGAGCATTATTGTCAGTCCTACTATCATAGAAGACAGTCTTCTCTTCATTGAGAAGCATGCCCTTGTAATGAACGCTTAACCGACTGTCTTGGAGAGGACAATCCATTGGAAATTCGCCTAATGAGTTGGAGAAACGTTGCGGATCAGAATAGACTAGCGGATAAGACTAAATATACAGAATATAAGAGCTGGGTTCTAGCAGATGCTCCAGCAAGATGTATAAAAATAAAAACCTGCATCTTGTTGAAACAGATAAAAAACCGTTATAAAGTGTGAAACATACCTCTTCCATCTTGAATTCGACGTTTTATGAGGCGTCCGTCTCCAAGCATATCTCGCACCTTCAAAGAAAAAACGTGAATGTCAATCACTCAGTCTCCCAATTCTTATATGCGCAACATACTAAGTAAGAAAGCAGGATTATACAAGTTTCGTCTTTTTCTACCTGAATGAAATGGACCAGTTCAACCTCAAAATGAACTTCCTCAAGGTCTTGAACTATATGCATCAAAGGAGATTCAGTCAAGTACTGCTTGCGAACATATATCATTGCCTTCTCCTTCCGAGCCATTGTTCCAATTCCAATTTCAAGACCTTTAGGCACCTACCTAATTGACAAGCAATAGTCAGCAATGTATTCCACTGGACTGGCTTTGCATGGACAGAGATTAAAACGCTAAAAATGTCCCATAAACTTAACAATCACCTCAGATTTTCCAAAAGTGAAGAAATAAGGTTCTTCTGTATGAGAGAAGATCACTTGTCCATCACCGGATTTAGCAGATATCCTTATATACACCACAAAAATGCATTAAAACTTCAATCAACGTTTCAGCCCGCAAGGGAAAACAAGGTTAGATGATATTTTGACCGAAAATGCAGGAATATTCAAAAACTAAATTACCTGGCTTTTACTTCATATGGTTCTCTGGGAGATTCCCAGCCCTCACCTTCATTTAGAATCTTTCATATAAAAGGAAAGCAATGCTTAAGCCATCAGGAAGAACAAGAAAGATTTGGATCCTATCATTCTACTCTGCTTATTTTCCTTCCTCTACCCTTGCCCAAGCCATCAAAGAAATATATCATCCCCAACCCAATTGATATGTCTAAAAATATGGAGAATCAGGTCCTACCTTCTTGACGACCCCCAGATCATCACTAGCAATCTGGACATTAACACAAAGGAAATAAGCTCAAGTAAAAACAGATGAATTTGCAAGTTTTCAGAGTCTTTCAGAGCACCGTTATATTGGTTTGTGATGAGATCTTGCCTTGGCTTTCGAAAAATCCAGCAATTCAACCTCAAAATGAAGTTCATCATCTTTTGGAAAATCGCCTGGAGCTGGAACTGGACAATCCTTCTCTGCATAGTGCATTTCAGGTTTCATCTTGAACTGAAAAAGAAAATAAATAAAGGCTTCTTAAGCTGTGAAGAATCAAGAAAATGCTCTGTAGTTGGCGCATTAACTCACTGAATATTTAGGTAACTCTCAAGTAAAAAAAACTAAACCCTGTTCAGAAACCAGACTACGAATCAAAGTAAAGAAAAACAGCTTTGAAATATACAAAAATGGCAAAGCACACGAATATCGAAATACCATTGCAATTTCACCCTTGTGCATTGTTGGAATTCCTTCGAGCAATCCAAGGATCATTTTACTCTTCCCAAAAACATCTCTTATCGGTAAACCTCTCCCTGATAGAACATCAAACACATTCCATGAGTCCTCCTAACCAAAAAAGCTTAAAATAACTCCCAACTGAGAAAACTCCAATGAGCAATGTCCGTCAGTCTCACCTCCACATTCTGACCTAGTAGACTCCACTACTACACCATCCAGTGTCCTTACTGTGCAATGATAAATAACCTTGAGGAAAAAGAAAAAAAAAACACTCATAAGCACCAAAATTGACCACTCTTTATATCTGTCTCACGCCAAGCAAAACAAAGCCAAAATTATATATACCTGATCACCATCAACGGGGCTCGAATCGCCTCCTCCAGGTCTCACCACTGCTTTCAACAAGCTCCCGGGAACAATCTTCTTCCTCCTATTCAACACACAATTTCTCAGATACATCAAATTAATCAACTGATTCAACATAGATTCCAGAGGATATAGAACAATACGAACCTCTTATCGTCTTCCGTTTCGGATTTCTTCTTCTTCGGCAAGTAATTCTGCTCCGTCTGATCGCCAACCGCCATCGCCGATCAAATCAAGAGTTCTGCGACGGTTTCGAATTAGGAATTTGTGGAAGGTAGACGTAAGAGTGGAAGATCTACAACTTGGAAATCGAAGCCTTGAAGCTAAAACACCAAAGCTCTCTCTAACCTTTCTCTCTTGTTACTGGGTAGCTCAACCAACAACTAATCCAACTATGGTGTTTTTTTTTTTTTTTTTGCAGGGAAAAAAAAATGTGAAAAGTCTTACAAAGGCAATTGGAGTGTGATTTAAATCCTTTTCGGGTTTTCACGGACTTGCGGAGAAACTAAATTTTAAAAAATAATAATAATTTTTTATCAAACTATCCAAAAAAATATATACGATATTTTCTAAATTTCCAATGAATTTTAAAAAATAAATTACAAAAAACGACCATTTCATGAAATAATTTCTCACTTGTAATTTTTATTTATAAATTAGCATTTTTAACACATAGATTGTAATAAAATTATTATTTGATTTAACTATTAGCATACAGGGGTTTTTCCCCCGAAAGCCAAATTGTAAAAATAGTGGTATCATGATAAAATTATTAATTAGATTTAATTAAAAACGGTCTTATATATTTTTTGACAAGTCTTAACGGGCTCTGGGCTTTTAACTGTCTAATAGCCCATGTAATATGAAACCCACGTTATAAAGATACTGCATCTACATAATTTGTTTTGCTTGCTTCAATTTTGGAAATGGTTATTACAGTAAAACCTCTATAAATTAATACTATTGGGACCAAGATATTTTATTAATTTAGAGAGGGTATTAATTTATCGATAAATTAATAATTATTAATTTATAGAGAGATTTTCCAATTTTCACAAATTTTATAAAAATCTATTTAAAATAAGATTTTTTTTTTGACAATTTCACATTATTATAAATTTATTTTATCTAAAATTCCTTTTACCTTATCTAAAATTCCAGAAGTTTTTGATGCAATAAGAAAGATTAGAGATGAGCTCCAACAAGAATGCATGTTTAGGAATAAACAAACAACACTAGAGTCATATTTTACTAAATTATCTTAATTATATTTTTAATGTTATATGATTATTAATTTATGTTATCAATGGGACCATATATTTACATAGGGGTCTAAAATAAATTATTATCTTATTATTTTATCGAATTGTGTCATTTTTTACACCGGCCCAACTCGGGACCGGAAAAATTTATTAATTTATAGAGATTATTAATTTATAGAGTATTAATTTATAGAGGTTCTACTGCATGTTCAATTTGAAAATAAAAATTCAGTTACACTTGTGAATTTCCCTGAAAAGGGTATTTGTGAGCTACAATCTAATGTTATTATCCCCGAAGAAATATATATACCGGAAATGAATAACCGGATGATGCTGTGTACATGAACACCTCAATAAATTTTAGGATAAGAAAATTTTGGATCTGAAATTTGAATGACAAAAACAAATAAAACGGAAGTTTGGTGATGGGTTGGTGGTTGTTAGTTGAGCAAATATGTTGGACTGTTGAAATTTTCTTCATGTGAGAACCGAACCCAATTTATTCAATTTTGTTTTTTCCTAGGCATTCAAAATCCAACACAAAAATAAACAAACATATGCCGAGAAAATAAAATCCAATATAAACAAAAATCTATTCATAACTAGAGACAGATAGTTGCAAATAGGTCACCGAGTAGAACACATGATAGAATACTTTCAAATTAAGTAATATGAATACTTCGAGATTGTAAATCCCAAAATCTAAATGTGAATACAGAGACAAATATGCAAACGTTGTTTTCTTCAAAATAAAATCATATACAACCTCCGTTTCAAAATATAAGTCATTTGGCTTAAAGCACGCATATTAATAAATTACTTTTACTTTTAAAAGGTATTATTTAATATATAAAAAATAATAATTCAATTAATTAAAAATAAAAACTGCATATCATTATTGGTCATACAATATTCAAGAAAGTAAAAAATTACATAGAAATATGAGAACATTTTATATTTTGAAATAAAACAAAACCTTTTAAACGACTTATATTTTAAAACGGAGGGAGTATTATATAGCATGTTCTTGTTTTTATGTGATTTATGGGATGAAACAAGGAAAGAAGCATAAATGCAGGGTCATGTGACAATGCAAGAGAACTTCACTAATTTTATATATCCAAGCAATTAAAGAACGCAACGAACCGCGTGGAGCAGTCAAAGCACAGAACACCGTCAACATGTGGGTCCCATCTCCATGTAGGTAAGGTAAAGAACAAATATGAAACCGGACGTTGGATTTGGTTGGACCGGCTCCAAGAACAAGTGGAGAATATCTTTGGAAAGACTAACTAAATCTAGGAAGGTTTAGTAGCCTTATAATCTTTTCGAACTCGAGATAAGATTAAAATTAGCCTTTTTTCTATCATCGGTGTTCGAATTTAATATCTATATACTCCCATCTTTTCATGAAGAGTATCATCTAACACAATTCACATAAATAAATAAAATTGTTTAAAATGTATACAGGTCCCTATTAATACTGTATATTTATAACTAAATAATAATGATATACATACAAAAAAACTGTAGATTTAAATGATGGATATAGTTAGAAATTAGTTTTTAAAATCTATATTAAAAATATAAAACGATAATTTTTCAAAAATACAAAATTAACACTAGAATAACATTTTTCTAAATGAATGGAAAACTAAATTAGTTAAGTGGTATGTTTATTGCCTGAAGCTTGCATTGCTTGTTTTAAAAAAGGCAATGGTCTTAGAGCATCTCCAATGTATTACTCCATTTTTTACTTCAAAATGGAGTTGGATTCTACTCCAACCCTACTCCAAAATGGAGTAATGAGTAAAAAAATGGAGTAATGAATAGAGTTACTCTATATTTGGAGTAATCCCATTTTTTACTCTATTTTGGAGTTGAAAATGGAGTAGTGTTGGAGCAAAATTTACTCTAAAATGGAGTGGGGTTTTGGAGATGGTCTTAGGCCCCAATTTTTTTTCCTAATATTAAAGACCACATTTTTTTGTATTTTCTTAAATTATATATATATAATAAATCACTTTTTGATACACATAATAGAAGAACAATACATAATTGTATCTTATTTAGAATAATTACAATATAGATTTTCTGATGTTTAGAATAACATTTTGTTAAAAAAATCTATAATAATGTTAAAAATAAGTACAAAATTATTAATAAAAACACATCTAAAAACCAAATGAAAATTATATAATTTTAGAATTAGCCTTAACCTCTATTAGGCTAGGCACGGCACTGTTTATTGCATTACCGATATCAGATTTTATTAAAAAAAACCTCGAGATTAAGATGTTAGATCAAAAACTATGGGTGAAGTAGGGCCAACCAAAAATTTTAAACTATAAAATAAAATCTAAAGCTACTATTACAAAAGTTACATGTTATTTTATAATCTTAATGTAGCTTTTGATATGAAAAATATAGTTAACTCCTATTTAAAATTATTAAATGTAAAACATGATTTTAAAAGCTCAAAATTTGCATGTATAATAAAACATTTCAAAAGTATCAAAACAATATGTGACTTAAAAAGAAAAAAAAAACTAATTAATCTTAAACCAACAATAATACATTTGACAAAAGAAAATAAATATTTAAAAGACATGATTGTAGTTAAAAATAAACGTAAGACATGATGATTTAGTACTTGTCGCAAATAAGAATCACCGAGAAAACCAAGACAACTAAAAGCAGCTGCCATTACTCAACTTATCATCGATATTAGAAACTGTTGATATTTAATAATAGTACTTGCAAATGGCTTAGGACAGAGTCTGCACGTTGCTCCACCAAGAAAACCAGCATTTCAACATTTAATCAAATCTACTACTACTTCCTTTAACTGTTCGTGTGCTCTTGGATTTTAAATGAACTACGTATAAATTACTCTGCTCCGGAATACTATATCAATGCTATGGGTACTATTCAATATTATAAGATTAAAAAAGTTAGGAAGGTCTTTTCACATATTTTCATATTTTATAAAGAAGATTTATATCTTTCTAATTAGTAAACTCAGGAACTTTGTTTAAAAATGCACCGAATATACAAAATACCAAAATTTCTGAAACAAAATTAAGTATGAAAAAAAAAAAAAAATGTTAATGAGTACTCCTATGCGTAATGAGCTGTGTTTTGTTGCAAAATAACAAGTCTCGTTACTCTTCATTCAAAAAAAAAAAAAAACAAAGCTCCAAAAGTTTAAAACATTTCCCTATTTTATTAAAACAAACCCACCTAGTTACGGGTTTACCTCTTCGTTTGTGAGAACTCGAGTTTTGATAAATTGATCAATTAAAAAAGTTTAAAACATTTCCCTATTTTATTAAAAACGTAAAAGTTTTAATTTCTCCAAAATTTCACTTCACAAAATGTCTCGTCTTGTAATATGTTTTTACAAAGTATACAATATCGAGATATGAGTCGGCATGCAATAAATAAGGTAAACAAAATTATTTAACAATCCTTGCCTTTTTACTGATTACTTAAGTTTAAGAACAAAAGAGAGAGAGAAGAAGGGACTAAAGCAACACACCGGTGACAAGATAGTATTAATTTTTTTCCAAAAAGAAAAAAAAAAAAAACAAAGAAGAAAAAGCCAAAAAGAGAGTCGCCCTCAGTCAAATGCTTCATCTCTTCTTCAGTCGCCATTGCCATCAATGGTGGTTAAACGATCCAAAACCTCGTCTTGTCCACAACTCATTCATCTTTCTCTCCTTTCTTTATTATCTTCTTCCCTTCAAATCTTTCCACTATCTATATAAACCCTAATTTCTTCCCACTATTTCACTACCCTGTCATCAAATCCTAACTTTCTTCTTCCTTCAAACCCGCAAAATCTTCACCCCACTAAACACACCCAAAAGTTACGAAAGCCAAATCGGTCAGTAAGCCCAGTCTGATGGTAACCGTGGCTCGTTCACTGGCTGCTCAGCCATCACACCACCGTGCATCTGACTTGAGAACCCGTTGCTCCGTTGTCTCCACGACGCTTCTGCAACATTAACAAACAAAATTTAACCAAATTGATTAGTATAAAATTGACTGCTCATTTAAATTTCAGTTAATTGAGAATTTTTGTTATACCGTTAAGACCCGCCGAAGACCGGACCGGTTCATTTAGATTCAAATTCAGAACCTGCGCTACTCTAGCCGGAACCAAAACCGTCGATAAACCTAAATCCAAAGAGTCAAAACATTTCTCATCAGTTTAAAAAAAAAAAAAACACACAAAAATTGACATTTGGGAATTGAAATTTTTTGGAACTTACTGGGCTTCTCATCTCCGGAAGTCTGATGAACGCTTCGGGGTAAGAAGACGCCGGTACCGGTTGATCCACGTTTTCCGGTGTGGTCTCCGAGGAATACAGCTCGCATAACATCACGCCTCGGAAGCTGATTAGACCATGCAGATGACGACAAATTCACAGAACCAACATTTTTGTTGCTATTAACCCTTAATTCTCTGCTCTGCTGTACCAATTGGCGACGATGTTTCATAATCTGTTGTTGTTTAAGCTGTTGAAACTACACAAGAAGACAAAAATCAGCACCCAAACAAAAAAACTCAGAAATCGAATGTTTTAAGAGAGTTGTGATTTGATTTTACTTGGATAGCTTGTAGCTTCTGGTATTGGAGAGATTGGTTGTTGAAGTAACCAGAGCCACCGTTGTTAGTGTTTTTGACGGCGGTGGTAAGTTTTCTGGGAGCACCGAGAAGTCCTCTGCCACTGTTGTTGTTGTAATAGTACGATTCGTCGTTGATATTCATCTTCGCCGCCACTTCCTCCACCGCGGCGGTGTACAGATCCCATGCCGCCTGAGAAGAAACTCGCGATTGAGAATTCTGGTTCGATCTTTGATTCCGGCAATAACAGCCGGCTCCGGCTACACAAAGAGGCGAGCGATTCACACCCCACGCCTAAAGAATCACAAACAAACTAAACAGTTAAAAAAAAAACAACCAAAATTTTCAAAATCAAAAGGAAAAACAGAGAAACGAAGAGAACAAAGTCAAAATTACCTTGTTGTCGTTACCGGCGGGAAAAGTGTGATGACCGCAAAATCCACCGGAGAAATCATCTTTCAGAGTTGATTGAACCATCTGCTTAGTCAATCCAACTAAGAAATTTTCCTCATCGCCTTCCTTCACCGTGTTGTTAGGCTTAAAGGTAGAGCCAAAACCTCCAAATCCATGACGCGTCTCGTACGGGAATAAGGACTCACCGATTCCTCCTCCACCGTTATTCTTTTTCTCAACGAGGAAATCCTCGTCAGTGAGAAACTCCGGCGGAAGCCAGAACTCAGCATCGTCGATTAAGCTAGTAGGCTCCATGGTTTAAAGTGCTTTTTTCACGGATATCGAGTAAAGGATTTTATAAAAGCAGAGGTTGCTGCTTTGTTAAGTTTCAATAATGAGTTTTGTGAAATCTCAGGGACCCAGCTTCAGGCGAAAATAAAATAACCCTAGAAAACGAGGGAAAGAGACTGAGGTATTTGTAGGAGGAGGGATGAAGAAGATGTAGCAGTAGTGGTGGTGGTGGGGGAGAGGTTTCGTTATTCACGCGCCTACGGTTCGAAAGTGGATTACACGCGTTTACGTAGAGGAAGGGGTGGGGAGAAGAGTGAGTGTGGGCCTACTACTAGGCTACTAACTACTGCTAACGATGGAAGGGTAATGGCAAGTAAGTTTGTGGGACCTACTCTCGGAATTTCTGTAAAGCCGGTTGACTAGCACGTGATAGGGTTAAAACCGTAATCCGTCTGGCACGTGCCTTTGTGTGATTTACTGGGTTACCCTTTCAACTTGAGGTGTCTAGATTCAATTTATGATGATGATTTTATCCCTTAGCATTGAATGTGAAAGCGTGTATTACACGTTTTTGATTCGAGTATAGATCCTGTTATCGAAGTTTTTTTTTTTTTTTTTTTTTTTATCTTCCTATTTGAGGGACACACACAAGTGGCGTCTCTTCTTCAGGTACTTCGAACATTTTTGTGATATTATACTAAAAATGATGATTTAGTAAAGACAGGGATACTTTCGTCATTACCTATGATACGGTGTCACACCAGTACAACACCACCACATATCGTCGTGGAAAGCGCGTTTCTTTACGATTTTAATGGTACTTTCTCGAGACGTTACAATGACGATTTTACCCTTTCTGTGCCGTTGGGTTTATAACGGTGCCGAAACAAAAAAACATCTCAACTGCACTGCACGACGTGTGACGTGGTGTAAACACGTGTCTTGAATTGATTAGTTGGATGTCGCAAGGTGACATTTGGCCCGTCTAATATCCACTTGGCAGAACAGGGAAGGAGATGTGATTCTTCGCGTACAAGTTATCCCCACATTTCCCACTAATTTAATAAAGCTAAATTTGATAAAGGTTTCTTATATAAATATAACTTTCGTGAAATTATAACGGCGAATTATGTGAACGGTGACGGATCATATTTTAGTCCACACTATATAAGACATGGAATAAACATGACATGTCACAAGTTTTTTGTTTTGGTTTTAAGATGTCACAAGATTGCTAAGGGGAAATGTTAATTGCGTTTTAATTAGCTCTCCTATGTTTATCTAATTGGATGGTATGTATATCTTTAAACATAATAATAGAGGTTCATATGCGTTTTAAATTTCATGTTAATATCATATCTATTACAAAATAGTCCTATTTCCTTTACCATTTCCATAAGAATATTAATAAGCACGCACTTTTATGTTGTAATTTCTAACTTTTTAGCAAAATATTTGTTTATGTCTTACTTGAATATGCATTCAGAAGTTATAAGGAAAATATTCCCACATAATAGACAATAAGGTTTTCTAGTTATGTTTGTTAAGCTAATTCCGAAAATCCAAACTAATTAAATACTTATAATTTGGCTTAGTGTACTTAAATTCTTCATTCCTAAATTACTTAAAGCTTAAAGGAGATGATGACTTGGATTATGCTGACGGGAGAATGAATGTTACTATGATTGGCCTCCCACAAACTTTCCGAAATCATAGAACACATTTCGGCAAATTAAAAAGTGAAAGCAGAAAGAGAGAGCTTCGATCTTAATTTTTCCCCTAAATATACTAACAATTTCTCTTTTCCGCCGAAAGATAAAAAACGAAGTTATTACAACATCGTTTTCTACTTCCTTGACTTATCACGATAAAACTAACAACTATTTATACCATTAACCAACTCAAAGAGTATTATTGACCATGCTTTTAACTAGTGTGAAGAGTCTCTCCCACTCCATTATCGTTTGGTTAGCCTTAAACCGATCGAAAAAGGCTCTTATACTTAGTTTTACAATACGATTAAACAATTTTCGTACCTTTAATAAAAAAAATCTTACAAAATACACCGTTATGTATGACCCAAAATACATATATAATTGTGGATGGTTCACTATTCCCGGGCCAGAATACGTGCGTGACATGCTTTTCTGTCTTTGTCTGTTAATAATATAATTAAAGTTGAAGAGGCTGTCGATCCCAAAGAGCTAATTAAAAACACAATACACATAATACAAGTTCAGCAAAGTTGACTTGCCGGTCGTGGCTATTCATTATTTTCTTGCAAAATTTCATTATATATGATTGGCAAAACTATTATTAATGGCTCTTTTTTATGTTTTCGATCGTTTTGTAGTTGTGTGTTAGAAATTGCTTTATAAGGGATTATATAATAGTAATATGTATTGATATGTTACAGTTGGTGGATTGACTCATAAAATATAGATATCACTTTTAGATATTTCCGAAATTTACATGAATAATGTCCATGTTTGTTACCGATGATCATTCTTCTAATATATATTTTGAACCAAATTCTAGTTTTTGGATTGACAACAAAGGTGAACCACTTTAGTTGAGAGTTTGGGTTATGATACGTACTGTATGTTAAGTTTCATAAGGTTTGAGATTGAGATTTAGATAATGTATTAAGATGCAAGTTAATTTCCATTTAGTTTTGAGGTAGATATCTAAAAACACACGCATTACTATATCTTCTAAACAAGTAAAAAATGTAAGGATCATTTAGCCACTTACATATATATATGACATCTAAAACACAACTATCGTAATTGTTTCTTAAAATATAACTTAATTGATCTATAGCAGCCTGACTAGATAGTTTACCAACTAATATGATGAAAACATTTAAAAAGATGATGGAAAAAAAAAAGACATTTTTGCCTAACATGAAAACTTTTTCCCCGCAGAACATGAAAACATTCGAACTTTAGTTCATAATAATATATATATATAGAACAGCATCGCGAAGAAGAATATGAATAGGATTTGATGTTATTTGACATCAGAGATTCAATTCACATCACATGGACTCCACGAGACCGTCTGAAATGGACACGGATCTCGACTAAATTTACCAATGATTATTTTTAAATTATTATTACTTCTCGTTATCTTGTTTTTCTGGGTGGATGGTGGAGTCCACTTTGATTTCGGCGACAATAATAATATCACGATAAAAAAACATCAAATATTATAAATTCGTTAACGACATATATTAGTATTCTAGGGAGGTGATGTTAAAAGAAAAAGAAAAAAATAGTATTCCGGGGAGGTGACTTAAGCTTGTTTGTTTCCATAATTTCCTCTTATTTGCTTTTGTCTCCTTTCTTTCTCTTTTAATATACTTCCATGTTTGCTTCAGAAGATAAAAATATTATTGGCTGCAGCTTCTATTCCCAACCATTGAACCAATATGGGACCTTCTTTTGTTTCCTCGTATATTCAACTATTTCTTTATACAGCTCTGACTTAAAAAAAAAATTTGGTTGATCAAATAATTAAGTTGCTTAGAACCTGCAACATTTACTTGCTAATTACATAGATAACTCTTATTACTGTTAGTTGCAGAGAACAATTCTGAAAAACTGACTTGTTCGATTAAAGAGAAAGCAATGGCTTATAAGCCTTACAGGAAACAGAACGTGTAAAGGAACGTGAACGACTACTCCTAAGAAAGAGAAAACGTGGCCTAAACATGATGACCACATTTGACTGAAACAAAATAACAACTCCTAAATAATAGAACCCAAACGAGACTAATTCTTAACATTCCCTCCCTTAAACTAGACACTGTACTAGTTTAAACTTGGTTCATCACAAACTCCCAGCTTCTTCCTGAATTCTTGAAACATCTCCAGCTTAAGTGGCTTAGTAAACACGTCTGCTATCTGATCTTGAGTGCCACAGAATTTCAGTTGCACAGCTCCCTCATTCACCAAATCTCTTAAGAAATGGAAGCGAACATCAATGTGTTTGCTCTTACCGTGCATTACTGGATTCTTTGATAGCTTGATGGCTGAACTGTTATCACAAAATATGATTGGACTTGTACTCCCATCATAGCTGATTCTCTGCAATATTATTTTCATCCACATTGATTGACATGCACAAGCTGCAGCTGCTACGAACTCTGCTTCAGTTGTACTCAACGTGACAATTGGCTGTTTGCGAGAAGACCAAGCTACAGCAGCATCACTGAGAATGAAAGCATAACCAGACATACTTTTCCGGTCCTCCACACACCCCGCATAATCACTATCAGTGTAACCGACAAGCTCCCTGTTTCCTGTCTTTTGATAAAGGATCCCAAACCCAGCCGTCCCTTGCAAGTATCTAAGAATTCTCTTGGCTGCTGTAAGATGAAGCTCAGTGGGTTTAGACATATACCTGCTGATGAGACTGACAGCATACATCACATCTGGTCTTGTGGCGGTTAAATACATCATGCTTCCGACCAACTGTTTGTAGAATGATCCATCTACTTTCACACCATCATCGTCTTTGTGAATCTTGAATCCAGGAATGATAGGATTCAAAACAGCATTGCTTCCTTCCATTCCAAACCTTTTCAGCACCTCTTTTACATACTTTTTCTGACTCACGAATATTCCTCCATCAAATTGTATCACTTCCATACCAAGAAAATACGTCATCTTTCCCATATCCGACATATCGAACTCTTTCATCATAGATTCCTTAAACTCCTTCATCATTGTCTCATCATTACCAGTATAAATTAAATCATCAACATACAGACTGACAATGAGACAATTACCTTGTTTATTGGTTTTGGTGAACAAGGTTTGCTCACTTACTTCCTTCTCAAAACCCATCTCCCGGAAGTATGAATCTATTCTACTAAACCATGCTCTTGGCGCCTGTTTGAGTCCGTATAGGGCTTTGTGCAACTTGTAAACTTTGCTCTCAGCCTTCTCCACCTCATATCCCCTCGGTTGCTCAACAAAGACCTCTTCAGTTAGCTCTCCTTGTAAAAATGCGGACTTTACATCTAGTTGATATATAGTCCAACCCCTTTGTGCTGATAAAGCTAGAATCATCCTAACAGTGTCCATGCGAGCAACAGGAGCATAAACCTCTTCATAGTCAATCCCGTATTCTTGAGCATAGCCTTTTGCAACTAGGCGAGCTTTGTATTTCTCTACTTCTCCATGTTGGTTCAACTTGGTTTTGTAGACCCATTTAACTCCGATGCTCTTAGCTCCTTGTGGCAGATCAGTTAATACCCATGTTTCATTTTTTTCGATCGAATTTATCTCGGCATCCATGGCACGTCTCCAATTTTCACTCCGTACTGCTTCTTCAAAGTTAACTGGATCTGCTCCAGCAAAAAAAACATATTGTACTAACCCATCAGCAAACAGAGCAAACTGAGCCAGCTCCTCTTCTTCCTCTTCATTTGCGGCTCTAGTGACATCTTTAGTGACATAATCGCTCAACCATGCTGGTGATTTTCTCTGTCGTTTTCCCATTACCTCTGAACTTCCCAGAACAACAGGGCGTGTAACAGCTACACTCTCTCCTCCTCCTGCTGAAAAATCTTCATTTGTTTCTTCTTCTTCAACGTTTTCTTCAATAGTTTCAGATTCACTCTGTTCTTGATCACTTCCCCACTCTAAATCAAGCTTGATTAATTCCTCATAACTCACATCCCAATCCCACTTCTTATCTTCCTCGAAAACAACATCACGGCTGACTGTAATTTTCTTATTCACCGGATCAAAAAGCCTATATCCCTTGGATTCTGCGCTGATCCCCATTAAGACACAGCTGTGACTCTTATCTTCCAGCTTTGTTCGTCTAGCATCAGGTATATGGGCGTGTGCTACACATCCAAACACTCTCAAGTGTTCAACAGAAGGTGTGATTCCACTCCAAGCTCCCTCAGGTGTCGCATCTTTGTTTGAGCTTGTTGGACACCTGTTGAGAATGTAGAACGCCCAGTTGACAGCCTCTGGCCATAGACTCTTTGGAACATCCTTTTCAACCAACAGACTTCTCACCATGTTCATTACGGTTCTGTTTTTCCTCTCCGCGACGCCGTTTTGTTGTGGCGTGTATGCCGTAGTCAACTGCCTCTTAATCCCATTCTCTTTGCAGAACTCATTGAACTCGCTTGATGTAAATTCTCCTCCATGGTCTGTCCTTAAGCACTTGATTGACAAACCAGATTCCTTCTCCACACTTCTTTTAAATTGCTTGAAAAAGGCAAATGCATCTGCTTTGTACACAAGAAAGTACACCCATGCCTTTCTAGTGAGATCATCAATAAAGCAAATTAGATACCTCTTCCCACTGTTTGATGTCGGAGATATTGGACCACAAATGTCAGCATGAATAAGCTCCAAACGTTCTGATGCTCTCCACACAGCCTTCTTCGGAATGACTTCTCTATGTTGCTTTCCTTTCAAGCAATCTCTACAAACAGCTTCAGTTTCGTCAAAGCTTGGCAACCCTTTCACCATTCCGTTGTTCTTCAGAGTTTTCAAACTAGAATAGCTAAGATGCCCATATCTTCGATGCCAAAGTTGAGACAAGTCTTGAGTGTTGACTTGAAGACACATCACTGGTTTGTTTGAGACTAGAACAAACATCCTATTAGAGGTCATGTTGGTTTGAATGATGAGGCCTTTCTCAGGATGATAAATCCTGCATTGATTCTCCTTCAATAATATTGCTAACCCCCTTTCTTGAAGTTGTCCGATGCTCAAAAGGTTGTTCTTCAAGTCTGGTACGAAAAAAATATCTTGAACAAGATGATTAATTCCTTGAATGGACAGTCTCACACTCCCTTTTCCCACTACTTCCAGTTGTGTGTTGTTTCCCAATCTCACATTTCTTTTGAATCCTTCTTCTATCTCTGTAAACAGAGATGAATCACCACACATGTGGTTGCTGCAGCCAGAATCAAGGAACCACGCATCATTAAGCTTCTTCTCCGGTGATTCCTCGACGTGTGCCATTAGTGTCAATGCTTCCGTTTCTTCTTCTTCTTCCGTTGAATCCTCAATATACGCCATGAGCAGCATCTCTTCTACCTCTTCTACTTCAGCATAATTTGCTTGCTTCCCCAGGCTTGGGCATTCATACTGATAATGACCAAGCTTGTGACAGTTGTAACATTCCACAGTTGCTTTGTTGAAAGCGGCACGACCTATGCCTCTGCCTCTTCCTCCACGGAAACCTCTTCCTCTTCCTCTTCCGCCATGATACTCCTCTGTTGATACTGCCAGTGCTTGCTCTTCTCCTCCATCTTTCTTGAATTTTTGTTCGTGTACAAGAAGTGAACTTTGCAGGGCATCAACAGAGAGTGTGTCAATATCCTTTGATTCTTCGATGGAACAGACTATGTAATTCCATTTATCAGTGAGAGTTCGTAGGATTTTTTCAACAATCTTAACATCCGGCATGTCTTCTCCAAAGTTTCTCATGTCATTCGCTATCATCATCACTCGACTGAAATAACTACCAATAGATTCACCCTGTTTCATCACCAAGATCTCGAATTCTCTGCGAAGTCGATTAAGTTGTGCCCTCTGTACTCGCTTATTCCCTTGACACTTCATCTTCATCGAGTCCCAGAGTTGCTTGGATGTCTCCTTTTGGGTTATCGTCTTCAAAATCGTTCGATCCAATGATTGAAACAGATAATTCTTCGCCTTCAAGTCTTTGAGTTTCAATTCTTCCAACGTCTTCTTTTGCGCTGCAGTCATCTCTTGCTCAGCATCTGATTGTGTGTATCCAGATTCCACAACCGTCCAGTACTCCTTCGATCGGAGAAGATTCTCCATGAGCATGCTCCAATGATCGTAGTCTCTGTCGAATTTAGGAATTGCGGGTCCAGAAAAACCACCATTTCCCTCTGATCCCATTCTCACTCAACTCTCTTTTGTTACTCTCTATTCTCTCAGATTTCTTTGAAGTAAGCTCTGATACCAGATTGTTAGTTGCAGAGAACAATTCTGGAAAACTGACTTGTTCGATTAAAGAGAAAGCAATGGCTTATAAGCCTTACAGGAAACAGAACGTGCAAAGGAACGTGAACGACTACTCCTAAGAAAGAGGAAACGTGGCCTAAACATGATGACCACATTTGACTGAAACAAAATAACAACTCCTAAATATTAGAACCCAAACGAGACTAATTCTTAACAATTACTAATAAATATTACCGTCTGTTGTGTGCTTATATATATATTTTTAACGACAAGTCCCCTTCAATCATGTTTAACAGTGAGCAGTTTAACTGTTTATACTTTATGTAGTTTCGGTATGGTTTTCTTTAGTGTCCTAGAAACCATTTTTTGTACCTTTCGGCCGAAATTTCGTTAAAAAGTTATGATTATCGATGATGGCTTTGTGATTCGTAAACATACTACCATCATTTGTGATACAATATCATCGACGATTTGACACTTATACCAGTTGTCGAATAATATGTAATTAAGTATTGTTAACCTAACCCTATATAATATATTTGGAAATTAGTTTGTGAATTTTCATTGAATATAAAAAACTAGCTCAACAGTTTACAAAAGAAACAAAATTGTATGTTGACAATGTAAAAGGTTAACATTTTACAAACAAAAAAATTCTCCTTTTTCTAAGATGTATATATATGTTCTGAAAATTTTTATTCAGTTAAAAAAAATTAAACATAAAATCACTTTATTGCATTATCAAATATAGATTCACTCTATTGACTGAATTTAATTTTTATAGGTAAAATAGAAGATTAAAAATTCAGTTTACATAGAAATATACTAATTTATATTTTCTAAAAACATTTTGAATATTTTAAGACTACTTGACAGTTCTCTCACACAATCAGACAACTAAACCGAATGTATGTCCGATACGAAGTCCGATGACTCCGATCAAATTGTTATTGACTATGGATTCGCGTAAATCACGGTAAGATGAGGGCCGTAAGATGATTTGTAATTTGCAAATTAAACCTTAAGGAAGCCAAGGACAGGAAACAAAACAAAAAAATATAATTTTTTTGCAGCTTTAATTGCGAAATTAGGAATGTATTCGTTGGATCGTACATGTTACCATCACGTGCGTAGGCTCCACTCTTCACATGCATACACGACGGTCCATACCAAATCTCCTCAAAACTTTCGATTTAGCGAGGGAGAGAGACTAACAGATCTTCGCATGCATTTGCTTGCAATGTAAGCTAATTTAACGTTCGAAAAGTTCTACAAAATAAAATCTTTTTTCTTAAACCTTTTGAAGCGCATTCATGAAAGAATTTGTGGTATTTTTGAAAAAAAACATAATCTTACTAGTATTTAACGGTGTATTTTTTTCTTTATAAATTTAAATCATATATACAGTATTTTTGAAAATTTAAACGATAAGTGAAAAACAAATTGACGGTATATCTATTTACGATTACTTTATTCGTGTGTAGCAAGTTCTTGGCTCTAAGATTTTGTGACGTATCGTGACTCGAAAAGACGTAATGGCCATGGTGCTTTACAAACAGCGGTCACTTGTTATGTTTAACAAAATTCGGTTTATACAAAACCATTTAATATAATTTGTGCAGTATAAAATAACTTTTCTAAAATGAATAAGTATTAATTAGAACTAAACGCTCCAATCCAAATTCGTTTAAACATGCTGGCTACAAAGTAACTTTATTCGAAGTGCTTGAAATCTTTTAAACCCACTTCACCCATCACCACGTCTATCACGTGCGTTGTGTAGATTCTAATGAATCATTTGGGTCGTATCAAGAATTTGCCCAATATCTGCATACGAATACTTGATGAAGAAATATGATTATTGTCAAGTGGGATGAAGAAAAGAAAAAAAAAAAAAAAAAAATGATTATTGTCACTCACATCCGCTATCAACGATAATTTACGAATCATACAATCAATAAATCAATATGGTCATATAACATAGCTCTTCATGTTCATGTTCTCGACTCCATCCATATATAGATTCAACAAAGCCTTGGGGCACATGATTCAGAATTTCAACCTAACGGCCTCAGTCATATAGAATTAGTACCTCAAATCCCATAACTCTATAAGATGACACTTACTTTTGACACGGCCGCAAAGGTCACTAAGAATTGTTGTGTTTGCATAAACGTAAATAAGAATATCGCTCGACACGTTCAACTATCACAATTCATATGGCTTTCGAGGATGTAGTCGGATATGTATCAGTCTTCTACCCCATGTTCATGTATGCATTATTGACAAGTTCATATTAACAGTTCCTAAATCATAAACATGATCATATATATTCGCGAGTTTGTATTTTAATTATTTTTGCATCCAAAATTTAGTGAAAGTTTCTTAAATGGCTTATATATATATATATATATATATATATATATATATATATATGTAAGATAATTTTCGAGTGCTTTGATCCTCATCCAAATATTTATCATTTCTATAAATAGCGGCAGCAATTTGATTAATTCACATTCCGTGGTAGAAGATGTGTCACTAAAAGCCCATATAAGGGCCCATCAAAGATAAGCAACATATATCATCAGCCCAAAGATATTTCCAGAAAGGCATATTGCTAGGCCCATAAATGAAAGAACAATGAAAACTGCTTATTAACGTGTCGGCTCAGTGAGGGGAATCACTGATTGAAGCCTTCTTCTGGAAATCTTCGGCACTCATCCTTCCCATCTTTCGTCTTCTCAAACACGACAGAGAGAAGAAGAAACTCGGTTTAACCGATTTGACTAAAGTTGAACCGTGAATTGAAATCGGGTCCGGTTTTTAAAAATTTGAAAATTAAATCGGGTTTAGGAGGTTCTTCTGTTTTACTTTTATCCGGTTTTCTCGTTTCGAATGGTATTTTTACGGCTTGTCAACGTGTCAGGTTAATGCTTATTTTCTCCGTTAAAAAGTTATTAGAATAAAATAAAATAAAATTGTCTCCTTTTCCTTTTTATTGCATCCTACGTCATCCTTTAGTTTCCTTTTTTTTCTGATCCTTTACTTAAGTTTCCTTTTTTTTTCTGATCCTTTACTTTAGTTTCCTTTTTTTAGCATCCTACGTCATCTCTATAGTTTCCTTTTTTTTTTTTTTGCATCCTTAGTTTCCTTTTTTTTTGCATCCATAGTTTCCTTCTTTTTTTGACATCCTTTGCTTCCTATAAATACTCTTTCGTCTTCGGTCACAGAATCAGAACTTTAGAAAAGAAAAATAAAAAAAACAGAGTAAGAAGAGCGGGTCCTAAGTGTCGCCGATGGAAGAGAAAGATCGAGAGTGTAGAAGAAAAGAAATTGGCGGTGGAGAATTCGCAGATGAAGGGGAATTACATAGACGAGACTCTCGATCCATTGTTGTTTGATCTATCAATCTACTGTTTTGGGTCGAGAGCGATCGATCGATTTTCATCAATCTGGAGCACAGACAACAACAAGTTTTGGTGCTTAATTCCAAACATCATTGCCGAGTTTTAGAAACAGATTCTTTTCCACCATCACGCAACAACATCTCAGGTAATTGCATAAATTAGAGTTTATCAAAAACACTAATCATCAGTTCATATATCTCATAGATTTCTTGCGTTTCAAGGCAGTCGAAGTCGGCTGGACTTAAACTTCACCCTGTTTGTTATTGTCAACAACAGTCAAGTCCATGAACGAGAGACTCTGTGTGTCAAAAGATACTTAATTACTCGAGGTAACGTTTCTTTTTTATTTTTTTGTTGATAATGTTAATTTTATTATTATTATTTAGTGTTCGTTTTTATTAATTTTGTCACGAAATTTTGAATCAGTTTCCGATGGTTGTCGAGGTTTCATATGCATTGGGCGGAAGTTGAAGAAACGGAACATGAAAGAACCTAGAAGGTCAGTTTTTATTTTATCTTTATTTTCTTTAATTTTACAACCATAGCTCATCCACAACCTAAACCATTTAACAATTTTATCTATGTTAGATTAATTAAAGAATTACAAATGGTTTATATAATTGTGAAGACTAACCGAATATAGACTCCTATCATTTGATTAGTCATTTGATCGTTAGCGATGTCATATATTCAAATTGTTTTTACACTTAATATGAATTGATTGCGATTCTTTAATTAGTTTAATAAGTATAAATGCGTTAAATAAAATTTACTAAAAATTTTAAAAAACTTATTTCATCCACAACCTAAATCATTTAACAATTTTATTTTTGTTAGATTAATTAAAGAATTGGGAATGGTTTATATAATTGTGAAGACTAACCGAATGTAGACTCCTATCATTTGATTAGTCATTTGATCGTTAGCGATGTCATATATTTAAATTGTTTTTACACTTAATATGAATTAGTTGCGATTCTTTAATTAGTTTAATAAGTATAAATGCGTTAAATAAAATTTACTAAAAATTTTAAAAAACTTATTTCATCCACAACCTCAATCATTTAACAATTTTATTTTTGTTAGATTAATTAAAGAATTGTGAATGGTTTATATAATTGTGAAGACTAACCGAATGTAGACTCCTATCATTTGATTAGTCATTTGATCGTTAGCGATGTCATATATTCAAATTGTTTTTACACTTAATATGAATTAGTTGCGATTCTTTAATTAGTTTAATAAGTATAAATGCGTTAAATAAAATTTACTAAAAATTTTAAAAAACTTATTTTATCCACAACCTAAATCATTTAACAATTTTATTTTTGTTAGATTAATTAAAGAATTGTGAATGGTTTATATAATTATGAAGACTAACCGAATGTAGACTCGTATCATTTGATTAGTCATTTGATCATTAGCGATGTCATATATTCAAATTGTTTTTACACTTAATATGAATTAGTTGCGATTCTTTAATTAGTTTAATAAGTATAAATACGTTAAATAAAATTTACTAAAAATTTTAAAAAACTTATTTCATCCACAACCTAAATCATTTAACAATTTTATTTTTGTTAGATTAATTAAAGAATTGTGAATGGTTTATATAATTGTGAAGACTAACCGAATGTAGACTCCTATCATTTGATTAGTCATTTGATCGTTAGCGATGTCATATATTCAAATTATTTTTACACTTAATATGAATTAGTTGCGATTCTTTAATTAGTTTAACAAGTATAAATGCGTTAAATAAAATTTACTAAAAAATTTAAAAAACTTATTTCATCCACAACCTAAATCATTTAACAATTTTATTTTTGTTAGATTAATTAAAAAATTGTGAAGGGTTTATATAATTGTGAAGACTAACCGAATGTAGACTCTTATCATTTGATTAGTCATTTGATCGTTAGCGATGTCATATATTCAAATTGTTTTTATACTTAATATGAACTAGTTGCATTTTTTTAATTAGTTTAACAAGTATAAATGCGTTAAATAAAATTTACTAAAAAATTTAAAAAACTCATTTCATCCACAACCTAAATCATTTAACAATTTTATTTTTGTTAGATTAATTAAAAAATTGTGAATGGTTTATATAATTGTGAAGACTAACCGAATATAGACTCCTATTATTTGATTAGTCATTTGATCGTTAGCAATGTCATATATTCAAATTGTTTTTACACTTAATATGAACTAGTTGCATTTCTTTAATTAGTTTAACAAGTATAAATGCGTTAGATAAAATTTAGTAAAAAACTTTTAAAAACTTATTTCATCCACAAACTAAACCATTTAACAATTTTATCTTTGTTAGATTAATTAAAGAATTGCGAGTGGTTTATATAATTGTGAAGACTAACCAAATGTAAACTTTTGTCATTTGATCATTAATGACGACATACGTTCAAATTATTTTTACACTTAATATAAATTAGTTGTGTGTTTTTAAATAGTTTAACAAATATAAATGCGTTTAATAAAAATTGAATAGAGATATATATATTCACATTGGTTTGCATAGAGATCCATTTAAGCAATCAGAAAAATTAGAGATACAAATGAAAGAAAACAAACTTTATCGTGTTCACACGTGTTTATATATCTCGTAAAAAAAGAAAAAAAGAAAAAAAGAAAAAAGAATGCCGGATCTTACATAGACAGCACGAGCTCGTTGTCATTAGAAATTCACGGACCACACCCTCACCGCTCTAAAGCTTTTCACCACACCGATATTTCTAATCTCACCAATTAACTAGGCAACAATTGTTTCTTTGCATTTACATTTGTGTTTGTATTTGCATTTCGTAGTATTTAACCATCATAACATTTAAACACACCCTATAAACAAATGTAAATAGACAATCGTACGTGGTCTTGATTTTGCTTTTGTCTACAATTCGTTTTAGTGCTGGAAACGTGCATTTGTAATTAAGTTACAAGAAGAGACTTTAATATTCTGTTTAAACATCTGCGTAAGAAGTGGAGTAGTATTAATTTTGGAAAAATGCATTAAATGTCATCGAACATGCAAATTCACGAACCTTTGCTTACAGCCCATCGATCATGCCCATCCTAATCCAACGGTGAAAGCATCTCATTTAATAATATTAGAAATATTACCAGAAATGCATTTTGATATAGTGAGACGTTTCCTTACTCCTCTATCTCAGTGTTCCAAAGGAACAAATGATTTTATTAGGGACAGATGATTTTGATATTTTTGGATTTTCTGACCACTTGTCCTTTAACGCTCTATTTAAATCTAGTTTAAATAATACAGGAGTATATTTTTATAAAGTGAATAAAATAAACAAATATAAATGTATAATAAAGATAAGACTTAAACAAATTAAGATTCTGTAAAATAATTTCAGCTGTATATTAAAATTTGAAATTTATACATTCAACGTATTTGTTTTATATATATATATATATATATATATATAAACTATACAGCTTTTGTTTTAGGACAGTTTCGAAAAAACAATAAACAATTCTTAAGAAATATACCCTTTCATTATTATAAGAAACAAAAGTCTTATACTTTTGCTTACCACCGTACGATTTCAAAATGGACAGTTCAGATGCCAACAAATGTGTCATAATGGATCCTACGTGGGACGAAGCATCAAGGAAACTTCAATACTTGGTCTCTCTCTCTCTCTTTTCCAAATCCTATAACATTCACATTGAAGCCAGCTAGAGGCTTACCTTCTCACCATTTCTCAGAATCTGAAAACAAAAAAACATAAAACATCTCAAATCTTTTCAAGAAAAAAAATCAAGAAAGATGCCGAAAGACAGAAAGATCGGAATCGCCATGGACTTCTCAGAGAGCAGCAAGAACGCTCTGCAATGGGCGATCGATAACTTAGCTGATAAAGGAGACACACTTTACATCATCCACACACTACCCATCTCTGACGATGAATCTCGTAACTCCCTCTGGTTCAGTTCCGGTTCTCGTAAGTTTCTTTCTTCTTTCTGACGGTTTTGTAAGATTCCTGCGATTGATCTATCGGTTTAATCCGGTTTATTTGGTGCTGCAGCTCTCATACCGTTGGTAGAGTTTAGGGAACCGGAGACTATGGCGAAATACGGTGTCAAAACCGACATGTTAGTTCTTGATATGCTCGACACTGGTTCGAGGAAGAAAGAGGTCTTTATTTATTTATCTTTTATCTTTATATATTTATTGATCAAGAAACATTTATTTCGTTTTTTTCTAAAGCAATTATTGGTGGTTTATTGAAATAAAAAAATGGAATTTAGGTGCATGTAGTGACGAAATTATACTGGGGAGATGCAAGAGAGAAGCTGGTTGATGCTGTTAAAGATCTCAAACTTGATTCTCTTGTCATGGGAAGCAGAGGACTCAGTGCCCTTCAAAGGTATATATTTTCTTACTCTCTCTTTTTTTTTCTTCTTATAATTTTCTTGAAAAAATGCCATTAGTATTGAGAAGGTTTAGTATTGTTGACTTGTTGTATACGGATTTATTACTAGTGAGGTAATTAATAGGGCGATTGGTATAATCTTGTGTTGGTCCAAATTCAAGATCAAAAATGTTCATTACCTAAAGACAATGTCAAATACCGGGAAGTCCCTGATTGAAACAAAACCATGTCATTTTGCTTTGAGTAGTGCGTTTTTACTGGTCTTCGAAATCAAAGTTCAATTTTAATTGTTGGTCAAGAGATTTCTTTTTTTTAGAGGAAGGACATTTTTAAGTAAACGACTTCTATGATAATTGCTTCTTACCCAAAGTGGATAAGGTTGGTTAAAAATGACAATTGATTAGCCTTAGGTTCAAAAAAAAAAATAAATAAAAAAAAAATACAATCTTTAAAGATTTACTTTTGTCGGCAAGCTTATAAAAATATCTACGACGTGATTAAACCTTTTTTTTTAACACATTTGTCTTTTATTTTATTTTTTGGTGAGGTCACATTTGTCTTTTATTTATTCCCATTTATCGTATCTTTATTCTTGTTTAATTTTTAACTTTTTATTTTTTATTAGTACAAGTGTAAATTTCTTAATTATTTGAAATATTGAAACAGGATAATCATGGGAAGCGTGAGTAGCTTCGTGCTTCAACACGCGCCTTGCCCTGTCACCGTTGTGAAGGATAACGATTCTCACTAAAAAAGCCATCGTTATCTTCTATGTTTTACCAAAATAATAATCGCATTTTATGCTTTTAATAAATAAAAAAACCTTTATGTTGGTTGTATTTGCAAATGACTACAAGAAAAGAGCCCATCCTATTTTCTTCTCGTTTTGGGTTTTCTTGCTAATTATTTCAATTATTTTCGGTGTGTTTAGCTGGAATCATTTCATATGATTTGTTTGAACATGTGGTGGGCTCGATTAAACAGTTTGTATTCACCAAAATATTTAAATTAAGTTTGCGTTACAGAAATCACATGGGGCAGTTGGATTCCTTTTCATTGATCATTGACTATATGGAAACAAATATTATAATATTTCTAAGGAAAAATTCTTCTGAAAGATTTACATAAAATAGTAGATGTATGAATGAATAATATATTTTTGTTAAACAGAAACATGGCCGTGGTATCTTTTTTCTTGTTTAGCTCCTCATCGTGGTGAGAAGTTGTTTTAGGTGAAATAGTATTTCCTGATTATCTATAACAAAATAGTTTTAAAATTCTTTGGATTCTTTACCCCAAAAAAAAAAAGAGCTTTTGGACAGAAGACACTTGTTCATTTGTGAATTGAATACATTAAAAGTTTAGGGTAACTTGACGATTATTCACTCTTTTAATGTCCCCTAAGTCTAATTAAACCCATGAAAGTTGTAATTGATCTATTTGGAAATTGGATGAAATTGACTACAAATAGAAACAAATCGTTAAAAGCAAAGATGATTGGGACAAAAGATTAAAACAAATTTTTATAACAAAAAATCAGGATCACGGGCCGAAGATAAACAGGCCGACAGGCTTTAAGCCCACTTTAACATTTAGTTTCGTGAAGCTGGACTAGTAGATTCCAAGAAGAAATCAACGCCTTGGAGACCCCAAAGAGCTGAGATGCTCGACGAGAAAGAGCAACTCTCCACCGGACTAGCCCAAAAACATAAAACGGAATCGTTCTGACTTCTGAGGTTAAAATGTCTTTGACTCTGTTAATGCCACCACGATTCTGAGTGTTTGAGGTCTATTTAGTCTGCGTCAACACTCTAACAGAAACAGAGTAAACTTGATCAAAATTACTAAGAATGCCACTGCTTCTTGTAACCAACTTAACTAACCTTTAACCGATTTTGTTTAGTCCTTTGTACTGTAGTTG
Source organism: Barbarea vulgaris (assembly GCA_963667165.1). Lineage (NCBI taxonomy): Eukaryota > Viridiplantae > Streptophyta > Magnoliopsida > Brassicales > Brassicaceae > Barbarea > Barbarea vulgaris. The sequence goes on along the minus strand of OY763888.1, from coordinate 29,462,184 downwards.
CTATATACAAAGGTTTTTTTGACTCGGACTAATTTCAAGCTTCTTCGGAAAGGTCTAATATATTTCAGTGTCCCAAAACCATATTTTTCGACGATCATAGTGGTAATACTTAGCATTGTGAAAGAGAGATCAAGATTGCTACATTCGTTCATTTCACATTAACCAATAATATTACAAAATCAATAAAGAAACTCATTAAATAATTTTTAATCTACACCAATTTAAAAAACAAATGGTCGGTGATGACGCAACTCCCACAAATCCACCATCCGATTTGATAATCCCAAATAAGCATTATGAAGTTTGTTCAGTGATCTCTCAGACATCAACACCTGTAACTTATGTTGTTGGTAAGAACACTACCTCCCTTACACTCAAGTGCTTACTCCACTACCACTAACCTTCAACTGCTTCAAATGATCTACACAAAACTTCCCCTATATAAATCACACAATCACTAATCCAGTTGAAACCCAAACACGAGATCGACAAAAACAAGAATCTTGATTAATCATTTCACTTTCTCCCCTGAAAAAAACAAAATGGCATCTTCCATTAACTTTCTCTGCATTCTTGGTCTGATTCTCCTAGTGGGAACCATCGCCGACGGTGCAGGAGAATGCGGTAGATCTTCACCTGACAGTGAGGCGATGAAGCTGGCTCCATGTGCAGGTGCAGCTCAGGACGCTAACGCCGCTGTGCCAGGAGGTTGCTGTACTCAGATTAAGAGATATTCTCAGAACCCTAAATGTCTCTGCGCCATTCTTCTCTCCGACACAGCTAAAGCTTCGGGTGTCCAGCCTGAGATTGCCCTTACCATCCCTAAACGCTGCAATTTTGCTAACCGCCCTGTCGGTTACAAGTGCGGACGTAAGTATTTACGTATCTTACTTCATTTTCTAAACTTTATCACACCCATTGGGTCACATATATTTTCTAACTTCGTAGCTTAAATTAACAATTATTATTTGTGTTTATTTGCTTGTAGCATACACACTTCCGTAAAGTGTTGACGATTAGAAGGATGAAGAAGATATGGCTTTATGTGTTTACTACTATGTCTCCTCCATATGTACCTTATATATATTATATGAATAACTATAACGTTTATATGTATCAGTGTGATTGTTATTGGACCTATATCAATAATATATGAAATATATTTCACTCTCTATTTCAATTTTTGCTTGAAATCGTTTGTACTGGTGTCATTTTGGCAAAATGAATACAACTTAGCTACAATTCAAGCAAAAAGAGATGATGCTGTAGTTTTCAAATTCTCAATATGTTCTTGTCTACATGGCGACAGATTCAGATTTAGCCAAAGGAAATTCAAAAGGGAAATTAACCAAAACTTTATTTATATACTTAAAAAGTTATCAACAATCAGCTGGGGAATAAAACCAACAACAACAACAACAAAAAGAAAAAGCAAAATAGATCCTATTGTCTACATGTAGTTACTACCAGACTTTTAAGTTGTGCGCAAAGTCTCTCTCTGTTTATTTCAAGATGGCTTTATTTACTAAATATAATCTGAACCGCCTGGAAATTGCTCAAGATCTGGATGCCCCGCTCCTGGCCCTTGCCGAGGTTGCCTACACACGATTGATATAATAAACAAGTCAACACTTTTTTGATTATGTAGTTTAGTATAGAGACTAGTGAGTGCCCAAGATTACTACCTTGTGAACCGGCCTGGCTCAAAACCTGGAACACCGGGCGGACCATAAGGATCAAAACGAGCACCAGGAGGTGGTGCACCCCTGTCAAAACCAACAAATAATCCATGGTTAGATGTGGAAACAATTGAGAGCTTTTCTTGTATTCATATCTACGGCTGTGTATGTGCATATGCGTGAGCGAAGAGATGAGAGAAATAGAGATTTTACGGTTGTGGTGGTCCCATGAAGCCAGGTCGACCAGCACGATCACCAATTGGGAAAAAGCGAGGATCGCTAGGTCCTGCGACCAAACATAATCAGTTTAACGAATTATAATCAAGTAACTTGTTAATACTATCTTGTTTCTCAAGAAGGATTGAAGGATCGTTCATACCTACAAGCATGCTTCCATCGCCAAAACCACCCCTGCAGAGAGAAAATAGAGAAAATATGTGTGGTGAGTAACATTGAATAAAGTGATACAGTTGTATAAAAGAAACTATAGATGTAATATAGAAAACACACCTGGCAGGGTACATTCCAGCACCTGGGCCAGGGAAGAGATCACTGTAACCTCCACCATTACCAGGTATCGGAGGAACTACCACCCTAACAAGTAAAAGTCAATCAGCGATAACGTTTTAGTTTTTAATCGTAAGAGTAAGAACATAAAAGTAGAAAGTTGATGTATACCCTGATGGGTGAATCTGAGGGCCTGATCGATCAGGTATTCCAAGGTAATATCTAGGCTCTTGATTTGTCTCAGAGCTGCAATCAACCATTGAAAAAAAACAAAAGTCTTACAATACACTTGACGAATTAGGAAACATAATGCCTCCACAAAACGAAGTTTCACAAATCAGAACTACATATACAAAGTCGAAAACATAATTCGCTAAACTAGATTCACAACATTGGCAAAAGACGACTCTATGAATCTCACTCTGGACATTTAAGCAATCTGAATTATACCTGGATTGGGTGGTTCTCGAAGGAACAGGTTTGAATGTTGGATCAAGCTTATACAGAATCTCACTTTGCAAATCAGTAACTAACTTATCCAAATTCTTGAACTGCGCAGCGTAATTTCCATCTAAGCTCTCCTCAGCATAATTCCCAACTCTGCAGAAAAAAATCAACTATCCTCTTTAAGATTTGCACAAAAAAAGAATCGTAATCGAGCATGAAATAAAGAGAGAAACAATCAATGGCATACTCAATCTCGAGATGAGCAGGCTCTGCTCCACCATCAGCTATGGCATCAACAAGAAGTTTATCATTCATCACTAAGCACTTAACCAGAATTTTCTTCGATCCTTTCTTAGGATTCGCATAGACAAACGCATACTCTCCGTCGACTTCGTTCCATCCGTCGATTCCAACCTCATCTAAAAATATCCAAAATCGAACAAAATCAGATTCCTAAACCTAAACCCTAGCAAAAAAAATCGAAAGAATAAAAAAAATCCTCAAAAGCGAAAACAAAATACGAACTGTTAGTGGAAGAGGAATAGAGAGCTTCGTCGGCGAAGGCAGGGCGTCCGGTGGCAGTGAGGATGAAACCGGAAGCGATGAAAGAAGCGTGAATAGCGAAAGCGACCTTGTCGTGGTTGTTGCGAAAAGGAGGTCTAGCCAACCTGATCATAGCCATCACCGTCTGAGAATTCGCCATCGATTCCGTCTCAAGAGTTGTCGAGAGTGTTCTTCTCTTTTAGCAAAAAGTTTGAGAAATTTGATTGATCTTGGGGAAGACGAAAACAGAATTGATGCCTCTGTTCTGTTTTTGACTTGAGCTTTTCTAGATCTGTCGATATAAAGATATTGGGCCAACTTTGTAACAGCTTCGGGCTCGTCTGCAAAAAAGGCCTTAAAAATCCCAAATATTTTATTACTCTTAACATTTTTGGAAGAAACAAAAAAAAGAATGCACCAGCCGGGAATCGAACCCGGGTCTGTACCGTGGCAGGGTACTATTCTACCACTAGACCACTGGTGCTTGTTACGTTGGATAAAGTGCTAAATATCTATTAGTCAGTATCTTTGAACTTTAGTCAGCGGAACCATTTGATATGTGAAGGCTTGATTTGAATAGTAAATCAAGAAAATTTAGGGTTTCAATTGATTTAGAATTTTTAGTAAATCATGTTTTATTAGATAATATTTGGTTTAGTTTGTTTGTTATATTGTGTGTTATTCGTTTACCAATTAACTCTCCTTAAATAATTACCTTATTGGGATATATTTATGGTAATATATATTTTTCTTGGAGAATTTAGTCTAGTTTCGTAAGGTAATGATGTTCGATCTGACTATTTCAACCAAAGACTTTGGTGCTTCATCTGGATTAAAACATGTGTTTCTTTTTTTTTTTTGATAAAATGTTAATTATATTATCAAATGGAACTTGAGTTTAATTACAGGAGCTTATAGCAAGGAGTTTCTTTGATACAAAAAAAAATTAAAACATCAAAGACAACTAGTTAGAAAAAATTCCTGGATGAATTCGCTATTAGGAGTGGGCTAGCCAACTAGAGAGGAGTCTAGTGCAGCCTTTACGAGTTCGTCTGGCCAGTAACAAGTTCCTCATGGTGCGATCAAGTTGAGCAAACAGAACAGTCGAAGAGATCGAAGAGCTCTTGAATAGCCGGCTGTTACGCTCTCCCCAAAGGGAGTAGATTACCGCTTGAGATGCCATGAGCTTTAGCTTTGAAGGAGTACCGAAGGAAGCTGATGATAGCCAGGAGATTAAGGCACTCCAATTGTGGAACATAAGACTCGGGAGGCCCAGTCTATGCAGTACCTGATTCCAAAGATGCTCCGCAACCTCACAGTGCAGTAGTAAATGGTCACGCGTTTCTGTTTCCAAGTTACAAAGGCAACACTGAAAAGGGATGTTCATACCCCAGGAGACTAATCGTGCCCTAACTGGTAACCTGTCCAAGTTCGCCGTCCAGAAGGTGAATGCGTGCTTTGGAATGGCACCTTTGAACCAAATAATTCGAGCCCAAGCTACCTTTGGAGCCGAATGTCGCAGAAGGTCCCAACCTTTTTTAGTAGAAAACCTTGAAGAAGTAGCCATAGGAGGTCCCCATCTAAAACTATCCGGTTCTCTAGAGGCGTTCGGTGTTTGGATAGTTTGAAGAGTTTCCCTGAGAGCCCTGAGTGATTCAGATCGAGTACGAGCCGAAGGGAGCCTCCAACCTGTTGAATTAACCGCCTGAGAGACTACCGCATTGATTGGTATGCCAAGGAGACTTGGACCAGAAGGTCCTACAAAGTCTATAAGAGGACCATGAGGCGTCCAATTGTCAAACCAAAAGCTTGCTTGATTACCATTGCCCACTTCACAAGAGATTAGTCCCTTAGCTAACGGCCTGAGGGATAGGAGAGACTTCCATATCCAACATGTGTTTCTTATGGTCCATTTGATTTCTCCTATTTCTGTTTTTTATCAGTGCATCATTACATGAGATCGCTTAGTGGAACAAATTTAGTAGTCTTTTAATTCAATCAAATTAGCATCATGAGAAATCTGCTCTATTCCTATCGCTCTCTCTTTCTCTTTTGCCAACATCATTATCGAACAAGAATAATAAAAAAAAAGATTTTAAGAGAAATCGGTCAGAGAAAAAACAGCTTATTAATGAAAGCAGAGCAGAATCTCTAAGGTAAATTAGATTTACCAAAATCAACAAAAAGCAGCACGAACTACATGTGCTATATATTCTTTCGCGTGGACAAAATAGTATCGATTCTTGATAGAGAGACCTCAACAAGACTTGTTGTTGAAGCATGCATCACCACTATACATCATTTGACTACCCTTTAGCCGTGTAACCTCACAATTGTGGTCCTATTGTTAGGGAAAAATTCACGTTTCACATATGTGGTGGTGAAATAAGGACATGAAACTCAGATGCTTGATTTTACAACACCTACTAATTGATCATTCTAGTGGAATCACTCGTGACTCATTATTCCCACCGACTATGTTATTTGTTATCCGTACTAAACTTAGCTAATATTTAATGGTCTATTACAAACAAAATAAATAAAAGATTCCATAATTTGTACTTTTCTACATTTTTCTATCTTGCTTATGTAAACTCTCTTTATATATAGTAAAGAAAAATGTTACAGAAAAATCTAGATTAAACAGTACTGCTAGAAGAATTATTTTTCTCGGTGTTTTTAAAACTCGATTCAGCCATAAAAACAAATTCAATTTGAAGAATTTTTGCCATCTTGTCAATGTTCTTATCTTTATATTGATTTCATTGAAAATAATATGGCTATATTATTGATTAAAAAAAAAAAAATTATACGCAGTGAATTGGTTTGTGTTGATGTTATTGGTGTGTCATCATCCGAGTTCAAAACCGTGTTGTTGATTTAAAAAAAACCATTCGAAAAATTATTTAAAATACACAGAATTAATCTACGCATCTTCATAATTTTGTTTAGTAAAAATGAAAACTAACGATAAAATAATCCACGATCTAATTCAGATTTCATTGTTTATACAGTAGAAGGTAATCAGTCAATGGTGGTAGCAGCACTATGGGAAAAGGTAACCCAATTTCCTCAACCATAGCCATTAGTCCAGACATGATAAGAGTTGACTCGTAATCCAAACATTAATCAATTGTTTCTTTAATTATTATTAGATCCTTATTATATACACGATTTGGAAATGATATGTTTTTGGTTTTGGTAGCAAATCCACTTTAGAAAGTTTCACAACTTTCTCCTGGTGATGATCACCAATAAGCTAGCCACAGCCACTTCTTTAAAAAAACTTGATTTGGTCTGATGACTACCTAACCACACATCCATGAGAAAAAATTTCCTTCTAGAACAAAAAAAAAATGCAGTAACGATCACTCTAGAAACTATAGGATAATGATGGTTTAAGTCACTAATTTTGATGGTGGTTACAGTATTAAGCATAATCGATCCCTTATATTGATTAACATGTGAATCATGTGATTATAATATTTATTGTTGCAGTTTGAGACTTATATGATTATGCTTAAGTGTGTCTCTTCCTTTCTCGTGAGTGATTATAGTAGTACTAGAGTACACTATTGATCGTGTAACATATGGTGGTAGTGGTTAATAAACACCATTAATAGATGAATCATGTGATAAAAAAAATTATTTTCAAATGTGGCGGCAGAATAATGTTTTTGTGTCATTGTTGAATTTTTAGGTATGATGTGAAGAAGATACGTATGGGAATTCAGAAATGGTGCTACATCAGTCAGTAAATCTTACCTATTTTTTTGGGCAGTGTTACCTAATTAAGAGTGGGTATTGAGATTTTAGGAAACATATGTAAATGATAAAGGTAATTAGAGAATTACAAAACAAACTTTACCTGGAAAATAATAAAAAAAATTGGTTCTAATGTTTAGTTTTCTACCATATTCAAATAGTTACAACCTATTCTACTCGTTACACAAAATTTCAAGGAGAAGAAACCCATTCCATTGAAAGTCAAAAGAAGTCATAAGCCGCAAATTTTAAAACGGATAGAATCCACAACCAAAATAACATTTAACCAGAGAGAGAATTAAACAATGGAAAATTCATTAGTTTTATTGAATTGAAAAGTCATCTAAAAGAGTTTGTTTATATTGAGGATCAGATCCTAGGGGGATAAATGAGGGTTGAATTCTGGACCAAAATTTTTGGTACTTTGGAATCATTTGAATGAGAAATTTGTGTATTTATAATTGTTTTTGTGGTTTTTGATTTGACTCTTGCAAGTCTTGGGTTTTGGTTATAGCCAAGAGGGAGGAGATATGTCCAAGTAGACCCAGAAGAAAGAATCTTTACCCTGTAGGCATCAAAACCCGTATGATTAAAGATTCCTTAGGATCTATAAGATTCTTGTTAATATTTGTTCCAACGAAAAATGCATGCAAGGAGTAGTGTAACGTTTATCTTAGGTGTTTCACTTTCGGTTGGAGTGTGAATTCATTTCTGGCTTCACATAAAGCTCAAAGTTGTTGAAAAAGAATCAAATTTGGTCATAATCTGCCTACTTCAGTAAATCTTCTTAAACTCATATTTTGGTCATTCATGGAATATTTTTAATTCATAAAGCTTCGATCAAATTTGAGCTTTTTCTTCTGTCCCCATCTCTCTTTGATATGGTAAATCCGTCTTATTCTCTTTTAATCATGAGCGTTCAGGGAAGTTTCAACTTTATTTATGCGACTCACTCTTTAGGTCCACAAAGCATAACAAGTTACAATCAGAAAATGACCGATTGGAAATAGATGAGTACCAAACAACACCGAGATTTGTACTTATCCTAGATCAAAGCTTCACTATCATATATTTTCTTCCATGTATTATTGTATGAATTAACTTTATTATAGTCATACAATAGAAAGTCGTGAGAAAATAAATTTTTAGCTTGTTATGTCCCTATCTATATTTATAAGTAAATTGAAGTTGAGAACTGAGAAGTTCTTATGCATGTGTCTTCTATTTGTCAACGTAACGTGTCCCTTTTAAGTTTTAAAGAATCTTGGGAAGCACTATAGAGGAAGAGTCAAACATACTAAATGTTTAGACATCCATTGAGTCTCTCATCTATATAATAATATTATTTTTGATGTATTTTATTATAAAAATATTTATATAATTTTTAAGTTTCATTGATGAGAGATTCACTAACTCTCTCATAAATATAATATTAATTTTAATATTTCATATTAATATATTATTATAATTTTAACTAATAGTAATTAAAATAATATTAATATATAATTTAAATTAATGTATAATAGAACTTGTTCGATAGATAATTTTATTTTATGATTTATAGAAAAATTAAAATAATAAATAATAACATATAAACTATTTAATTAATTTTTAAAACTATGATAAACTTTATTTATCACAAGAAAATCTGGATCATTTAGAAAGTGACATGTAGATGAAAAAAGTGGTTATCAAAGTTTTTCAAATGAAAAACGACTCTTATCCAATTTTACAAAAATCTATTATTTTATTATTTTAATGTGAAAGACTTGGTGATAGACACACGACTAATGATGCTCTTATCCATTATATAAGAGGACCAAATCACAAACACATCACTCATCAACAATCCTTTCTCTCTTTCTCTCCGAATCATTAACACAACAAAATTATGGAGCACAACAAGACTGATGCAGAGCTTCAAGATTCATACGATGATCAACAAAAATGGGTTCTTGATTCTTCTACCGATAGTAGAGGAGAGACTCCGCTTCGGGCTAGAACCGGAGCTTGGAGAGCTGCACTCTTCATCATTGGTATATATATATAACTTTATTTGTGAACTATCTTTTACATTATAATCTTATGGTTTTGTATATCTGTACAGCAATCGAATTCAGTGAAAGACTAAGTTACTTTGGGATCGCTACGAACTTAGTGGTCTACTTGACGACCATTCTTCACCAAGATCTAAAGATGGCTATAAGAAATGCAAACTACTGGTCTGGTGTCACTACTTTGATGCCTCTTCTCGGAGGTTTCGTCGCCGATGCTTATCTCGGTCGTTATGCAACTGTCCTCGTTGCAACCATCATTTACCTTATGGTAATAATTTCTGCAAATACCGGCTCAAAAATATTATCAACTCTTTTCAATATTTTTTTCATAGAAACCTTATTTATACACATTTTTAGTTATTTTGTTGTGAACCTTGTGTAGTAGCACTCTTGCATACTCTCAAAACCGATTCAATAATACGCAAATATATTATGAGCATCTTTCAATATTTTCAAAGTATATATACCTTATTAATGTATATTTTATATACTTTTTTGTTATTTTGTTGTGGGGTTTGTTCGGTAGCATTTGAAGTTCAAACACACTAAAAGTTTTGAGATTAGTCAAGACAAAGACTTGATTGTTTATTTTTTGTTTCTTGTCTTAACTTTTGTCGAATTTTGAAATTTGACAGGGGCTGAGTCTGCTAACAATGTCTTGGTTTATACCGGGATTGAAAGCTTGTCATGAAGAAATGTGTGTTGAGCCAAGAAAAGCCCACGAAATAGCCTTCTTCATCGCAATCTACTTGATCTCCATAGGCACTGGAGGTCATAAGCCATCACTTGAGAGCTTTGGAGCTGACCAATTCGAAGATGGCCACCCTGAAGAACGAAAGATGAAAATGTCTTACTTTAACTGGTGGAGCGCTGGTCTATGCGCCGGTGTTTTAACCGCCGTGACTGGAATCGTCTATATCGAAGACAGGATTGGTTGGGGTGTGGCTGGTATCATACTCACTATAGTCATGGCTATTTCGCTCTTTATCTTCTTTATCGGTAAACCGTTTTACCGTTATAGAGTACCTTCCGGTAGCCCGTTGACCCCGATGTTACAAGTCTTTGTTGCGGCCTTTGCTAAAAGACATCTTCCTTGTCCCAATGATTCTTCTCTTCTTCATGAGTTATCTAGAGAAGAGTATACTAAAGGCCGGCTTCTTTCCAGCACCAAGAATCTTAAGTAAGTGCATTACAACTTGGTTTAAGTTTGGTTTTGGTTTTAACTTTTTGGCTTTTGGACAATAGCAAACAAGTAATATCCGATACAATATGGATCGATTTGTTACAATTTCGGTTAGAGGTTTCAAGTTGGGTTTGGTCAAATATACAAATTATTTTCAAAAAAAAAAAAGTGTTGAAAAAATACCTTTTTTGCTTTTCTGGTTTTTTTGCGAATATTAAAAATTTGAATCCATATTAAGCATATTATGATTAGTTTTGGTTTACTTTTTCTGTTTTGAATCGTTTTATCCAGATTGAGCATTTGATATCCAACTATAACCCAATTTAAGTTTCTTTAGCATCCAAACATGGAATTTATTTGGATTCGGTTTGCAGATTTCTTGACAAAGCAGCGGTTATCGAAGACCGAGGAAACGAGAACACTAAAGCCGAGAAGCAGAGTCCATGGAGACTCGCAACGGTTACAAAAGTGGAAGAGGCTAAGCTACTCATCAACATGATTCCAATATGGTTCTTTACATTAGCCTTTGGCATATGCGCGACTCAAAGCACAACACTCTTCATCAAACAAGCCATTATCATGGACCGTCACCTAATCGGAACAAGCTTCATAATTCCTCCAGCTTCCATGTTCTCCCTCGTAGCTCTCTCCATGATCATCTCCGTATCAATCTACGAGAAAATCCTCGTACCTCTTTTGAGACGTGTCACGGGAAACGAAAGAGGCATTAGCATTCTACAAAGAATCGGGACCGGTATGGTTTTCTCCTTAATCACCATGATTATTGCAGCTATAGTTGAGAAAAAAAGATTGGATTATACTAAGCAACATCACATGACCATGGCCATGAGTGCTATATGGTTAGCTCCTCAATTCATAGTTATAGGAATTGCGGACTCTTTAACCCTTGTGGGTCTTCAAGAATATTTCTACGACCAAGTCCCTGATTCCATGAGAAGTTTAGGCATAGCGTTTTACCTCAGTGTGGTTGGAGCAGCTAGCTTTGTCAACAATCTTTTGATGACGGTTAGTGATCATTTATCCGAAAAAATTTCCGGCAAAGGATGGTTCGGGAAAGACCTTAATAGCAGCCACTTGGACCGCTTTTACTGGACGCTAGCCGCATTGACCGCTGCAAATATATGCTTCTTTGTGATCGTGGCTAGAAGATACACTTACAAGAATGTGCAGCCGAGTCTAGCTGTTGTTGTTGACGGCGGGGATGACGTTGAAACAGCCACAGTGACAAATACGTCCAAGTATACTTAACATCGCTATTGGTTGGGGTATGTGATAACCATTTCATGTTCTTTTTGTGTGTGTTTGTTGTACTTTTTAAAAGTGATTTCGCACTCATTTTGACTTAGTATGGCTTTAGATCAGTTATCAGTATGTACCAAACCGAACCCAGTTTGAAGTTAAATATGTGTTTTTAATCCGAGTATATTACTTGAACTCCAAAATATAACATCCTATCTAACATACTGAATAAATCAAATTTATTAAGAATATATTCTAAATTACACTGTATATCTTCTTTTTTTTTTCTTTTTTTTTTTGACAGCAATTACACTGTATATCTTAAAGATAGAAATACTCAAATTAATTTGGTGAATTTTTTTTTTTTATCTAAACCCGAACTGAACTAAGAATATTTGGTTTTTCTTTGGTCATAAAATTTCCTAAACACTAAATAAACAAAAAATCCTGAATAACTAAACTGAATAAAACCAAATAACTATTCCTACCAATTAACATGAATAACTTTTTCCATGAAAATATATATTACATCATGTTTATTTTATTTTATTTTTTAACTTTTTTTTTAATGAAGTTAAAATTCATGATTAAAAATTAAAATATTTCCTGGTTTTAATCAAGAAACTATACGTATCCAGCGAGCGATGCTGGGAACTCCCTGGTTAACGGCGAAGGCCATGTAATACCCTGGCGGAGAGACGGCGCCGTTTGGTGGGGCCGTACATTGAATCCTGTAACGACCTTCTCCGTCCGGCACAGACGGACTAACGGTCAACTTTACGAGCCGTTGACCTTGAGAAAACGAGTGAGTCGAAAAAGGCGCGCTTCCCCAATTGATCTGAATAATCTCCACGACGGGCAACGGCACCGTAACGAACACGTCAAACACCTCTCCGTATCGTACGATCTGCGGGATTTCTCGGATCTCGGGTCGAAGATTGGCTCGATCCGGTGAGAGATACTCCGGAGAAAACGCTTCGATCCGTAGCTCCGTTGGGAATTCTGCTTCGAATTTGTAGAAATAATGAGGATTACTTCCGGCGAGAAGAATTCGACCGTCCGGTAACAGATTCGCCGTCGAATGATACATTCTCGGTACAGTTCCTGGATTCAATGTCATGAATCGTAATCCAATTGGTTGATCGGGTCGGTAAAGAAGCGGGTATAGACACGGATTCGATCCCATTTCGAATCCTTGGCTTCCGGCTTGAGCTCCGTTTATTATCAGAATCTCTCCCGTCGGTAAATTCACCATATCCCCCATGATCCTCCCGAACGGCATCTCCTCCGTCACCCAAACCGGATCCACCGCGGTGGCGACGATTCGACCGCAGGTGCCGTGCGCTGGAGCGTCGGTATCACGCGCTGTGAACGCGCCGGATTGAGCTCCGCCGCAGATTAAAATCTCCGCCGTGGAGAAATCTCCTTGGATCGCTAGCATCGCCGATGATCCACCTGACGGATAATTCCTTGGACCACCGTCTAACGGCGGATACTCCTTCACGACGGCGTTAATCCGGTGATCGTACTTGACGGCGCGACTGTTTGCGAAGACGAAGAGGTTACCGCCGTCATCGGGGAGGAGATGAACGTACGGATAAAGATTATCCATCTGTTTGTCTTCCACGTCAGCAAGGAACTGAAACGGAACGGCGCCATTTTCGCGTGGAGGGTAATACTCAACCGTATTGGTTCCTCTCCCACCGACTATGATAACTGAACCATCTGGTAATATCTGGTTAGTAGCGTACCAACGTCCGGTTACCAATTCGGTGTCTTGGAGCTCCACCCAATCGCACGTCTCGTTCGGGTCACACGGTTCGAATTTACGGATCTTTTTAAACCCGTCCCTATCCCCACCCGTTTGAAGCAACGATCCGTCGGATAAAAATTGACCCGATGAGCACCACGTGTCGGTTTGTATCATTAGTGGTCTGATCTGATTTGTACCGAGGTCGAACAGAACAGAGTGAGCGTAGCAATCACGCTTCAGGACGACGTCGTTTGGGTCTTTACGGCACCGGTGCCGGCCAAGAACCTTCCTTGACGGTCCGATATTCGTCCGATCTAGAAGGATCACCGTGTTAAACCGGGTCACCGCTGTGTGCATAGAGGCTATACCGGCGTCCGGTACAATGAGCTCCCACGTGCCTGGTAAATCAGCACGTGCGATCGAGATGAGAAGAATGTGTAGAAGAAGTAAACTTAGAAGCCGAGGACTGTAAACAGGAACAAGTTCTGCCATTTTTGTCGGCTAAGCTTGGAAGCATTCTGCTTCACTTAAAACTTAAAGAAGATTAAGTGGGGAAAAGGTGTACACAGTAAACTGATCACAGCCGTTGATTTGGCTGTGGTCATTTTTGATTCGATGATCAGATTATTACGACTGTGTGTGTGTCTCACATGGACACATAGTTGATCCAACTATACATTATAGATTTTGTTTTTCTCCTTAATTTTGTTTCGTCGATTTTGTATTCTACGTTAAGAGTTCAGTTGATTAACTACAATTTGTCTAAATTATTTGCTATACTCAACATAAACTAATGTTTTTTTACGTGTTTTTTTGGGACGATCGAAACAACATTTTAAATGGAATGAAAGCGTACGAAAAAAAGCCATCGATTTATAAAAAAGAAAAAATAATCGATTTCCTTTTGTAATCAGAGCCTTTTGAGGTCAGAAAATATATAGTAAACGTATTTGTTAATTGATTAGCTAGCAAGTTTCCCCTATATACTGCTCAAAAGCAATAATCATGAAAAATCCATAATCAACAAAATAAAAAGTTTCTTATTTTTCTATACAACTAAATATCAATTCACGGCCTTTTTTTCTCGAGTCCTATTGGTTAACGTATTCTTTTCCTTAACTTTTCTCCAAATTCGCTTTTTTTTCTACTTTCGTCATCTTGATGCTTGGACATCAAAAAGAAATGATACTTCTTCTACATGATTAGTTGACAAGTTCATTTATTAATTCATTAATTTAGATTAGTTGATAAGCTTTTGGGCTGTGCTGTCTACAGCCAGTGATTTCAAAACGTATTACCCATTTATTATTAATTTCTCTCTTATAATATATATCAATATGTACAATCCAATTATTGCTACTCTTTTTATCTTTACATATAGTTGTAAGGAGTTGATTTGTCTATTAGCCTTGGTATAGTTGAAACCTGTCTTGATCCGTTCAATTTTTGGATATCTATTAACTCGGGTAAGAATGCCAAGTAATTTTCATTCTACCGCAAACAAATTCATTAATTTGAAATCAGAATATAAATACACAGATGCTGTAACTATCTTGTTGCTTTTTTTTGTTTATATGTACTTCTATCTTCTTTTGACGCCAAGCTCTTTTTTGGGCACTTCCATCTTACACATTCTTTACTTTGATGACCCTTGTCACGAATTATTTCCACTTTTTTTTTGGGTTTAAAATTTTAATATTAGGACTTTAGTTTAGGATTAAGGTTAAAACATCACCAGTTTAAAATCTTTTTATAAACATCATAAATGTTTCTTGAATTCTCCTCAAAATCTGTTTCTGTAAACCTAATTTCGTAAAATCTGTTTTTTTTTTTTTTTGCATGAACATTAACTTTATTGGATTAGTGATTTATGTAGAATGTTATGTTAGTTTTTGACTTTTTTTCCTTTTAAAACATTGGCGGCTCGAAATTCGAATTCTCGACATACAAAGACAGCTTTTTTTTTTTTTAAGTTATTAAGTTCGTCCGAACAACATCTGAAATTGACACATATACCCTTCTTCCTTCTCAAACCAGGTCTTTAGGGGTTTCTCTAGGGTTTACCTTCTCCACGTCGATTTCTCCAAATCTCAAATCGGAAATTAAACAAAAAAAAAAAAAAAAACAGTTTGCCTAAATTGATGCAAACCAAGCTTCCAATTCCGCTGAACAATCCACAGCGTAATCTCGGAGAGATACATATAAATGACTATGGAAGCTCGAGTCGGTGTAGTGGTGGAAGGAGGTCAGAGAGCTCTTAATTCAGCCACCGCCACCGCCGTGCATAACAGCGTTGTAGACGCCGGAAACAGGAAGCTGTTGCAGCAACAACCGCAGGTGCAGCCACAAAGCTGCCATCAGCATCACCAAAGTAATAAACAGTCAATGAATCAGCAGCAAGGTCATTTCGGCACCGTTGAGCGTCTCGTCTCCGGCGGAATTGCCGGCGCATTTGCTAAGACTTGTACTGCTCCTCTCGCTCGCCTCACCATCTTGTTTCAGGTATCTATTTTTACAGGTTAATGTGAAATTTTAGAAATTTAAGGCATCCGGAATTTTTTGCTGTGTTGGAGCTAACGATTTCAAGAAAACTTATAAATTGACATGTGAGATGGTTCCAGAGAATTTGTTTTTGACTCGTTTGGGTGTAAAGATGCTTTAATGAAGTTAAAGCTGGAAACTTTAACTTACCTTGACGCCATTGAAGCGAGAGATTTGGAAGGGTTTTAACTTGTAGCTGAATTGAAGACTTTATAGTTTATAATACTCACAAACATGATTAATGCGTGAGGTGTGTGGAATCGTGTGATTTTAGTTTGTATTGACCAACTTGTTTATTCTCTTATCACAGATACAAGGCATGCAGTCCGAAGCTGCAATTTTGAGCAGTCCAAACATTTGGCATGAAGCTTCCCGTATTGTTAACGAGGAAGGTTTTAGAGCTTTTTGGAAAGGAAACCTGGTTACTGTAGCTCATCGGCTTCCCTATACCGCAGTTAACTTCTATACATATGAAGAATACAAAAATGTGAGTTGCATTCAAGTCTCTTTTAGAGTGTGGTCTGTTGTAGTTCATGCTCTCAGCCTCGCCTTGCTTTTTGTTTGCAGTTGTTGTACTCAAATCCAGTCTTGCAGAGTTATAAAGGAAATGCAGGTGTGGACATGTCTGTGCACTTTGTAAGTGGTGGCTTGGCTGGAATAACAGCTGCTTCAGCTACCTACCCTCTCGATCTTGTAAGGACACGGCTTTCTGCACAGGTACTGTATTATCTACTTAATTCTTAACTCCAAGAAGAAGGTGATTTATATACTTTTTTAGTCTTTCCTTGGCCTAAATACATTACATTTGATCCTTTCCAGAAAAATTCAATCTATTATAAAGGTGTTGGGCATGCCTTCCGTACCATTTGCAGAGAAGAGGGGTTAGTCGGTCTATATAAAGGACTTGGAGCTACATTGTTGGTATGCTTAATTTGCTTCCCCCTGTTCTTCTGAATAAAATGTGTTGATTGTTAACTCCTTGGCAGTGTTAAAATAGTCGGTATAGGTAGCCGTTTAGCCAATACTCCCCACTGCGATTTCCCGAGGCTGATATGGTTGATGGGAGTCTCTTAGGTGGTCTAGTTGTCCAAGTAGGTGGTCTAAGCGGTTGATTTGGTGGTTTAGGCAACTGATTAAGGGACTTATATGCACTAGGCATTATAATTGTTGCGTAAGCTGTTCATTTAAGATTGTAGACATAATTTCTCGATGATGCATTTCATGCTCAGGATCAAATTGCGGAAGAACTTAAAGTGAGTGTGAGACTGTAATCACCGATAGAACACTTTGAGAAACAAGTAGAAGGATGATCTATTTAAGGCTAGAGGATTTAATGAATCTAACTTCAAGTCCGATGGAGATGAAATTGAGGTTGTTGATTTTATTATAGATAACACGTTATAGGAAAAAAAGAATTGAAGAAGTAGATGATTATGTTATGTAAAGTATTAAAAATTTGTATTCTTCTTTGGTGTATTTTCTAGTAGTTCTATATAACTAGTCTACTTGGACTTGTTTAGATACTTTAGGCTCTAGCTGTTAGGTCGTGGCCCAACTAGCATTATCTTGAAGCTTCTTGGTACTTTTTTTGTATTGCAGGGTGTTGGTCCAAGCATTGCAATCAGCTTCTCAACGTATAATTCTCTGAAAACATTTTGGTATTCTCATAGGTAAAGGCCTCTTTAGTTTGGGTTATGACTTTTGATATTACCTAGTGAGTTTTAAGAGACTAACTCATCTTATTGTGAAACCTTTTTTTAAGGCCAAATGATTCACAGAACGTGGTTAGTCTTGGTTGTGGCAGTCTCTCCGGAATTGCTTCCTCGACAGGTTTTATATCCGATTGTCCCTTCTCTCTAGTTACTATACCTAATATAGCCCAAAGAATAAAAGACGGTTCATGGCTTATTTGGTATATGTGTTACATGATAGTTTGCTTTATAATACCGATAAACTTTGTAGTGACATTCCCGTTGGACCTGGTGAGAAGAAGAATGCAGCTAGAAGGAGCTGGTGGGCGAGCGCGAGTGTATAACACAGGACTCTTAGGAACATTCAAACACATATTTAAGACAGAAGGCATGAGAGGGCTATACAGAGGTATCTTACCAGAATACTACAAAGTGGTTCCTGGTGTTGGCATTACCTTCATGACATACGAGTTACTGAAGGATCTTTTTTCGTCTGTCCCCAATTAACAAACTCTTATATACTTTAGTGTAAGCTGCTTTAGAGTACGGAGAAGAGGCAGATAATCTTTTTTTCCCCTTTGGTTTGGTAGTAGTTTCTATCTTCTAGTGTATAGTACTTTGCGGGTTTTTAGGTGTCAAGATTTTACAATTTGTCTTCTTCCTCTAGCATCTCTGGAGATAACAATTTTACCCTTGTTCTAGGGTTCTTCCATTGATCTAAGCTTTTTGCTCTTTGTATCTTTTCTATCATTAATGATTATATATAAATCGCCTGGAAATTTTGGTTTCTGCTCTTTGTTTATGTTATTGTACTGTGTATGGCATAATGATTATCGACAACAAAGTTTCCCAATGGGACATTTTTACAACGTTTTGTTACAACAAAACATATTCGAGATATCATAGGCATACATTTGTTAGATCAGAGTCCAAAGTTGTTGTGAGTTGATAAATGTCCCATTGATTCTAATCTTGATTTGTGTTTTGTAAAAATATACGTTGAAAGGTTCAAAAAGAAACTGAGAAAAGTTCAATAAGCGATTTGACACTATTTACTTAAAATATATTACAGCACTCATGGAAATCTAACAAAATTCATGTCAAATGAATGTTACAACAAAGATAATGTTACACGTGCCTCCGGATTAACACCAAAAGAATTAAGAATATGGTTTTTTTGGTTGGCTGTACAAACAAATGATTAATTTTACAGACACTGAACAAACAAACAAGAGAATCCATTTTGGATTTGTTTGTTCCTCCTCATTGCTTCTGAGGAAGACCTGAAGTTCTTCTATGTGATTGAAGATGTTTTAATCTGCTTACGAAGGAATCAATATATGTTCTGAGTCGATACCTTACTGAGTTTGTGAGCGTTAAAGGCGGATTGAGAATCAGTGTCTGCGCCTCCACTACAAGGAAGACTAGCAAACGCACCGCTTTTGAGTAGAGGTTTCCTGCGTTCTCTGCGTCTCCCATCACTTCATCCACCTGCAAATATTCGGATTCTTAAGTCTCAGTGATAACCAGATTCATTTTCCTTCAGTTTTTGGGTTGTTCATCATGGAAATATAAACTTACTCCTCCGCTAATGCCAAAAGCAAGAGCTGCTTGAAATACTATCTCCATTGCATCCGGCATCTTTGTATTATCTACAATGATGTTCTCTGTAGTTTATCGATTTTGATTAGTCAAAAAAAGAAACGAGAGATTTGTCTCAGCAGGTTTGGTTAGTCCAAGAAAATGCGTACCAGATTCAACAAACTTGGCAAGCTCTTCAGCGCGCTCAACCTCCTGGACAAACTCTCTCTGAATCTGAGTTAGTATCTTCTCTGATCCTTCGTGGCTGATATTTCTTCTTACTTGGTTATTATCTTGGCGCAGGCTTCCTTCTACACCTGAGACTGCCAAAGTATGACAGATGTGCAGTGCTTGATTCCAAATTGCAAGAATCACCAGTTGGATTGAGAAAGCTTCTAAATGCTTACCATTTTCACCCTATGAAAATGAAGCATGAAATCAAACGCTAAGAAACTCAAGATAGCAAGGATTTGTGCACAACTTTATATAAGTTGCTTACCCTTTCATGAACCAATTCTGCAATTGCTGCAGCGCACTTTTGCAAAGACCGAATTCTTGTCAAGCTATTAGTTGATGGCTGTTCAAAAGCATCCACAAGGTCCAGAGACCCATGGCAAGTACCCGGGATAGAATTCTGACTCTCCAAGCTTCCAAACCGACTAATGTTGTTGCCAGTGGCACCAGCTATCGGCATAGGAGCCGTTAAAGTAGTAACGCTTCTCTTAATGAACTCTACAGGAGGAGAATGTGATTTGAATGGGTAATTGAAAGGCTTCGGAGAACCAGATGAAGATGATGGTATATCAACCGGTGGTCCAGATATCAGAACATAATCTTGATCCATGGAGTCTGGAGAATCCCCTACTAAAGAACCGACGTATATTAGAAACTTCGCAAGACATCATTTTTCAAGGACAATTTAATTTTTAGGGGTATAAACTAAATTACCTCTTCCTTGAGTACTAAGTGATCTGGAATCAGGCAAGCTTGACGGTCTGAATTGGTTTCTGTCTGATAATCTATTGCCTTCAAACTTGAAGTTATTGGTTACTGCTCTATGACTGACTCTACTATATCTGGAAGTAAGTTCCATGTTTTTCAAAGGACTAGATGCTGCCTCCCTTCTCTCACCTCTGGTTTCAACACTAAATCCATAAGATGACTTCATCGGGGAAGTATGTTTGAAATATGAAGGGCTTCCCTCAGGTCCACTAGAATCATCATCTAAAAAGAACGGCAAACAGTCTTCTTGAGAAATTTCTTCCATATTTCTTGAGGGACTGCTTTCAGATGAATGAATATCGTCCATCATTCTTGAACCTAATCTACTCCTGCAACATAAAATCATTATCAATACAACAGTTTTAACAACAAATGATAGAAGAAAATAGTTTAGTAACACATCTACCTTGTGAAATCATATGATTGTTTGTCTGAAAGAAAAGGATGATGAAAGAACTCTTCAAACGTCAAACGTTCCACTGTCCGACAGAAGATTCCCAAAAATAAATGTTAAACACAAACACAGACTTAGGAGACGACGAGAGCTTAATTATAAACCACCATTTGAAATCGATACTCAGAGATTATAACATACACCCAACTTTTGCTGAACAATTTCTAATTTCAAGTCATAATTTTTAACAAAACAAAATGTCAAAAACTTTGACCATGACAAAAATGGAAATAGTCCAACTTGCCCATTCTCTTGTTATTTCTTCAGAATATGATTGGCCCACATATGTTAAAAGAATCTGGAAGTATGTTTACAAAGATGCTTACCTGGATTCCGACGCAGTAGCTTCTGGCACAGATCTTTACAGTCAGTACTCAAATCTTTGTAGTCTGCTGGAAAATGCAATTCAGTAGATTTTACAATGTTCTGGAGTAACTGTGGACATTAGACAGAGCGCATGTTAGCCAATGTGGCATTCACCGAAACACAAACATTTAAATCTTTTAGATATATATGACATTGGATATACAAAACCTGAATTTGGCTGTTTCCTGTAAAAGGGGTTCTGCCCGTCACAAGTTGAAATAATATAGCACCAACACTCCAGAGATCTGCCTGCGTATCAAGGAAGATGTTAAGTAGGATATGGTATAATAGAGGTCTAGGTGGCATGTAGAAACAAAATTCGCACCTTTGCGTCATATTTTTGAAGCTGCATAATCTCTGGAGCCATATACAGTGGTGAACCACATAAAGTTTCTGCCAAACCCCTAGGCTGCAACGATCTGAGCTAAGAAAATGTGATGCTTAAGTGCAAATTACAAACTCAAAGGGGTGTAATAAGAATATTCCCCCAGGCAAAAGAAATGCAAGTACCTAAAACTAGATAGTATATATACAAGAATAGCACAAAAGAAACCATACAATACCAACGCTGATTGTCACATTACACTCATTGTTTCTGTAACAAAGGCGCTGATGATAATACCTTGCAAATCCAAAATCAGCAATCTTCAGAGCTGCATTGTTATCATCTGTGGATAGAAGAAGATTCTGTTTCAAGAACGTTAGAATCTTAGCAATCGAATTTCAATTTAGAAAAAAAAATCCCTATCGCTGTGCTTAGGACAAGAATTTATCGGAGAGAGATACTATGATACTAAAGAAACATGTTTTACTGGAGCCAAACAGATTACCCTTCTACGAAATCCATTCAACCTTTTGAGAGATTAATCTTAAAGAAAGAGCTCTCACAAATTGTCATAATCTGACTAACAAGAGAAGATCACATCTGGATCCTGAGTTATCAGACATACCTGAGGCTTTAAATCACGGTGAATGATATTATTGTCACGAAGCACTTGTAAGCCAGCCGCTATATTACACAGAAAAGTCATTTAAAAGAGTGAGAATGTGATACTACAGATCCAAACAAAAATACCAACCGAAGAAGAATCATTTGCAGAATTTACCTAACTGTTGCATAAAATGCTTAGCAGTAGCTTCAGGAATACTTCCATGACGATGAATATACATAGACAGATCACCTCCTTTGCAATACTCCAACACCAAATTTACTTTCCCGGGAGCCTATTTCAAGTTTCATAAAACAGAAAAAAAAAACACCTCACACAATTAGACCTATATGCAGTTTAACCATTTACCATTTCCAATACAAGTTATATCATATGGAATTCGAAAGTGCTAAACATATGAAATTCAAGAAAGGCCACGCTATATTCATTCCATCAACATGACCCAATATATTTCTCACTGAAATTTCCAACAAAGCTAACATCTTTTAGAATTCACAAGATGTTGTTTCATCCAGCAATGGCAGCTTATACGAGCTACATCATTCCATATCCTAAACATAGCTAATTGAGCTAACCTTATTCAACCTCTAGACTCATCGCATTCAAAATTTTGCTAGCTAGAAACTAAGAAACAAGAAGAAAACTCAAAACCCAGGAAAGAAGAGCAAAGATAAACCTCGATCATGTCGATAAATCGGATAATATTGGGATGATTGATCTTCTTTAAGATGATAATCTCTGACATAAGACTCTCTTGCAACTTCTTATTAAGCCTAGCCATAGCGATCTCTTTGATAGCAACCACGGTGCCATGGATAAGGTGTCTCCCTTCCCAAACTTCAGAGAACGAACCCGACCCGATTTGTCGACCCACCGCGTAATCCCCGATAACCCGTCCGCTTCTTCCCGCCGACGATAACTGAGCCATTTTTTTAACTCCGACGGAGTGAATAAGCAACTCCGGAGATCCGTAATTGAGCTGAATTTTAAAGGTTGCAAAAAAAAAAAAAAACTGAATCTTCTTTGGAATTTATAAAACCCGCTTTGAGTTGACAAACAAAAATTTGGATTTCAATTTGGCGTTTTCAGATAAATGATATGAGAAAGAAGGTTTATTTTGAATTGAACGTAAGTTTTTTTATTTTATTATTATTATTATTATAACAAAGGGAATCAACTTCTGTAATGACGCTTCTGATTATACTGATCCCAGATTATTTGTATTAATTTAATAGTAATACTATATGGTTTTTCTTTAAATTACGGCTTATAGTGGAAATAATGACAGGACAGGAGGATTAGTGGTCTTCAAATTTCCGAATGCATCGCTGGTGAAAATGAATCTGTTATATGGTACGGGGTGTTCCACGGTAGACCATTTTTTCCCTTGAATTAACTCATTGCTACACCAATCATGACTTACTAAATAGATTAAAAAAAAAAAAAAAAAAAAAGAGTATCGAATGATTTTAACAAAACATTATGGTATATAATTTTCTTCCGGTGTAGTTAACAAAGTCCTAAAAGTATATTGATGCTTGCTAAAAATTATAATCTCCTTTCTTGTTTCATCGAGATCATCACAATATAAAATGTTTTTTTTTTTACGAAAAAATGTTTGAGATACAAAACACATTAAGTAGTAAGTAGAAACATGTTTATAATGTTTAAAATAAAATAAAAACATTGGTGTATAAAGTATATGGCATCTTTATAAAAAGAAGGTTTATATGCTTCGTTTCTGTTGCTAGGAACAAAACAAGACATCATGTGAATATGTAATAACGTGCTTGTAAAACTAATGCGTTCATTGTCGTCTATACGGTTGTTTCTCGATCATTGTGACAACCTATTTAAATTAGCGATATCTAATCTGCTACTAATCTATTTGAATATTTTTCAAAACAAACTTATATATATATATACTTATTTTCGTACTAAAGTGTCGGTTTTGTAATTCACATTTAAAAAAACTTGTAAAGATGAAGTATAAACGTTTCAAAATGAAGTGTGAAGGTGGGATAACGTGTACATTGATATAAATGTAAAAAAATAAAAATACGAAATAATAGCTTAAGTAGCACACCATAATTTAATTGTAGGGAGCCTAAAGCCGCTAGCGTGCCGTTGTAGAAATCCCACTAGCTTTTCCTGCTTGATTGTGACTTAGCTGCTTTTGCTATAATTTCCAACCGTTGATTTCTTTCGAAATATCCTTTATTTTTTAGTTATAAATTCGGAAATACTCATTAAACGTTTAAAGGTCCTAGGTTCGAATCTGTGTCATGGCATTTTTGTGATACGTATTAGTCATTGCAAAAAAATTGCAAAATATGTTACAAAATTGTAACGAAATCATACGTTACATACAATATGTTGCAAAACCCACTTTTTCTTGTAGTGGTGGCCTCTCTCAGGATTAGTCATTTGTTGTATTTGCCATATGTTTTCATGTCCATGCATGATACTCAACATCATCTGACTAGCTTAAACCAAAAGTATTGTTTTATAGTTTTGCGATCGAGCACTGGCGATGGGAAAAGATTGGTGGATTATGCATTTTGACCGCTTTGGCCTCCCTGAAAAAGAAACACATGCTTGGGTCCGAAACTCTTTGATTTTTTTTGTTTCTTCTTTAATCTTACTATTTTTGATAATTTTTTAACCATATCGATCCTGAATTGGGCAATTTCTTACATTCTTGTGGAACCATGTATGCACTTGTATCCTTGTACAGTTGGCCATAATAAATTGGCTTGTTTTTCTTCATGGCCTTGCTCTTCATTTTTGGTCCAAACAGAGATTCATATGCATCCAGTTAGAATAACAACCGTTTGATTTGGAAAATCCTTTATATATAAAAGGAGAAAACAAGGGCGAGAACACTAGGAGACATGTCAAGATATAGAGTGTTTCCAAAAATCCCTAAATATGTAAATTATCTTTAATGTGTTCTCGTTGTATTAGATAAAAACATTTAACCCACCAAAAATACATACCATTAATTCCATACGAGGCAAATAAAAATCCACCAATAGAGTCTACTACTCACCACTAACTGCTCCTACAAACGAATCTATAAAATCAATACCTTCCTTTTACAAAACCGAGTGCTTTATTTTATAGACATATCGCATAATGTTTTTTCTTCTTTATTCCTCATGTTCTTTTTTTCATGTCTTTGTAATTCACGTAAATATCATTTATTTCATTTTAAGTTAGATAAGTTGACACATGTTTCATATTTACATATTCCATTCATCTTAATAGTAAAAAACTTATTATATAAAGAGGAGTAGTCTATAAATGGGTCTTGTCTATCGTTTCCAGCTTACATTTCGAGTGAGAGTTTCACGATCCGACCAGCAACTTATTTGGGGAAAAGGATATCCAAAGCTTGTCCAATCTAGTAAAGGGCTTGGGTCATACATTACATTATATACCCCCCCCAATTAAGTTGGTAAGAACATAAGTTAAGGTTCTAATAGTATTATTGTTATATGTAATTATACCATATGATTTATATTTTACATACAATTTAGACGTGCACACATACACACATATGGTATTTCATTAATAACTCGTTTATTTTGATTGGATAACGAATGATATGAGCGATTGTCACAGAAAAAAAATCACTTATTTGTTTTTCTTTTTTTATTTGAGGGGTAAAAGCTCAATAAACAAACTATTATTGAGTTTCGGGGTATCATATCTTATTTCACTGATAATTTTTATATAAAATGAATTATAATTTTCACACTTTTGTCATTTACGAAATTACTTTCAGTGAATTTTGATAAGTTATTAAAACTCAACCAACAGAACTATTCGATCTGGCAAATAAAAAAATAAAAGCAAAAGGTCATTAAAACATAGTATAATAAAAAATCCCACATGCCCACAGATCATTCAACCTCGCACCCCATAAATATAAAGAATCACAGGTCATTTATACTCTCTGGAACATGTTGGTCATCATGATTCCTCTAATTTCTCTATAAATAAACAAACCTGTCACATCTTTCTCGATATGCACATCTACGATGTTCCAGTCTTTAACTATTGCAATAATCAAAATGAAAATTTCAAGGCTTTTGGGTGGTGTGATTATAACAAGGTTATGAACTGTAGGAACACACACACAAAAAAATGGAGAAATTCTTGAAGTTGGCACAGTCATGGGCATTTGTTTGGGGATTCATCTTGCTGGTGGCTCTCATGTGTTGCTGCATCAGCACTAAAACAAGAGGCGAGAAGGATGATGATGCCGGTTGTGCCGCCTGCGACGGCGGTCATGCCGGATTTTAGTCTATATATATATGTTTCAACCATCCTCTGTTTCTTTCCTTCTTCTTCTTTGATCCTCTGGTAGATTTTTTACGACACGCATCGCCAAGGCTTATCTTTTTTTTTTTTCACAATCCTTTAGTTTATACTATTATACACATAACAGTTTTGTTTCTTTTTTAATAATAGACAACGATTTGGTTTGGTTGAGCTGATGGCGTATGATCTCGTCGTCACACATAGAAAATTTGATAAATCTTTATTGTTATAGTGGAAATGGATATTAATATACAAGTCAATAAAGTTGATTCTTGTCAACATTTTTCCGATTTGTTTTTACAACTAAAAAACCTATATCTGTTAAAATTTGCATATTTTGTAGAATATCTGCTTTGCTTAATAAATTTTTTAATTTTAAAACAATTATAAAAAAAAAAAAAATTAAAAAATCTAGTATTCTAGTAAGTGAGTAGTAATAAATTAATAATTAATCAGCCCCTTTTACACTTTTACTCGGTACAAAATTACACAAAACTAACTAAAAAAAAAAAGGGACAACCTGAAAAATAGCGAAAAAAGGAAAAAAAAAAAAAAAAAAAAAAAGTGTGGCAAGGAAAACCCAGAGAGGGAATTAGAAGGGAGAAGTGGTAGAGACCATACAAATATATCTCCAATCATCTCTACCTCTCTGTGTCAATGGCGTCCTTCAATTCTTTCCCCATTCCCAAACAGGTCAGTGCATACTTGTTCTCTCTATACATCATCTCTTCCACTCTCGAGCTGATTTTTGTCTTCTTTTGGCTTTTCTAGATCGTGGGTTCTTCTTCTTCTTCGTCTTCGTCTGCTTCTCGGGCACGTTTCTTGGTGCGATCGAGTATTGCTTCGTCAACCAATAGCATGCTGGTAACAATCATCATATCCCTGATGAAGCTGTCTTCTTCTTCTTCTCTTTCCTTTGAATTCTCCTCTGAAATATGATTTTGAGTATTCTGTGAATTTTTCATTTGGAGCAGGTCTTTGTACCTCCACATCCTTTGATCAAACATTGGCTCTCCCTATTCAGATGTGAGCAAGCTTCTTTCCCCATTTTTGGTAAGACTTCAATCTCTCAAAGTATTACTCAGAGCTCGTGATCGAATTTGCAGTATGTATCACTAGTTTTAAACTTGGATCAAGTGTTCTATTTTGAGATTAAATCAGATGGCTTTTAAGTAGGATGAAATTGATGTGTATCTTCTTGCTTAATCTCCATTTTATATGTTTTAGAGACTGTGTGTGTGCCTCTCCAATAAACCAAAATGATGAACCATTGTTTCAGCAACTTTTCATATATTAATCTTCTTCCTGAATATGACTTTTTCGGTTTCTTGATGCTTCAGTTAGAATTCCGGTGACTTCTTTGGTCCCAACGAGGTGGTCGTTTCTATCTTCAGTTAAAGAGGAAAACAGATTTTACCAGAAAGATCCTCTTAAAGCATCTGGATGTGCATCTGCAGCCCCTTACACTGCTGAAAAGGTGTATGTAGAGTTCAAAGATCCAAAGGTGTGTCTTGGAAGTTCAGTGAAAATGGAACACTATTTTTCAAGCTCTTTCCTTTGATGTGATTTTCAGAATTCTTTGCCAATGTGTTCTTTTTTTCAGGAAAATATTGGTGTGGGTTTTGTTGGAGAACAAATGTCTTCTGCAGAAAAATCCCAGTTCTCTCGTACCATGTTGCAATACAATTTACTAGCAAAGAACCTTTTAGCACTAGAAGAAACTTTTGTTGCCTTGGACTCTTTAAGAATGGAAAGAGATATTATGTTGCAAATGGGGAAGCTTGGGGCTGCTGAGTTATTCAAAACCCGTCTATCTAGGTCCCGTGGTTCTTCAATCACTTCATGCTTAGCTGAAACCACCGAGTTGGTTGGTACTACACCTAACCAGCAAGCCTTTGTATCCTCGAGAAGAAAACTAAAAAAGAAAGAAAGAAGGTCGACTGTGACAACTGAGAACGGTGATCAGGGTTCTTTGCCAATCGGTTCAAGAACCACATGGAACAATATTGATGTCCCTAGAGTGAGAAGACCATCAAAATATAGAAAGAAAAGAGAGAGGATATCTAGAAATGAGGCTGAGATGTCAACAGGAGTCAAGGTTCAGTGTGAAATCTTCCTGTAACTGTTTTTTTTTTCCTTTGTTCACTGTTAGTTAACAAGACATTCTTATGACACTCTTATGTCTCTTTTGAAGATAGTGGCGGACATGGAGAGAATCAGAACGCAACTGGAAGAAGAAAGTGGTAAGGTAGCGAGTTTGAGTTGTTGGGCTGAAGCAGTAGGGATGAACGAGAAACTTCTGATGCGCAATCTACATTACGGTTGGTACTGTAGAGATGAACTGTTGAAAAGCACCCGGTCTTTGGTTCTCTTCCTTGCAAGAAATTACCGTGGACTGGGAATCGCCCACGAAGATTTAATTCAGGTTCATCTTCTCTCCCTTAGAATTGTATCTAGAGTCTTGCAAATCTTGTAGCTTAAGTTTATGATTACGAAAAGAGCAGATAGGATAGCTTGGTTTCTGATACTGCTTGGTACACAAATGGGATGATGAAACTTTTCAAGTGGAAAGTTAAAAAAAAATTTGATTGCAGTTTCTTTTGTTCTAATGTTCTTACTTATGGGTTTTTCAGGCAGGGTATGTGGGAGTGTTACAAGGAGCAGAGAGGTTTGATCACACAAGGGGTTACAAGTTTTCGACATATGTGCAGTATTGGATAAGAAAATCTATGTCCATGATGGTGTCACGGCATGCAAGAGGCGTCCATATTCCTGTTTGTGCATTTTGATTTTCAATGTTTTTTTTTTCTTTCTTATCAAAATTTTATCCCATTTTTAACAAACCAAAGAATCTCACTTGTTTGCCCCTTATCTTTTATGTTCTTTTGGCAGTCGTCAGTAATCCGAACTATCAACCAGATACAAAAGGCTCGTAAGACTTTAAAAACGCGCCACGGGATAAAATATGCAGCGGATGAGGAGCTTTCGAAACTAACAAGTCTCTCATTGAAGAAGATTCGAGCGGCTAACCAATGCCTAAAAGTGGTTGGTTCAATTGACAAGAAAGTTGGGGATTGCTTTACTACAAAATTCCTGGTATGTCATTTTAGGCCAAAATGTGCAGAAACTATTGATTTTTTAGCAACTCTAGCGGTGAGGATTCACCTTTTCTCGGTTTAGTTCGGTTCAATCTTTGGTTTCTAGAAATGCATATAGAACAAAGGACCCTTAGATTACACGAAATTTAATTAGTTTGTTCGATAGGAAAGTACTGTTACTATAAATGATGTTTGCCCCTGTATGCAGGAATTTACACCGGACACGACGATGGAGAATCCAGAGGAGGCTGTGATGAGGCAGAGCGCAAGGAGAGACATACATGAACTTCTAGAAGGGCTAGAGCCAAGAGAGAAGCAAGTGATGGTTCTACGTTATGGTCTTCAAGACTATAGGCCCAAGTCCCTAGAAGAGATTGGGAAGCTTCTTAATGTTAGCAAAGAATGGATTCGGAGGATCGAACGGGGAGCAATGGCTAAACTCAGAGACCAACCTAAAGCCGACAACCTCAGATATTATTTGAATCAATGAAAAAAAAAAAAAAACAAAGATTTTTGGAAGCAGTGGCTTGCTATGTCTTCTGACTTAATGTGATGGTGTAATATTTTGTGTGTGTAAAGTTATGTATATGTCATGTAAACTTATATCATAGAGAAAATAGAGATTTTTACCCAAGTGGAAATATATTACAAAAATAATTATGACGTCCTAAACACGTGCGTAATAAGCTCCACATGTGTAAACATTGTGACGTTAAAATTCTTAAAAATATTCCAAAATGGTGAAAAATTTAAAATTTAAGGAGTTTATAAGTTCCGAATGAGATGAATAATCAATTAAACAAATTGATAAAATAAAGCCCAATGGGCCGTAATTAAGTAGTAGAGCTTCGGTATCATCACCCTATCGTCTTTGTAAAAATCCTGAAGCAGATTTCGAAACACATCATCAAAAATGGCGAGCTCAATTAGCAACACATTCAGGTGTTGTTGTTCTGATACGCTGCGTTTAGTTCCCCGACAACAACAAAGCGGCCGCCTAAACCCTAGTCCTTCCTCTCTCCTCTCCTTTAATTCCTCCTCAATTCTCGCTCAGGTAAACGAGTATATATATATATATATATATATACTTGTATTTTATTATGTCTTGACCGCACTTTTTGACTGAAACCCATTTGGATATATAGTCAAACTGATTCTGATTTCGTAATAGAATTTGGGTGCTTCTTCTTCTTCTTCCTCTATTCCCCGGCGGAGTCTTCGAGTTCCAACAAAAATGGCGGCGTCAGAGGGGTCTATTAACGGGAGCAATAGGATGCTGGTAAAAAAACTCTCGGATTAGCTATAGATTTTTGGAGTGTTCTGTTTTTTTTTTTAATCTGAAAGTGATCAATGAGTCTCTTGTTTCAGGTTTTCGTGCCACCACATCCTTTGATCAAACATTGGATCTCTGTTCTGAGAAATGACCAAACTCCTTGTCCCATTTTCAGTGAGTAGATAAGTTTTTTTTTTTTTTAGTCTCCAAATTACTTCTAGTTTATGAATTAACCTCTGTTTTCTGATTCGTTGGATTTTATAGTGAACAATCTTTAGCTCTTAAGAGTTGTGTTATCTCCTCAATTTCGTTTTTTTCAGCTATAACTCTGTGTTGCTCTTTAAATTTTGAGTTTTTTTTTTGTTTTTTTAAAAACATTATTATTATTATTTTAATTATGTTAGGGAATGCAATAGCTGAATTAGGGAGACTACTCATGTATGAAGCAGCACGAGAGTGGCTGGTGCGTAATTTTTTCACAGTCACATCTCTTTTTCTCGAATTTGTTCTCTTCAGTTTTCGCTTATTTGTTTCTTCAATTTTTTTTTTTGTGGTGAAGCCAACGGTTGTTGGAGAAATAATGTCTCCATTGGGAGCTGCTTCTGTTGAATTCATTGATCCTAGAGAGCCTATAGCGGTTTGTCTATATCCCTCTAACTCTTGTCCTTTGTCTATATTTTTCTGCTCAACCCAAAAATTAAACATTTATTATTCTTGTGTTTTTTTTTTTTTTTTTTTTTTAAATCTCTGTGTAGGTTGTTCCGATCTTAAGAGCTGGTCTTGCTCTTGCGGAACATGCATCTTCTGTTTTGCCTGCCAATAAAATATATCATTTAGGTTAGTAATCTAATTATAATATCATCTCTTCCCTGAAGATTGGATGTGAAAAATAAAGACTTTTTTTTTTAATCTAATAGCTTATGATGTCCCTGTGCTATCTTTTTTACCAGGAATAAGTCGGGATGAGAAAACACTTTTGCCTTCGGTGTATCTTAACAAGTAAGAACTTTTCTGCTGAGAATATGTAGTTACTCAAGTTTTCACAATATAATAGCTTTGATACATTTTCTTTAGGTTGCCTGATGAATTTCCCAAGAATTCCAAAGTATTTTTGGTCGATCCAATGATTGCCACAGGTAAGCAGCAAGTCTTATCAGTTTTTGTAATATTTAATCATTCATTTTAGCCACCTCGATATGTGTAAATCGGGTTTCATGTGTCATCAAAATGTACACGATTATGGGAATGTGAATGCTTGACATGGTTAATACCAAATGTTTCATAATAGCCTTAGAGCCTAGAAGCATAGGCTTAGTAACAACTTTGTTTTCTCTATGCTTCAACACTACGGGTTTATTCGTATTTTAGGCGGTACCATAATTGCGGCGATGGATCTATTGAAGGAACGTGGTTTGTCTGTTCAGCAAATCAAAGTGGTGAGCATATATACATAGGAAGCAGTTTCTTTTTCAGAAGATCCTATATGTATTCTGGTTTTTCCAATAATAAAAATATCTCCCTGATTACAGATTTGTGCGTGTACTGCACCTCCTGCACTAACGAAACTTAATGAGAAATTCCCCGGGTATCAAATACCAAAAGATCAAAACTCTTAACTTGTTTGACATTTGGTTTAACTCTTTACTGAACTTTTTGGTTACTGTATATTACACTACAGGCTTCATGTATATGCTGGAATTATCGATCCTGAAGTCAATGAAAAAGGGTAAGTCAGAATATGAAAGTTCACTCTTTCTTTATTGGGTTTGTGGAGAAAACTAGTGATTAAATTTTTTAATGTCCTTGTAGGTTCATAATCCCTGGGCTTGGAGATGCTGGAGACCGCAGTTTTGGGACAGAAACCCATTTGGGTTAAAGCTTTTGATGAAGTGAGTTCTTTAGATTTTTACAGCCACAATCATTAGACTCTAATGTTGTTTCTTACTTTGAATTTTTGATGTGTCTCGATCTCAGGTTATTTGAGAGAGTGATGATCTAAGAGTCAAAGAGAATCTGGATTCCTCATTATCACCAAACGAAGAACAAAAGTGTAAACAGCAGTTTTTCTTCAAGAGTATGTATCTGTTACCATTGTCGCATGCATGTGAAAACAAATGTCTACAAAACTAATTTTTTGAATCATTTGTGCGAGAAAATATGAAAAAATTCATGTAGATGAATCTATCTTTTTTTTTTATCGGACGTTCAAATTCAGCTCAGTTATAGCTTCAATTGATTCGTTCAGTTAAACCAGTCTCCGTTATGGTTTGGTTTTGGATTCCGATGAGTCTGAATCCGATGTAGCATAAAAGTATATACTCACGTTGGTTTACAAGTAACTATCGGTTTAATTCTGGTTCAAAGAAGTTGGTAGTTCGGTACGATAGAAACCCGCTCTAATTGGACTGGTCACTAGAACATGGCTCTTCACTAACGCCTGGCCATTCCGATCGGATTCGGGTAGGAACCAATCGAATTCAGATTTTTTGGATAAAAAAGTTGTGGACCAGTATTTGTTACCTTTAGAGTTTCATATTGGATTCGGATCGGTTATATTCGGGTTAAAGTAAAAAACAATTGGTACTAATAAAAATCCAAAATATTTTCAGATTGGATTCGGATCTGTTATATTTGAAATACGTCAAAAACATATTCTAAAAGCATAAGCTTCTACTTGTATTTGGTTTAGATATATTAGATAATACCCGAACCCGAACTGAACCCACATAAGGTATTTTAGCTATAATGGAATCCGATCCAAATCCGATTTTTCGAGTCGGTATTGATTCGGGTTTTCGGATATGGGTTTTTTGTCCTTCAGCTCAATAATGAAGGGTATAATAGTCATTAAGATCCATCGTGAAATAAAGCAAACCCTAAGAGCTCGCTACTATATAAATTACAAACTGTCTCTTCTCCGTCGCCGCGAAACTCTCAGATTCTTCTTCCTACGCAGGTGATCATTTCTGCTTAGGCTCTTAATCTCATTCTTCTAGCTATCGACATGCTTTTTATGCAATTTGATCTTTCTATATTGTGCTATTATTCTTGATTAGTTATAGCTTGATATTACACTTCACTCCATTGTTCATGAAAAATCTCTCTTCATTGCCAATAATATTTGATTGCTCATCAGATTAATTTTTCTTTTTGTGTAATCGTCGCAGGCCATTTATTTGTGTTCAATCTAAATTTGCAAGATGCAGAACGAAGAAGGTCAAATCACAGAGCTCTACATTCCCAGAAAATGGTATTTGAGCTTGTTTTTTGTTTTATTGTTCTCTGTTGATTAATCTTAAGCTAATTGTCTTAATTAATTACTATACCGATTCGTTTTTATTGTGTGGTTGTAATTTTTGCTCAGCTCGGCGACAAACAGATTGATCACATCAAAGGATCATGCTTCAGTTCAGCTTAACATTGGTCATCTTGATGCTGATGGAATCTACACCGGCCAATTCTCCACCTTTGCTCTCTGCGGATTTGTTCGAGCTCAGGTTTGTAAAATTAACCACTCCTCTGGTTTATTTCAAATTACATTATAATAATCTCAATGCTTTTTAATTAATCAATCGTTCACATTTGTTATAACAAAGTTGATTAACGTATCTGTCTATTGACATTTTGGTTGAATCTTTGCAGGGAGACGCAGACAGTAGCGTGGACAGGCTCTGGCAGAAGAAGAAGGTCGAAACCAAACAACAGTAATAGATGAAAGTCAGAAGCTCTGCCTTTTGTTTGTTTGTTTTTGAGGTTTCGGTTTATTAGCAGTGTAGTGTGGCTTCGTCATTGAATTGAAAAAATGTCAGTTTCTCTACATGCGAATTCATGTTTTGGATTTTTGTTTATGAAAGATAGTTAGTAGGCTTTGATGCCAATGGAATCAGATTCTACTATCTTCAATCCAATTTTATTCTATATTTCTTTTAATAAAATAAATTACATTGTCACCACTCGGCTTGTTAATGGATTAACTTAAGAAACTGTTATTTATATCTCTGCAAAAAATCTTATTATTGAATACTGAATTGTTTTACACATTATTTCCCTCGTTCAAAGCATAAAACAGTGGAACATAGTTTTCTCCATCATCAAAAGGTAAATGGTTAAAACTTTGAAATTTAACATAAGACGTCTTGTGATTCATATTTCACCATCCCAGAGCTCTTCAAGTGTCTTGTAAGGACTCAGCGTCTCATGAACAAAAAACGTCCCTTGGACTAACCTAGCCTGCACAGTCAAGATTCAAATAGCAACGCCAAAATCATAATGATTTAAACTTCTCACAGATTCGAAATTTGCAGAAATGTGGTTTATGGTTTTTACTTGCCTGTTCTATCTCCGAAAACTTTTCAAACATTTCTTCTGGTATTGACCATCCCAATACATCAAAATTCTCTCTGATTCTTCCTTCATTTGTGCTTTTGGGAAGTACACTATGACCCATTTGAAACCCCCATCGAAGCGCCGTTTGTGCAGGAGACTTTCCGACCTCTTTAGCAACCATTTCCAGAACCGGACTCTTTAAAACATCGCCCTTCACCCACGTTGTTCCTGGAGAACCCAATGGCGAATATCCCTGCCACAATCAAAACTCACAAGCGTATATAAACATGAAATTCTGATTCCTGTAATGATTTTGACATGTTAGTGTTTTCAAACTTACTGATAGGTGGATCCCTTTGGACTTGCAGAACTCATGTAACTTATGTTGTTGCCATGAAGGATGACATTCCACCTGGTTTACAGCTGGAGGAACACGAGCAACCTCCACGAGATCTGAGAGTTTCTTTGTAGAGAAATTACTTACGCCAATGGCTCGTGCCTTGCCTGAATCATACAGTGCTTCCATTGCTTTCCATGTGCTAGGAATATCGATAGGCATAAGATTCTCAGGCTTAAACTCAACAGTGCCTTTCTTCAAACGAACAGGCCAGTGCATCTTTAAAAAATATTAAATGAAACCAATCGAAGTATAAGCAGGCATAATTAGAGTTTAAAATCAAGAGATCAAACTGGTTCTGTGAGGACAATTCAAGCTAGATATCGAAGAAAGGAACACATCTTGAAAAAAGGAGTCATGCTTACAAGATACAGATCGACGTAATCAAGCTGCAGATCCTGTAGAGTTCTGTTCAATGCCTCCTGCACATCCGGAGGGTCAAGCTCAGTCAACCTGTCATGTGATGGCAATAATTTGTAAGTTTAGAGGCTAAGCAGACACAAATGAAACTGAAAATACGTAAAGATATAACAGAAACGTTACGAACAAAAAAATACCAGATTTTTGATGTGATAAACAGCTTCTCACGCTTAACTACGCCATCTTCAAACAACTTCTTCAGAACTTTCCCAATCTGCAAGTTATCTTTTGTTTCAATCTCCATCGAAAAAAACATAATTCAGATGAACTTGAAAACAGTTTATAACAAAAATAACTTCATCAGTCCTGCACAATTTAGAGCTGGTTAAGAAGAAGTGTGCTAGTGTCATTCCCAAAGAAAAATTGTGAACCTTAGTTAGATTGCATACAAATACAATAGCCAATCCAATAAGAACGATCATACCAAACTATACACTGTTCTACAAAATATGTTCTACAAACTCGGACTATAATCAGTTGGTGTGATCTAAGAAGGTACATCAAGTTACGAGCCGCCAAAAGATGAACAATGTCAACCACCACAAAATAGATCAGTGAGCCATAGAATGGATTTACCTCAGCTTCATTGCCATATCTTGAAGCACAATCAATATGCTGATAGCCAATCTGCATAACGAAATGATGTTTCAGTTCTTCTACTACTGAAATAGTTCTCCAATTCAAATCCCTAAATCCTGAGATCAACCAATATTGAGGATCTGAAATCTAACCCCAAGACTTCTATGGATCAGTCAAATGAGATGGAAATCACAGACGAACCTTCACAGCGGCGGCGACGGCGTCTCCAACGACGCCAAGAGCAGCTTGCCATGTCCCGAGACCAACCGATGGGATCTTTGCTCCGGTGTTGAGTTCGAAGAATCCGATTTCGTTAGCCATTGTCAGAGCTTTAGGATTGCGATTTAGATCTCGTGAACCTCTACGGAAGGCGGAGCAAGTGTCGACAGAGCGGGAAAATCGCCGGGGTTTTTATTCCTGGCTAGATTTCAAACACGTGGATATATCCAAACGGTTCATATTTCTTTCTAGCTAGTAAATTACAATTAATTAATTCGATCAAATTATAATTTTTAATTTATAATTAAAAAGTTACAATACAATTAAAATCACTAATCCAATAATAATACTTTAGAAAAACTTATTAAAAATTATGTTTAAATAATATAGGATTTGTCATTTTAACTAGATTTGTACCCGCGGTATACCGCGGGTCAATTATTTGGATATAAATTATATTTGTTTTTATTTTTTATTTTTAATAAATATTTTTATTTTGTTTGTATAATTTTAACTTGATTTTTTATAATTTTTATAAATATTTTTATTTCTGTTAATATTTGTAATTTTTTATTTATTTTTTATAATATATCTAACGTGCTTTCAACATCAAATTATTTTATTTATCTGTAACAATAGCAAATTTCTGTTATTTGAATCAAACATACGCCAAATGAATGATGTTTTATACTCTCATTCAAACAATTTCGACCAAATAGTACCGAATTAAATATTAAATTAATCTGAACTAAAAAAAAAAATAATACAATTATCAAGCATATGTAATTGTCAGTCATATCTAAATCCATTTTAATATTTGGTAATTAGTTCTAATATTGAAAATATTAATTATACTTATTATATATTTTATGACCAGTTCTCCTTGTTTTAAACCTTTCCATTTTGGGACAAAAACCCCGTATTGTCCCGTAGTTGTCGGAAACTTTCCATCATATAGTCGATCATTGTTATATAATTATCCATTTCAGATTGATTATTTTAGAATTTTTAGTCTATTTGTATTTAAAATAACTTTTATATAATATTATTTTGAACCATTGTCCAAAATTTTAATCAATGTGAGATGTTGAACACACTTTTTTTTTTTCTTAATTGAGTAATATATGTCCGTTTTTTAAATTTTGAATCACAATATATGGAGGAAAAATTTATTTTTTTATTAATTATATGTATGATATAATAATTTTAAATAAATTAAAAATAAGATCTAACAAATGTGATAGGAGAATCATAATTCATAGTATTAATATTGAAACATTAGATAAGGAAATAAATGATAAAGAGGAGAAAGAAAAATATGCAAATAAAGTATTTAATTTAATTTTGGTGGAATTAATATTTCCTTTTATGGATGTTTGGATATATGATTAGCCATAAACTTTTTAATTTTATACTTATAGAGTGTTTGGAAACACCCTATAAAATTGAGTCTTTTTTAATAGTTTAGTAGATAGATAGATACAAGTCATTCCAAATATATATATTTTGTTGTGAACTAGATTTTCCTTATTTTAACGAAAAAACATATATGTACGCCACGTCAGACGCTTCCTCTCAGTCCACTAAGAGCAAAAGGTGGGTAAATGTCAAAGGAGAAAGAGGAAGAAGCTCATAATCGAATCTAAGCAATTTAGGGAAAAAAATATCTATTTGTAGGTGACAATCATCTTCCAGGCTTCTCTTCGCTATGGAGTTCCTCTGCATTTTCTATTTTCCCCGCCAAATTTGCTTCTGAAGCAAATGTAGCTTTTAATTGCGAAACTAGGGTTTTTTTTGGCTAGTTCCTCGACTTTGTTCCTCTTTCCTCGCTGATTTATTCGAAATTTCTGGGGGTTGTGAAGACAAAATCAACTCAAATGAAGAAGCTTTTCGGAGGTCCGGGAACTGTGTGTGGTCTATTACTGAGAATCGGGCAATGTGCTTCAGCTGCGGCTTCCATCGGCGTTATGGTCTCTGCGACTCAGTTCTCTGCTCACACTGCTTTTTGGTAAAGATTCTGCTTTCCTTAAGTGTTGATTTGAATCCTCTAATCTCGATTTGATGTTGGATTTCATTTGGGTTCTGCTGCGGATTTAGTCCTATGGTAATGGAGATTTTCTACAATATTGTTGTAATTGAGTAAATCATCTATGGAGAAAGGCCTAGTGTGTAAGTCTATTTGCTTTGTTTCAGCTACTTGATTGCAGCAATGGGTCTTCAATTGCTATGGAGCTTTGGATTGGCATGTCTTGATGTTTATGCTCTAAGGAGCCAAAAAGATCTTCAGAACCCAATCTTGGTTAGCTTATTCGTCGTTGGTGATTGGGTATGTATTCACCTTTTATGGTTCTTTTAATCCTAATTCAATGGTTCTGTGTATGATCTGTTGAAGGATTGAATTGTTTTTTCTTGTTTTCAGGTGACTGCAATGTTATCTCTAGCAGCTGCATGTTCATCAGCAGGAGTTATAGTGTTATATGCCAAAGATCTCAAGTATTGTGAAGTTCAATACCTATATCCATGTCTTAGGTATGAAATAGCTGTAGTGCTTTCTTTCATCACTTGGGTTCAAATCGCTGTTTCTTCTCATGTTACATTTTGGATCTTAGCCTCTGTTTAGTCTTGTAATGTTGAAGACATCTTGTAGCTTTTGAGGACATAAACAATCTGCTTCTAATCAAATCCATCATCAATGTTTTTTGATATCAAAGCTTATCTTACATACAAATATTTTTCCGCTTAACCACCTCACCTTACTTAGAAGACTCATCAACATATTATACATTGAGCACTAGAACTAAAGTTATTACCTTGGTCACAATGAGTTGTGATGCTTTAGCAACCATGAGCCTTGTGTCATCTAATACAACAGATATTCGCAAATAACATTGATGTTTAGTACTAAGAAGAGTAATTCCCATGTGTGATGAAACTACTAATACTATCCGGATGGAGCGCAATGCCATCACTAGAAAACCAAGTCCCTTCTTCATGGTCATGTAATTTTAATTACGAAAACAAGTACTAATCACAAAACTTATGACTGTAAGTAAATCTTTGATCCGCTTTTAAAATCTTTCTTCTGATTGGCAACGCATACATCTTTGGACATAATGAGAAAGAAACTCGATAACATCTTTTGACACAATGCATCATAACAAGAAAAACAACAAACTGAATCAAGTTGGTAACAAAGTCACTTATACCAGAAAAAAAAAAACCCCCACTATGGGAAAAAAGGACTAGGACACTTGGGTAGTAGTAAGAAGAGAGAAAAACAAGAACATATAAATTCTCTTCTCATATTAATTACGAAACATTACCCAATAAAACTTATAGGACAGAACAAAACGTCGTTATACAAAAATTTCTGATGGTTGAGAAGCAACAAGTCCGTGTAAAATGCTCTCGATCTCCTTCGATACAGCTATCATCGTTGGTCGACTTTGTCTCGTCTCCTTCACACACCACTCCGCCAAAACTCCAAGCTCCTTCATAGACTCCATTTCCCTCACCATCGCTCCATTTCCGATCACCGGATCTATCAAATCCGTAAATCTCTCTTCCATCAAAGCCTTCCTCACAAACACAACCAAATTCACATCTTCCTCTTCACGATTGAAATCAATCGCCTTCTTACAAGTCAACAGCTCAAACAACACCACACCGAAGCTATACACGTCACTCTTATCCGTCAATTGGAAATTAAGATAGTAATCTGGATCTAAATACCCTAAGGTTCCTTGCGCACAGGTCGTGACGTGGCTCACATCACTCACACCTAATCTCGATAATCCAAAATCAGCGACCTTAACGTCAAGATTCTCGTCGAGGAGAATATTACTCAATTTAACATCTCTATGATAAATCGGCGGCGTAGCTGATGAGTGAAGGTAAGCAAGTCCTTGTGCCGTCTGATGCGCGATCATAAGACGGCGCCGCCACGGTAACGGATCGTATAATCCTCCGTCGCCGCCGTAGATGTGTTCAAACAAAGTTCCGTTAGGGACGAATTCGTAAACGAGAATCGGCATATCTAATTCGATGCAGCATCCGAGGAGCTTCACTAGATTCTTATGGCTAACTTGACATAGGATCTGAACCTCGTTGACGATTTGGTATATGCTCTTCTCGTTTCCGAGCTTGGCTCGTTTCACGGCCACGATGGTGCCGTCGTCGAGGTTTCCTTTGAAAACTTCGCCGAATCCGCCGAATCCTAGGAGATTGGATTTGGCGAAATTGTTTGTGGCTTTGACGATTTCTTTGCCGGTGAAGATTCTGTCGAGTCCGGCACTGTTGGTACTCAATAGGTGTCGATGTAATTTCCTTATGCTCGACCACGATTGGCTTACGGCGACTCTTCGATTCTGTTTTGAGATTATCGTCGTCATTATAAATCCGGCGATCAATAGTACCCCTACACCTCCGGCCAAACCTGTTCAATAACCGAATTGAATTAATCCAATATCAAACTAAATCAAACCGTACCGGCCTGGTTTCTAATTTTATTGTTTAGTTTGAATTTACCTCCGATTAAAGGTAAATTACTCCATCGCTTACATTTCTTTCCCTTAGAGCACTTGTTAACTAAATAAACAAAAACAACAAATGTGTTATTATGTTAGTGAAAAGACTCAAAATCTCAAACAATCAAAAGCCATAAAACAAAACCAGACCTTCACAAACTGCGTTGACCGAGTCCCATCGAAACCCTTTCTTACATAAACATCTCTCATGTCCTAAATTCGTCGAATCAACCGAACAAACCGAATTAACCAAGTCTATGCAATCTCCCGGAATCTTACAAACCGGCTCTCTCGGAGCTTCCCATAGTATCTCCACAGCCGGTTCGCCCCATTTGCTAACCGGCATCATTAGATCCAAATTCATATAACTCTGATAAGCGGAACACATATCTCCTCTAGCCCTATAAACTTTATAAGTATTAACCGATGCACCGGCTTTATACCAACAACACGATGACACTCCTCTGCATTTGCCTCGTGCCTCAGGATTCGCATTTAGAAACTTGTGGCACAAGCTATTGTTTGAGCAGTTAAAGCCTTGAGAGCTGTATCCATCTAAACCATCTTTTGTACAGTTGGTGATTATAACAGTGTTACTACTACTAACATTAAAAGGGAGGTTTGGGTCTAGCTGAATACCGTGGTACTTGATATCTACCGATACACATGCGTTAGGTTCGAACCCTGGTGGACTAAGAACGAACCGTTGGCCTAATGGATCGATCGTTTTGATCGGATTGGTTGACCCGTTGAGTGTATCGAACCACAGGGAACCGTGGGGGTCGCACCGGATCTTGTAATCCGGATCGCCACAATCGAGTCCCGTGCTTAGTGGGTACGGGACTCGGGTGGACCCGCAGTTAGGGCATCGTTTGAAAGCTTCTGAAGTAGAAGAGAAGGAGAGAAGTAGAGAAAGAGTGAAGGTGATCAGAGTGAGGAAAGAGAGCCATGGAAGCTCCATTTTTGTTTTTGTTTTTTTAAGGGCAGGTGCTTTCTCAGGGTGTTGCAAGTATATTAGCTGCATATGCGTACTAGGATTTCTGAATTTTTTTTTTTTTTTTTTTTTATAAAGTAATTATAATATTGGTCATTGAATAAAACGAATAGATTCTTTCAATGTTCCGATTGCATCATGGTACATTAAAAGCAGTGTTATATCTCGAATTGACCCAACTTCTGAATATATTTTTCTTCCTTAAACGGGCAGAGAAAATGTTTCTTAATTGCATTTATAATACGTGTCCATTTTTTTTTTTTTTTTGCCGGCATAATACATGTCCATTTGAAAGAAAAATAATCCGAATAAGTTGTCTGAACACGATAATACAATAACATTACTTTTTCATTGTCAATTATATATGTACTCTGAAACTGATCTAACCAGTTCATTCTGTTATATCGGTGGTAGATATCCAAAATCTAACAAAACATCTTAAAATGTCCATAGTGATTAGAGGGAAGAACATGTATTATCCGTTTTGATACTATTCATATACACCGGACCCTTGATTAGCTCGGACCCTTGATTAGCTCTTGAGATTGTGAGAAATAAGATAATACTAATCATTTAATCAAATTAGTTTTACGGTTTAAGAAGTATTTTACTTTCATACAGTAATCAAAATAAAACTTTTCTTCCCTCTAACATGGGTTATCAGAAGAAAAAAAGGCATTGGGTTCCAAGGAATATACTTTATTATACTACTTGTATATTCAGTAGCCAACTGGCCTGTTACGAAGTGGTGCACTGCCAATCAAAACAGGCATATTGAAAAGTATTTTCATATTTGTTTACTTTTTTTGTCAACTACACACTTAAGTAGATTCCATAGTACTTCTGTACTTTGTATGGTATTTTTAATTAGCACGATCAAGGAGTCTGATTTCTCGAAAACGTCAGACTGATCTTGGGTGGGAAGTCTTTCTGGTAAGAGATTCGAAATATTCATCTGAGTAGTCACTACTAGTCAACATAAAATTGTTTCTACATGATATACATTTACGATGGATCTTAGAAAACACTTGTACACTACGTCAATCCATTCTTAATAGTTTATTTCTGCCTTCAATTAAAACGTTTGTATAAATTGATAGTGATCAAATTATCTACAAACTAGTTTTGCTAATATTTTGAATCCTGTTTCAAGTGACTATGCAAGTGCTGTGTGACCAAGACTATGCAGAGGACAACATGACTTCTTGTTCTATTCTCTTTTGCCAATCTAAAAATCGAACTGTTTTTACAGTTAATCTAAGTAAACCTAAGATACTTTCGTACCAAACATTTTTATTCTTTTCTGTTCTGAAATTTCCCCATGTGATACAATGCAAAGTCAAAGCTCTATCCCTAGAAAAATATCAAGACAGGCAAAGATTGAAGAAGAAAATACATACAGCAAAAAGCCTGTATGTAAAGCTTTTGTCAAACCTATAGGGATCTCATTCACAAGGCTAAAACCAGACAATATGTATTGAGGATCTGGTGATTGGTTGGGAAAACTCAGGTGGGTGGGCCAGCCAGTAGTAATGTATGCCACCATCCACACGCCACTTTTCTCACTATGCAACCATCGAGCTGGACTTGTGTAGGAATGTTCCGGTCAATTGTGTCCCCTAGACCCAGCTGTTGAGTAACAAGAGAGATGCATAAATGAGATGCTATCTATACATAACCAAATGGAACAACCAAAACAAGTACAACATCGTACCTGTCCGTATTTGTTCCATCCCCAGCATAGCAACTGGCCATCTTCTGCAGAAACAAAAATTGCAGTATGGATCAGCAAAACAGAGAATACATTCAGTACCACCTTTGCAGGTATTGCCGTGAACTAAACTTAAAGGGAGCATCAACAACATGCATATATCATAGAAAACAAAGTGTTTCACAAACATGTTATATGTTTTCAAAAGGAAGGAGATCACTTTTTCTCCCTTGAAAGAGAGATCACTTTTTCTCCCTTGAAAGAGAGACCACAAATAAAAACACTGAAAACAATGCAAAAGGAGACCTGAAGACAAGTTGCAGCATCTCACAAGCTAGGGCTCTTTAGTTTCTTCTCGTTAGAAAACAACTGAAAACAAATGTCAAGTTGCTAGGGCTCAGTTCGGTTTGGAGTGGTCCCTTTCTGCCATTAACATTTCAAATATCATACCTGCCAAAACCGCACTATGCCGCGCGCCACAACTAACTGCTTTTGCATGTTTGCCTTCCAAATCCTGGCCATCCAGCAACTTCGGTATCGTCTAAATCAAAAGAGAGATGATACAATAATTGAGTATACCAGTGGTTTCAGTTCATGAATTGCACAATTCTTCGTGCAAAAGTCGCTAATCTTTTTATTACAAGAAATGTTACCTCAGCATGATCAGTGC
The DNA here is from genome assembly GCA_963667165.1 of Barbarea vulgaris. Lineage (NCBI taxonomy): Eukaryota > Viridiplantae > Streptophyta > Magnoliopsida > Brassicales > Brassicaceae > Barbarea > Barbarea vulgaris. The sequence continues at coordinate 29,417,863 of OY763888.1, read as the reverse complement.
CAGTTCCCAGTTGCCCAAATTGGTTTCCACCAAAGGCATACACTTTACCATCACTAGAGATGCAAACAGTGTGCCACAATCCAGCAGCTACGCTTACCATCCGAACATTCTGCACTGATGACACCTCCATAGGCCTTAACTGATCATTTGTGTTTCCATGGCCACACTACATGCCAAAAAAAACTGTTGGGTTAGCACGAGTACATGGAGAAGCTAAACAAAAAGTACTAATAGACAAAGGCTCGGACAGTCGGAAAATCAGACAAGGATTAATAAGCTGTAAAACATTCACCTGTCCATAGAGTCCCCAGCCAAAAGTTATTAACCCTCCAGCATCTGCAACTATGAAGGACGTGCAGTCAAGATCAAACAATCACAACATTTTCTAAACATGTCCTGAATACTAACTTGAGAAATACTGCAAATAAAACAAACCAGTTGGATCAATACTTTGCAGAGGAATAACTCAGAAGAGAAAATTGACCTGTAATTGCTGCGCTATGACGCCCTCCACAAGAAATAGCCTTTACATACCGACCAGGAACGTTTGAAACTTGAGTAGATGGCGTCGCTGTCCCTTGATGTATAAGGAAAGATCTTTCTTTTGCAAACCCATTTGATTCAAGACAAGGTACTAGATGAGGAGACGACACCATTTTAATCCGGGAACCCAGTCCTAATTGCCCTTCTCCTCCATATCCCCAACCCCAAACCTGTCCTATATCTGAAACTTCCGCAAAAACATGACTATATAATGTAATCATCCTCAAATGAATCTTCATGTTGCACATAATCTACAAAACTACATGCTGCAAGTACAAGGAAGCAGCTTCATCTCGGATTTGTAAAGAAGTCGTTATTCAACTTCACCTGACAATGCAAGAGTATGCCGACCACCAGTAGCAACACTGGTAATCCTCACTCCAAGGCCAACACTAACAATTGAAGGTGTTGTAGCAAAGAAATCCTCTCCAGATGTAAGGCCTTCAGTTTCATCTTTGGCAGTTGAAACCCGCCTCCGCTTTACCGATTCCTCCCTTACCTTTTGGCTCTCACTCTGTAGTGTCATAACACTGGGTGCATTTGAAACTTGTGACGGTGGACTCACTATGACATTTGAGAACATACCATACCCGTCAACGATACACAACTAACAGAGCTAAAACCAAAGATATCCCAACCCATCTCACCTTTCTCACTCGAGCTACTCTGCTGCTTTCCAAAAGGATCCTTTGATGGAATGCATTCCTTCCAACCCCAAGTAAATGCTTCACCAGCCTCTGCACACACCAACACACAGGTCCTCAGGAAAAAAAAAAAGACAATGTCTCCAAGTCAAAGCCACACAAATAATGCTAAATTACCTGTAACAACCGCACAATGTGCCCATCCTGCAGAAGCCTGTACGACTGGAGCCTCCGTGGGAAGAGAAAACGGCTCTGGAGTTTCCTTAACCAATCATATTCAAGAAAAAAGACAATAATGGAATCAATTTCGTAATAAAAAGATTAGAAGAAGAAACAAGAATCCAAAGAACTTTACCCTATGCTTTCCAGAAGCCACATAGCTCTGCCCTTCATCATCAGAAGAACCCCAAGTTATAAGCTTCCCTTTCTCTAAAACCCAATAACAAACAAAATTAGTAAATCCAATAAAACACAAAGCCTTTTTGTAAATCCAAGAACCCCCAAGTTATGATCTTTTTGTTGGATATTGAATAAGTTTCGAATTGATCGATTCTGAATTCACTAAATCTAACCTGAAATAGCCATAGCGAATCCACAACCACCGCCACATACGTCTTTCCATGAATCACCGCCGTGAACAGCCGCCGGTAACAGTACGGGAACAGGAGATAGAATAGGGGATTTCTCCGGCGCAGCTCCGGGTAAGTAACCGGACATGTAAACTACAGAAGTCGCTTTACATTCCCCAATCGGAACTTCTCCTCCACTGTTTCCATTCATTGCAGAGATTCTCACAAAACCACAATCACCATAAACACACACGCACAAATCAAAAACAACTAAACCAAACCCTAGCGATACAATTTAGTGATCTGCGTTTACACTTTCACATCAAATTCGCGTTTCGAAAGGATCGAGAAACGGAGAAACAAAGAGAATGTGTTTGACTGACTATGGGAGAAACAAAAATGAGCGTGTGAGAATCAATTACGGGGATTTAGAGCGTGCCACATCGGATGCCACGTCATTTTAATAACACGTGGCGTGATCTGGACCGCGTTTCATTTTAAAATGTCGAGAAGTTTCTGGAAGCAAAATACCATCCTCGAATTTTGAATTGAAGCTCTCTTTTTGTCACTGATGGACGCGTGGTTACAATTATTCTTTTTTATTTTATTCCTGAGCTTAGCAGCTGCCACGCCATCATTACCTAATTTAATTAGTTTTTTAACGGAATTGGTTACACTAATATAATTGCTACAATACATTGGTCTTTCTTTTCTCTTACAAGAAAAAAGCACAAACAAAAAAAAAAAAAATTACACATTGGTTTGTTATGCACATCTCTATTCTCTATTTGTTTTACTTTTAAAACGTATGGTAAACCGGCTGATTTATTGTCGGTTAATCGTTAGGCTTTGCTGCAAATTAAACCAAGTTTGCCCAAGTAATTTGAAGACATCCAAGTGACCCATTTTTTTGAAGCTTTCTTAATGTGAAACTGTGGATTTTGTTGTATATTGACCCTTTTCAACAAAATGATAAATATAATTCAAATATGTACACCCTTATCAGATGTATCTTCAATTGCTATTAGTACGTATTATGACATGTTGTGTAATTATATCCCACAACAAATGTGGAATGTTCCTGCATTTTTTCCAACTAATTTACCAAACACGCAAAATTTAACCGCAGTTCATATTTTAATTCCTAGATTTCTAACCATGTTTATGAGTTGATTGTGTTTATCGTTTTGTTTCTATCAATCAAAAGTTTGAATTGATAGAAACAAAAAGATAACTCTGCATCAGTGTACGTAATTAGCCCTTAGGTACAGCTAAAACATGAAATGATCACATATGCATACTCATCCTCTTCCTACTATATCTTTGCATACGTATTTATTTAATTTTTGTTTTGTTTTGTTTCGTCGTGAAAGTTTGGTTTGTGCGTTTCAAATCAAAGAGTAATTATGAAGAGGTGGGATATATAGAGAGATCGGGCAAGTTCAATATACCATCGCGTATCAAAAGCAAATTGCTACGGTTTTATTTTTCGTTCTTCGCCAGACAAATGGTTATTAAATATTAAAATATATATATATATATATATATATACTATTCAACTGTAACTGTAAATTGGTAGATATTTTCATAAGTTTTACAATCAAATAGTCAAACGTTAATTACCATCTACGCATCCTTGGAAAAAAAACAACTATGGTATCAAATTAATGATTAAAAGTCATCAAAAATCAGATACCATTATGTACATAAATGTTAATTTTAGTGATATATCAACAAATCAAATAACTAATCAAACGAAACTATTCACATAATTACATAGTTGGTGATTGAACTATTCACATGATTATTACGTACTTGGTTATTTCTTATAAGGATCTAATCCTAGACGGAGCTCAAGATCAATAACTTCTGCACTTTGAGATAAAGCCTTTTGAAGTATCCTCATTTTCTTCTCTTCTTCATCTCCCAAACAGTTTTCGCTTTTATTATCTTCTTGCTTTGTCGTTGGACCGACCATATCGACGAAGAAAGGTAACTCAATAAGATCTTGCTCGAACCGATTTCTCGAAGTGGTACAGACGGCCTCTTCAATATCTTCTTCTTTTAGGTTCGCTTGTCGAAGCTTTGCTCTGTCTTTCCTGTGGATGTTCATGTGCCCTCCTAAAGCTTGAGCGTTGGAGAAACCTCTCTCGCAAAAATCACATATGTATGGTCTTGCTTGTGATCCGGACCATGAATATGATCGACGATCCAAGTATTTTTTATTCATTTGCATATGATCGAGAGAATATAAAAAGTAGAAATATAAGGGAGTGTTTTAATTTGTTGAGGGATGCAAGTTTGATTGAACACAAGGTGATCGAGATTATGAGAAAAATTGTATGTACGATGTGAGATTATTGTTTATTTATTAGGTTAAAAGTCAGAGCCGACTTTTTCTAACAAGCCGACAAAGTATAGATAACTTATTGTGAGTTTTTTTTCTTGCGAATTAAGAATTAATTAAGATGATTGGTTTTTTTCTTAAAAAAATTGGTTTTGGCGGTTACATTTAAACTTTTAAGCTGTATGGAATACAATACGAATATATCTAGCCGACAATATAGATGCATACGGAAAATTTTCTTCTTAAAACACTAAATTTTTTTTGAATTTATTAAGTGACATACTATTTGAATGTTAGTATAAATGAAAAATGCAAATGTAAACAAATGAATCATGTCTAAATAAACAATGTTTTAACGAAAACATATGTTTCTAAACAAATGAACCATGTCTAAATACACGAGCGGTCGATGACGAATATGTTTTTCAATTTCTTATATCAAAGTCATTACGCGACATACGTGAAATACTGAAAGTCATTACACAACTATATATTTAATGACTTTTGTCCCCAAAAAGAAAAAACAACAACTATATGCTTAATAAAGACTTTTAGCGAGTGGCAAGAGATCAAGAAGTTACAAGCCGGCCAGCATCAGAGATTCATAGACAATAGTGAGTTTTAATATATTAGAGTTTTTAGTATTTAGCATATGATATCTAACAACGAATGTGTGTTAATAATTTTTGCTCTATGACTCTAGGCTTTATCATCTATACGGTGACTTTATATAAAATATCAATTTTTTAATGGGGAAGATTGCATATTTATAGATATATAATTATGCTCTTGGTCAACCAAATATATAATAAAGTATGGTTGTGGTTGGAGATAGATCGAGCACGTCTCATCACCAGATAAATTTAAAAAATTAGTGGGTTTTGAGTGTCTTCATTAACAAGCCGACGGGTACAGTCCAGAGAGTGAAGCGCGAGGTGAACAAATCAACAACGAAGACGAGATCCATAATCTCTTCAGGGTCCGCAGAGGCCATGTGAATCCCCTGCCCAAATGAAAATGATTAATGTTTTCACGAAGAGAATTGATTTCTGACCTGGACCAACATGGCGACTTTCTTCTTTAAGTGGAAGCCACTAGACCAAGACCACTTGGTTAATAAAAACGTTTAATAAGTCAGTTTGTAATGTATAAAAATATGATGACGATAATTAGTTAACTTGTTAACTTGATCATTGATATATATATTAGTTTCATTTGGTTATAAGGAGGAAAATGTATCCGAAAGAATGGGGAAGAAGTATTAGTATAAAGAGTATTTAGTAGGCATGCTGGTGGCAAAATTTAGAGACCACTATGAAACACTCAAACAATGATAGTGATGTGACCTAAATATTTTTGAACGATTTTATCCTTCGTTTAGTTATTTATTTCCAACATGCTATCTTAAGTGGAATTTGATTTATTAAATAAAAACTAGGGTTTAAGATTTATTTTCTTAAAACCTATAAGTGATAGATTAGACACTTACATAATAAAACAAAATATTAGTAAGAAATAATTATGCTTTCTGTGATAATTAAATGAAGAGTAAAATCGAAATTATAAAAACTTTTGACAATATTTTAAAGCAATTTATCACATCATTGTCATTTGCCTAATTTATCTTAAAATTGTTGTCATTTACCTAATAAACTCTATTATAATTGGTGTACAGTTCCCCTAAGCAAGAAACTATAGAACAATTATGCATTAGTCTTTTCGACTTGTCCAACAATTAATCGATATGGACATATATTATAATCTCCATAAGCTTATTTTAACCCCACGGTTAGAAACTGAGAATGTGTCAAAGCTTATGGCTTCTAAGAACAATTCTAATTTGAAGATTTCTTTTACGACTTTTCATTTTACGAGTTTCACGTGTCTTCCGTCAAGAAAAAGTGTTGGGTATTATTGATAGACGTTTGGATCATACTTTCCAAATTATAATTATGATCAATAGCAGACAAAAAAATTTCAAAATATAGTTTTGAGATATGTCTAAAAGAAATAGAGTAGGAGTTTCTAGCCGATACTTTAAACTGGATACTAGTTTTTTTTTTTTTTTTTTTTTCCGCAGGATACTAGTTTTAGATATTATTTTATCAAATACCATACAATAATGTTTTCAGAATTTAACTTTAGTTTGATATTTAATTATGCTAGTTATGAAATTTTCATTGGTATAAACTAGATCACTCGGTTACGGAAAATACTAAAACAATGGCACACTAGTTTATTTATTTTATTTTATGTTTGTAAAAATGAGTCATTTGGTTATATAGGCACACTAGTTTTTTAAGAAACTTTCTATAAAGATTCAAGAAACATTCTGAAATTGTGTTGTCAAGAAAACATTCTGAAATTTGTCGGTTGGTCTAATGGTTTTAGTGTGTTACTCATTATTCGTTCAATTGGATTCCTCAAAGTTATCTGGGCTGGGCTGGGCTGGATTTAAGCCTTTAAGTGTATCTTTTTCTATCTTTAGCAATCGATCGATAACATCCCTAACAGTATTAGAGAAGAAACACTCTTGGCTATTGGGCTGTCAAAAAATTAAAAAGAGAGTCATGGTACTAGTATATGAATATTTTCGTCAAATGGAGAAGACTTCAACATAATATATCCCAAAATTCCAAATAGCTGGAAACTGAAATTCAATGTTTGACCAGACATTCATATATATATATATATATATATATATATATATATATATATTGAAATTATATCTAGTTCACGTGAACTATATATAATACCATTTGTATGTCTATTCATTCAAACAATAATTAACCAATGTACAGATTGAGGACCTGAATGACTAACCTTCTACATACAATCAGGTTTGAACTTCCCAATGTGGTTTCAGAAACCATTGGACTACTTGACCGCGAACTATGAGATAAGTGTCAAAATATGACCAAAACTGGAGGCCTAATCAAAAGAAAAGGTTTAAAGTTAATGTTCTTGTGGTCCACAAAAGATCGATGACTAAACCTTTAGTATATTGGAATCAACACTATCGGATAGTTGACCAGTTGCCATAGTTATCAGTACTCTGTTTGATTCGGGATGGAATAAAATTGAATGAAGTCCAAGAAAAAATCAAAAGACTGACACCAAAAATTCAAAGGTCAAAGAATGAGAAGCTTCCAAGAGATAGAGAGTGGACAAGTTTTGACCAGTTGTCCATTTAACACATGAGTACCCATCACTCCTTAAAAGTCTTTCTTCTCTCCCTCCACGACTTCTTTATCTCACAATTCCCCTATACATTTCCTTGTACTCTATTTACGTCACTAAAGTGTAGTTATGGATAATTTCATTTTCTATAAATTTTTATTTTAGGTTAAGTTTTATATTCAATAAAAAAAAAAAAAAAAAGAGTTGAAAATTACAAATTCTTTACAACTTTTTCATATTCCCTATAAAATTATGTGTATCCAGATTTTGAATATCTTAATGAATTATGTAAGAAAAAAGTTATCAAAAATATGTATAAGTTATATGTTCGTTAGTTCGATAGTTGTTTAACATTTAGATGACGTATGGAAAATGAACGTGGATCAATCATATTTCACCAAAACTTCTGTTACATTTTTTTTTTGTTTGTAGATATTTCGTTATGCGGCTTATGCCTGCAATTTTTTTTGCGAAAATATAACACTCATATAATTTGTGTCGATCTACGATAACTTATTTATAACAAATACCTATGTTTGTCAAACAATCAACAAATTTATTTTTATTTATTTCGTACATGTATGGGATATATAAGTCCACGTTATTCATAAATGTCACATGAGATTATATCAAAAATAAATGTCACATGAGATGAGATCATATCAGTCAGCATGTAGTTTATTTCAACAACAATACGCCCAACGAGAAATGTCAAAAGAATATTTTGTTATTACATCACCTAAATAATTTTATACCAGTTTCAGTTTGTAATCTGACAAATCCATTAACCATTTCAAAATATTATACTTCAATTCTCTTTAAAAAATTTGTGTTTAATTATAGATATTCTAAAGGAATATATGCGGAGGAATAGTGTGTGTCGATCACTTTTTTTTTTTTTTTTTTTTTTTTTTTTTTTTTTTTTTTTGACATCCATCACTTTCTCCTCTTCGATAAACGAATATAACTAGTTACATAACCATTATTAATCATGTATAAAACAATGTACATCTCAGCCGAGTTGGACCCCCAAACAAAAAAAAAACAAAAAATCCTCAGCCTTACAAGTTAAACTTTCTGTGTAAATAGTTTTGTTTTTTTGTACGTAATTCCTCAGAAACATTTGATTGGTACAATCTATTCTGACATCTTTTTAGTGTTCACACAAAATTATTTTTGTTTGGAAATGTCGATAAAATAATACTTCTGCCGACGTCCAGAAAGTATTAGTCACGAGAGTAATGATAGTTTTCTTAAAAGTGTGTATTTAATTTACATTATCTCGGAGAAGTATATTTACATCCACTTTTTGAAAGATGGTTTCAAAATTCTGGAAACCAAAACCAAATAAAACTGAAATAACCCTATTTCACACGTTTCTAGGTAAATTTCAGTTTAATAATACTCCTACGATTGTAGAATTTCATTCTCTTATTTATTTATCATTTACAGAACTCAATTGTTGTTATTTTCCAACAAAACTAATACTATCATGTATCAGTTAACTATTTCAGCAGCTAAACAAAAAAAATCCTGAAAAAGTATCATAATCACAAAATCGAATTGTGGTCTTATATCAACATCTCAATTATTGACCATCTGACCAAATCGAAGAAACCTAAAAATAATTGCAACTACACATGCAGACAAACTGGATTTATGCAATAGTCAAAAATCAAGTGTAGGGTTTAAGACTCCTCACGAATACGAATATAATAATTAATCATAGAATGAACTACATTAATCTTCTATTAAATTGAAGATTATAATTTAAATCAAATACTTCACCACCTACCTCTGACATATTATTCAATCACAAGCGTGGCCTCAAAGAAATATCACCACGACTTTTCTTTCTTCTTCACATCATAAATACATAACTTCAATCATTTCTCTTTTGTTTGACACATCGTCTTCAAAACTGAGCATAACTAAACCGGACAAAACCGGAAACCATGTTCATCAAACTCATCTTCGTCTTCCTTCTCTGTCAAATTCTGAGATCTTCCTCTCAAACTCTCAACTTCACCTACAATGGCTTCCATCCTCCATTAACAGATATCTCACTCCAAGGCCTCGCCACAGTCACTCCCAACGGTCTCTTGAAGCTAACCAACACAACGGTACAAAAAACCGGTCACGCCTTCTATACCGAACGGATCCGGTTCAAAGATTCACCAAACGGCACCGTTTCTTCTTTCTCCACATCCTTCGTCTTCGCGATACATTCTCAGATCCCAACACTAAGCGGCCATGGAATCGCCTTCGTCGTAGCTCCAACTCTTGGCCTTCCCTTTTCACTTCCCAGTCAATACATCGGTCTCTTCAACATCTCCAACAATGGCAACGACACGAATCACGTATTCGCCGTCGAGTTCGATACAATTCAGAGCAGTGAGTTCGGAGATCCCAACGATAATCACGTCGGAATCGACATCAACGGATTGAGATCGGCGAAGTACTCGACGGCTGGGTATTGGGATGAGAAAGATGAGTTTCGGAATCTGAGCTTGATTAGTCGCAAACGGATGCAAGTTTGGATCGATTACGATAGTCGTAGCCATCAAATCGATGTTACGATGGCTCCGTTCGATTCCGATAAACCTAGAAAACCTCTGGTTTCGTATGTTAGAGATCTCTCTTCGGTTCTTCTGCAAGATATGTATGTAGGTTTCTCATCTGCAACTGGTTCAGTTGTCTCGGAGCATTTCGTAGTCGGATGGAGTTTCCGGTTAAATGGAGAAGCTCCGATGCTTTCGTTATCGAAGCTACCAAAGCTTCCTCGATTCGAGCCTAAACGAATCTCCGATTTCTACAAAATCGGTATGCCTTTGATTTCCCTCTCTCTGATCTTCTCTTCAATCTTCCTCGCTTTCTACATGGTGAGGAGGAAGAAGAAGTACGAGGAAGAGCACGAAGATTGGGAAACAGAGTTTGGGAATAATCGATTCAGATTCAAAGAGCTTTATCATGCGACCAAAGGATTTAAGGAGAAAGATCTTCTCGGCTCCGGCGGATTCGGGAGAGTTTACAGAGGGATTCTCCCAACGACGAAGATTGAAGTCGCTGTGAAGAGAGTCTCACACGATTCAAAACAAGGTATGAAAGAGTTTGTGGCGGAGATTGTGAGTATTGGTCGGATGAGTCACCGGAATTTAGTTCCTCTCTTGGGTTATTGTCGCCGGAGAGGAGAGCTTCTTCTGGTTTACGATTACATGCCTAATGGGAGCTTAGATAAATATCTATACAACAATCCAGAGATAACCTTAGATTGGAAACAGAGATGTAACATCATCAAAGGAGTTGCTTCTGGATTGTTCTATCTCCATGAGGAATGGGAACAAGTTGTGATTCACCGTGACGTGAAAGCTAGCAATGTTTTGTTAGATGCTGATTTCAATGGTAGACTTGGCGATTTCGGTTTGGCTCGGTTGTATGATCACGGCTCGGATCCTCAGACTACTCACGTTGTTGGAACATTGGGTTACTTAGCACCTGAACATTCACGGACTGGACGGGCTACGACTGCGACTGATGTCTATGCGTTTGGTGCGTTTCTTCTAGAAGTCGTTTCCGGTAGACGACCCATTGAGCTCCATAGCGAAAGCGACGATACGTTCTTGCTTGTGGAATGGGTTTTTGGTTTGTGGCTTAGAGGAAACATAATGGAAGCGAAAGATCCGAATCTTGGGTCCTCTGGTTATGATCTTGAAGAAATTAAAATGGTTTTGAAACTTGGTCTGTTGTGTTCGCATTCAGACCCTCGGGCTAGACCGAGTATGAGGCAGGTGTTACAATATCTAAGAGGAGACATGGCATTGCCGGAGTTAACGCCGTTGGATATATCAGCCGGGAGCGGGATGAATTTGGGAGGCGGAGATGGTTTTAGCGGTATTGCAATGTCGTATAATTCCTCCGTCTTTAAAGGTTTTACCGGAGGATCTTCCATCGCTGATTCTCTACTCTCTGGTGGGAGGTGATTGAGGTTCAACTTTAGCAACGTTTTATACTAAAGCTTTATAGAAAAATAAAAGGTTTGTTACTGCGGAATCATGTACATACTTTTTTTGCCTTTGTATGAAATGAGTTTTTTTTGTTATTAGAAATGATAAAAATATATGATTATGATTGTGATAGTTGTTTCAGTATGAAGAGTACAGTCCCACAAGTCTGATACATGAGCAATACTAACCCGATTTTTGTGTTATGTGTGTAATTTGTTTTTGCATTGAAAACATAACTTGTTTTTAACTAAACACATAAATTTTAGTAATTTATTGATATGTTGGAGGAAATTAATTATTACAAGGAACAAATACGGTCCAAAGTTCCAGCCGTGTCTTATGCCACAAAGCTCGAGCTTACAGAAATGTATCCCAAAACAGAAACATAGATCATTTCTTTGACGTTGTTTATGAGATACACAGAGACGAGAGCTGCTTTGTTGCTATCTGCAAACTCCAATAGATTGGTTCTTCCTAAACGCCATAACAACGATTTCACGGTGCAGGACCAAGAAGAAGTGGAACAGGCGAATCACTCGTTTCAATTTCATCATATCGTCTTGCAGCCCAAGCCCTTAGAGGAGGTTCAAAGCGGTCCCTGACCACATCAGGAGCCAACTCATCATCAGACGGGATGTAAACCAGACCTCTCTCTCTTAGATGGGACGGTTCATCATAACAAACTGTCCAAAGGCTATCCACTAGCTCTCTTTCTTCTCTAGCTGCACAAAGATCTTCGTCCGACATCACAATGATTCTTCTTGTTCTCTCCTCAAGAAGCTGTCTTAGATTCACATCCGCTCTGTCAAGATTTCTCTCAGATTCTTCACGGGCGAGCTCTAGGAGACCACGAAGGGCGAATTCACGGACTTCAAAGTCTTGGTTGGATGCTAAGTGGATCATTATTCGAGGGAATCCAAGATCTCTAACGATTTTACAGTCTGAGTTGCTTTCTTTGAGAAGATAGTGAATCAAGTTCAATGCTTTTCTGTAACAGAAACATTATATATCATGGACCGAAGAAAATACATATACTCAAAACAGTATTCAATCCACACTCATCCTATCTTATGCATATGCTTGAGACGTTTTTTACCTTTGGAATCTAATGGTTCCAGAGACCAAAGCGTCTCGCAAGCCAGCGTAACCATTTGCAAGACGAAAAGCTGTAATCCCAGGTTGGTTGTGACGGATAAGAGCTGCAATGCCGTTAAGCAACAAAACACTGTCAAACTTTGGGGTCCTCAAACAAATTATTTTGCTAGCAATAGTAACTCTTACAAGATATAGCACCGAGTGCCTTGGTCCGGACTCTAATGTCAGGATCAGAAATAAAGTTGGTTAATAATGGCTCGAACCCGTTTGCTTCCATAACAAGTTGCTGGCTTCTTGGATTGTTTTGGACAACAGTGGTCAAAACATCTGCCGATTTTGCTCGAATCTTCGCATTAGAGTTCTTGAGATAGCTAAGGAGAGGGACCAAACCTCCAATGGAGTTAAGATCTGAAACATTAACGATTCAAATATATGTACCAAAAAAAAAAAAAATAACAAAAAAGCAAAATACTAGTAATGTGAGATCATCAAACCATTGGCTAAATCGATAGATTCGACGTGTTCCTGCAGCTCATCCAACATTCCTGTCAAAATACAGAAATAACAGATTTTGAAATCCATCATTTGTATAAAACCGAATAATCGCCATTGGAACGAAGTAAAGAACCTTCAAGATCGTCAGGTGTAACTCCTTGAGACTCTAAGACTTGTTCAGGCGTTTTCATGATTTGAGATATCACTTTCATACGTGAAATAGAATCTATAGTATGTTCTTGCATAGCTTCCATAAACCATTGTCGATCTTCCTCACTAATAAGCAGAACACAAATAAAAAAATCACTTCAAGATTAATCATCCAGATGCTTTTTTTTTTTTTAGAACAAAAAGCTTTTTAATAATTATAAGCCATAATTAGCAAGAAACGAAAGATTGATCAAAAGAGGAAAAAAATAAACAAATAAAAAGAAAAGAAAAAGATTGATCAAAGATAACAAGTAGGGTATATACTGTAAGAGTAAGATCCGATCAAGGAACAAAGAAAAGAGACTTCCAAAGGATTCAGGAGAAAAAGATGTTGAGAAAAGCTCAGCGACCTTAAACGGCGAGAAGAGGAAGCTCCATCGGAATGGGAGAGGCTCCATTTGAGCAATCCATCCCAGTTAGGTCCATTGTTCGCCATTTACGATTCTACAAAGAAAAAAAAGACTCAGAAACAGAGGAGATTGTTTAGTTTTATTACAGGAACAGAGGAGATATTTTGTGTGCCGTAAAGTATGGATAGACAAAACACGTGGCCAAGTTGCAGCAGCCACTTTATCGGTTAAGGAGAATGAGTGTAAGAGGGACCCATGTGGTGATTAAAACGACGACGTCTGCATATGTATCGGATCACGGGTCTAAACCCATCTAAGGGCCCAAATATGGAGATAGGGCGGGGAACGGAATTCTAAACGGTGGTATTGAATTCACCGATACCAAATTTGACTCTAGTGGCCTGCCTATTCTGAAAACTCTAATTAAAAAATAAAAAATGCTTTCAAATTTAAATGCAAAGTAAACATTACAAGAATATGATCCACACCATATAGTTTGTGCCTTTGTGGAGAGAAGTTGAAAGATAGGAGATTTAGTACAAATGTTTTTGGATCATCCATTTATATATTTTATTTTTGTTAAGTTAGATCTAAATTTTTTACATCACCAAAAAAAAGTTATAAATTTAAATAACTCTACATATAGACTATAAACATTCAATGTAATATATAATCTATATTACAGGTGTTGAATGAAAAGCTTATGCGTTTAATGGTCTACTTAACTGAGAACCTACCATTTTCCGGGTTAAAATATTCCCAAATCACTTTTTATATATATAGCCTAGATTATCTACCACTATAAATGTTAAACTACGGAAAACGGCAATTTTATGGGTTACAAACTTACAAATCAAAATCCTCTAAAAACCTTTTTTTATATATATATAAATCCTATAAACTTAAATTACTCTAAATCGAATCTATAACTCATCCGGTCCGGTCAGACCAGAAAGCATGAGCGGCTAAAACCCTATCAAGAAGCTCTTGAGGCACAGGTTCGCCTCTTCTTTGCCTTGCTGATATCTTTGCTGTGTGAACCAATGTTTTCCATTTATCCTGTTTTAGGTTACACATATATAATATTTAAGATATCTACAATCAAAATCTGACTTTGATATACATAATATATACAGCCATGTTATTTTTTAAAGGTACCTTGAGGTCAACGTAAGTTCGATGATTTGCATGGTCAAATGCATGAGACTTAACGTCGCGCCACCTGAAAAAATACTCATTACATATAGAAGACAATTCTGTAATTTAACAAACTAAATTATTAACAGTTTTTATTATAAACTTTTAAGGGTAATAAGGAAATTATAAACTTCAAGGCTGGAAATTTTAGAGCTTTAATTTAATAACCTTCCCGTGCCGAGCCTCTCTACGGCCTCAACCAATGCTTCTACTTCTGAGACGGTGAACGGCCGTCTGATTCTCCGTTGAACCATCTCTGGCTGCGAGGCCGGTTTCATGCTCACTGGAACCACGGATTTAACTGCCACCAACGCAGTGCTATCCACGGATCTCGGAAACCTATTTTGTCTGCAAATTAAGTTAACTATATATATCATGACCTTGATTTTAAAAAGAACAAGAAATTGCTAACAAACATAAGCTTTAGAAATTATTATTATACATTTAGTATACAATTTTAAAATTAGAATATTGGTTTATACAAAAAGATAAAAATGTATGGTTTTGATTGTGTACCTAAGTGGCGTTCTCGGGGAAGCAGTGATTAGCGTTGTTGTCATTGTTGTTTCTGATTGTCGTGGTTCTAGCATGAATCCCAAAGAGCTGAGCTTGTGGTCATCATCATCATCATCATCACGAGAGATCCCAATCTGAAGAAGCGTTTTGGAGTCATCAACGATGGTTTTACCTCGAAGAAGCACTCGAATGTTTAAGCCATCCTCAAGAATCCGCGTGACCGCCTCCATTACCGATACTTTGAGTGACCCCACCGTGGCTGATTCCGGAATGTCCACCAATAGCTCCGAGATTTTCAACGATTTAATACCGAATTTAACTGAAATCATGGCAAAATAATGCTATGTAAATTTTTATTATTTTTTAAATCATATATATAGACTTGATCTCAAATAGATTATATGAGATATCCATACCGGTACGCGTAGCATCACGTGATTCAGGTCGATGATTTTGGTAAAAAAACTTTCTTTTCTTCAAAGGATACATATTCTGCGATTCGCTGCTACTACATGAATCATGTTCTTTTGTGTAACACATCTTTCTTTTCCAGTCTATATAGATCCAAATAAACACTTAAACATTCTGTAAAAAAGCTTTCGGTACAAGTAAAGCTAGCCATCGAGTGAATTGATCTAACCATTCTTGGAATGTGAATCGAAGTTTTCTTCTTGTGTGATTGGAGAGCTAGACATGGAAGGACCAAGAGCTAACCAGTCCTTAGACAATAACACCTGAGAAGGTATTTCCTGACCAGGTTGAGGCTTAACCTCAACTTCCATTGTCTCCAAGAAGTTATTGACGACAAAACCGTCCTTTGTCTCCTTTGTTTCATGGGTGAACAAGCCGTTTCCAACTCGATTTTTGCGCTCGCCTGAGAAATTTCCGGCCACTTGGGCTAAAACCTCGAACTCGGATCTCTGTTTTTTCATCGGTTTTTGCCTGCGTCGTCCCTGCCAAAAAAAAAGACGCGTTCTAGTGAGCCAATTGTATGTAACTTGTGGAAGAAGTAATCTTGTTGGAATACATATACGCACTCTGTGGGATCTACATGCCCTTGGAACTACAGCAAGTTGGTAAGCATCGAAACCACAGTCCAACATGGTCCTTGCAACACACGCAACTGCAAATTGCTTACGTTAAGCCTGAACCCAAAAATCAGATCCTAGAACACTAATTACATTAATGAGGATTATTAAAACCTGCAGGAAAAACAAACAATGGTCTAAATTCACATTAAAATCCACAAACCTTTTGCTTGTTTCTGTCGTTTGATTTTGTGCGAGAAAGAAAAGTGAGATTTATGTTAGAATTCGTTTGTGGGAAGCGAAATATATAGAAAGATTAAGAGCCGTAAAACATCCGCCTTTAAAGTTGGATTTGTGTCTGAACAAAAACCCCCACGAAGCCACAAATATTCTTTACAAAAAAAAAAAACTCCAATGTTTCAGAAAAATATGAATTCAATTCTATCAACACTTGTCAACATCTAATTAGTCTGAAACTATCAGTAAATTAAAAACGTTTTCTGAGTTTTTTTCTTTTTCTTTAAAGACATGTTTCTTTTGTGGGGCTAAAACTAACCAACGGTTTTTTTTTAGCTTTAGCACTAAAACCCTCCTCCGAACACTTTGGACCAGTTCTTCTGTTCCGGATTAGGTGATCCATTACTTCTTAACATCAATCCTGGTTTGATACGTGGACGACTCTCCATTGTTCTTGGATAAATCTCTTCTCATTCACTAATATTTTCTTGCTGTGGAGGAAAACTCTGTGGTTTCTTTTCGAGTTTTGCATAAATTACGTGGCAAATGGAGTATTTCAATCGAAAATATCTTAGGAATAATGATTGCAGAATAATTAAATCAGTTTCGTTGTCAAAAAAATAATTTTCGTTAAGTTTTGGTTGTTGAATCGTCCCTTAAAAAATTTTCCTTTATTTTCACTTTTTTTTTTAATTGTTAATTATCTAAATTATTGTTATCAAATATCATCTTTACGTAATGCTCAGTAAAGAAATAGTCTTTAGGATCCTTATCCAATATTGTTAGATTCCAAATAGTCTCTTTAAGTCCGTAGATTCTAACAAGGTAACGATACCTTCTAAAGCCCTTTTCTGTTTATGATCCAATGATTGGAACTTTAGAATTTATGTTGTTTGCCTATGCTTTGTTTAGGTTGTGACCATTATAACTATTGTACTAATTGTGGCGGTAAACTTGGGACTTGATAACTTTGCTCACATTGGAGGGTTTGCTACTGGTTTTCATTTTGCCAAATCCCTCCAATTCACGGATTAACAGCTTATATATGTTCAGCTTTGCCGTTGATTTACTGGTTTAACAATACACACACACACTCATTGTATCTTCTACGTCTCAATTTATTTATTCTTATGTATGTGTATACTTATAGGAGCCCTTGTTGAATAAATAATACAATATTTTCAGTTTGAGATCTCTATTAAATTTTCATGTAACTTTGTTTCATATATGTAACCAACTTTTGAAGAGAAATCGTGATACACATTTGTTATTTTGGTTTCAAAATAAAAAGTCTCTTCGATGCAGTACAAACCAAAACATATACATACTGTATTTGCTTTTGAACAAAGTCGGAAAAAAAAAAATCGCCGTCTGTGGGGATCGAACCCACGACCACGTGGTTAAAAGCCACGCGCTCTACCACTGAGCTAAGAAGGCTTTGATGCTCATAACGTAAATAAATACAATGTAAGTGAATTCCCGATTCTGACCCCTGCATGTGCACAGTTTTATGACCCTTCCACATCTCTCGCGTTTTAATTGTTACATATTCTATTTTGTCACATTACTCGTAAAATGAAAAAAAAAGAAAAAAAATAACCTCTCAACCAAATTTTCCAAATTAAATTCAGCAAGAAAGCCTTTCTTTGGGTACAGAGACTTGTCACCTAGGTGTATATATAAATTAAACATGGAATCAAAAATTGTAATTCACATATCTGGAGTTAACCATATAATCAACCAATCATTATCAAGAAAGCTTCTACTTGGTCACTATTTAATAAAATATCTACACCAACTTGATCTACAACGAATATCTAACTTTATAAACTTTGACGCCAACTACGAATGATCAAATCAAACGATTTGATAAATGGTAATGGGTTAATGGATAACCAAGCCGGATTCCAAATGGGGTATTTATATATAGGTACACAAACAGTAGAGGTCCAAGAATTTCAAAATCAAATAAACCTTCCCGTTGGCTAAATGGAAGTCAATACTCGATGATTACGTACCAAAGACTAGACATGTCAATTACAAAGAAAAAAAAGAAAAGCAGGCTGGGGGCAGTTGAACCACTTGTTCTACCATAAGTATATACAAAAAAATTCATGTGTCGGACTAGGTCTGGGCATATGGGTAACGGATCCGGGTTCAGGTCTATCGGGTTTCTGTATTTACTATCCAATAGGATATTTACAAAAAATCGGTTCAGTTTTGGTTCGGGTCTTGTCGGGTTCGGGTCGGTTCGGATTTCAGATTAAAGAACCTATAAATACTCGAAAAAATGGGTATACCATCGGTTCGGGTATTTTATACCCGAATATACCCGAAAACTTGAAATATAACCGATAATATACCCATTTATCCGAAAACACTTGCAATATAACATACACAAATGATAACACTCACAAAAATAGAAAATATCCAAAACCAAATTTAAATAGAAGTCGATGTGAAACTAAAACATAGAGGTAGAAGTTAAAACTGGAAATACACATATGAATAGTGAATTTGTTTTGACTATTGATCACTCCCGAAATACAATTAAAAAAGATAAAACAAATATCAACTTCATGGGTTAAACTTTAAATTTGGAAGCCCTAGTAAAAATCTTAAAAAATTATAGACATTAGTGTTAGTTTCGGGTTGAACGGATACCCGTATGGGTATCGGGTCGGATCGGGTATTACCCGATACCCACGGATAACACAATTTAATATCCAATAGAGTAATTTGATAATACCTATACCCTACCCGAACCGATTTTTTCGGATCGGTTCCGATTCGGATTTTCAAGTTCGGTTTTTTTGCCTAGGGCTATATCGGACAAAGATAGAAGTTTAAGTGCGGTGGTGCGGTACCTCTTTTATCATACTACTTTTTTGGTGTAAAAATTAAGACAGCTCCAATGCGATTTCTAATACGGTTCACATTGATATCTCCTAGGAACCAATATTCGTTTCAATATATATATATATATTTTTGACTTAAATTTTTAGTTTGTCTATATATATTTTCTTATTATGGAAACTTGATTTACTGGTAGGATTAGGAACCGTGTGTGATGTATATTTGGTGAGAAGACCGTTGACTAACTCTTTCTTTTATTTGTTGTTTTCAGACTTAACTCCAAAGACAATTTCCCTTTTCTGTATAGAAGAACTTTGCTTTAACTCCAAAATCCAAAAAACCCCATTAACAGAACTATAACGAAACCTATTTCCTCTCTACACACATCTCAAATCTCGAATTTTTCCTCAAAGCTTGAATTTTTTGCTCAAAGCTTGAATTTTTAATTGCTTCAATGGGTGAGAAGGATTCAGAAACAGCTCCGATTTGGGGAAAAACTCGACAGAGAGAGAGCAGCAACAACAACAACAACAACAACAACGTACACCCAATGGATTTAGAGTCAGCTTCTTTATCTGAGCAGCATCGATCTCAGAATCAGCAGAGTCGAGGAAGTTTTTATGAAGAACGAGGAGGTGGAGTTAAAGAGTTTCGGAGTTGGTTCGCTTGGCTCATACCATGTTTCGTGATCGCTAACGTTATCGTGTTCGTGATCACCATGTATGTCAACAATTGTCCGAAGAAATCTGGAGAGTGTTTCGCCGATTTCTTGGGTCGGTTCTCGTTTCAGAGCACAAGAGAGAATCCTCTTTTGGGTCCTTCCTCTCTAACGTAAGTAAGCTTCTGATTCTTTGGTTCAATTAACTTTGTTCCAACCAAAGATTTGACTTTTACTCAGTCCAAGTGACATCAGAAAACTCAGAAGTAGCTTATTGGTTTTAGTATGGGTCAACGGTGTTGAAGATTTTCATATGTTTATGTTGAATAGTAGATAATGCTTTGATGTATAGTATAAGTAAGAGTAAAGAGACAACAAGTAAGTGTGTTTCTCCTCTTCTTTGAATTGTTCTCATGGCTACTTTGAATTGCAACAGGTTACAAACAATGGGAGGATTGGATGTGAAAAAAGTGGTTAAAGGAGATGAAGGATGGCGTCTACTTTCTTGCAACTGGTTACATGGAGGAGTTGTTCATTTACTAGTCAACATGTTGACTCTTTTATTCATTGGTATTCGTATGGAACGTGAATTTGGTTTTAGTAAGTACTCTCTATCTCTGCCTCTCTTGTTCCTCTTTAATGAAAATTTCTGTAACCGTTGTTTTGGTTCTTTTGTTGTTAGTACGGATTGGATTGCTTTATTTGATATCTGGCTTTGGAGGAAGCATATTGTCAGCTCTTTTCCTCCGCTCAAACATCTCTGTTGGAGCATCTGGTGCGGTGTTTGGTTTACTTGGTGGAATGCTTTCTGAAATCTTTATCAACTGGACAATCTATTCTAACAAGGTAATGACTAATGAGACCACCTTTCAAAACCCCTTTTTGGTTTTTGATCTAAAGATTGGAACTTTAGAACTTATGTTGTTTGCCTATGCTTTTGTTTAGGTTGTGACTATTATAACTCTTGTGTTAATTGTGGCGGTAAACTTGGGACTTGGTGTGCTCCCTGGAGTTGATAACTTTGCTCATATTGGAGGGTTTGCCACTGGTTTTCTACTTGGATTTGTGCTCTTAATCCGTCCACATTTCGATTGGATCAACCAAAGAAACGCTCCTGGAGTTAAACCACATAGGTACAAGATGTATCAGTGCATATTATGGATCATTTCTCTTCTCATCTTGGTTGCTGGGTAAGTATTACATTCTCTATACCACAACCCTCCACGTACATTGTTGTGAACAAAAATTCATTGAAACCGAGTTTCTTCTTTCCTTGTCAGGTTCATTGCGGGTTTGATCTCTCTCTTCAACAATGTGGATGGAAACGAACATTGCTCGTGGTGTCATTATCTTTCATGTGTTCCAACTTCTAAATGGAGTTGTAATCGAGAACCAGCCTCTTGCACTGTAAAATCCTTAGGCTCCTTTTTCTATTCCTCGGATCAAATCTCCTCCTTTCGATGTCTCTAACTCTAATCAACATCTTTCTTTTAACTGCAGACGACTCAATTAGGTAACCAGTTGAGCATGACTT
The DNA here is from genome assembly GCA_963667165.1 of Barbarea vulgaris. Lineage (NCBI taxonomy): Eukaryota > Viridiplantae > Streptophyta > Magnoliopsida > Brassicales > Brassicaceae > Barbarea > Barbarea vulgaris. The sequence continues at coordinate 29,396,400 of OY763888.1, read as the reverse complement.
GTTTGAGGAATGGGAAATCAGCATCTTACATATTGGCAAATCCCTCCAATACACGGATTAATAGCTTATGTGTTCAGCTTTGCCGCTGATTTACTGTGTTTTAGAATACTCTCACCACTCATTGTATCCATCTTCTCCGTCTTTATTTCTTTCTTCCTTGTTATGTGTATATTGTTATAGAGCCCTTGTTGAATCAATAATTCCTAAATTTTTATATTTGAGTTTGAGGTCTCTGTTAAAATTTCACATTAGAAGAGAAATCGTGATACAAATTTTTTATTTTTCTTGTGAAATTTTAAAAAGACTCGGTTAATTGTTCATCATTTAATTTAAGATCGTTGATGCATTTACAAATCAAAACATATGTTCCTATGAATAAAATGTAGAAATTATAAAATCGCCGTCTGTGGGGATCGAACCCACGGCCACGTGGTTAAAAGCCACGCGCTCTACCACTGAGCTAAGACGGCATTGTTGCTCATACAGTATCAAAGTATTTAATTATACGTATGTTTACATATTATGGATTTCAACATACAGTGATCTTTCGGTATCACTTCCATATCTCTCACAAGTCACAATAAATAGTGTTTTTTTTTTTTTTTTTTTTTTTTTTTTTTTTTTTTACGTTCCTGCAAAACAAAAAAAACTATAGATATTTGTTGTAATACTATCTCTCAATCAATTTTCCAAATTAAATTCTGAAAATGGAAATTTGTCATGGAGATCTTCCATTTGTTATATAACAGAAATTTGGTATGGATATAATACTTAACTAAAGGTAATACGTCACAACTTGTTTTACAAAAAATTTCAGCAGATAAAATCCCAACATTTAGAAGCAATCAAGCAACTTTTTTTTTTTGTTTTTTTAATATATATGAGATGAGATATCACACTATTTATGCAATCAAACGATCTTGAACATATCATGTTACTAGATAAAGTCAACACGACTAAACAATGATGCGTCTCACGTCGGAAAAAAGAAAAAGCACCGAGGCAAACAGTAATTTGCAAAAACTTCTTATTAGCTCACACTTCAAATCGATGCACCAGAACAGAACAAAAACACACACATGCATGCATGTAGAGATCATTTGGCTCACTACGTATTGTGATTCTCTTTGAAGTGCAAAGACCGTAGCTCAACCGCGTCAAGCTCTCTGGCAAAATTGTCGGGTCTATAGTATCCGGTGTGAGGATCAGGCATCCACCATAACTCTTCTCCTCTCATCATTTTAAGTTGAATTTGAGAGGTTTTCGCAATGTATGGATCTAACTCTTTCGTAGCGGTCTCAGGTCTAAAGTATCCGGTATCAGGGTCTGATGCCCACGATGGCTTCTCTCGGCTACCTCCAATTGTATATCCCCTTTGAGAGGCTTTTGTGATCACAATGTATCTTCTCCTAGTATAATTAATCGAAAGAAAATAATTGTCATTTAGTTTAAGACGCAGTTTATTTTATAAGAATTAACCAACATCTTTTATAAACCGTAGGGTTTAATTCTGCAAATGGATATGGACTTACGTTATGATTTTTGGTTTTATCTTTGGTCAAAAGACTTACATTATGATTATGTTGTTGATAGAACGAGACAAACTCTTGAGATTAAAAAGCGATTGAGACATTGATCCTCTCAAATTTTCTATTGAGAGGATTAAAGTGTAAGAGGATTTTTGAATAGACTAATTTAACGGAAGATCGAATTGAACTGTATATATAGAAGATACATGTAGGAAGATATGGCTTTATATAGGTTATATATAAAATTTGTTACTAATGGTCTTAGAATAGTTTTTTTTTTATTGTTGTTATAAACTATATATTACTTTGACTTTGTAATGTTGATTATTAGACGTTGGGGAAAAAAGAAAATTATGTATTGACAGGTTCTGTTCGAAAGAACAAATATATATTTAAGCGTGAGAGAAGTAGTAGTCCCTTGCTCGATCAGACATCAGATTTAAAACATCGAAAAATTACAACCATAACAATGACCTAATCATGCTTCAATTTGTAAGAGTATAAGCGTACGTTCTATTTAATTAAAATTAAGTTGATATATTTAATTATGGTGACGAAATCAAACTTAAACAATACTTGTTGCGAGTGACTTGGTCTATAAACTCTATATATATTATGTGAAAGATCCGATAGGATCAAGGTTTTCTCCGAACGCTCAAATTGCTAGTAGCCCTAGGCGGGTCAATTAAGGAAATGATGTTCTTCGAATATTTTAATATTTATATTTATATTTGGCTCAACTAGATACTGGATCAAGTGGAGCAAGGAAAAAAAAAAACACTTAAGAAGTGAAGGGAGCAAGGGTAGTTACAAAATTATATATTTTTCATTTTAGTTTTATGGTAGTTTCTCACACTTTGTTTTTATTTACTTTTTGATTTGTTCTATTTTTTATTTATTTATTCTTTTACAACATCATAGTAATCACTAGCGGCGATGATTTTGTGAGAAAGTTGCAGGGTTGAATTTTACTTGGGAAACCCCAAAATTTCAATTTTATATAGTATAACATTTTAGAAGTTCATTTATGAAATAATCAAATTTGATCATCTATTTATAAAAATCGTCATCCAATTTGTCACTTTTTATAATGAATTTTAAAATTGAATATGAGATATTAAGTTTCACAATAAATTAACACTTACTTAAACTTTTATAAGGTCATAAATGAAATCACTTAATTACCATCAATGTCATATTGTCATCTAACAACTACTTAAGAAATAATTAAAATTAACTCAAAAATAGCACAAAATATACTTTTGTGACATATTTAGCACATATTTCCATTTATGACACAAATAGCATTTTTATTAAAAGATAATCTTAACCTCACAATTTTAGCATTTATGATTTAGGGTTTAGAAAACCCTAAATCTTAAACCATAAATCTTACCTCCTACCCCTTAAAACTAAACCCTAAATACTAATATAGTTAAGCCAAACAAAACAAATTAAATTATAAATTTTATAAAATGTTATTTTTGTCCTAAATAAAAATATGTGCTTATTGTGGAACAAAAACATCATTTTGTGCTATTTGAGGGAATTTCTCTAAAATTAATTGTAAACACAATAATAATTAAATAATTAAATTTGTTTTTATTTACTAACTGGGATTATTAAATTATTTTAAAATTAAATAATTTTAAAGAAATGAAATTTGAGATTTGAATACTTTAAAAGAAAATCGTTTAAATATATTTAAATGAAATGAAAGTAACATATTATATAAGAGATTAATTTGCATTTAAATATTATATTATATATATATATATATATGAAAAGCAATTTAAATATAATATATATAGAAAAAGCAGAAGAAATCAAAATAAGAGATTTTCAATCCAATTTTTTAGTTTATGAGATAGAAAAACTGAGTATTTAGAAATATATGTATAATTTTAATCAATTTTTTTTCCATTCGGTTTGGTTTTTACCAGATATGCTTATCATTTCTCCCATCGGTTATAGATCAGATTTTCGGTAGAGTTTTGGTTCGGTTAAACCATATTGAATTGGTGTTGATGGAAAGACTATTGAGTGGGGCCCAGAGACTTACTAAAACACTGTCGTGAAATTTACATCATTTCCACTGAACCACACCGGTAAACCAAACAAGTCCGGCGACTGTGACTAGCATTTTGATTTTCAATTTACCTCCAAAGAAATTAGGCAGTTTCGTGAATATACCAAAACGCAATGTTGCACGAGCTCCTTCTAGCTCTCTTAGGCTTCACCGGCGATCTCATCGTCGACGAGCGGGAGCAACGGAAAACCCTAGGCCTCGCTTTCCACTCCGATTCCCCTCTCTCTGATGAATGTACCTTCAAACTCGCTCCTGACATCTCCTTTATCGAACCCAGCGAAAGGTACTCTCTGCTCACGCTGATCTCTGGTGATTGAGCTGATTTTAATTTCTGTTGATTATGTTGCGCTTCCTTGCAGGGACCTGATCGAGAGATTGATCAAGCTAGGGTTCTACTATAGAGAGCTCGACCGGTTTGCTAAGAAGTCTCGCAATTTGAGCTGGATTAGGTCAGTAAACAGTGTGCATCCGTTGGAACGCGCAGATGAATTGTCAAAGCAGAGTATAGAGAAGAAGCCTAGCGTGTACCGTAGAGCCATTGCTAATGGGATTGGGGAGATTCTTTCAGTGTATAGATCTGCGGTTCTTCACATTGAGCAGAAGCTTTTGGCGGAGACTACACCTATTTTGGCTACGGTTACACAAGGGCTCAATAAGGTACTTTCCCAAACACTTTGATCACTTGATGATTGATGATTGATGATTGATGATTGAGTGAGCTCATGAATACCATATGAGTATGTGCTTACTGAAATCCAATTCCGTTTTATCTGTCTTTGTTTTTGTTTCTAGTTTTTCGTTCTTTTCCCGCCTTTGTACGAGGTTGTTCTCGAGATTGAGCGTGATGATATCCGTGGAGGGCAGCTTTTGAATGTATTGAATAAAAGATGTCATTGTGGTGTGCCTGAACTGAGGACTTGTCTCCAAAGGTATTTACTTTCCTTTGTGTTCCTCTATGGCTTTATTTATAGTAAACTGTAATCATCTTTAGTTCAGAGTCACCACTTGTCAAAGTTTTTGTATCATGCTTATTCCCATATCCTTTTGTAGGCTTCTTTGGCATGGACATCAGGTCATGTATAATCAACTTGCGGCTTGGATGGTCTATGGGATTCTTCAGGATCCTCATGGAGAGTTTTTCATTAAGAGGTAACTGTAAATCTATGTTGTTGTATCATTTTTATCCTGAGATTTGTTGGGTGCGGTCTTGTTTTGCTTAGTATTTTCATTAGTGGTCCTCACGAAGCTGTTAGGTAGCTGCTGTATATTTGCGCTGATGTATTATGGCTTGCCATTGTCTGCAGCTGCACACTTTAATTTCTGTTTGTTCTTATCGAAAAAATGTACAACTCATTTCTGATTTGCTTGCAGGCAGGAAGATGGTGATTTAGATCATCGCTCATCTCAGGAAGAAATATCTGAAAAGTTGGCTCGTACCTCAGTTCATGAGACATCTTTAACTGATTGGCACTCTGGATTTCACATTTCTTTGGTACTCTCCATGCCACTTTCAAATTTTATTTAGGTACATTGTTACTATATTTTTTGATGTTTCTGTGCTACATTGCAGGATATGTTACCTGATTATATTCCAATGCGTCTTGGTGAATCAATTCTTTTTGCGGGAAAAGCCATCAGGGTTTTGCGAAATCCCAGTCCTGCTTTCCAGTTCCAGAAGGACAAGAGTTTTCAGCAAACAATGTGTGGCTCCCAGAGAATTCGAGGATTTATGCGTAATGATTTCCCTGAGAGGGAAACAGAGTTAGATACACATCTTACAGGGGAAGAATTGCTTCCACCATCTGAGGCAGACAAGATTGAAGCTATGCTCAAAGATTTAAAGGTATTAGTTGGGTGACTGTCTCATGGCACATAAGCTTTTTGTAGAAAGGCGATTGTTAACAGGGTTGATTTCTGTGTTAGTCGTGGAACACATGATCTTCTGTTCATCCATGGAAATAGTATTTACCTTTCATGGAACACATGATCTTCTGTTCATCCATGGCAGTAGTATTTGCCTTTCTCCTAAATTACGTTAGAGCTCAGATTTTTTGCTAAATTTTGTACCTCTACATGCAGGAATCATCTGAGTTTCACAAGAGATCATTTGAGTGCACTGTCGATTCTGTTCGAGCAATAGCAGCCAGTCATCTTTGGCAGGTTCTCACTTGAAAACTTTTGGTTCTTTAATCTTTGGATTTTTATTTTTGGGGTGACATTACCTTCCTTTCTACAGCTTGTCGTTGTGCGTGCTGATCTCAATGGTCATCTTAAAGCTCTAAAAGATTATTTTCTCTTAGAAAAAGGAGATTTCTTTCAGGTAAACCACATAGAATATCTGTTGACTGTTGGTGCTCTTACATGAAAAATAAGGGTGATTTATGTTGCTCTCACTTGTTCATGTCCTCGTTTTCTTGCATTTGCCTCAGTAAAAGACCTGTGTACATGTAATTTCACATCTGATTTCAGTGCTTTCTGGAGGAGAGTCGTCAGTTGATGCGTTTGCCGCCTCGCCAGTCAACTGGGGAGTCTGATCTTATGGTACCATTTCAATTGGTATGTGGTTACAACTTACAACTTAAAAGATTTCATGATAAGAGTTCTGCTCAGGTAAAATTACGTTTGTAACGCTCTCTCTTTTGGGATCACACAGGCTGCAACAAAAACCATCGCGGAGGAAGATAAGTATTTCTCTAGGGTATCCCTACGGTCAGTAACATATCAAATTCTTTTTTACCGAATTTATATTAGATGGATTTAATTTCCAGCCTTTGAGCTAAGTGGGAAGCACACATTAATAATTACTCCTCCCAACTGTTCCTTACTTTGGCTGTTATTATTGCTACTCATCAGGATGCCTTCATTTGGAGTCACAGTCAGATCTTCTCAAGCTGACTTGGCGAGATCTAAAGTATCTCTTACCGGGAAGGCAAATCTTACATCAGACACCTCTGTAGATGGCTGGGACGCTATTGCTCTGGAGTATTCTGTTGATTGGCCAATGCAACTGTTTTTCACTCAAGAAGTGCTTTCTAAGTAATAATCCTTGGGCATTTCTTATATACTGTTTTTCTTCTGACTTTCAAAGTTCTAGCATTGATTTTATTATGAACTATTTAGTCGGCTGTTTGCTGGAACTTGAAATGCTTGATGCTTTGTCTGAGAACTATAGACTTGTGTTTAGGTATCTCAAGGTGTTCCAATATTTGATACGGCTGAAGAGAACTCAGATGGAGTTGGAGAAGTCATGGGCGTCTGTAATGCATCAAGATCATATAGAATCTGCTCAACATCGAAAAGATGGTACAAATGGATCAACATCTCAACAAAGACGACAAGGAATACGACCCATGTGGCGTGTTAGAGAACACATGGCATTTCTGATAAGAAATCTTCAGTTTTACATTCAGGTGAAAAAACCTACGACTTCTCATAAGGATTTAAAAGTTGGTGACAAGCCAGTTTGAAAAACAAAAACGTCTGAGGTTTGATTCTCTGTTTGTCTTAAGGTTGACGTGATAGAATCTCAATGGAAGGTGTTGCAAACTCACATCCACGATTCTCAAGACTTCACGGAGCTCGTTGGCTTCCATCAAGAGTAAGTATATACAATACTTGTTGTTTGCTTTTAAGTGTCTTTATGCTACTTACTTGGCCTGGGCAAAAGTGAACTGAAATCTTTTTCAGTAATTTTCTTATTTTTTGTGTCTGCGCCTACTACTTTACCTACTGTACTACACACAAATGCAGGTATCTCTCCGCTCTTATATCTCAATCTTTCCTCGACATTGGTTCCGTGTCAAGAATACTCGACAGCATCATGAAACTCTGTCTCCAGTTCTGCTGGAACATTGAGAATCAAGAAAGCAATCCAAACACTTCCGAACTTGAAAACATAGCCGAGGTGCAGTATCTATTTCACTGTTACACTCATACAGAGGCGAAATGGTCTCTCATGATTTGTTTCTTCTTTTGTTTTTTCTTGCGGTTTTAAGGAATTCAACAAGAAGTCGAACTCCTTGTACACCATACTGAGAAGCAGCAAGCTCGCCGGGAGCCAGCGAGCCCCGTTCTTGAGACGTTTTCTTTTACGTCTCAATTTCAATTTCTTCTACGAGGTATTGATTTTTAATCAGAAGTTCTCTCCGGTTCGAAAAACTGGAGCTGCTCACTGACTCTCACTCTTTCTCTTCTCTTTTTCCCGGTAACAGGCGACTGCAAGGGGTGTGTTGAACGTTGTCCGACAACGCCCAGCGCTTCCATTGTAAGTGTCCAACTGTTCTTGTCAGAAGATGTAACTTTTACAGAGATGGGCTTTTGAGGTTTTGCAACAACTATGACACGTGGAGATAGATTGGTCTGATCCTCAAATCAGGTTCACTTGACGCCATCAAAGGGAATATATACATAGGTGAACAAAAACTGTGAGCTGTGTTTCATTCGAGTTTTAGAGATGTAATACTACTATGTAAATTATGTAGGGGTATAGTCGCAACTAGCATTGTCAGTTGTCAGAGTCGGCCCTTGGGCCAAATCCGGAATTTTATAAATGATTTTTGTCTCTTTTGTGTGGTGGTGGTGGTAACAACACAAAGGCCAATTTGGGAAGAATTGACAAATTTTTGTCTGTGTGTAGAATATGAAAACATCAAGGCGTGTGACTATTTTTTGTGGATGAGAAGTTTTTTCTAACCGTTTTGAAGAATGACAAGAATTATACTATTCCCCCTGTTAACTAAAAAAAAAAAATACGCGCTTCATTTATGGGTTTAGACTTAAGCGCGTTGTGTCTGTGCAGGTATTAAATTTCTAACATTGCAACTTTGGAAGTCAACGATGTGTTAATAATGTATTACTATCATCTATATTATGTTTCTTGACTGAGACAAGAAAATTGAAGTTATACCAAACATGATGTGTTTTGGCGATGGATCTCTTGTGACGGATTCACACCTGATCGTGATCCTCCTCAAAATCAGGAACATCACTGTCGGGGCAGGCAGTTCCTCCCTCGCAAAGGCTTGTCCAACGCCATACTAAGCTTGCAGCATCAAGAGGTGGCATTTGTTCTGGTGTGCGTGCAATCATCAGGCACAACTAAGAAAACATTGCTAATTTTCAAGAAGCCTATAGAAGCCCATGTCTATATATATAAATGTCGCATTTTTGTATCACTTACCAAAAAGCCCAAAAAAATATAGACCCGAAAAACAAAAGCCCAAAAGAGGCCCAATTGTTTGTGAAAGAGGGCTAGGGTTTTTCTTTAGTTTCTGTATGTTATGTATAAAAATGCAATTCTCAGGTCATTGTCATTCTTTCGTCTGAACCCCCGGAGGAGCTCGATCCAAAGAGAAAGGTACCATTTCTGAATTCGTATCTTCTCTTGTAATGGTTGCAATAGAGAGCTTATTTTTGGTGGTTATTGTTGTTGGCTGAGCAAAATTAGCAGAAGATGACAACTCCGCAAGTTAAGACGGGTTTGTTCGTTGGTTTGAACAAGGGACATGTTGTTACCAGACGAGAATTGGCTCCTCGTCCTCGTTCTCGCAAAGGAGTATGTTCTTCTCTTTTTTTGATCAATTTTAGTAGTTTCTAGATTTGTCATAGTTGGTGTGATGATTATCTCTGTGCTTATATAGCTTAATTGATTCTGAGCTAGATTGATAGTTTGACAGCTCATAAAGTATGGAGATTTGATATTCTTAGGCTTGAGTGCTTGACATATGCTTCATTTCTATGCTATGCTATGATTCTTCACATTTTGAATGTTATAGATCATTAGCCTTTTCTAAACCATTTTTATTTAGCTAAGCACCATTGTCCGTGTGTTGAGTGGTATTCGTATTACTATCTACATTTTCTGATTCTGTACTAGGTTTTATGATTCGTGTTTGATTTATTATTATGATATGATTGGTGGCTTTGGTTTGTTGTGGATCTGATTCTTGTATTGAATCAGAAAACGAGCAAGAGGACACTCTTTATCAGATCCTTGATAAGGGAAGTTGCTGGTTTTGCTCCCTATGAGAAGAGAATCACTGAGCTTTTGAAGGTTGGTAAAGACAAACGTGCTCTTAAGGTTGCTAAGCGAAAGTTGGGAACCCACAAGAGAGCCAAGAGGAAGAGAGAGGAGATGTCTAGTGTTCTCCGCAAAATGAGGTATTACTCTAGACCCCCTAATTTGATTTCTTGCACTCTCTTTTCTTCAGATATACCTCGAGTTCTAGCCTATTATTTAGCTTATAATTGTTAAGGCATGATTAGAATTTTTACAGTTTCACTTTTGCTCTTCTTGTTCTTCTCTTGTTGAGAATTTACTCAAGGTTTTCTATTGGTATTAAAGAAAATTACTATCTTAGTGAGGAGACTAGATGTTTGGTTTTTCATTTCTAATACTTAACCAAACCTCATCCCAGCTTAACAAGAACAAGCTTCTCTTTACTTTGACTGTAATCACTGATTCTGGAATTCTGTGTTGTGTCCACTCAGGTCCGGTGGTGGTGGTGTAACTGAGAAGAAGAAGTGATGATTCATAGAGAGTTTTGGGCTTGTTGTTTCAAAATCATGATGATTCATAAGCTTCTCGTATTATGTTTTGTTAGAAATTGGGATTTAAAGAGAGTTTTGTCCGAGACCAGTGATTTTGTGTTCAAACGTTTGTCCTCTTTTGATCAATTATTTTCTGGCACCTCCCAAGTTATTGGAATAGTGGTAAAGATATGATCGCTAAATAACAATCTACTAAATGATTTAAGTCTTAGCATACAAGTTATTGTTTTGTTCGACTATTCAAGACTACCGACTAGGGATGTTGCCGTGCGTAAAAAAACTCAGCCCGATTTGAGCATGTCTGTTTTAAGCCCGTTTTCGAAAAACCCAGAAACACTCGAAACCCGAATAGGACAACCCGAAAAAAACCTGTAGATTTCTGGTGTACCCACGGGTACCCGAATTTTTTTTTTTTTTTATATTTTTGACTTTTTGTGTAGTTTAATTGATGATTTGTTTTTTCCCTTATATTGAATTCAATTGCTACATTAAATACTTATTTTTATTCATCAAAAATCAAAATACAAAATAAATATATTTTTAAATGTTTATTAAACTATTAGATTTAGTTTTACCCAAAGATAAACTATATATATGTAAATTATCATCTACATCAATATATCATGAAATTTTCATTTATTTAATCTCACATAGTTTTGTTATTAGTCTTTTATTCATCAATAACACAATTCCTAATAACAAATTACAAAAGAAAATTGTAGGAATTAGCATTAATTTGAGGATGAAAGACAAATTTTTTTTCTAAAACAAAAACCCGACGGGTACCCATTACCCGATGGGGTAAACCCGACGGGTACCCATTACCCGATGGGGTAAACCCGACGGGTACCCATTACCCGATGGGGTAAACCCGAATAAAACCCGGGGTAAATAAAACCCGCCCGTTTTAAGCCCAGATTTTTTAAAAAAAAAACAAGCAGGCCTACGGGCTCAATATTTTATACGGGTTTTGGGTACCCGACGGGTAAAAACCCAATTTTAACATCCCTACTACCGACTTTAAAAGCTTTCGTCAACTCAGTAAAAATAAAAACTCATAACAGGGAATTATAACGAAAACTAACTATATGAAACGTTGATTTTCACAGCAGACTAAATTCATGACAAACTTCATTAATAGATTTGCATGCTGTATTCAATCGGGCATTTGGAAAGATTTGAGTTAAATAGACAAATCATGTGTTATTGAAACTTTTATTTCAAAATATCTTATAAAATCCTGTGTTATTGGATTAATGATTTTAAAATATACAATCAAATCCACTGTTATTGAAAACCTAAGCTGCATGGAATCGGAAGCGGGTACGTGGAAGCGGAAGCGTTTGGAAGCGGGGAAACGTGTTTAAAAAAAAAAATAGGAAGCGGGTACGTGTTAGAAGCGTGTATACATATATATATATGATATATATATATATATATATATATATGATAAAATACCAAACATAAAATCATATTAAAAAGATGTTTAAAGTTTAAACAATATTCAATACATAATTAAAATATTGCAACTCAATAAAAGATAAAAATAGTGTTTGAAGTCACAGGCCGATACCATCGCCATCATTTTCATTTTCATCAGTTCCATCAAACAGAACCGTTTCCAACTCTGGTTCATCAAGAGAAAGATCTACAAACTCAAGTCTCCCTAGATTAATCTCATCCAATGAATCAAATTGGTCACCTCCAACATCCCACATATGGTCAACGTTTCATCTTCTTTTTTTTTTTTTGACATCTAACGTTTCAGCTTCTAAATTGGACGGATACAGATACAGTCATACATGTGACCCCTTTTTCCTGGAACTTTGCTAATTAGGTTGGCCAAAGCCGCCCAACAAACAAATAAACCCAAAAAAAAGCTTCCAATACGATTCCAACTCGGAATCGAACGCTTCCTACACGATTCCAAAAGCTCCTTTTTTGGAAACGCGATTCCAAGACGCTTCCTCGCGCTTCCGGGCGCTTCTGATTCTGGAGCGGGAAACGGACCTCCGCCGGCGCTTCCGTGCAAGGTAGTTGAAAACAGTAATATAATTTTATTTAAAAGTTTCAGGTGAGATTTGAGGGGATTTCTTACTTAAAAATACAAAGACCAAAATCCCATTGTTTTTGGTGAGATTTCAGAGAATTTAATAACAAAATTCCAAATTCACTAAAATTTAATTGAATCATCTAAAAACTCATTAAAACTCAAATCACACCAAATATTTAATTCAATACACACCTCTTAAATCATTTAATAAAGTCTATGACAAACTTCTGAATTTAATAAAGTCCACTAGCTCACTCAAATTTCTTTTATCAAACACCAGTAAGCACAAGAACTAAAATCTACTCCATCTGTCCAAATGAATACATGTTTTGCTTAAAAGTACACATATTAAAAAACTTATTTTTTCTTACAAAATTGTCATTTAATGTTTTATTTAACCAATCAAAATTTAAAATTTGCATAAAAACTAACAAAATATCTAATAAAATAGAACAAGAAAAAATGCTCAAAACTTTTATTAATTTGGAACAGAGGAATTATTATATAAAAAAACTTATGGGCATAGATCTCATGGACTTTATTTCTTGTGCTTACTACTAGTGTTTGATAAAAACAAAAAAAAAATTTCAGTGAGCTTGTAAATTGAGGAACTCGATGGACACCCAAATTTCTCCTCGATCCCCGTCGTTATTAGGCCAAGCTAGATCTTGTTCTTCAATTTCCGAGTTTGAAATTTCTTAACCAGTATCTGAAGTATTTGATTTTTAGATTAATAATTGTATCTTTATCATGTTTCCTTTTTTCCGTGTAATTGCTTTAGATCTAAAGCTTCGCCGAGAGATAATGGTGATTTTTTGCATCTTTATGCTTCTTGCGCTCATCACCTTGGCCCATTCCGTCACCACACATGTTTTTTTTTTACGATTGATTAAAGCTAATTTAGGGTTTAAGTTTTCAAAAATCATTATTGGTTTTATCATTTTTAACATGTCTCTTATCATATTCAACATGTAAATATACATATATATATATATATAGCATAATTTTGTTGTCCACATCATCAATGATATAACTAATTAATGCATTCTCTTTTTAGGAAATTTTTGAAGTTATATAGAATATTCATGCAAACTAATCATTATTATTTCAACAAGTTCGTAAATATACGTCAACAAATATTTATTTTTTTAATCTACATTTGCTTTTGTATTACTTATGTTTTACTAATATTTTGCTTTTGTATTGCTTATGTTTTATTTTTTATTTTATTTTTTAATTGTTTGTTTGTTTTTGTCGTTTTTTAGTTTGCTCGTTAAAAAAGTGTTTTACCTTCCGGATCTTATTTTCGCTTAATGCAAAATTAATGTGGGGTTTGACTAAATTAAAATTGATTATGTCATTAGTTACACACTGTTTTGTGTTAATCATTTGGAATCATTTCAGTTTTTTAATCTATAATTATCGTCATTAAAAAATATATTTAAAAATGGCATTCTCAGAAAGAAAAGGTGGGATGTGGCATTTTTACTAAAATTTTCTTGTTTTTTTCTATCTTTGTCTAAAATATTGTAAATTTATCCTGTGTTACTGTTTGCAACCAAAAGTTTTAAAAGAATATGAGATAGTTGCAGTTTGAAAGTTATGCCGAATTTATGAATTTCATACTATACAAAAAGTGAAATAATATAATTTTTCAAAAAAATATAGAGGATTGATGTTTCTGCTATTCTTTGTCAGACATGATTAGAAAAAAAATTAATTTACAAACATCATACAGTATTAGTATATGTCGTATGTTTTAGAAACTAGCCTTCTAACTAGGGTAAATTTTGGAATTAAAATGATAGTATGCAGAACTGCAGAAGTAACTACGGATGGCCTACAGAAACTATACGGGACAAGAGCTACTATAAATGTGTGGGAACTGGTGGTTGAAAAGAGAAGAGTTGAGTATCTCACAAATCTGGATAACCTCCGGAGATTATGAGAAAAATGATCTCAATACAATAGAAGTGGGATGGCAGGTTCGTCTATGGCTATAACTTAGGATTAGTTTATTATTTTTTATTGTTTATTACTTTCCTTATCATTTAATTTAAATCATATATATGTGACTAATACAATAAATAATTTTGATTATTCAACTATTTAGGTATGCCAGGGGTTATACAATGACACCAAGCCAAGGTTATTCGTTTATTGGACGGTAATGGTATGTCTGATTTTTCTTCTTTGTACTTATTTCACATTTTCAAACATAAATAATCATTATTTTTATTACAATAATTTATTAGAACTATTTCAAATTTCAAACTTAATTTATCCATAATAATACTATATATATATATATATATACGTTAATGGAGTATTGCTATTATAACTTTAGGTTAAGAAAACAAGATTATCAATCAAAAAATATATATTATAAATAGATATTTAAAAAAACTAGCATTCTCAACAAAAATTTCGTTACTTCAAATTCTGATTTCCAAAACGAAGTTCCTGATTCTATGTACCCAAACAACTTGGTCAACCAAAGGGGTTACATTTTTTATCAGTAATCACTGAGATTAAGACACAAATAAATGAAAGGCGACCAAAAAAAACAGACACAAATAAATGAAAAGAAAGCTAATTATAACCTTAATCACATATATACTGTAGCGGGAAACAAAAAAAAATCGTGAAAACATATTTTGGCTCGAAGGCGCTAAGAGCATCTCCAACCATAAGAACCTCATTTTGGGGTTCTAAGTAATATTTTTAATGTATTTTGTTTATTTAATTAAATTGAATAATTAAAAAAGAAATTGAACCAATAATATTTCACCAAGTGTCAAATGGGGTTCTTAAGTTAAGAACTTGAGGTTCTTAGAGCACCTCTAATAGAGGGTTCTTAAGTGGGTTTCTAAAGATTAAATGATTAAAAATAATTAAAATTAAAGAAATAAAGTAGAGATGGGTTCTTAATTCTCTCATTTAAGAACTCATGGTATCTTATATTAGAACCCCAAATGACATGTGTCTTCATTTAATTTGTTTATTTTTATTTATCTTTTAAAATTTAATTAAATAACAAAAATAAACTAAAAATAATACTATAATATTGATAAGAAACTCTTAATGAGTATCTACCCATTGGAGGTGCTCTTAAACTTCTTATTTAAGAAGTGGTTCTTAATTTCTCTCACCTCTTGTTATTTTTTTAATTTTTTTTAATGATTAGAAACTCACTTAAGAACCTCCATTGGAGGTGGTCTAAAGCGTAATAATATATATTCATTCTCCCGCCTTGCCCTCGTCTTACCAATTGCGTAATCACAAGATCTACGGCTCGGATCTCATTTGGGCATATGACACGGATAGCAATAGATCTAACGGTTTACAAAGTAAGAGATTATGATCACGCGGATCAACATTAACAGTCGTCGATTAAAGTTACGATCCAACGACTCACAGCCTCTCTCTCAAATTTCAAAAAACTCAATTGCGTTCTCAAAAACACATACACAAAGCACTCTCATCTCCTTATATAAACCTAAATTCCTTTGCTCTCGAAACAAATCGACAACCTCACAAAGTTAAAATAATATTTTCATAATCGGAGTTTGGATTTGATTTTCTGGAGAAAATGTCAGGCCGAGGAAAGGGAGGAAAAGGATTGGGCAAAGGAGGAGCCAAGAGGCATCGGAAAGTTCTCCGAGACAACATCCAAGGGATTACCAAACCTGCGATTCGTCGTCTCGCTAGAAGAGGAGGCGTTAAGCGTATCAGTGGTTTGATCTATGAGGAGACTCGCGGCGTTCTCAAGATCTTTCTAGAGAACGTGATTCGTGACGCCGTTACTTACACGGAGCACGCTCGCCGGAAAACTGTCACGGCCATGGACGTCGTTTACGCTCTCAAGAGACAAGGACGGACTCTGTACGGATTCGGAGGCTAATCGAAGATTTCAATTTCGTATTTTGTAAATCTGGGATTTGCGACCTATCAATTAAAAGATTAATGAATGAATCTGTTCCGAATTGAAATTTCCTAATCTCGTTTCTAAAAAAATTCATCGCAACGAGTATTATCATAATCGTAATAACTAAAGTGGTTAATTTCGTAATTAATTATTACGTCGGAAGGTGTCGGGTTCGAAACTTCGACTCTTCTAGTTTGAAATCTTTTCATTCAAATTTTGCGAAGAAGCGCGTAAAGGCGCCTAATTGTTACGCTAAGCCTTTTGGGCTTAAAATGTTGTGGCCCAATAAAATAAATCGCAGAACTTATAACATGAGTTGGGTTATGTACACTCTGGTCAAGTTAAGTTGATAAACAAGCAGAGGACGTTACGTAATACATACTTCCGCCGAACGTATACCACCAAACTGTACAATGCCACTATTGAGTATACTAAAATGTTTTCAATCAATCGTTACTCAAGTCAAATTTTATAATGATGGACCTTCTAATTAGGACAGTTCGCTGTGCTCAATACTGTACCCACTGAAAGTTTCATTTTCGCAAATCGACCCATCTTCTGTTTTTCTTTCTCGACCAAGAATAATAAACAGTTTTTTTTTTTTTTTTTTTTTCTTGATTGAAGACAAAAGCAGTGGAGCAAAATGTTTTCGTTCCGGAGATTATTGTTGCTTAGATGATTTAATACTTTCGATCATGATAAATAACGATGTATCACTGACAATTTCACTCTGCCGACCTAATACAAGTCATTTAGGCGTGTGACTTGTTAATGTCAATGTCTTTCTAAAATTATTAGTGAGGATTTTTTTTTTTTTTGTCAAACCAATTATTTGGAGCATTAAAATTTTATTTAAGGACATTCCTATTTACAGGTAAATTTCATACTCTCCATTCAATTTTGTAAGATATTTTAGTTCATTTAAAAAAAAAAAGGTTTTTATGCAACATTTATATTTATTTAATACTAAATAAATTCTTTGGAAAAAAAAATACTTAATAAATTGTATATTCTGTAGTAATTTTTTATTGGTTGAAATTTATTTAGTTAAGTATAAATTATATTTTTTTTGAGGAAAAAACTATTTATAGACTTTATAGTTTCTTTATATGCATGTTTTTGCCCCATAACTATTATATAAAAGAAACAGTTTAAGATTTGGGGAAACAATTAACAGCGCTTAAACAATTTCGTTTTTGTAAAATCTTCAAATTTTGAATGTTGGAGTATTAAACTAGAAAAATTTGTTATATCATGTATTTTTGGGACAATGAAAATAGTTTATGTATTTTTTGTCTATAATAAATTTAGTTAGTCTATTTTTTGGATTTATTCCCGAATGAGACCAAACTTGTTATGTTTTGAACTAACTGTTTCCCTGAAATTTGAAAGACTTGTTATATTTTGAACTAACTGTTCCTTAAAATTTGAAGGACCACTTGTTCGCCACTTTTGGCTTGTCTTCATGAAAAGTCCAAATCTGTTTCATAGAAAGAGAAACGGAAAAACGATCGGCTCGTGATTTTCTATTTTGTATTTAATTGTTTATTTCTTTTTGTAATCAGTATTCTCGTGAGTTCTCCCACTATTATGTGATTATTGAAAGTTCTTAAAGTGATATGGCTGACGTTTCTCTTCAAACATATTTTAAGAGTTTTTCTTTCCGTCGTAAAAGATATGTCATCGAATTAACAAAAAAAAAAAAGATATGTCATCGATCCTTAACAATAGTTTTTTAGTTTATGCTATAAATTTGAAATTTTGTTTTTTGTTTGTTTGTTTTAGTTCTGATTCACAGAACAAAAACAAGATATATATTTTTGGAAATTGTCAAAGTACCTCAAATTTTCACACACCAAATACTATAAACTTAAGGTTTTATAATGGGTCATAAACAAATTAATAACCCTAATAAACTTTTACGAAACCTTCCTAAACATAAATTTTGGAACAAAAACTTGGTTAGTCGTATTTTAGAGTTTTTTTTTTTTTTTTTTTTTTTGTAACGATACAAAATTTACTAAATATAAAACCGAATTTTTTTTTTCAATAGTGAAAAGGTTTTCATTAGCACTGGAAAACTAGTATTAAAAATGATGGCATATAAAAAATCAAAACTAATTATTCATTAAACAGTTGAATTATTTAGTTAACGTATAAAATTGCAACATCAATTAACTTGCTTATCTAGATAAAATGTACGTATTTGAACGGGGTTGACTGCGTAAAACTGGTAGCTTTTACGTACTAATCACCGTATTTTTGTCCTGCTTTGTGTATGAGTTAGTGGGGAATAATTAATGAAAACTCTACTTCACGATAAACGTAAGTTAATGGTGGAATGGCTGAAATAAAGTATGTTTAATTAATTTATAGCATCTTTGAGACAGACCACAACTTTTAGGTCTTCAAAACTGGTTCTGTCAAAATTTTAGACTTTTGTTTTCTTCTGAATCACTCGTGAAACGCTACCATTTGGCTTGTAAAGTCTCTGCCACAACGATGCTTACTCATTTCAAACTTGACTACCAATTGAAAACGATAACTTTCCAATTGATAAAAAGTTTCGGAAATCGTAAATACCAAGCAGTATATTAAGAAGACACACTTCTTGGAAAAATCAACAGCTCTATTCAATAAAAATATACCAAATTTATATCGAGGAAAAAGGAGAAAAACCGGAAAATACGAGAAGTCATAGATACGTGTCATTTAGTTGCACTTGTAAAACCCATCCACGCCGAGGCAGCATTTGTCAACGCCGATGTCTCGCATGGCACGTGCGATTCACATGAATCCTACTTGGATGATAAGCCAGTTTATTACTCCTTCCGTTTCAAAATATAAGTCGTTTTGCCTTAAAACACGTATATTAACAAATTATTTTTTAAAACTTTTTCTTTTAAAAAGTATTACTTAATATATAGAAAAAAATAATTCAACCAATTAAAAGAAAAACTGTAGATCATTATTGGTCACACAATATTCAATAAAATAAAAAGTTACCTAGAAATATGAGAACGTCTTATATTTTAAAATAAAAACTTGTAAAACGACTTATATTATGAAACGGAAGTATTTTGTATTTGTCTAATGAGTTAATATATATTATAAGTGTTGGTCGAATCTTTACGGTCATATTACCTGTCGATTAAAATGAAGAACTTGAATTATATCAGCCACAAATTGTTTTTGAATGGAGATAGATCTTTACTTCTTTTATATATACACACTTATACTTTTACCATAAAACCTGAATAATTCAAAGTCACACGTGAATGAAGAAAGACGCACTCAAGTTACAAGCAACAACATTATTACTTTTTTTGAATCTTCAAACAATATAATTTTTTTTGCCTATAAATTTAATCACGAAACTTCATCTTATTTGAACTATATATATGATATATCACATGTTCCAAATATTATAACCTTAGAGAGAAAACAAACAAACAACAGTTCGTAAATTCCCCAAAATGCCCTTCAACATAACCTCCGTGAAAACCTCATCTAACGGAGTATGGCAAGGAGACAATCCCTTAGACTTCGCCTTTCCGTTACTCATCGTCCAAACGGCGTTAATCATCGCCGTTAGTCGTTCCCTCGCCGTGTTTTTCAAACCACTCCGCCAACCTATAGTCATCGCCGAGATCGTCGTATGTAAAATTACACTCTAACACACACACACACACACATATAAACTATTTACGATTTTGTCATCATCATCTTAATTTACCATATTGCCATCGTCTTCTTCAGGGAGGGATTTTGTTAGGACCGTCGGCTTTAGGTAGAAACACGGCGTACATGAACCGTATATTTCCGAAATGGAGTATGCCGATACTTGAATCCGTCGCGAGCATAGGACTTCTCTTCTTCCTCTTCCTCGTCGGTCTCGAGCTCGATTTATCGTCGATCCGACGAAGCGGAAAACGCGCTTTCGGAATCGCAGTCGCCGGGATCACACTCCCGTTTCTCGGCGGCGTTGGAGTCGCCTTCGTGATCCGTAACACTCTTTACACCGCCGCCGATAAACCAGGATACGCCGAATTTCTCGTTTTCATGGGAGTCGCTCTCTCCATCACAGCTTTCCCTGTGCTCGCGCGTATATTAGCAGAGCTCAAGCTTTTAACCACTCAAATCGGAGAAACTGCGATGGCTGCAGCCGCTTTCAACGATGTAGCCGCGTGGATTTTACTAGCTTTAGCGGTTGCGTTAGCGGGTGATGGCGGTGAGAGCGGTGAGAAAAAGAGTCCGTTAGTATCGTTGTGGGTTTTACTATCGGGTGTTGGGTTTGTGGCTTTTATGTTGGTTGTGATCCGACCCGGAATGAAATGGGTCGCTAAACGCGGATCTCCTGAAAACGACGTTGTGCGTGAGTCTTACGTATGTTTGACCTTAGCCGGAGTTATGGTCTCCGGTTTCGCAACGGATCTGATTGGGATTCATTCGATATTCGGGGCGTTTGTTTTCGGTTTGACTATACCGAAAGATGGAGAGTTTGGTCAGCGATTGATTGAACGGATTGAGGATTTTGTTTCCGGTTTACTCTTGCCGCTTTATTTCGCGACGAGTGGGTTGAAGACTGACGTGGCAAAAATCAAAGGAGCTGAGTCGTGGGGGATGTTGGGTCTTGTCGTGGTTACAGCTTGCGTCGGAAAGATAGTCGGAACTTTTGCTGTGGCGGTGATGGTTAAAGTTCCGGCGAGAGAGGCTTTGACGCTTGGGTTCTTGATGAATACTAAAGGTTTGGTGGAGCTCATTGTACTCAATATAGGCAAGGAAAAGAAGGTTAGTTTTGTCTCCCTTTTATCAATTTTTAAGGTTATTGTTTTTGCCTTTAGTTATCTACTGAATATTATAGGATTAAAACCTCGTAACACTAAAGTTGTTCAATCATTTAATTTTAAACAAACCACTATTATTATAATAGTTTAATCGCATCTATACACTGTTATTTTTAGCTGATGTATCATATATGCTTCGAAATACGAAATATATAGTTTATAATTATAATATTTGCTGGGAAGATACGTTTCAACATTTTCCTTTGAATTACCACTAGTCTGACCTCGGAGTAATTTTATTGGTAGTTTCATTTCCTATTGTTTAGGTCCTAGGGATAATAAAGAAAAACTCATGCATGCATGAATACCTTTCCGAAATGGGCCAATGATTACGTAATCACCACGTAGTAGTGTTCAAAATGTAAATGCGTCACAACAAAATTATATGATGCAACAGTAATTCATATAATTCAACGACAAGAATAAAGTCACATAATGATCTCCTTCATAGTTGGAATTTTTTTTTTTATCTTCTTTATATAGTGTAACAATAAAGTCAAGTAATGATGACCCATTAATCATTAGTGTAGTGTGTGGTTATTAATTATACTGTGCGTACGTGGGATTGACTTTAACTAGGTACTAAACGACGAGACGTTTGCAATATTAGTGCTAATGGCACTCTTCACAACGTTCATAACGACGCCGAGTGTAATGGCTATTTACAAGCCGGCACGTTACACCCACCGGAAACTAAAGGACTTGTCGTTGAGCGAAAACTCCTCCAAGGAAGAGCTTCGCATCCTAGCCTGCCTCCACGGCCCAGCCAATGTCTCCTCCCTCATCTCTCTCATCGAGTCCATCCGAACCACAAAGGTTACCTATAATAATATTAATTATTTGGCATTCGGAAAATTAAGATATATGAAATTTTAAAACTTAATCCGGATAGTGATATCAAAGATCCATCGAAACTGGATCATAACTCGGATATATATATATATATATATATATATATATATATATATTTATAGCTATTTAAATTATAGTACAATATACTTTAACAAAAAACAAACTATACTATATATAGTCCTATCAAAAAAACAAACTATATATAGTATTATATAATGTGTTGAGTTTTTATTTATTTAAAATTTTAATTTTATCTATATGTTTTGGTAGATTCTACAGCTAAAACTGTTCGTGATGCATCTGATGGAACTAACTGAACGGTCGTCGTCAATCATAATGGTGCAAAGAGCTCGAAAAAACGGATTTCCTTTCGTCCACCGTTACGGCCACGGTGAGTGCCACAGCAGCGTCATAGGAGGCTTCCAAGCCTATCGTCAATTGGGCCGAGTTGCGGTCAGGCCCATCACCGCAGTCTCTCCACTACCCACAATGCACGAAGACATTTGCCACATGGCAGAGACCAAAAGGGTCACAATGATCATTTTACCATTCCACAAACGATGGAACGTTGATCATGGTCATGGCCACCACCATCAAGACGGAGGAGACGGAAACGTACCAGAAAACGTTGGTCACGGTTGGCGATTGGTTAACCTGAGGGTCTTGAAGAACGCACCATGCTCGGTGGCGGTTCTTGTTGACCGTGGACTTGGGTCCATTGAGGCACAAAATCCGAGCCTCGATGGGTCCAATGTGGTTGAAAGGGTTTGTGTGATTTTCTTTGGTGGGCCAGATGATCGTGAGGCATTAGAGCTTGGCGGGAGGATGGCTGAGCATCCGGCCGTTAAAGTTACCGTTATTAGGTTTTTGGTGAAAGAAACATTGAGGAGCAACGCCGTCACTTTACGACCGGCAACATCTAAAGGCAAGGAGAAGAACTATGCCTTTTTGACAACCAATGTGGATCCAGAAAGAGAAAAGGTACGTAACCATTTCATAGACTCATTTCTATTCCATTTGGCTTTTAAGTACAAATTAGGTTCGGTAAGGATCATATATATCGGGATTCACGTGTATTTACCTTTTGGAACAAATATAACAGTTGATTTCATTCTTGTAAAACCAAATATAGGAATTAGACGAAGGGGCTTTGGAAGAATTCAAGAGCAAATGGAAAGAAATGGTGGAGTACAAAGAAAAGGAACCAAACAACATCATTGAAGATATAGTGTCAATAGGACAAAGTAAAGACTTTGACCTTATAGTAGTTGGAAGAGGAAGGTTACCGTCGGCAGAGGTGGCGGCATTAGCTGAGCGTCAGGCCGAGCATCCCGAGTTAGGTCCTATCGGGGATGTGCTTGCCTCTTCGACCAACCATATCATCCCATCAATCCTTGTGGTTCAACAACATATCAAAGCTCATGTAGAGGAGATTACAGTTTCCAAAATTGTTAATGAGTCTTCTTCTCTAAGTATTAATGGAGGAGACACAAATGTATGATGAATTGATGTTGATGATGATAATTCTGTATTATAAAAAAGAAAGATAATCTCAGTCGTTTGCCGTTACAAAAAAATTAATAAAAATAAGTATTAATGGCTTATCTCGCACGTGCCAGAAACACGTACCAAATAAAACCGAGTCACTCAAAACATTAATTAGGGAAAAAGAGGAAGAAAATAATAAAAAACGCATCAATCTGAGCAGCACAAGTCTGCGAGATTTGGATCAGATCTGCTCAGGTGAAATTGATCGGGTGTTCAGAGCTCCGGGAAACATGGCGGCGGCGAGAAAACTACGCACTCTTCAATCGCAGCCTGAAAACAAGGTATGTGTGGACTGCGCTCAGAAAAATCCTCAATGGGCGTCGGTTTCATACGGAATCTTCATGTGCTTGGAGTGCTCAGGGAAACACAGAGGCTTAGGTGTTCACATCTCCTTCGTCAGATCCGTCACCATGGATTCATGGTCTGAGATCCAGATCAAGAAAATGGAAGCTGGGAGCAACGAACGACTCAACAATTTCTTCGCGCAATACGGAATCTCTAAGGAGACGGATATAATTTCCAAGTACAATTCAAACGCTGCTTCAGTGTACCGTGATCGGATCCAAGCTTTAGCCGAAGGTAAGCCATGGAGTGATCCGCCAGTTGTTAAGGAAGCGAGTAAGAAGCCTCCGTTGGCTCAGGGCGGTTACGGAAACAATAACAACGGAGGATGGGATAGTTGGGATAATGATGATTCATTGAAATCTTCAAGTGATATGAGACGGAATCAATCAGCGAATGATTTTAGGGCATCGGGAGCTCGTGGAGGTGGTGCACCGGTGAAGTCTAAGTCATCGGAGGATATCTATACGAGATCGCAGCTAGAGGCTTCTGCTGCGGGGAAAGAGAGTTTCTTTGCGAGGAGAATGGCGGAGAATGAGTCTAAGCCTGAAGGTCTTCCGCCTTCTCAAGGTGGTAAGTATGTAGGATTTGGTTCAAGCTCGGCTCCTCCACCGAGAAATAATCAGCAGGATGATGTTTTCTCAGTCGTGTCTCAGGTAATGATTTGGATGGTTTCTTCAATTCATTTTTGAAATGGATGAGATACGTTTTTAGCTTGTGTTGATTCGTTCTTAAAATGCTTTAGGGTTTTGGAAGATTGTCTTTGGTTGCCGCATCTGCAGCTCAGTCAGCTGCAAATGTTGTTCAGACAGGAACCAAGGAGTTCACATCAAAGGTACTTTTCTGCGTTATTTTACATTGAGGTCGTAAAGTTTACTTTTTTAGTGTGATATGTATCAAATTTTAGTGTTTATTCTGTCTTCATAGTCTTCCTTAAGGCCTCTATAACATTTCTAGTGTGTTTGATTTTAACTTTGCATAGAGCACTATTCTTGGATTCTCAAAAGTATTTCGGAAAGATGAAGTCAAAATCTGTATTTGTTTTGCAGGTGAAGGAAGGTGGGTATGATCACAAGGTGAGTGAAACTGTAAATGTAGTAGCGAATAAGACAACAGAGATAGGACACAGGACATGGGGAATTATGAAAGGAGTAATGGCAATGGCGACACAGAAAGTCGAAGAGTACACTAAAGAAGGAACAACAAGCTGGAATCAACAAAGTGAAAATGAGAGCAATGGTTACTACCAGAACTTTGGAAATGGGAACAAATCAGGGAATTCATCTGTTGGAGGAGGAAGGCCACAGTCACAGTCAGCATCAAGCGGTCAGTACAACAATTCGCAGAAGTCAAGTTCTTGGGATGATTGGGGAGAGAACGAGAATAAAAAGACAGAGGCAGCAGCTCCAAAGGGGTCATCAGCTTCTAATGATGATGATGGCTGGACAGGTTGGGATGATCATGATGCCAAAGATGATGGTTTCAACAGTTATTACCAAAGTGCAGGGGATAAGAAATCTGTTGGTCACAACGAGAAATCAGACACCGCTTGGACCGGTGGAGGTTTTCTCTAAGGTTCCAGTGAGAAGTGTATAATTAATTAAGGCTGTGACAGACAGTCGTGGTCTGGATATAAGATGAGATTGGTCATCATCTTAAAACCATTTTCATTCATTCTCACAGGTCTGTGTTTTTCTTCTTCATAAGTTGGCAGTTTCTTGATATCTTTTTCTTCATGTGTTAATGAGTAACATATTTGTACAAGATCCATAGCCGACTGTTTGCTAAAGATTTTCGTTTTTTTTTTTAGTCTTTCACAATTTAAATTTACTTCAACTGTAATCACAACTAGACATTCTTTTTTCGTAGCGTGATAAAGTGGTTATTCAAAACGTATTATACTGTTTTGACATTTTTCTATGAAGGGTAAAAGGATTTAGCAGGTTCAAAGAATTACTAAGAATGTGTGGCTCGATCCATACCAAAATACAGTAGTGTAAGTGGAATACAAGTGGCAGTGAGAATTGATCCACGAGTGACGAAACTGTCATCTATTGATATATATGTGAAACGTTGAACAAACTTACGAGAGCAAATATAGTTTTGACTGACCAACAAAGATCGAACCAAAAATTACACCTTCTAAGCCTCTAAGGTCTTCACCGGGCCAACCTGAATACCGCAATAACATATTCTGCATCATTGGCTCGGTTTTTTCTTAAAGCATAGTATTATTTTCCATCCAGGAAAGTAGCTATTTCGATGTACTTTTGTTGCTCTGTTTCTGCTTGTTGGTCTTCAGACAGAGAAATTATATGTAGGGAAAAATTACTACAAAATTTTATAGGAAATCATATTCATAACATCATAAATATCATCTACGAATATGGAAGTGTGAACATTTTTTCCGAAGGTATCATCTTGACCGGTAAGTTCTCCTTGGCTGTCGACTGTCCAAAACGCCACCAAGAGTGGCCAAAGCATCCTGAAATTTCCTGATTTTAAGCAAACCTTTCACCATTGAAACTTCTTCCTCTGAGAATCTTGCTTTCTGCATCACCATGTTAACTAACTTGACCAGTGTCTCCTCCATTGACAAAGTGAGAAGACCTTCAGCCAACATGTACAAAGAAGAAAACTCAGGCACAAACCCTTTCTCTAACAGCTCAACAAGAAAGTCCACTGCTTCACGGATTGGTCCCCCTCCGTTACATAGCCCACGGAAAACAATTCTGTAAGAGACTGCATCCGGTGCAGCTTCATTCTGCTCAATCATTTCTCTAAACAAATTTATAGCTTCTGTTGTTTTCCTCTTTCTAAACAACCCTTGAATCACTGGGTTATAAGCGTGCGGTGTCAAAGAAATCCCTTTCATCTGAATTGACCTCAAAAGCTTACTTGCAACTTCAACTCTACCAGCTTTACACAAACCACTTATCAAGGTTCCATAGGTCACAATGTCTGGTTCGCATCCATTTGAGGTCATGGCTTGCACGATATCCGCAGCTTTCTTTATGTCACCTCCTCTGCAGAAATGTGTTAGAAGTGAATTGTATGTGAACTTGTCAGGTTTCTGTCCTTCCATTATCATTTGATCCATGAGCTGAGCCGCGTCTTCTACTCGCCTGCTTTTACAAAGCCCATCGATGAGTGTGTTGTATGTAACCGAGTTTCTTGAAACCCCATGTACTTCCATCTCATCGAATATCTCCTCGGCTTCTCTAACCTTGTTCGCTTTACAAAACCCATCAATCAAAGTGTTGTAAGTTATCACACTCCGTGCACAACCACTCGATTCCATTTGTTTAAGCATGTTAAGAGCTTCATCTAGCTTCCCTTTAGAACATAAACTATCAATCAGCATATTGTACGTGAACTCGTCGGGCTCACATCCTTTACTCCTCATCTCTTCGAACAGCTCCATGGCAACCCGGTGATTCCTAGTCAAACACAAACCTTGGATCAGAGAGTTAAATGTACAAACATCAGGAAGAATCCCTTTGCTGGTGAGAACACGGGCAAGCTCCGTGGCTTCTTCAATCTGATTCTCCTTGCATAATGTGCTGATCAAAGTGTTGTAAGTAACCGTATTTGGAGAACAATCTCTAGTGATCATCTGATCAAGAATCTCCACCGCTTCTTTCACCTCTCCAAGTTTACACAAACCAGAGATAACCGAGTTATAAGTATACACATCAGGATCATACCCTTCCTGAAGCATCACATCCATGATCTCAATAGCATGCTTAACATGCCCTGCTTTACACAAACCGTTAACTAACGTGTTAAACGTGTACTGATCCGGGAAAAACCCGCCTTGATTCGACATCTCCTGAATGAAATTGAGAGCGTCTTCGACTCTCCCTTCCTTGCAGAAACCATGAACAATAACATTAACACTCACATTAGACCAAGAACACCCAAACTCAACCATTTGTTCCCTAATTCTCAAAGCTCCATCCAAGTCTCCTTCTTCTATATAGCCTTGCATAATCGTTGTAAATGTCTTCTCATCAGGAACAAGACCGTAACTTGGCATATCCTCCAACATCAAAATCGCAGGTCTAAGCTGATGAGCTCTACACAAAGCTTTAATAAGAACATTAAACGTCGATACATCTGGTTTAATCCCCCAAACACTCATCTCCGCATGAGCAATCTCCACCAGTTTCAGATTATTCCCATCAACGAGAAGATTCAGCATCCGGTTATAAAAATGGGTATCGGGTTTCAACCCGAATTCGTCAATCATCCAATGAACAGCATCTAAAATCTCATCTTGCAAATCGAATTGAGCATAACTCTCGATTAAAATCAAGAACGGAGAAGTACCCATTTCGCATCCCGAGTTCTTCATATCATCCAGAATTTTCCTCATGTCGTCAAATGAACCGGACCGGCTTAACCGGAGGAGAATCTCCTCGTAGAGAGCAGGTTCAGGGGAGAAATTGGGCTGCTTGGAAGCCAAATCGAAGAGACGAAGTGCTGCGGAATCATCGGACTGGCTACGGAGTGAGTCGAGAAGCTTGACATCAGGAGAGGAGAGAGCTGCAGAGTGAGACGAAGCGAAGGAGATTATGGAAGAAGGAGGAGTGAGCTTGAGAGAGAAGGATTGGTGAGTTAGGGTTACGGCTTGAGAGATAGAAAAGGGATAGAATTTGAGACAGGAAGAGAAGGCCATGGTTTCAGCTTCAGAAGATGATGATGAGAGTTTCTCAAATGAAGAACGCAAAAAGGGTTTAAGGATTTGGATTTTTTAATACCCGACCGGTTCAGTGGTTGAACCGAATAAGTAGTTGGTTTTATTCGACAAACAAAATAAAAACTCATATCTGCAACTGGGGATGTTGCTGTGGGCAAAAAAACCCACCCACACCCGAACCGATTTGAGCCCGTCTGTTTTGAGCCCGTTTTCGAAAAACTCAAAAACACCTGAAACCTGAATAGAACAATCCGAAAAAAATGTAGATTTCGGGTGTATCCACGGGTACCCGATTTTTTTTTATTTTTTTTATTTTTGATTTTTTGTGTAGTTTAATTGATGATTTGTTTTTTTTTCTTTATATTAAATTCAATTGTTACATTAAATACTTATTTTTATTCATCAAAAATCAAAATACAAAATAAATATATTTTTAAATGTTTATTAAACTATTACATTAAGAGGGGTATATTGGAGTGAGTATTTGGTGAGAATTGAGTTTTAATGGCAAATCATGTGTTATTGAAACATGAATTTCAAAATATCTTTTAAATTCCACTGTTATTGGATTAATGATTTTAAAATATACAATCAAATCCACTGTTATTGAAAACGTTATTAGGATTTCATTTAAAAGTTCCAGCTGAGATTTGAGAGGAATTCTTAGTTAAAAATAGGGGTGGGCATTCCGGTTTACGGTTTGGTTTCGGTTCGGTTTTTTCAGTTTTTCGGTTTTATAAAAAGTGAAACCATTTACAAACCGATTGAAATACGGTTTGGTTCGGTTCGGTTTTCTTCGGTTTACGGTTTTAACGGTTTTAACCGAAATTAATTCGGTTTGGTTTATTTTAGGTTTAGTTTCGGTTTTTAAGATTATTTTGATTGTATAAAAATAATAATTGAAAACTTAAAATCAAAACATTGAGTTTGTAAGTCATATATAAATCAAAATCGAACCATTGAAAAATCAAAACTCAAAATCGATTATAGTGCAAAAATAACTCTGAGAGTGAGACAATGTATTGTGTCTATGTAGCGATTGGACGGAAACGCTCAGAGAATAGAAGTCAAACCTAGTGATGTGGCTTGCGAGAACAAGTTTATGAAATTCTAATAAATTGTGAATGAATTACCAAAAACCTTAGATTATATATAAAACTAGGACCTGACCCACGGTGTGCACCGTGAGAATTTTTTGTTGGTCTATTAGAACATTTATTTTTAAAATGTTAAAGTCATCAATGAAATTGTTAAATGAATTGGTTTTACATATTTGAGGGTTTAGTCAGTTTGTGAGTTAGTTTACATTTTGGATTTTGTTTTTGTGGATACATGGAAAGTTTGAGAGAGTTTTTTTTTAATAATCTAATATCCATAGTTTTATCATCATTTAGTCATGATTTAAACATTACGTTATTTATAAAAGAGATAACTTAGTTTAAAAAATAATTTAAATATAAAGTTGAGAAAATTGTAAAAGATAATGAGCATTTGATAAAACATTCTATAAAACATATATGGAAAGAGTATTTTCTCCGTCGCACATTTATAGAGGAATGATACTTCTAATGTTATAGTACCTAAATGATACTATGATATTTCTGAAATATATCATAGTGATATTTCTGATCCAATGATGTGCTCTTGCTGTTACTCCGATTTCATCCCTAATTTACTCTTTGTTTCCTTCTTCACCATGATAGGATTTGAGATCGATCTCTAATTCCATAATAATATTAAATTGATCCTTCTAATTACATGAATCATGGGCCATCTTCTTTATTAAGAAACTGAACGAAACGCCGCACTACTCCAGATCGTATCATTTTATTGGCAATAGGAAGAGTTATATCTAAAGAAATATAAGAGAAATAAATCTGAAATAAGTAAAGTGATTAATATTTTACCCGATGGTAGAATGGTCAGGAACTTGTAAGTGGATTCCATCTAAAAATTCTGCATGAAATCGATTTCTTCAATTTAGCCCTTTGACTATTGTATATACTAATTGCTCAAAGCTAAGACATTATAGTTCCTGTCATCCATCCAAAAGAATATATGTGAAAACATATTGAATTGTTTGTGAAATGGACTTCACATAGATTTTATATTGCATGCCATGCCTCAACAAAACATTTTGGACATGAACGAAATAAACTGTATCTTAATATCCCTAAGAAAAATTTCCAAATACCGAATAATGATTAACTATTTCGCACCAAAAAGTAAAAACGAAAGAGTATATAAAACACTAACCACCAGAAAAAACCTGATCCTTTTCAACTTCCTTATAACCTTCTTCTTCTTCTTAGATTTCTCCTCGTTCTGCTTAATACTCTCCAAGTTATCATCACCTTTATTTTCTTCTCCATCTTCTTCATCTTCTTCTTCTATTTCTTCATCGTCAAAACATATCATTCGAGATCTTATAAAAATGGTGTCCGGTTGTTTTAAAAAGTTTATTTGGTGTTCAAAATTTTACCTTGTTGTTTTTATGGATTACAATTTGCATTCATACCCTTGCTAAGATCTCGAGTCTTAGTTCTATTTATAGAGAAGAATGGGCTTGGGAATAAAGCTAAGCATTTGAAATTTGTTTTGGCTCCAAACCCAAAAAAATATTCAAATTTGAAAATATTCAGATTGTTAAAATTATATATGTTAAAATTTTAATTGTAATAAATCATTAGTTTCGAGAATTTGAAATTTACGTGCTATATTCCTAAATCTCCGAAAATTTTTTATGCAATCTTGAAATCATATATATTTTCGGAATATATAGATTAACTCGAATTAATTATGTTTTTTATATATGATCACATTTTGAATTTCGAAATTATAACAAATTGAATCTTTCAAGATCTTATATTAATGGTATCCGATTTTTTTTAATTTCTTTGTTGTTTTTATGGATTACAATTTGCATTCATACCCTTACTAAGATCTCGAGTCTTACTCTTAGAGACAAATGGACTTGAGAATAAAGCTAAACATTTGAAATTTGTTTTGGCTCCAAACCTAAAAAAAATTCAAATTTGAAAATATTTGGATTATTAGAATATTCAGTTTGTTAAAATTATTGTGTTAAGATTTTAATTGTAGTAAATCATTAGTTTCCAAAATTTTAAATTTATGTGATATATTGCTAAATCGCCAAAAAATTGTTATGCAATCTTGAAATCATATATATTTCGGAATAAATAGATTAACTCGGATCAATTATGCTTTTATATATAATCACATTTTGAATATCATAATTATAACAAATTGAATCTTTTGAGATCTTATATTAATGGTATCCGATTTTGTTTAAATTCTTTTCACTCTACATTTTTCCTTCAAAAATGTACTCAACAAATCTTATATATATATATATATATATATATTTCTTTCTTTTTTTTACCTTGCAAATCACATTTATAGTTGTAAAATTTTAATGAAAATATTTTCTTTGCAAATCACAGTTTAAAGTTTGAGGTTTATTATATTTATTATATTTTTCATAACATTTTACTTTGAAAAACATCCCTTTAAAAAACAATCGTTCACATTCAATTGCTGATCCTCGAGCTTTACTTTATAGCTCAGTCTCTTCAAACATTCGTTTCAAAGTCGGGTGCTCGGTCAATTTCATATTCAAAATCTCACGCTTGATCTACACAACCACAAATCAAACCAATCCAAAGTTATAACAGCTACAACAAAATAATTTAATTGTTGATAACAAAACAAACCAAACCTTTCCAAAACCAAACATATGTCTCCTTGTCGATTTCATCACCATATGCGCATATATTCCAACACAAAAGCATTAAAATGACATTTTTGGTAAAACTAATGTCTTTGTTTTGTCAGGATAGCTAATTATATTGAACTCCATCTATGAGGCACGCATTGAAAGCCATTGTTGATCCATTAGCTTGAACCAGGTGCCGTTTCAATCAGATTCTTCTCCTCTTCTGCTAACCGTAATAACCTCTTAACAAAGACTTTGGACACCAACAAAATTAGTGTATAAGAATTCTTCAAAAAAAAAAACTTATATATCAAACATTGGTCGAGTAAATAGAATCCACGGTTGACTATTCAAACACTCGTTTCAATAGAATAAAAACAAATATACATAAATTTGAAACTAATCAAAAAGTTTCCGTCTTTCTTTTGGTTTGTCAAGATCAACGAATACACATGCAAGGACTCAACATAAATAACACCGAAAGACTTTTACTTCAAAGGCTTGTAACCAGAGCAACGGTGAAAACTACCCAGACTTGACACACTCGGCCTGTCCATGTCTTAATCAATCCAACCTCTGTAATCGCCTCCTCTGATACCCAATTACCTGGAGCTGAATCACTTGTGGCCTCTCTATTTGGAGCTATTTCCGAAGACATTCTTGTTCAGTCATTCCTGATCAAACATAAATCGGTTAAGAAGATTAAATCCAAATACCCACTTAAAAAGTGTGAATCAAACATAATCTCGGGAGATGAATGGTGTATCACTTTGAAAACATTATTCTGTAATTTTTTTAACATCACAATGTTCATCAATTTTTTTGAAAAGTGACTATGTTATATATTTTGGGCGTGCTAAAATATAAGCAAAAAGAAACAAAACATCATTATTCTAACTAAACCAAAAATTTTGGTCTTAATTGTAAGCACTAAGCAAAGAAGAAAGCAATGAGGAAAGAAAAATAAAGTTAGAAACTTGAGCAAATACTTTGTAGAGCACACAGTTACATATATATAAAAGAGATTCCCAATAAGAACCTTAGGAAAATTGTAATTTGCAAGAACTTGATAGAAAGATAACTAATAATAGCAGAGTAAAGCTTCAAATACCTTTTTGGATCCGCGTTTTCTAGCTACCTTTGTATTGATACCTGATAATGAAAAAACCAAGCTCGAAGTTCAGTAAATCACAAACCTAAAAATATCTTTCAAGGGACTCTTTGTATTGATACCTGATGAGTCCTCTTTTTTTCAAGTTCATATTTGACTTTTCTCCCCTTTGTGATATTGATAACCTGATTTTTCATTAAAAAAAAAAGATCAAATTAATTAAGATTCTCTTTTTGTTGTCTTCTAAGATCAAATAGTATATCATATCATCAAACATAAGACTTACACACTAAAAATCACTGGAGCTTCAGGTCCTACAAAAAAAATAAAAATTTAGTTAAAAAGACTTTGATCATCTTTTTGAAAATGTACCCTCTATATCATTTCCTCATTGAGTTTCTATAAAGACAGAAAAACAGAGCACTACAGACTGCAAGCAAAAGAAACAAAACAGAGCACTATTCTTCCAAATTTGGCCAGAGTCCATTTTCCAATCCACAGAAATTCACTTTCCGAATTGAAGTCTTTACCATTTAATTAGCGGTATCTAAGACGGAGGGAGATTGTTGATGACTTGGACGTAGTTAACTCCGATGAACGGCTCTGCATCTGTAGGTGGAAAAAAGAACAAAAAAGAGAGAAAAGGTTAGATTAATAAGAAAATAAGAAGAAGAACCAAAATAACAATAAAGGTTTAATGCAGAGTATGGTAACGTAAAAAAGCGTTGAGACAGATGGTTTTCTTTAAATATTATTACATGGTCATAATCCATATTCTGTAGCAAACAGTAGAATAATTAAGTTAATTATCCCCTCAACTGTTTTATGTGGATCTCCTTTTTGTTCGTCACTAAAATGAGGTGTGGATTCACCATTAGCTCAGTTGTGTTTCTGAATTATACAGATATGATTCTCATGGACGTCTTTTGGTCTAGGTTGTGGTGTTGAGCTGCATCAAAAACGCACCAAAGCTTGCCATACTACAGCCACTATCCAAGGCTACACACGGGTGCATATTCCAAATGTAAGATCAGGAATCATCTGCAAAATTCAATCTAAAATAATATAAGAACAACACAAAAGCAGATAACCCAAAAACGAAAAAAAAAACGATTATAAGAATAAAAAATAAACCTGGGATTAAGGTAGATTAGAGCATAATATCAGTTGTAGCCAGCCAAGCCTTCCGCGGAGTCTGTTCCTTGTTTGATCATTTGTAATCTCGTCCAAACTAATACTTCCATCTCTCAGCTCCTTTAAATAATAAGAAATTGTGCTTCCAGCAACAAAATGAGCCATGTTCTAACATCT
The DNA here is from genome assembly GCA_963667165.1 of Barbarea vulgaris. Lineage (NCBI taxonomy): Eukaryota > Viridiplantae > Streptophyta > Magnoliopsida > Brassicales > Brassicaceae > Barbarea > Barbarea vulgaris. Next base: position 29,361,803 of record OY763888.1, on the reverse strand, counting down.
TCTATGAAAAGTTGTAAACATCAAAATTCACCAAATAGAGAAGATAAAGCAGAGTAAGAAGGCAATGATAAAAGAATGGAAAACTGATATTTTTACAAAACAATTCATACCAGTTCATTACGAAGCACCTCATAGCTGAAATAAGAGAGGAAAACACATGTAAAACATATCAGTAAGACTTTATCATTAACAATTCATAATTGTCTTTATTACGTTTTGGAGCTATCATTAACAGTTAGCATATGAGGAGAAGACCGCAGAGCAGAATAGAACAAAGCATGTGCCAACACAATCATCATGGCATGTTAGTCAAACTTTTCTTATTGAGGACGAAAAAAAAAAAAAATTTATATGTGGAAGTTACTTCGATCTCAAGAGGTTGACCGTGGATAAGAATAAAAAGCACCAAAACCCATCAGCCAAATACAGGTTTGCAGTCATCTTTATCCCTATCTGCACATCAATAAATAAGTAAATCTCTCTTTTGTTAATTTCTTTTTACATAGGAACATATATACAGATTTTATAATTAAATGGAAAACTGAATCGTTTTAGCTTGGTATCCACAAAAAGTATTTTTAAATGTCAATGATATACTTTACACAGCAATCAAGCACTTACCATCCCACCAAGTCACCGTCTTCATACAACCTCGACATCCTGACCCTATGATCGGAGTTCTATCTGTTTCATCTCTCTAACTAAACCCTGATTCTTCTCTCCGATCTCATCTCCTGCATCTCCAAAAACTCAAATTCAATCATCATAATTCATAATCAATCGAAACTCTGCTATCGAAAGAACAATGACAATCAAAAAAGCAAAAAAAATACATCGAAACCCAAAGAGAACGTTACCAAGGGATGAAGAGAAATTGCGCCGAGGCCCCATCGATCTCCAAGTCTTCGAAACTCTTGCTTCCCTGTCTTAACTTCGTAAGACTCTTCTTGGACATGACAGTAAATCACAAAGATGATTAATATTAGTAGGAAATCTGATTTTTGTACATAAGCTCGTAAGACAGAACTATTGTAAAGATCTTCAAGGTAGATTACTATTACTAACCTCGTAAGCGATAAGATCTTCAAAGGATTGATGTTCTTTCATCTTGTTCTCCACGAAAATCTCAACCATGGAATCACCGAAATCTCTCTCCGGATCCTTCGAAGACCGAACTAAGAAAATGTTCAAATAAAATAATTGAATCTGCATAAATATGGGACTAAGAAGAACATCAATCAAAGGAGAAGAGAGGAGAATTTATTACCGATCTAGAATTTGGAGTGGGTTTCGAATTTGACAGATCTCGGAGATCACCGAATTAATTAAGATGTCAAAAGCTTGTTTACCTGAACATCCATTTCTTGATAAAAGTTCAAAAATAGCAAGGATCAGACGATGAAAAGAGTGGAACATGATCGATCCATAACAAAACTTTCAGATCTCTCCTCAGAATCAATGGCTCATGTTGTAACGATTTGAATGTGAAAAAGCTTTTGAGCTGACGGCTATACCTAAATCACTAATCTCAGTTACTAAAACATAACCTAAATTAATTAAAAAAAAACCCAGTTAATAGAAAGGATCCGCGTGTCTTCGAAGTGGGTCAATGGATACTCTTTGGTTTTTGCTCCATTCGATTATTATTCGTTATTATTATTTTTAAACCTATGATTATCGTAGAATCAGTGCAACCATACCAAAATAGACTTAACGTGGCATAATTTTAATACAATTTTACCCTTTCTGATTTTACTAATCATTTTAGAAAGTAACTAATTGAGTGGCAATTGGTGTAAATATATGATCAATTTAGATTTATTTCTTAAATGTACTGCTTAAATGTTATAGTACTGATGTATATCTATTTGGAGTTTTTGTGTTTTTTTTTATAGTGCAACCGTATTTAAAATATTTTTGTTAAATTTATTTAAACTAGGTAACTCAAGTATCTATCTAAGCATATATAAAAGGTGAATTCAATGAAACCAAAAATCCGAACGGTTTTACGGTTTTAAACCAAAACCGAACCGAAACCAAAATAATTTGATAATGCTAACCGAACGGGTTTTTAAGAAAAACCGAAACCGAACCGAATGACTAATTTACGGTTTGGTTCGGTTCGGTTTTTTCGGTTACGGTTATTTTGCCCAGCCCTAGTTAAAAATACAAAGACTCAATTCTCATGGTTTTAGCTGAGATTTCAGAGAATTTAATAACAAAATTCCTAATTCACCAAAATTTAATCAAATCCTCTCAGAATTCATTAAAACTCAATTCTCACCAAATACTCACTCCAATATACACCCCTCTTAGTTTTGCCCAAAGATAAACTATGAGGGGTATATTGGAGTGAGTATTTGGTGAGAATTGAGTTTTAATGAATTCTGAGGGGATTTGATTAAATTTTGGTGAATTAGGAATTTTGTTATTAAATTCTCTGAAATCTCAGCTAAAACCATGAGAATTGAGTCTTTGTATTTTTAACTAAGAATTCCTCTCAAATCTCAGCTGAAACTTTTAAATGAAATCCTAATAACGTTTTCAATAACAGTGGATTTGATTGTATATTTTAAAATCATTAATCCAATAACAGTAGAATTTAAAAGATATTTTAAAATTCATGTTTCAATAACACATGATTTGCCATTAAAACTCAATTCTCACCAAATACTCACTCCAATATACCCCTCTAAATATATGTAAATTATCATCTATATCAATATATCATGAAGTTATCATTTATTTAATTTCATATAGTTTTGTTACTAGTCTTTTATTCTTCAATAACACAATCCCTAATAACAAATTACAAAAAAATTTGTAGGAATTAGCATTAATTTGGGGATGAAAGACAAATTTTTTTTCTAAAACAAAAACCCGACGGGTACCCATTACCCGATGGATAAACCCGACGGGTACCTATTACCCAATGGATAAACCCGAATAAAACCCGGGGTAAATAAAACCCGTCCGTTTTAAACCCAGTTTTTTTTAACAAAACAAGCAGGCTTACGGGCTCAATATTTTATGCGGGTTTCGGATACCCGACGGGTAAAAACCCATTTTTAACATCCCTATCTGCAACACTGGATAAGCTATAAAGATTTAGTATTTTAATTTTAATTATTATATGAAAGATAAATCCCAACGCAAGCAAAATATAGAAGGATATATAAATTATAAACCCTAAATGTAATTGTTAAGGAACCCTAAAGGAATAATTGGTAAATGGCGACACAGTCCAATGCAATGATCGTCGATCATACAGGAGACGTAAACGTTGACGGCGATAACTCCGACTGTTTCATCTTCTCCACACCTCTCTCCTCGCGTGGTTCAACCAAACATGACGCCATCTCCGTCGAGGATTATGACCGTGAACGCCACCTCCGTATCAGGTTCAAGTCCTCTCATCGAACCACAGTCAAATCTAAATCTCCACCTATATACATAGATCTCGACCAATACAACGACGATGAAGTGACAGTATTCACCAAAGCCCTAGAAATGGGACAGTCCTCGTCGGCAACGATCTTGACCTTCGATTGCGAGATATGTGTTGAACACAAACCCATAACTGAGTCATTTCGAATCAGTGGATGCTATCACTTCTACTGCAACAACTGCGTTTCGAAATACATCGCGGCCAAATTACAAAACAACATAATCTCAGTCCAATGCCCTGTCTCTGGTTGCTCCGGACGGCTCGAGCCAGACCAATGTCGTCAAATCTTGCCAAAAGAAGTATTTGATCGTTGGGGAGACGCTCTGTGTGAGGCAGTGGTGATGCGTTCAAAAAGATTCTACTACTGTCCATACAAAGATTGCTCTGCGTTGGTCTTCTTGGAGGAGAGTAAAAAGAAGAAGATGAAAAAATCGGAGTGTCCTCACTGCCATAGAATGGTGTGCGTGGCGTGTGGAACCAAGTGGCATTCGGAGATATCATGCAAAGAGTTTCAGAAGCTAGGCGAGAACGAGAGAGAACAAAATGATATTTTGTTAAAGAAGATGGCAAAGAGTAAGAGATGGAGAAGATGTCCTTGTTGCAAAATCTACATTGCAAAGTCTGGGGGTTGCATACACATGAAGTGCAGGTATATATATATATCTTCTTATTCTACTTCTTCATCTTGTGTGTGTGATACATAATTTTAAGCTTTTATCTTGTTAACACTTTTTTTGCAGGTGTGGGATCAACTTTTGCTACAAATGCGGAAAAACATTTGATCAGGAGCATTCTCATGCTAATTGTTGACGTTGATATATTAGCATCATTATTATTTTCTTTGTCTCTAAAGCTCAAGCTTTATTGGATATGGATTCCTATTTGGTATTAGGATTAATTATCTTCATTAGGTGAACACCCACGCTACAAAGTTGATATATTTTTGCTATTTTGGTAAGAATATAACACAGTATTTAATTTATAATGTTAACCATGTCAGAACCATAGAAAAAAAGCAAACAAAAATGCTTTGACAATTCTTTTAGCACCTCACTTTAGTGTGTTTGTTATATGTGGGAGTAGGATTCACATAATCCACCTTTTTAATTAATTTTCCTTATTCCTTATAAAGTCTTAAGGGTTATTATTACATTTTTACCTATATCGCTCGAAATCACGTTGTCACCATCTATCTCTGATTTAAAAGTTAAAAATATGGACCGCTAAATAAAGCTTTACGTTCTGGTTCGTTGCCGCGTTGCACGTTGTCTCTCTCTTTTCTCTTTTTTTTTTTTGTTTTCCCTCTTATCTCATTTCCGCAGCCCTAACCCTAATTCATCTTCTCTTACCTTCGGATTTGTTTCCAAATCGATTTCTCTATCTTATCGTTTCCCGAAGATCTTAGATCCAGAAATTTTTCTTCCGAACTGTTGATTCTGCTCCAGCTTATGGTTTCCACGAGTATTGCTGTGAATATTTTGATTTGAAATGATGTGAATATTTCAGAAATTTAATCTCAGTCACAGTATGAGTCCTAATTTCTTGAATGCCATGGTGTGAGTTTGAGCAATTTTAAAATGGGGGAAGAAGCAGTATTTTTGGAGATGCCAATGGAAGAAGAAACGACTGAAGAGATTTCAGTTACTAAGAAGGAATTGAAGAGAGTCCATCTCTGTATTGAAGAAGATAATATAGAAGAAGAGCTTCGTTTCAACAAGAGACAAGCCAAGGAAGCTTCAAATGATGACATTAAGTCGGAAATCTCGAACCCAGTCGCGTCTCCGGTGGATAACGCCTCTAGCTTTCGCGATATCACTAGCAATCCGGTTCAATCGAGCTCAGGTGATCGTGTTGGGTCTTGTTCCGGTAGTGATTCTGTTTCCGGTGACACTCTAAGCGATGAGGAACACAGTGAATACGGCGCATCGATAGCAGATAGCTCGCAATCGTGTGATGATGTACCGTCATGTTTCGTACGGGAGATTCCAAAGCATCTTAGCACAACCGGGATAACTAAAATCACGTTTAAGCTTAGTAAACGAAATGAGGATTTCTGTGATTTGCCGATGATCAAAGAGCAGACTTGGGAGGGTGGTGCTCCTTGGAATGTAGCTTCTTCAACTTTGAGTGAGATCGTCTTTACCAATTTCCCATCTAATGTGAAGAAGCTTTTGGCTACTGGTATTCTTGATGGTGCTCGGGTGAAGTACTTTACAATCTCACCTGCGGTAAGTTAGTGTTCTTTGTGTGTTTTCTTCTCGTGATATGGTTTTGGATTATATCTGTTCTTATATTACTTTGAATGGTCATTAGAGAGAGCTTCATGGGATAATCCACTCCGGTGGGTATTTGTGTGGCTGTACTGCATGCGATTTCTCCAAAGTAAGTTTGTTCTTCCTTTCTTCATAGTTTTTTTGTGAGGTTGTACTAGATGCAGTTTCGTTAGTCTTGAGCTTTGTTGTATTTTGTTTTGTGGGAAGGTTATAGGTGCCTATGAGTTCGAGCGGCATGCTGGTGGAAAAACGAAACACCCTAACAGTCACATTCATTTGGAGAACGGAAGGGCGGTTTATAACATAATTAAGGAGCTGAAGATTGCTCCTGTTCATCTTCTAGAGGAGGTGATTAGGGAAATGGCTGGTTCTGCTCTGAACGAGGAGGGCTTTCAGGCTTGGAAAGGTATCTAACTTGCTTGGTGGATTTAGTCTGCATTGTTTGCTTGGAAATCTCCCAGCATTTTGAAAGTGCTTTACCTGTGTATTGACTTTGTGCTATCCTGTTTTTTCAGAAAGTTTCCAGCAGGATAACAACATGGCTGAAGATGATAGCAACCATTTCATGGATCATTCGTTTCAATCCCTTGTCAGGTGCTTTGACCTCCTACTTGCGTTATTACTTGATCTGAAATTTCCAAATATTTGTATCTGAAGAATACATTCTGTGACATTTGGGTCTTTTCTTTTATCTAGTTGTTTATTTGTATAAAAATGTTAACATGGTCTAAGTTACCATTTTGAAATTTGCAGTTATCCTGGTTCTGGTCTGTCTTTTGATGAGAGTCAAAGCTCTACTCCATGTTTTCCGGAGAACAATTATTTTAGAGAGAATATCTGTACAAAGGACACACGTTACGAACAGAAGCCAAAAGCTAAGAAGTACGTTCCTCAAATTTTCTTGCTTAGATATATTGATTACTTGACAATTTGTTTAAGGAACTTAGGAAATTTACTGGGTCTTTAATACTGTAGGCTTACCTCTCATATGTTTGGTACGGGTTGTCGTAAGAAAGCTTTTGAAGGCGGCAAGTGGAAGAGGTTTGTATTGCTTTTTTGAACCTCATTATCTGGGTGTCCCTATTCACATTCATTCTCTAAATGCAATCCCACGGTGATGATAACAAATTGCAATCATATGTTTACAGGGACAATGATTTACACCGGTTGCTGTTTTTGCCAAATGGGTTACCTGATGGGACTGAATTGGCTTACTATATAAAAGAAAAGGTCTGTATTGGAGGCTTAATTGAATCATTCTGTTGTTTCTTACTGCAAATTTTAAGTTTGTTTGGTATTGCTGTCACTTGTTTTTCTTTCAGAAACTACTTCATGGTTACAAGCAAGGAAGTGGTATAGTATGTAGCTGCTGCGACAGAGAGGTAAAATGCTGGATGCAGTGACTATGTAAATTGGCCCGTAGACTCATTTTCTTTTCCAAGTATAGTGACACATATTTATTGTGATTCTTAATAACAGATTAGTCCTTCACAATTTGAAGCACATGCTGGAATGGCTGGTAGACGACAACCGTGAGTTACCTAGTAACAATGTGTTTTTTGTTCTAATGTTGTAAGACATATCTGAAGATTCTGATTCTCTTGCAGTTATCGTCATATCCACATAACTTCCGGATTGTCATTGCATGATATAGCCATGTCATTGGCAGATGGCCATGTCATTACATCAGGTGACAGCGATGATATGTGTTCTATTTGTGGCGATGGTAGAGATTTGCTGCTCTGTGCTGGATGTCCTCAAGCATTTCATACAGGTGGGTATCCGTTAATGCTATAGGGTAGTAGACTTGCTAGTTCATTGTACTATGGCAAATCTACAACTTTATCCTGAAGCGCAGATTTCAAGAATATTTTCTCAAGCATAATGAGGAAGAAATAACTGATAAATGCCTGTTTCTCTTTCCATTTAAGTTCCAAGTTAAATTCTTGGAGATAATTTGCAAAATCAGCATTGATTTGGTTTCAGCTCTATGGTTATTCTCTGGTTCTAACACTTTGTGACCCTTTTCATATGCAGCATGCTTGAAATTTCAATCTATGCCTGAAGGTACTTGGTACTGTTCAAGCTGCAATGATGGATCTGTCCCTTGTAGAACGGCCACTGCTACTGATCCTAATTCAAAACCCATAGTTATAAGACTGACAAGAGTTGTTAAAGCACCAGAAAGTGAAATTGGTGGTTGCGTGTTCTGCAGGTTGGTTGTATACCTACTTTTAGTTTGAGTGTGCATATACTTGTTCTCCACTCTGCTTATCCATTGTTGTCCATTTCTGATAGGTCCCATGATTTTAGCGTTGGGAAATTTGATGATAGGACAGTTATTCTCTGTGACCAGGTACTGTTGTTTCTGGTCTGTTATTCAAGATTTCCTTAACCACATCTATCTTGTCTAATGATCATTTTTCCTCTTGAAGTGTGAGAAAGAGTACCACGTCGGTTGTCTCAGGGAAAATGAGCTTTGTGATTTGAAAGTAAGTCCTGTAACGTTGGTATCCTGTGTTCACAAGGTCATTGAACCTGTCTCAAATCCTTTCCTGAATGCTGTAGGGAATCCCCCAAGATAAATGGTTCTGCTGTAGTGACTGCAGCAGGATTCACTCGGCCCTACAAAGTTCTGCTTCCTGTGGGCCACAAACTATTCCCACGCTTTTGTTAGACACGATAAGCAGAAAGTACAGAGAAAAAGGAATATATATTGACAATGGAGAGACAGTGGAGTGGAGGATGCTTAGTGGGAAAAGTCGATACTCAGAGCATCTACCCTTGCTTTCAAGAGCAGCTGCTATTTTCAGGGTATGCCTTGACTTATTAAATGTGCTCCAATGATATTTAGTACTGTTTGGCTTGTTAATTACTTTGCCTTGATACTTCTCAGGAGTGTTTTGATCCCATTGTGGCAAAGTCTGGTCGGGACCTCATTCCTGTCATGGTCTACGGGTAAGCTGTAGTGCGATCATACTAAGATTCAACTTATCTGTTCATTCATATTTTTATTGTAATTGATCATCCCGGTAATTCCTCCAACGTCTTTACAGGAGAAATATATCAGGCCAGGAGTTTGGAGGAATGTACTGCTTGGTCCTGATGGTGAAGTATGTTTAGTGTTCTTAATGCAATTACCTTTTCTGAAATCTCGTTTGGGATCCTGATTGTTTCTTTCTTATTATTGCATGTTTAGTTCCCTTGTTGTTTCGGCTGCGCTGCTTAGGATATTTGGTCAGAAAGTTGCTGAACTTCCTATAGTAGCTACAAGCCGAGAGTATCAGGGAAGGGTAAGCTTTTGTACATCCCATGTTTCATTACTGTGTTTAGATTCAATTGTTTTTATAACTGGTAACAAAACTAATTTGGTTAATGGTTCTATAGGGGTACTTTCAAGGGCTGTTTGCTTGCGTTGAGAATCTTCTTTCCTCTCTGAATGTTGAGAACTTGCTTCTCCCAGCAGCTGAAGAAGCCGAGTCTATCTGGACAAAGAAATTTGGCTTCACTAAAGTGACTGAACAGCAAGTACGTAAAGTTTCTTCATAGTTAATCTGTTGATATTTGCCCACCAAAAAAATATCTATTGATTTAATCAAATCTTTAATGGTTGCGCAGTTTGGTTACAGAAATGGTTAAAAGAGAATTACAAATGATGTTTGTGTTTGCAGTTACAGAAGTACCAGAGAGAAGTGCAACTTACAATCTTCAACGGAACATCGATGCTCGAGAAGAAAGTACCAAGTTTTTCTGAATCAACTTCACTCATCTGATATCATCTTTCATGGAAGATTTTTGAAAGCTCCATCTGGATTTTGGTATTTGGGATATTTCCTTTAAAACCCACGCTTATTTTCTTTTTGCAGAAGGGTCATTTCTTGTGGTACCTCTGTTAATTTTTGTACAAGCTCTTAACAGAGAATATTAGAATTTTAGGATTGACAAAGGATGCAGACCTACTGACATGTTTTGTAAAGGAAAGAATTGAAAAAAAAAGAAGAAAAAAAAAAGAAGAAGCAAGTATAATAATACAAATCTTGTTCCTTTTTGTGCTGTGTATTGTTTAAGCATATACTAATCTAGTTATTTCCGTGCTGCGCTTAAGTAAACTGGACAATAATTAAACATTTTAACAAACGGGAAAGAAAATTTCAGACAAGGGACCTAAAAACTAACGGAGAGCACATATCGAAAGAAGGTTGACGTCGTTGTCAAGAACATCCCATCAGCTTTAGAGCTATCTCAGTTTGATATGAAATCTACGGACTACGATCCAAGTTGCTCTACTATATTTACCAACTGATGGCTACAACTTACCAACGGTATCGAAGACATATTGTACACTTTGAGACGAAACTTAACAAATTTATTGAAGGTTTCCTGGAATTACAAGTTCAGTAGGATATATAATTCCATTCTTTTGGAATTTCTTGCAGACTAGCATATGTTTTTGCAAAAATAACAGCTAATATAATCAAAGAAACGTTCTTAAATCATATACACAATCAAAACAATTATCCTTACTTGGGAAAAGCTTACCGAAACCAGTGGCAATTCGTGTAAAATCAAAATTATTTCCATAAAGAGTAACAAAAAGTCTAAAACGCAAGAAAAGTTTTCACACCAAAGCTTTTTATTTATAGACACGAGAGAGAGAGAGTAAGGAAGCTGCAGGTCCCTTGGTCATGCTACAATAGGCATTTGAGTATCCCAATCAAACATATCACGACTGTGTTGTTTACTGCGAGATGAAGAAGACTGCTTCTTGTCTTTGCTGTCACGTCCCTTTTGTGATTTCTTTCCACTCTTCTTCACGTTATCTCTCCTCTTTGATTTCTGCGGTTGCTGTTTCTTGCTTTTAGTGTGAGAGACAATGGAGGGTGGAGGATCATACACATCTTCAGCCCATGACACGCTCAGCTTCTCCACTGACTTTCCATGCTTTTCTCGACCGCCTCTCATGGCTGGAATGAGTGTGACCACACTCTTCTGTTGTTGGATTACAAGAAACACAAAAGTTAGAAACAACCACCATAAACACATCATTTCTCTACTATTTTACTTCACAGACAGAACAGATATTGAGCCGAGGACTAGTCCTCTTAATCAAGTCTGAAATATGGGATTTTCTCGGTAAATTAAGTTGGTTTTTGGTGAATTCTCCAATCAAATGTTCCTTGTTCCATCCAGGGGTTATTTGTATTCTTAAATCCTATACATGTTATGTATCTACCGCTAAAAACTAAAGGTTTGGTTATAGATGTTGCAAGCAGCTACCGACACATGAGGAAACAGCCATGATCACAAGCCTAGAACTAGGAGAAACTTCTAAGTTCAGGTATATGATCACACACAGAAGCTTGTACGTCAGCAATAGACTCTAAAGAAAATGTTAGTCATGCAAAACATAACAAGATCAAAGCCAATAGAACAGAAACAAGCACTATAAAGATAGACCAATGTGATGAGTAACATAGGGTCACTTACATTCTCAGAGAACATATCCTGCAATGCGGTTGCAAGGTTCTTGTCTTCTCTTCCATCATCTAAAGACTTGTCTTCACCTCCATCATCCAAAGACTTGTCTTCACCTTCATCATCCAAAGTCTTGTCTTCACCATCAACATCCAAAGACTTGTCTTCACCATCAACATCCAAAGACTTGTCTTCGGATTCTTCAATCAACTTTTGGTGTATATAACCACTATCATCAGCATCAGACTCTTGAGCATCTTCAGATCCAACAACAGAGATATGCTTTGAGGCATTAGAACATTTATTAGGACTCGAAGCAGAGGTGCTCTCAAGGTGAGACTCCGCATCTTTGAAATCCAACCTACCAAATACAGAGCTCATATCCAATAGTAACTGCAAATTCAAAGTACCATTAGTAAGAGTAAGAGATCTTTAGATCATACACCAGAAAAAAGGAAAAAAGAAACTTTATCCTAATTAATACCTCGAGCTACCGAAACGTCAAAAACACCGAAAGATCAATCACTGACTAAAAATCTCCAAAGGCAGAGATGACAAAGCTTCTTCTTCTTCGATTAGCTAAATCCGAGCTAGGTAAAATCTTAAGAACCAGACGAAGACGCAGAAAATTTGAAAAAAGATCTAAAAGAGACCGAAGAATAAAAACAGAGAAATGAAAGAAAAAGAGGGAAAGTTCAACTAAGATTACCACGCCAATCACTCTTTTCAAGAGGTTTCAAACGATTAGAACTATAAAAAGTTAACGAAGGAACCAAAGAGAGGAGTAGCTCAGAAGGCACCCGCATTATATCTATCCTCTTCGAAACCCTAGAATCGAAGAGTTTGGGTTAAAAAAAAAAAAAAAAAAAAATCAAACCCAATACGAATCGCAGAGATCTGAGAGCTATCTAAGGTGCTTGGGACAATCAAAGGTAAAAAAACACTAGAATCTGATCATGAAAACACAGGAATCATAGCGTCCATATCCAAAACCAGGAAGACCAAAACTCTAATCTGAGATGACGAACGGATTGAAAAATAAAAGAGGATCGATGAGCTTTTTATATTCGAATATTACCAAGGTAAGGTCAACAAGGGAAGACAGACGTGGCCGCCTTATTTGGAACGAATCATTACTGTACACGTGTGTACCGTATTTTATACTTTTATTCATGGGCCTTGATATTTTTTAACATGTTGGTAATAACGGGCCTTAAATAGGCCTTTTAGTAATGTCTTCTTGCTACTTTTAAGGTGTGGAAGAACTCGAACCACACCAAATTCTTCGACCACTGAACCACAATGAATTGATTAAATCACAAGTATTCAACTAATCAACTGTATGACTTGTCATTGTGCCAAAGATGATACGAAACCTTGCAAAATGTGACTAATGAAGATTATAGCTACTAATCTATGAAACAGGTCTGTAAAATTGCTGCTTCCCTTTTGTCCTTTCTTCTTCAAGTTGTATCTGCTCTTTGATTTCTTTCTTCTCCTAATGGACGGTGGAGGATCATACACGTCTTCAGCCCATGACACGTTCAGCTTCTGGAGTGACTTGCCATGCTTCTCTCGACCACCTTTAATGGCTGGAATGAGACTTAACCACATTCATTTTTTGCTGGATTAAAAGAAAATACTATTTACTTTAGAACAACCAAGTAAATCTGAGGCCCAATTCTCTTATGGGGTCTCTCGAATTTGTGTCTATCTCCTTAAGAAAGTTATATGTATCTACTGCTAGAAACTAAAGGTTTGAAAAACAATTGACTATAAAAACAGCGACCAGTGTCACCAGCAAATCGAAGTAATATCAGTAAAGGTAAAGGAACTGTAGAACATAAACCAAACTTTTTCGTATACATAAAATACCTCTTGCGTTGCAAAACAAGCACCCGAAGATCAATCGCCAACTAAAATGTCCGAACTCTGAGATCACACAAGCTTATTCTTCAACCAAACGAAGACGGAGAGAAAAAAAAGGCAAAAGATCTCAGTGATGGAAGAAGATATCATCGATTCCGTAATTGTAATATCTCAGTATTAATTTGTATTTCCATATTATATGCTAAGAATTAAATTGAAGAAGATCTTTTATACAGAACACAAAAGATCGAGACTAAAATATACCACGCTACTCATCAGTCATCACTCTTTTCAAGAGGTTTCAAACATTTGGAACACAAACCAGATTGATACATTTTATACAATAAACCTTCACAATGATTACAAGTTTACAATGATCTGATTTGATTATATAATGCTCAATATTATACAAAATCTCTGCAAATTTTGACTACAGAAGGTTTTAATCCATGATTCAATGAAATCTGAGAGATTAAAGTATAATTTTTCACATTGAAACTGATTTAAGCCAAACGAACTTCAAATTCCGAATTCTTTTGAAGAAGGCGAGAAACATTAAGGAAACGTCAAAAAACAAAAAAAACAAAAAAAACGATATTCATTAACAACGAAACCTATCCATTCAAAGATCTCACCAATCAAAGATTAACCACAAAAGATCTTAAGACTATGACAATTAAAACGAAAATTAAGAGCTAGTGAATTTGGTAACCGCCTTAGTGCCTTCAGAAACAGCGTGCTTCGCGAGCTCTCCGGGCAATACAAGCCTCACCGCCGTCTGAATTTCCCGAGAAGTGATCGTCGGCTTCTTGTTGTACCTAGCCAATCGCGATGACTCCTGTGCGAGTTTCTCGAAGATGTCGTTGATGAAACTGTTCATGATCCCCATCGCTTTTCCAGAGATTCCGATATCGGGATGAACTTGCTTCAGAACCTTGAAGATGTAGATCTTGTATGTCTCGATGTTCTTCTTCGCTTTCTTCTTCTTCTTTTCGCTACCACCTTCCTTCGAAATCTTCTTCTCCGCCTTTGGTTGCTTCTCTGCCGGCGCTTTCTCTGCTGGCTTCTTTCCTGCCGGTTTCTTCTCTGCCGACTTGGGAGCCATTGATCACTTTAGAGATCACAGAAAATAAAATTTGAGTCAATTTGGAATTTTTTTTCTCTAGTCAATGAAGAGACGCGTCTGTTGAGTACTGGGGAGAAACGATTTTTTTATATAGAGGCGAGTGCTGTCTCTCATTGGTTACTTACGCATTCACGCGGATTGATAACGTGTCATCAATCCGACGATTATGAGTGAACGGATAGGATTTCTCACAACTCTTTCCTCAGATTGGGCATTAACCCAATATGTTGCACCCATGACCTGGCCCAGGTATTTTATTCGTGTCAATATTCATTTTTTTTTTTTTTTTCGTCAAACCCCATATATTAAGTTAACGGTTTAATGACTCTCCTCTCCGGAAAGCCATAAAAACCAATGAGCTTACATGGGAAAATAAATACTCGGGTTAATGTAATTTTAGCAAACCACATTACCCGATATCTCAAAAGATGAACAGAGGTAGAGACGGATAAACGTTAAAGTGTTGCAGATAGAACTCGCTTGTGACAAAGGCACCTAGCGGAAGACGAAACTTGTTTTCTTCAGAAACAGAAGTCGGTGCAGCGAGGAGAAGAGAAGTGCAACTAGTGCAGAGTCTCCAACCACCGGAAGAGAGAGATCTTCTGTTGGGAGCATGGCACAAATCCGCAGAGAAAGACTGAGAGACGCCAGAGCTTCTATCTGAGGCATGTACTCGCCGGATCTGGGAATAAAAAACCTTGCTTTCCTCTAGATCTGATTTTCTAAAACACACCCAATGGTGGAGATAACAGAACTTGAGATGATACCACACGAGGCAGACTCGGAACGAGAAAAGAAAGCTAGAGGAAGAAGAAACATCCCAATGCCGGCGTCGGAAACTGAAATCGGAAAACTTTTCTCGATTTTGAAACTTGAGAGAGTTTAGAGAGAGAAACGGTTCTTTTGACCCTGACATCTGGACCCTGTCAATATTCATTTATGGGTTTTAAAGAGCGTCCGGTTAACCAAAATTGCATATTTTTATGCAAGATGTATTCTTTGGAAGCACATGAGATTAGAAAATGATTCAGTGAGATATAATGTAGTAGTAACTTGATTAGATATACTATAGTTTTAAATAACATATGTTATTTTTTAGCAAGACAAACCGATTCATTAGATGACATCATTCAACCTCAAAAAAATTTAAATTCACATTTTCGGCACAGGCGTTACGGCGGGAAAAGTAGTATTGGTAAATAAGCAAAACATATGATTTATCAAGCGAAGACCATAAAACAAACAAACATGAGAAAAGTGAAAAGCTTCCGAGTTCGTTGACCATAATCTGTAATTTTTTTCTTTGTTCACCCAACATGTATTGCAAGTTTGGATCAGAAACAACTTCAGATGAATTTCTTATAGAAAACAGATTCACCCATGGATTTCCCGGTTTAAATAGAACGGAACATAACCAGTAAATTCACCAGGGCCTCACATTTTGTTTTCTCGAGTTGTTCACACATCTGAAATCTTCCTGAACAATGTGACTTCTCACTGCCAAGCCGCTACTAGGAACTTAGACCCTGCCAATTCACATTAATAACGTAAAATTTAGTGATCAATTCAAACTTTTTGTGATATGTAAACACAAGATAATCAAGCTACAGTTCGAATCTGAAGCGAAACAAGAGTAGTATAATCTAACAGATACTTTGAAGAGGATGGATATGCGAACGGAATACGAAAAAGCAAGAATAACATCAAGTACTACTAATAGTATAGCGTGGATTATCACACCACAAGTTCAATGTTCATCGCCTTAGAAGTCTCATCATACTAAGTTTATACAACATAATGAGGACATGGTACTAAAGAAAAAAAACACAACATTTAAGAGTTTTTCTTAGCATGACTACTATAGTAAGCTGTATAAGAAAGCAATATATTTGCAGATCAATCAATTCTCACTAGAAACATGTGTTGAAAACAGCACTGGAAGCGCAGCAAGGTACAACCATTAACAAAATGCATTCTTTGTAAAAACATGCAGTTTTATCATATATGGGAAGCAGCTATCTACAAAGTACAAACCACGAAAAAAAAAAAAAGAGAACTAAAGCAGTCAAATGTGAAGAGAACTGAGAAGACTTAATTGATCATATTTAACGACTGTGTGTCATGACTAAATTCAAGTCACAGAAGCAACAACCCCAACTAAACATTGGCCTAACCTGTAACTACATTCATTACTGCAAATGATCAAACTCCTTCATTTTCGAAATTCTTTTTCTCAACCAGCATTGTCTTGAAATGAAAAAAAAAAAAAAAAAAAATATTGTTGAAGCAACCTATAGTGAATAAGATTTCAAGAAACAAATCGAGGGCATATGGCTAACCAAGCTTGTATTAGTCTTATCACCAAGCTAACAGCAAAAATCATACGAAACATATGAGCCATTGTTATATATTTTCACTGAATTCAAGCAGCTTATGGAAGACTATCCTAAAAAAAACTCAACATAATACACAGGAGAATGATAGAATTTTCGAAAGGAGTTAAAAAGAAACCAACTTTGGGGAACCGATGTTGATGTTCCTATGAAGAATCCTGCCACGAGAAGAGTCTCCACCATCGATCAACTCTCTCAGCCCCAAATTCTCCACTTCCTCCTCTTTAGTCTCCTTCTTCTCCTTCTCTACACGGCGATTCGGAAGCTTCACCGGCAACCTCTCGAAGTAATTCCCGTAGATATACTCAGGCGTGTACCCATTCTCTTCGTCGAACAACATGATATGACCATGCCACTCCCAAACACGATAATCCGATTCCTCATCCTCGTGAAACCCAACGCAGATGTGGTGTTCGTTGACTGTTACGGCTTGACCTGAATTTGGCTTAAGTGAATCGCTTCGACCTGAGACGATGACTCGGATTAGCTCTTTCTCAAGCCTAGCTTCTTCTCGGTCGAGATTGTTCTGACCATCTCCGTCATCATCGCCGTCGCTGTCGTCGGATTTGAAGAGGAGGTCATCTAGGGATTGAGAGAGGAAATGGGAGTTAGGAGGACGAATTTGGAGGCGTCCTAGTAGGGTTTGAATTAGGAGATTGTCGATGTTGCTGTTTCCATTGAAGGAGCTCATAGTTGGTTACGAATCGATCTTCTTCTTCTTCTTCCTCCTCCTCTTTCGTCTTCTACACCTAAGAAGAGAGGCCTCTCTCGGTCTCGGGTTTTAGGGATAGGAAAGGGTTTTTGTGTTACGAAGACGGTTAATAGAGGATCAGATCACTTTAAATGTAAACGTGGGTAAGTCGGAAAATTTCAGAAAAGCCAAGGTTAAAATGGTAATCTCCTATTGTAAGCTTCTATTTCAGTTTTGTAAATCTGGAAAAAAAGGGTCTCCTAAAACTAAAAGAGAGAAAATTAACACATGTTTTCTCATAATATTCAATCTAAAATTCTAAATAGTAATAGTAAATATAGTATATAGAAGGAAATTCTTTTTTTTTTTTTTTATCAAAGATGGATGTTCAAAGATTTAATAAAGGAAGTGAATACTAAAAGCATGCATTTAAGAATAAGAAATGACTAAAAAAAAATAAAAAAATGATGATCACAAATGGGTAAAATCCCTGTTTAGTCTTTAGAATTATCGGCATCATCAACCGGATTCAGCAAAGGACATACACAAATACATCCTTTGAGAACCGTAACATAGTATATTTATATTTATATTTGAGTATACATTTCACATCTGTGAAGAAAACATATGTGAAGATGCAGTTGTAAAAGATCATCTTCTCAAGGTCTCCACGACATAGTCCGCATAGAGATCCCTACATGGCAAAAAAGAGTTTATCCAATTTGACTGATTAGTTATTTCTATGACACAAACTGCAAAAATTAAAGAATATATATATATATATATATATAACAGTCAGTTTTATGAAGGCTTACATGGAATGCTGAACTGCGTCGTAGGCTGCGGTAGCTGGAAGGAAGTCGTTAACGGCTACTTCCTTGTTCTCGTTTTTCTTATCTGCGAGAAGAATCCAAGAATATAAGCCGGTTTATGATTTGGTTTACACGTTTCATTTCAGGTTCGGTTTGGTTTATGTCTTCCCCTAGTCTCATATATCATCTTAACTAGTCTCTTAACTAAACAAAAGTTGAAAGAAGGTGAAGAAAGACCACTCACAGTCTTCAAAGAAACGGCGGATCTCAGCTAAACGATGAGGCGGAAGCTCCTTGATGTCATTGTAATGGCGATATTCTGGATCGTCAGCGCAGACAGCAATGATCTTGTCGTCTTTCTCACCCTTTTAAAGCAGAAAAGAGCATCTAGTTTTAAACTCTTTTGCTTTACAAGGACATAAGATGACACATACATTCAAGGATGTTAAATTTTGCATTTACCTGATCAATCATTGGCATCAGACCAATAGCTTTGGCCCGAAGAAAGCATCCTGGGATCACAGGTTCCTGTAGAACAAATTCAACATGTTTCACACAAGACTGAGAAGCTGGTGACAGAGACTGTGAAACTTATGTTATTCAATTTCACCAAACCAGAGAGACTTGATTAATAAGAGACTCTAATTTTCAAACCAGAAAACCCACACTCTAAACAAAATGTTGAGACACCTTCATAAGTCTAGCACTCACTAACTGCTCTCTAACGGGACCACAACATCTCTAATATGCTATATTCAGTCCTAGGCTAGATGCAGTAGAACCTATATTGAGCTGCTGAACTTCTACAAAGCTTAGCAGAGCACAGATCAAATGAAACAATCACCATTATATGATGAATAACACAAGTCCTCAAAATTGTATGTAAAAATAAAGATTACCTGCATGATGACAAGAACATCAATAGGGTCGCTGTCTTCACAAAGGGTACGCGGAATGAACCCATAGTTGTGTGGGTATACAACAGATGAGTAAAGAATACGATCGACCTGAGAATATATGAAATGTTTAGACTATGGTACCATCTATAATAGATTAATAGTGAATGTTGTTGCAATGAAGTTTATACCTTAATGAGACCGGTAGTTTTGTCGAGTTCATACTTCACCTTGCTCCCTTTTCCTATCTCAACCACCTGCAATGATGCCCTTCTATGCTTTGTTAATGATCCCCCAAAGAAATAATCACAAAGATTAAACTTATAAACTAGTTTTTTTCTATATTAGGCAATGGACATCATTCATATTCTACAACAGACTCATTCCAGGTAAAAAAATGAATTCTGTAGAAACAGTAAAAAAATGCAGCATCTCCAAATATGCAGAAAGAAATTTTCCGTGACAGTCTAATAAAAATTAATCAATCCTTAAGGGCTTTTGCTGTCTAAACATCAAGAACATTAGCAAAATACTTACACAATTGAAGATAATTGGAGCTTCAGGTCCTATGGAAAAAAAATGAAATGTATAAAGTTAATATTAAGAAGCAATGTGATAATCTTACAAGCCAAAAAAAGAAAGAAACCTAAACGTATAGCTTACCAATCTCCAGATCATGCCATGGGTGTGCAGCAACTGATCTGTGGGTCATGGACGAAAGTATCCTCTCATTAAGAGTAGGAAGTGAAACATGTTTCTCAACATAGCTTTTGGTAGTAACCTCAATCGGTGGCGCCATTGCTGCAAAACAATGCACATAGCAAGTCCATAAACAGAAAACCATAATATATGCATCTTTGAAAACATCTGTAACCATAATATATGCATCTTTGAAAACATCTGTCGAACATAAACATGTCCATGAGTTATACTTATACCAAACATTCATATTTATGAATTTAATATATAAATCAAATGAAATAATATATTCAGCACCAGGGAAAAAAATCACTTGGAAGTTTTGATTAAGCAACAACAATTGAATGGATACAGACAGAGACAGAAGCTAACAAAATTCTCTAAAGGAAAGTTACAGAAACGTCCAAGAAAACGCTTAAATTTTTTTATTTCTTTTGGTTTTTTGCGGTTTATGAATCTGTAGATGTTTCTACCGACAAAACCATTTCCAAAAACTATGTCTATATTAATTGCTTTCGTATATATTAAAAAGTGCCTTCTCTTGAATCATTTTCAGAGTATTTAAAAATGTATACATCACAAAATGTGAATCAGATCTACAGGTCACTAAGCCACCGTCGAAGAAATTTGATTTCTAAGAACCTACAAAACTATCACTCATGGCTTAATGCAAGCAGATTAAGACATTTCAAACCTAGAAAACCGGTGAAGAAGAAGAAGAATAAGAATAAGAATGAATCTGGTTGAAGACCATTTCGCAAATCCGTACCTGAGCTAATCGGACAAATCTCCCGAGCAAAAGTGTGTAATGAAGAAGAAACGCAGGCACAGATCTCAAGAAGCACCGATGCAAAAAGAGAGAGAGAGAGAAGCAAGAGTAGAGGAAAGCTAAAGAAGAACGTAGCTGTAATTATACGCGTTCCCGCTCTCTCGCTCTCTCTGCTTCTCAGCTATTTGAAGACTCCATTTTGGAAATAATATAATATTTGAAGGAAAAAACAATAAATAAAAAGCTTTTAAAAGTAAATTTAAATCCTCTTTTAATTTTGGATATTAAATCGAATATCATGCAGAGGGAAGAATATGTCCATATGTCAAGATATTATTGGATGATCGAGGAAGAGACATAGACGGAATTCCTAACGGCAGTGGGGTCAACGTAAGGTCTCCAGTCTGCTACACGCTTCACGGTGACTCCTCCAATTCGGATTGCGAGGAGTCCACGTTAAGTCTCCGTTAGCTACTGTTAAAGTGTTAATGGGAATTGGGAATATGCTGGAGCGAGGTATAGCGTAAAAGATCAGGTGTTAGCGAGTGCACCGAAAGTTCGTGTTCGAGTTTATGACCAATTTCTTTGTCGGTGGATTACAAACGGCAATTGAAAGAAACGCATATATAATCTTTCAAGTGAATATTCGTTTTCATTTTCTTTCTATATCTAATACAAGTAAATAAGTTTTTTTTTTTTTGATTAAATACATGTAAATAAGTTAACAAACAATATGGTTTGTTACACAATGATAGTATGATAAATATATGGATTGTGTATGCTAGTTTTGGTAACGATGAGTCAATGATATATAGTACGTATAGGATAATATAAGATTACTTTCTTTCTTTTTTGACGGAGGGATAAGAAGATTACTTAAGCTTTTAGATTATATACAAAAGTTTTAAGTGTTTATATACTGTATATATCTTTTTATCGTCTATAATTCATACAGATTCCTATATTTTAATCCAGGTTTTGTGATATTGTAGTGGTCTTAATACATTAATACAAACATGTTACCATCACGGCAGCGATCGGTTTAAGGTTTTAATTGACTTTATTGTCATTAATGTTAAAAAATACACGTTCGTTTTCAAATAACAACTACTAGCATTTTCAATCGGTAAGATCTGACGGTGTTGGATAATATGTTCTTGACTCGTTCTCTGGTAGTTTGATGAGATTTATTGTTGGGAAAATTGTATATAAAGGATAATTTTTTTTTAGTTTGTCCATATACACTTTTTTTTGTTAATTGTCAATCATAAGTTGGTTATGTTTTTCATATTGATTTCTTGTATCGCAGAGATAAATATGCTGGAGATTTATGTAACATGTGCTGTATGGAGATGGTTTGACAACAAAGAGTACATATTTGTGATTGATGAAGAAAAATATGTGATTAACATATTAGTATTTGTTAATTTTTTTATTAATTAAATTAATAATTTTTTAAGAGAGCTCTATATCCAATTTCCATTTTTTTATTTTGACTTTTCATTTTTTTTGGCTAACTTTCCTCATTTAATCAAATTAGTGAATATTTTAATTTTTTTAAATTAAATTACATATTCAAGGGTATTTTTGGATTTTGATTATTTAAAAAGTGTAGTTGGACAATGTTAAACAAGAAAAATGTATATGGACAAAAAAAAAAAAAAATATCCTTTAAAGCCAATTTTCCCTTTATTCTTTTTGGCTTGGATAATTGATATCCAAAAATGGATAAATTTGGATAAACTTTAAACTAATCGTGTAACAGTAAAGTTAAAACATTAAATAAGACGATCACATTCCACGTAATAATTGCAATTTACATTAAAAACAAATCTACGAATTTAAAAGTTTGATGAGATTTTTTCCATTTTCACTAAAAAATTGGATAATATTGATATCCAAAAAATGGATGGATTTGGATAAAGTTGAAAACTAATCATGTAAAGTAGAGTTAAGAACATTAAATAAGACGATAACGTTCCACGTAATAATTGCAATTTACATAAAAACAGATCTGGGAATATATGATAAACTTTTTGTTATGTGAATTGAGAATGAGTATATTAATTGGTTAAAGTTAGCTTTCCTTTAATGTCCATGGAAACACTCTTCGTATCCATTTAGAAAAGGAAACTAGATCATGTAATTTTGGAAAAGGCATTCGTCGTGTCATTCCCCTTATTGGTTGTGTGAAGTAAACCCTGTGGACCTGTCCGCAGGGAATGATCGGTGGATGGGGTTGCGTTGAGTAACGAATGCTCATGCAGTAGATGACTAGATGCTACGTAGGATCATTGTAGGAATATTCTTATCCACGCTTCATTCCTTGGATCGGAGATGATTATTTGCTTCACAATGAAGACAATATATTCAAATATCTTACCAATTTGTCAATCGCCTCTCTTTTTCCCTAACCTTTGCGTCGCTTTGGAGTTAGGCGGAGGATTCTGCTACTTCAATTTTTTATTTGATTTACAAGTGAATGGATATTGATAAACTTTTAACATTTTAAGAGCTTTCAACCTATAGTACATACGGTCTAATAATAATTACATACATAAAGGGGATTTCAAACTGGATTAGGTCAAATAATAGTTATAGTTACATAATACAAATGAGATTAGGAATGATAATTTCTCTATATAAATATGTCAAGTGAGATTAGACAACACATAAGAAGCAAGCGCAAGAACAATAATCGCAAAACAGATTTTTTTTTTTTCTTTTACTTTGAAAACAACCTTAAACACAAAGAGATAAGAGGTGATCTACACGTCTACAACCATGAATGGAGAGAAGCCACCTTTTGAAAGAAGACGGCCACCTTTTAATCGAAGACGAATGACAATTCTGATCCTTCCCAATGATCTAATATTAAACTGCTTAGCCCGCGTTTCAAGACTATACTATCCAACTCTTTCTTTAGTTTCCAAGTGATTTCGCTCTATTATTGCTTCAACGGATCTTTACCAGACCCGAATCCTTTTAAACTATACCGAGAATTGTCTTTATGTGTGCTTACAATTTGGTAACAATTCTAAGATATTACGTTGGTTAACTCTTATGCCGGAGATTAAACAGCTCCAGAATTGTTTTGGTGCCGATATCTTATCCTAATGTTCCCTATGTATATAGATCAGATGTTGCAATAGTTGGTCATAATATATACACTACAAGAAAACAGGCAGATAACAACATATATTAATGACATTTTCTCGATGTCATTAATTAGTAACGAATTAACAACATATATTTAACCTTGTTGGTAAATAACGATATTCACAAACGTCGCTAAATTAATGATATATTAGCGACATTTTATCGACGAGTTACAGAAAACGTCACTAAATATATCATTAAAATAGCGACATATAACACAAATGTCGTTAATTTGGAGAAAAACTGAACTTTATTAATCCGTAGCTAATTATTGACATTTTAGTAACGTAAATAACGTTGTTAAAATTAATAATATCTTACATGTAAAATAACGACATATTTAGCGACATCACTAAAGATATTTAGTAAAAACTTGTTTGTGCATCCCGCCTCATTTGTTTTTTACACTTGTCAAATTAAACTCAACCCAAAATTAATTAGTAAAAGAAACAAAATAAAACTAATTCTTCTTATCTTTACTCCTAAAACCCTAGATCTACAAATCGACTAACTTTCCATTTGCAAAATCACCGTCGAAATCTTCCTCACCGGCAACTCTCACTTACCATCGACTTTCACAAAGGCGACTCTCCTCTCGTTGTGGCTCCTGTGTCAGTCGTGGCCGATGTTTCCTCTCGTCCAAACTTTTCTCCTCTGCAAACCCCCAAATCGGATTTTTCAGGTCGTCAATCGACCCAATTCGTATCCACCACTAATAACCATCATCAGACCCGGCAAAGTCCCAACTACAACCACCGTCCATTTCTTCCATAGCGAGTCTCTTCTTCCTCTCCTCGTGGCTCAGCTCATTGGTCTTCATCAGCAGCTACTTTAGCTCCAGCTCAACTATCAGAGACTCCTAATTTTTCTCCTCTACAACCCAAAATCGGATATTTCCTCCAATTTCTCAGTAGACGATCGACCTAAGACTACAATGGCCACTGGACACAGCTCCTCTGCGGATGATGCACTCCAAAACATTTTTGATTTCTCAGGACACGATGAGATGCTTCATCTCATAATCCCATTCCTCTCAAGTCTCAACCATCGTTCGTTACTCACCACTTAATCCCATTTTTATCTTCTGTGTCTTATCCGTAAGTTCTCTCTCTGTACCCTTTTGCCCAATTTGATTTAGGTTTATGCTAGATCTGATTTAGGTTTAGTCATTTAGAGAACCGTCAAGCCCTCTTTGAATAACATTGATTATATGTATGCTAGATCTGATTATATGTGCCATGTAACTCATTAGTTAGCTTTACTGATTTTGATTTTTTTTGTCTTTTGATGAATATCAGTGCCGACCACACGATTGCCTCTGGAATAAGGTTAGCAATTGTTATCAATTTACAAACTTTTCGATTCTAAAATCTGGAATAAGGCTTTTGGTATATTAAAACTTGGATGGTGTTCTTTTGGCATCTGCCTTAAGCCTTCATTTACCTCGTTTTCTACTTGGGTTTGCTTCATTAGTTTTCATTTTCATTTCCATTTCGGTTGATTCTAGCTGCCACTGTCATTGTAGCTTTGTGTTTCTGATGTGAATTTTCTTTTGATTCCTTTGTTTGTTGTTGCTGTTCAGATTCTCTCCTCTGTTTCTACCCAAGGCTGCTGTTCAAATGGTGAATTCCAAATGCTTAGGGACGAGTTTGATGCGATGAAGAACATCGTAGCACACAACAAGAGGAGTTATTAACTTTGATGGATGAATGGTTCAAGGATTACACTGTTTTTTTTTCTTTTAACAGAAGAGTAAACCATTGTGGATTAAATTTGTTTTTAACATTTTGTTATGGGTTGTTTATTACTTTCAAAATATTTTAATATTAAGATTCTTTTAATTAAATTTCAAATTTTTTTTTTAATGAATTTTATCAATATATGTCGTTAAATCGTTACTAAATAATGGTTACAAATATGTTGTTAAATGTGTCGTTAATTAAAGATGTCATAGATGTCATAAATAATATCGTTAATTAGTGTCAGATATATACATCGTTAATTTGTCAGTAATTTGTGATATTACATTCGTCGTAAAATTACTATGTCTTTACAACGTAAATGAAAACGTTGCTAATTAACGACGTATTACCGACACAAAAATTTAGCTACACACGATTTACAACGTTTTTGAAGCTGTCGTTCATTTGACGCTAAACAAGATTAACAACATATTAACAACATTTTTGGGCGTCGTTAATCAAATGTTTTCTTGTAGTGATATGTCATTGGCGGGTTAATAAATAATAATCTATCATCTAACGTTATGGTCATTGACTGTCGTTCTCACATATCGCATGAGGCCCCAAACATGCAGGTCGCACATATGTTCCCCTCTGTTTGCGTTCTTGATGGAAAAAATATACGTGACTGGAGGTAGCAAAAATCTTGATTCAACCAACTGGATAGAAGTTTTCGATACGAAGACCCAAACTTGGGAGTTTTTGCCTATCGCTAGCCAAGAGTTATGCAGAGGCTTTACATATGATAGTGTTGGTGTTGGGTATGAAGGAACTGTCTATGTGAGATGAGAGGGAAAACGTGTGACTTACAAGCTGAATAAAGGTAGATGGAGGATGGCAGACTTAGCAATGGATATTGGATGGACTTGTGCATTATCTTATTATGTGATAAGTAACATCCTCTACCGTTATAATAGCAGGACTATCGATTGGTATGATCTCAAAGAAAGATTGTGGAAAACTTTGAAAGGTATGGAAAGATTGCCTACGTTTCCTCGTACTCGTTTAGTTAAATTGGCAGGTTTGACGTAGTGTATACGACCAATGAGTCATATAGTTTAGTGCACGCTCTTGCTACTAACATTTGATGATATGAGTCATGATCATGTGATATTTTTTTATCTTTTTCCAATTTCTTAAATCAGTTATTTGTTTCTAACTTGATGGTTTGAATTTTTTTTTTTTCTTAGATTTAGAATCAGTTATTATATTTTTAGGAAAAATTCGGAAATGCGCCTTTTCATTTATACTTTTTCCCAACAATACCCGTAACATGAAAAATATATATATATATATTTGTTGTAGTACCTTCTCTTATCAAAAGTTTTCAAATTAGATTCCAAAAATTGCAATTTGGCATGGCTATCTTCTATTTGGTAGAACTTTTTTTTTTATATAAACTGGAAAATAAAAATATAATTTAAGGGACCGATTGGTTAGGACTGTTACTTTAAATTTTCGCTTTATGTTTTTGGCTGTACAGACTTTAATTGTACAGACTTTGATTTTAAAAAATGTTGATGTATAATAGTATCATTGGTAACAAAAGTTGTAGAAACTGTTAAAATTTTCTCTATTGTTTATGAATGATTATTGATCGATTATAGTTAGGCCTAATTATAGTATTAATTCATTCAAAATTACTTGATAGTTAGACATAATTTTATTAACCCCATTTGGTAACCACACTCTTATCTTTATCAGTATCCTCCCATCATGCCATCTTCTTGGTTTTCTTCGATGGTGGGTATGGACTCTGATGTTATTGTTGTGGGAGGGTCTACCCAGAGAGTTAGTCGTGTTCTTGAAAGGTATGCTACCTCTGCGACAAGTGTCGAGGAAACACATGATATGAAAGAGGAGATGTTTCTTGCAGCTCTCGGTGTGATTGGTGACAAATTGTTTGCAATATCGCTTTGTCAAAAGAAACACGCAACTACCAGTGTTAGTCATTTGACCTAGAAACTCGGAAGTTAGATGCCATTTACGTAGCTCTATTTGAAGTGCCCAATCACATGATGATCAAAATAGAAGGTATCACACTCATATCAACCACAAGTTATACGCGAACCGAGATGGTTTGAATAGCTTGATTTTCGATCCGAGTACGGAAACCTAGAGATCGTAGATTATCTGGATGTTCACTAGACGCACACCTCCTGTGGTATCGGGAACAACTTATATAGTCTTTCATTTGTGGACCACAAAATACATGTTTATGATGAATATACAAAGCTTTGGTCAGTGAACATCTTCTCTGACTAAGCATCTTCGAGGGTTTCCCATGCAACTGAATCAAAGGCATTCAATAATACCATGTTAATAACTATTTCAAAATTCAAAAGGAACATCAGATTTACGATCCAAATATTATGACAATGAAGAGAAATAATTTATTTTTACACGAATCATAATCATCCAAAAGAAGATGCGATTCGTTTGTCCCAATTTGAAAAATGCGACATGAATTTGGGGGAAGTCTCTCATAGTTAACAAAACTGAATATAGTCAAACACAAAGAAGGAGAATTCCATTGGAAGAAGGCGATGATGATGCGAGCACATATTTTTCTAGGAATTTGACATGAAAAGAAGAATCACATTAGATTAGAGAGTTTCATTAATTGACGTGGCAAAATTTAATCAAACCGAAACCGAAGACCACGCGCCCGACCTACACAGATCTCCATCACGTTCAAGATCTAACGGTCCAGATCCACTCCCTCTCCTTCTCCTTCTTCCCTCTCAAAAAAAAAAAAAAAAAAAAAATTCTTCTGAATCCGAAAAGCCGATCGGTAGAAAAAATAATTCAACGGCCGTCGGGTTGCTATCTTGCTCCGTTCTGACTATTGATCTTCCCCGAGTAGATCTGGTACTTGTCCATTTCGAATTTATAGGCTTAAAATTTCTCGATTCTCGATTTTTGAATATGTCTCCATTTGCTTACCAGTGATTTGTTTCTGGGATATAACTTGATTTTTGTTAAAAGAGATGGCTGCTCCTCCGGCTAGAGCTCGTGCTGATTACGATTACCTCATAAAACTTCTGTTGATCGGAGACAGCGGTATGTTTCTCCACTACATTTTGATTCAATCTATTCATTTTCATTTTGATTGATCTCTCGCGATTTGTCTTTGTTTGAACGATCCATGTATCAGTAATTTGAGTTTTTCCGATCATCCATTTACTCAATACTCAGATTTGAATATTCATCATCTTAGACTGTTGATTGCTTATAGAGAATTCTAGACCTTGTGAGCATATGATGTTCATCTTACAAACTCTTCCTAGTTTGGTATTAGGCTGGAGATTCTAAAATATGAATGCTATAACTAGTTCATGATATTTTCTATGCTTTCCTTGAGCCAAATTGATTGAATATATTCCTTTTGTTGAATGCTGTAACTGTTTCACTATGATCCAATGAATTTCAAGGTTTCTGCTTTATCTAACTTTTTGTTTCTGTATCTCTCTGATTTTCATGTACGCGTTTTCGTGAATGTTACCAGGTGTGGGTAAGAGTTGCCTTCTCTTACGTTTCTCTGATGGCTCGTTTACCACTAGTTTCATTACAACTATTGGGTATGATCTCTTCATTGGATGACACTGTTATATTACGTTTCTCTATGTAGTTGTCTGTTCCCACTCAAGTTGTTTTTTGTTTTGACAGCATTGATTTCAAGATACGAACTATAGAGCTCGATGGGAAGAGAATTAAGCTGCAAATTTGGGATACTGCAGGACAGGAGCGGTTCCGGACAATCACAACCGGTTTCTCTTCGATTTTGCTTTAGATTATAATATTCCCTTTGCTTTTTATTTTTTTTCTCTCGCTGTTATTTATGCATCTCTGCCTTCCTTGTTATGGTGGGAATCTGGAATAGTCACTTAAGTAGTTCATTCTTATTTGCAGCGTACTACCGTGGAGCTATGGGCATTTTGCTTGTGTATGATGTGACCGATGAATCATCTTTCAACAGTAACTACTTTCTTAACTTGCAGTTTAATTAGTTCCTATGCCTTATGCAACCAACAATCTAAATCTTTGGCAACAAACAATTCTAAAGTTTATATTTTTCTATCTGTTAGCTTTATGTTTTTCTAATAAACTAATTTGTTCTTTTCTATCATTTGTTTTCTTCAATTCCAGACATCAGGAATTGGATTCGTAACATTGAGCAACACGCTTCTGATAGCGTCAACAAGATCCTAGTTGGGAACAAGGCTGATATGGATGAAAGCAAAAGAGTACTTCTCTCTCTCTCTCTCTTTTACCCTTCCCTTGTATCTTCCTGCTTATTTATCCTATGATTTTGTTTGGCTAACACGCCTATTTGCTTTGTTTCTACAGGCTGTGCCGACATCTAAGGGCCAAGCTCTTGCCGATGAATATGGAATCAAGTTTTTCGAGACTGTACGTTGTGGTTCTAGGTTTTGTTACACATCAGTATATATACAGGAAAGTGTCTATTTCATCATCTCATTTGGTTAACTTTGATGAGTTTGCTTTCGCAGAGTGCCAAGACCAACTTAAACGTTGAGGAAGTTTTCTTTTCAATTGCTAAAGACATTAAGCAACGACTTGCAGATACCGATGCTAGGGCTGAGGTTAGAATTTATTTTCACTGTCATCATCGTACACATTGCAATTAGGTAAAAATCATATTTCATCAACTAAATTTCACATCATATTGTAGCCGCAAACAATCAAAATGAACCAATCCGACCAAGGTGCAGGGACGTCTCAAGCTACTCAGAAATCAGCATGTTGCGGTTAATGTAAAAACCGGGTCCACGACGCCGTCAATGGAGAGAATCTGGATATCGAAGAGAAACATGGTATTTATTTTACCTTTGGAAAGAAAAAGAAAAAAAAAGAAAGGGAAATCTTCTATATGCTTATCTATATGAGATGGTGTTTTCTACGTATTCTTTAAAAATTCTCTGTTTCTCCTAATGGTATAGTGTGAGCGACACATATTTTCTTGTATGGATTCTTTGACATCAGATATGACTTATGATAGTATCAGTTTATCTCTTTCACATGCCAACGGTCTTTTTTTCCACGTGATCATATTGTTAAACTGCTACGGGTTTATATTATTATCTATCTACTTTTAACGTTTCATTTGTATATATCAAACCTTGAAACAAAAATAATAAAGACTGAAGTCTGTTTATTATGAATGGGATCATAGTATTTACAAAGGGAAAATGGTTTTAAATTATTTCAAATCCACATTAAATTTGTTCAATCCGTACATTCGAGAATCGAAATGGTCCCCTTTCAAAACTATTTCTTACTAAAAAATATTGCTGGAAATTAAATAATTTATTTAACGAGTTTGTGTATACATACATACATACATGACAGAAAGAATGAAACTAATGTCAACAATAAATTTACAAAAAGAATTCAAAACCTAAAATGATGACACAATTCAAAACTAATTTACAAATTTCAAATCAATTTGTGGAACCAAATTCTTCCCAAAGATATGTACAAGATCATTCTCCAATGGAGTTAGATTCAAGTCCAAACACACAACCGTCTTGCTGCTATTGCATCGATTCAAAACCGGTCTGTTATAAACCGTGGAAGGAATAACCGACTGTTCGGCTATCATGTTCACCCTATGCTTTCTCATATGACCGCCTAGAGCTTGACCGGTTCCAAACATTTGACCACAGGTTGAACACTTATGAACATTCTCATTGTTACGATGCTTCACCTGTTCTTGGTCAACGCTCAGCTTCGGTTTCTTGTGGCTGGCTCTATGACCTCCAAGAGCTTGGAAAGAATCAAATTTCCGGTTACACGTTTTGCATTCGAAGTGGTTATGACTGGTTTTGCTTCCGGTAGGTTGGTTTACATCGATTTGTTTGACCACGAAACTCCGAGACAACATCATTAGACTTTTTACTATGTCTATATGCTTCATGGATTCTTCGTAATCTGACCGGTCTCTCTTCATGTTTCGGTTTGTTGTATGTCGAGAAGAGAAAACACCACGATAGAGCGAACTAAAGATTTAGGTTTTGGTTGGTTCACCTAAATAATTGTGAGAAAAAAGCTGTAAGAGAATTTTTTTTTCAATGAAGATTTTAGAGTATTGTATTTATAAGCAAAACAAAGAAAGTTTCTGCAGACGTTTTGACTTTTTTTAAATTTGACCAAAAAAAGTCGTTTTTAAGCTTCCTATTCAAATTAGTTTAGCAGCATTGCTGGTTTGACGACTAAGGACATGTAACATGTTAAATATATATTATCAATATATCCACTACTACTACTACTACCAGGCACATTTTTTGTTAAACATAACGAATAATTCTCTTTCGATAGAGCAATTATAATATGTTTGATATAGCATCAGTTTGCACACCTTATTGTTGGCATCGTGATTTTTTTTATTGACTCTGGAGCGCAAATGAGCACGTGGAGATTATTAGAAAGAATGGCTGAGAAAGTCAAACTAAAAGTCAAATGACTTCATTCTTAAAAATCAAAATCTGACAACTGTTCTTCACCTATACACTATTTGTATCCCTAATCAATAGATATATGTGTGGTTTACATGGGAATATACACTGCATGTACACGTATATACGTCATCAATGATGGAATCGTGACGGCGTCTAATCCCGGATTTAGATAGTGGTTAAGACTTTTAAATGAAAGAGTTGAAAGTATATTTGGATTTTTAATTGTGAAAGAGTACTGTATGAACCAAGAAAGCTATGGTTTTTGGACAAACGACTTTTGTAGATAATCCATGTTCTTGACTTTTGTTCTCTTCCATAGTTTAAACTTCCAATATGTAGTAGTAGGTCGTTTGCTGATTCATAGATTTGGTTTAGGTTATTCTACTTCTACCTAAGACTGGTCAGAGAACAAATATCCAAATTTTAGTGATATTCGTGATACGTCAATTGGATTGGTACGGTTGCTATCTTATCTACTTCTAAACTAGTTGCATATATGTTAAGTATTTTAAAATACCAAATTTTGAATTAATTTTCGATTTATTTTGTAAAAAGTAAAAAAAAAGTTTAAAATGTTTTTAAAAATTCATATAAAATTTACTTTATAATAAGAATTTTTTTTTTTGTATTGGATTGAAAAGCATAAGTATTTTCCTTTTTTTCTTTTGAATATTAGAAGTATAGTAAATATACGATTATATACGTGTAACCAAGAGATCAAACAGAGCAGCATGTTTATATTGTTGCTTAGGGCCATCGATATCGTTGGACCAATCCTGCATGAAACCAACTCTCATTCTTGGTTGGATTTTCATCATATTTAGAACACAGATCCGTATGGCACTGAAAGATGAACTCTTTAATTGAGGATTGCCTATGCGACAAAGCATCAATGGAGTGGAAGAAGAGGAGGCTGTAGCTCCGTGAGGGCTTCTTGGTGGGTTTCCGTTTCGTCCGTGATGATCCTCAATGTCGTTATTCCTCTGGAATCTGACCTTGTTGCAATCTTTGTTTTTGTGACCTTTGTCTCCGCATTTGTAACATAAGTCAGACCAGTTTTTGTCTTTGCACTGGTACGACCAGTAGTCAAGTTAGCTACGACCGTCCGGATCTCCCATCTGCGAAAAAAAAAACAAACAAAAAAAGAGACTCTAAGTCTTAAGAGCAAAAACATCTAGTCCATAAACTTAAACTTAAAGTTTAGAAACCTACAAGAGCAAGAGAGTTTTGGTTAGAACTGATGAGAGCAGCTCTTTGTTCATAACCTTGACTGTTTGGTTTATGACCAAATAGCTTGGTTTGCTGATTCATACATATTGGTTTAGGTTATTATTATACGTAAGACTGATATGAAAACAAATATTCAAAATTTTAGTGATATTGTTGATACGTCAATTGGATTGGTATGCGTGCTATCTTATCTACTCCTAAACTAGTTGCATATATATGTTAAGCATTTAAAATAGAGACCAAATTTTGAATTAATTTTCGATCTATTTTGAAAAATATAAAAAGAAAGTTTTAATTAAACTCTTTTTAAAAATTCATATAAAATTCAAATTTATAATAATAATAATTTTTGTGTTGGATTTAAAAGCATAAGTATTTTCTTTTTCTTTTCGAATATTATTATAAGTAACCAAAAGATCAAACAGAGCAGCAGGTCTACAAAGGCCCAACAAACGCAGGCCCGTAAAAACAGAAGCATCTCGGCTCATTCATGATCAATCACCAAACAAAAAAAAACCTGAACAGCCTCTACCACTTCGCGGGAATTTTTTGGTTACAAAAAAACAAGAACTAGAAGAGGGGAGAAAAAAGAAGAAGGAAGTAAGTGTAGATTTAAAGGGAGCATAGTTTCTCCCATTCTGTTCAATCCTCGCTTGCTCCTTTTCGAATAAGTCCCGTACGTTCCCACTTCTCAAGCTTATCCTGCTCAGCTGCTCAGATCAGGTATTATTGGACTGGCTTGGCCATGGGAGAGTAGGAGATGCTCTCTAACTCATTCCCAGGGCTACTTTTGGTTCTGTTTATTTGGGTTTTCCTTCCTTTCTATTGCCAAATTTAAAGAGAAATTAGTTTTTGATACTTACCAAATCTCTGGTGTTATGGAGCTGTATCTTTATTAATGTTATCTTCTATTTTTATGGAGCTGTATGTTTATTATTTTTTTATTGGATGACTCTAATTTAACTGGAAATTTGGCATCTGCTGTAATCTTATCTTCATGTACTGTAAGATGAGAGATTTATGTGTTTCTTTCTTTGCTTAGCTGCTCGGTTCACAGACACTATCCATTTATAATAGATGAAAAAAAACCCAACCTTTAAGTGGTTTTTAGTTTGTAAACTTGAGCCGGCCACTTTTGCTGCATAAACTGCAGTTATAGAGCCTAGTAAGAGTGTTAGGGTGTTGAGGCCAGCCCGATCAATACGACATCAAGACATGTTTTTGGTTACCAGAGTAATAATTAATCACTACTTGGGGAAGTCCAGGTCTAGATGAGTAGCAACTAGTAAGTGTTGATTTTTCATAGTAAATTTGCACCACAATATGTACCAGGTTGTTTATACAGAGTTCAAGTTTTGTTGGCTCCTTGAACATTCTGGGTCTCTAGCTGACTATTTCATGCATAGAAGTTGGCTGAAAAAAGAAGGGGTCCATTTTACCTAGACAAGTTGGTTTTTACTTGCCGTTGAAGTCACCAACTTTTAAGACCAGGTCAGCCTAAGTGGACAACCAGTCTGCAACTGCAATTAAGGATTATAAAATTGACAAGTTGGAAGATTGTTGGCTTTTTCTGTATAGAATATACATATTTATGTATGATTTCTAAGTATGTGTTTGTCTCTGTGTATTCTTCTCTGTATATGCTTCTTAGGATGTTTCGGGCATGGATTAGCCGCTTGATTTTACCATCAAACCTTTTAATTACTGTTTCAATATCTTCCCTTGCATCTTCAATCTATACAGGGAAACTGCAGATATAGGTTCATCAAGGAAAGTCAATCTTAATAAGAAATTTTCAAACCTCATTTCATTGAATAAAAATATACAATAGAAACTTTTTGACAATTTCTTATGCATAGTCACTTTCTGGTATGTTTTGTTAACTCATTAGATCACTGTCATCATGAAGGGTCTGTTTTCATCAGTATTTTTGTGGACATAACTATGTCTGATGACCAAAAGACTTAATTATGCTTTTTTTCTTGGTGTTGAAGAAGTTTCTGGGGATTCTTTTATGAATTTTTGATCTTCTCCAAGCGCGTTTCTTTATTCTTCTGGTGACTTGTTCATGTAATATCCTATTTTTCTTATCGTAACTTATAAAGATTGGCCTTGACCCACTATTTTCTTATGAAATTTAAATTCATCTAAATCTGACCACCCATCCCATGTAGGCATGTATGTTTATGTGTGCTACAACAGAATAAAGTATATGATTTGTATTCCTTTTCTAGGTATCTTGATGAGTTCAAGAACATGCGGTTCATTATTTCTGGTCACATTTTGTGGCCTTCTGCTTCATGTAGCTGGTTTGAGAACAGATCCTTCAGAAGGTACTCATTTTTTTTACCATGACTTCACATCTTTAATCTTAAAATTAAGGCACCACTTAACATATATACTGAACTTGATAAGCTTACAAACACATATTCATCCGCATACTGACATATACATATATCTTGGTAACTAGTCTTCCTCTCAATGTTTTGATAGTCATCACTCTTGATTGGTCATGCTTCAAGTTCCACCCTCTACCCAAATCTTATATGTCATTCTTCAACGTACAGACTGCAATTCCAGAATTTTGCTTATATTTTTATCCATTTTGCAGTAAATGCTTTACATGAGATTAAAAGGAGTCTAATTGATCCTATGAGAAATTTAAGTAACTGGGAAAAGGGTGATCCGTGCAGTTCAAACTGGACTGGCATAATATGCTTCAGTAGCTCACATGAAGATGGTCACTTTCACGTCCAGGAGCTGTATGTCACTCTTATGTTACCATTTGTCACATTTTTTTCCTTTTTCTTTTGGTCTTTTCCTTGTCTTTAGAATGGAGGGATTTGTCTTCTGTAAAGATAGATAGTTTAAGCATCACTAATGCACTGTCTCCTACACTTACACCTCCTTTCATTACATATATATTGTGATGTAGACAATTGATGAGGCTGAATTTATCTGGAGAGTTGGCTCCTGAAGTTGGCCAGTTACTGTATCTCGAAATTCTGTAAGATGCGGAGTCTAATGAATTATTTCATTTGGTTGCCTAATAATGCATACTGAAAAAAAAACTATTTTCTTTTTGGTTACCTTGTTGAAGTGATGTGATGTGGAACAATCTGACTGGGCGTATTCCTATGGAGATAGGAAGAATCTCTTCCTTGAAACTTCTGTAAGTTGGATCACAAGATGTATTTTCTTTTGCCTTCTTGTTCTGTTTTTTTTTCTTCATCTTCAATTGACTCTTTGCTACATTATTTGGACAGACTGTTGAATGGGAACAAGTTCACAGGTAGTTTACCTCCTGAACTTGGTAATCTTCAAAAACTAAACAGGCTTCAAGTAGATGAGAACAACATAACAGGTTCAGTTCCATTGTCATTTGGAAACTTGAGAAGCATTAAACATCTGTAAGTTTATCATGAAGTAATAATATCTTCTTCATAGCAAATACCAGCAATCATCTGTGGTTCATTCTTTATTCACCAATGGCTATTTGCTCTTCAGTCACTTCAACAATAACACGATAAGCGGAGAAATTCCAGTTGAGCTATCCACATTGCCTAGGCTTGCTCACCTGTGAGTTTTGCTTTTTTTGTTTCTTCTTGATTTAACATTTGGATACAGTCTTAAGTGTTTATATTGATAGAACAAATCTTGTAGGATACTGGACAACAATAACTTGACTGGGACATTGCTGCCAGAGTTAGCTCGATTGCCATCCTTGACCATACTGTATGTGCCTTCTCCCATTGTTTCCCTTTAACTGGGAAAACATGACTTTTTTTTGTTATCCTTTGCTAAGCTAGTATTATGCTTATATACGCAGTCAGCTGGATAACAACAACTTTGAAGGTTCTGAGATTCCAGAGGCTTATGGAAACTTCCCTAACTTAGTAAAATTGTAAGACTTTACAACCAGTTTCAAATGTGTTTGTATTTCTACACTGGTTTGAACAATGCGCTGAATTATTCTTTGTTGCCCTCATCTTTTAAACTTGGCAGAAGTTTAAGGAACTGTGGACTGCAAGGATCAATTCCTGATTTTAGCAAGATCAAAAATCTTAGCTATCTGTAAGTGTCTTATGTCTGGTATCTGTGTAATTGTAGATATGATTCTTTTTTCTGCTCCTCTGAATTCTTGAACCTTGTGTAGGGAAACAATATGAATGCATTTTTTTATTTAATGTTCACATCTTTTACAGAGATCTAAGTTGGAACAACCTCACAGGCACTATACCAGAATCCAAGCTTTCTGACAATGTGACAACAATGTAAGCACATATCCAAATCTTTCTCCTTTTAAAAGTTTACTCTTGAGTAAATAAAAATACTTAACTGTCGATTTTTGCTGCAGTGAACTATCTTACAACCACCTCACTGGATCTATACCACAAAGCTTCTCAGAGTTGGGCTCTCTTCAATTACTGTATGTAAATATTCATTGATCACTGAAATGAACCTTCCCATTCTTCATATTTTCTGCATTTTCCAATCATAAGTACTTCCTAATATTTTGAGTATCATCTATATAACAGTTCTCTTGAGAACAACAGTTTATCTGGTTATGTCCCATCAGAAATCTGGCAGAACAAGTCTTTCGAGAATAACAAGCTGCGAGTGTATGACCTCAAGTCTTTGTTCTTCTACTTAATAAGAGTTTCCTAGTTTTTATATTTCATTCTCAGAGACTGAAACTTCTTTTGGATGCATTCACAGTGATCTCAGGAACAATAACTTCTCTGATGCTACAGGAAACCTGATAACACCAGACAACGTTACCCTCTAGTGAGTTTCCTTGTTTCTATTTTGTAGAAAGTTAGAGCAAACTAAACATTTTAGACTGAACTGTATTCTCTTGCCTTGACATTGTAGTCTAATTTAATTTTCAGTTAACAACTTGCATAAGTTTCTCTACTTTCTATACTAGTTGTTTTCTATATCCTAAAGTTCTTTTTATTTTTATTTTTTGGTGTCAAAAGTCTTCGTGGCAACCCAATATGCAAGAGTCCAAGCATTCCCTTTGATAAACAACTCCTCCAAAACGTCTGCGTTGAAAAAAAGCAAACATCTATAAACTCAAATACACCTTGCAGTAATATGTCATGTCCCTTTGAGCATGTTCAAATTCCCCCAGGGATCTGCTTGTGTACAGCGCCTCTTACGATCGATTATAGGCTAAAGAGCCGTAGCTTCTTTTTCTTCACTCCATATATTCAACACCAATTCATAGAGTATATAACTACCTCCCTCAAATTGGAAACTCATCAACTTGTAATTGATAGACTTGTTGATGAGAACAGGCTGCGTCTAAGGATGTACTTAAAGCTAGTTCCCAAAGGCAAAGTAACATTTAACACGAGTGAAGTCATACGTATCAGGAACTGGTTTATGTCTTGGAGTTTTGTTGCTAACGACTTTTTTGGACCTTATGAGCTGCTGGACTTCCCTCTTCAAGGACCATATGGTATAGTTTTTGGACATAATATATATAACAAAAGCACATAATTTGTTTAATGATATAATAATATTTTGATGCAGCTGATCTGTTACCTCGAAAGAGTGTAATTAGCACGGCTGGATGGGCGATGATAGTGGCAGGCTCTATCGTTACTGCCACTGTTATATCAGTGAGTATAACACTTCTATATGTTAAGAAACGTCGTGAGAAGTCACATACAATCACCAAAAAACGTTTTTGTAAGCAACTCAGTAATGGCTCTTTATTTCACAGAATGTGTCATCTTGTTTTGTCCTTTAAAAATGAAAACTAAGGACACTTTCTTTATGTCTTACAGTCAGGGCAATATCTCGGGAAATCGAAGGGGTTAAGAAGTTCAGTTTTGTAGAACTGTCTGATGCAACTAATGGTTTTGATAGCTCCACATTGATTGGTAGAGGTAGCTATGGAAAGGTCTACAAAGGCATTTTGGCAAATAAAACCGAAGTTGCCATCAAGCGAGGAGAAGAAACTTCTCTGCAGAGCGAGAAAGAGTTTCAGAATGAGATCGATCTGCTTTCGAGGTTACATCACAGGAATCTTGTGTCACTGCTTGGATACTGTAGTGACATTGGGGAACAGGTACATCCTTTTTCATATGCAGTTGTTAGTCAGCTTTATATCTTATGTGTTTTTTTGACTAATCCATATACTTGTTCTGTTTTGGTTCATACACAGATGCTGGTATATGAGTATATGCCTAATGGCAATGTGCGTGATTGGCTTTCAGGTAGCTTGATATTTGTTTATGTTTCCAACTTTTGCCAATCTGCTTCCACATGGATACTAATGTGTTTCAGTGGTTTTACATTGTCATGCAGCTAATGCTATGGAAACATTGAGCTTTAGCAGGAGATCACATGTGGCTTTGGGTTCAGCTAAAGGGATTCTTTACCTTCACACTGAAGCAAACCCGCCTGTTATTCACCGTGATATCAAAACCAGCAACATACTCTTGGACTGTAAGCTTCGCGCTAAAGTCGCTGATTTTGGCCTGTCTCGGTTGGCTCCTGCTTTTGGAGAAGGAGATGGTGAGCCAGCCCATGTATCAACCGTAGTGAGAGGAACACCGGTGAGTTTCTAAACTGGTACACTAGTCGATATGTGATCCACTGATCCAGTGGCTTTTGACTTAACAATACATGCTGTTTCTCTCCTATATCACATTTGAGAATATATTGTATATGCAAAGGGATATCTGGATCCAGAGTACTTCATGACTCAGCAATTGACGGTGAAGAGCGATGTGTACAGCTTTGGAGTAGTGTTGCTTGAGCTCTTGACTGGAATGCACCCATTCTTTGAGGGAACACATATTATCCGCGAGGTACTTTTCTTGACTGATCTCCCACGCAAACTCTGGGACTTGGGTGATTATTGTTTCCTGAACAATAAATCAACAGTTTTCTTAAGAGTTTCTCTGTACAATGTGATACAGGTGAGAATGGCTAATGAATGTGGAACTGTTGTGTCAGTGGTGGATAGTCGTATGGGACAATGTTCGCCCGATAAAGTGAAGAAGTTGGCGGAATTGGCTTTATGGTGTTGTGAGGATAGACCAGAGACGAGACCATCAATGTCAAAAGTGGTGAAGGAACTTGAAGGTATTTGCCAATCTGTGCGAGAACCCGATAGGTTCGCGGAAACAACGAAATTGCTCTGCGAAAAAACATCGCTGTCATCTTCTTCTGTACCCTCGCCATTGTCTTTACTTCCTGGAAGTGACTTGGACAGTGGCTTTTTCCATGCTGTAAAACCTCGTTGACATATCTTTGTATGAAATAGGCTAACATCAGACTAATGAGAGTTGTGTAACTATATATTTAGGAGATATTGTGAGTCTAAGTGGGTCTGAAACCGGTTCTGTTGTGCTGATTCCTAACCATAGTAAAAAGCTTATAAGTTACTATCTATGCAGCTTTGGAAGTTATTTGTATTATTCATTCTTTTAAGTTCTAAATTCGACTTTTTATGCAACCACGGCCTACTACAATTTCTGGTCTGCCTGCATACACAAGTTTAACCATCAACGTAGAAGAGAGTTATATTCCGAGGAAAAAAGGATTTATATATATGAACATAGACATAAATTATTCAAAAGGTTTGGAATTTAACTCTGAAAACACAACACAGGTACATAAACAAATCCAAGAATCAGTTCCATGAAACACAATCAAGGTGGGACAGGTAAGAGTCTAGCACGTTTGGATTAGAACACAGATTCCAAAAGAACAACAACAGTAAGAGGCAAGTCATTTGACCGTCGTGAAATCCCATTAGAGCAGCGCTGATCCGTAGAAGACAGCTTCTGCAGGACCCGTCATATAGATATGGTTGTCTTCCTGTTTCCACTCTATCTCCAATGGTCCGCCCGGTAGATCCACCGTACATTTCTGTTCCACCATAAACCAATTTTTAAAAAAAAATATGAAGAGCTCGAGGTCAATGCATATATGTATTACATCATGCAACTAATCACAGCTCAAGACAGTCTTGTTAATGTAAACAATTGTGTCTGGTCATAGCTCTTTTGAGGTATAA
Source organism: Barbarea vulgaris (assembly GCA_963667165.1). Taxonomy (NCBI): domain Eukaryota; kingdom Viridiplantae; phylum Streptophyta; class Magnoliopsida; order Brassicales; family Brassicaceae; genus Barbarea; species Barbarea vulgaris. The sequence continues at coordinate 29,320,698 of OY763888.1, read as the reverse complement.
ATCCAAGGGTAGTCAGATAGAATGAAGCACCCAAAAATATCAGAAAGCATAACTCTTTATGGATAGACAAAAGGAATACTAGATTCTCCTGCCGGAAATGAAGCTTATTTAACCTCAAATGGATATACAAGAAAAGAAAACTACTCAGTAAGATCATAATCTCATCAATAGCCAAGCAATCAAATCATCTAACTATTCATTGCAATAGTCAGGTTTCAAATTTCTGATAAAGATAAGCTTAAAAAACGCTCTTCCAGTTTTCTGTTTATATACACACAACAATTTTCTATCATGATTCATGTACGTATTGAAGGCTAGGAGCTACAAACCATTGTATAATCTGAAAATGTATTTTGCAAACTAATAGTTAAATTTATAATTCTGAAACTCCAAACTTACCCTGTCGGCTCGACCTTCAAGGACTGCTGCAACAACCAGAGCGCAAGCTCCAGTTCCACAGGCTAAAGTTGCTCCTGCAGTTTTAAGTATGCTTAAGCATTAAGCATATAAGGATACAGAGACTGCTGATAATATTGACTAAGAAACAGATTTTAAGGTTGGAGGGAATTAGCTGACCTGCTCCGCGCTCCCACACACGCATTTTCAAATGAGAACGTGATAACACTTCAACGAATTCTGCAGATAACCACACAGAGCTGTAAGATTTGAAGGGGTATAAATCCAAATATGATAGAGAAGTCTAGCTGTATCTATCCACGGAAATCTGGATAGATCTGCAGATGATTCTCCACTAACCTGTATTAGTTCGAGCTGGGAACATTTCATGATGCTCAAACTTTGGACCAATCTCAGGCAAGTTCAAATCATCAACTTTCAGATTCTGTTAGATGGCAAGGAAAATTAAAAATGATGACAAATGATGTGGCCATGAATAATAAAAATTTGAAATGCAGCAAGCAACTACGCACCGGTCCACCCTTTTTACCAAATGTGATACAGTGAGGATTGCCCATACTAACACACGTCACATTCCAGCTCACTCCATCAACAACTAGCTCTGCCTGAACAACAGCTTCACCTTTATTTCCTGGCAACTTCGTGGGCACATCTTGTGCTTTAAGAATCGGCGTGCCCATGTCAACCTTAACCTGTGTCAATATCAATCGCAATGCAGTAAGCAACGAGAAACAAAAGATAAAGTTCCAAGCTTTATCTTACCCGCTATCATGAATATGACTAAACCTAGTACGAGACATCAATCCGAATGATTTACCTGTCCGTCATCTTGAATTTCTGGAACAATCAGACCAGCACCGGTATGTATTGTAAAACTACCAAAAAGAAAAGAAAAGAAAAAAGACATTAGAGATTACATATAACAAGCATGACTGAATCCAGAACTCTAAAAAAATATAGATACCTATGTTTTCCCTGCAAATTCTCAAGCTCAGCAATGAACCTAGCAAAGCATCGAACTCCATTGCCACACATCTACAAGAACGAAATCAAAAGCCAATGACTTTGAGATACAACAACAACTTACTCATACATATCAACTCAAAATCAACCCAAAAGCCACACCTCTGGTTCACTACCATCAGAATTGAATATCCGCATGGTGTAATCAGTACCATTGATTCCTGGCATTGCAAAGATCACTCCATCAGCACCAACACCAAAGTTTCGATCGCACAACTTAGCCGCCTGCTCTTGAGTAATCTTAGGTTCCGACGAGTCTCTGTTATCAACCTACCAAACCCAATTTCCAAAAAATAAAAAAGATAACTTTGAAAACATGCTTATGAATTCAATACATTTCAGTCAAATCATTCTCATTCCATGGAGAACAAAAGTACCAAAATGAAGTCATTTCCGAGGCCATGGTACTTCACAAAATGAAGAACTCCGGTTTCTCTCTTGTCAAGAAAACTCGCCGGCGAGATTTTATCGGCAGTGACGGCGTCCATGGAGGCTGAAGCAGACACACGAAGCCCTGAGCTCTTAAAGCAATATTCTCTCTCGAAGAAACCAAACGAAAGAGAAGAAACGGATCCTAGCTTCCTGGAGAATGCATTCGACAGTAGTCGGCGCGATTGCGGCGCGACGGAGACACTGCTAGTTGCGGCGGCTATCTCCATTGCTACTTGAGATTTTTTCTTCCTCTTCGACTCTTATTGTAAGACTTTGGAAATAAAAACATCGCGTCGTTTTTATCCTTGAAGAATAATAAACATCATGTTGTTTTTTAGTGGACGGATATTTAACGGAAAGGCCTTCATAGAAAGCCCATTAAAAACATCCAAAGCCTCTCTCTCTCTACTTTTGCCGTCCTCTTCCTCGTCAGGTTCGCTCTCTTTCTCTCTCTTTCTCTTCTATTCATTGATTGAGTCTCTTTCACTGTTAAATATTTTTCTCCTGAGATTTTTTTCATCCATTTTCAATTGAGTGAGTATTTTGTATCTCCGATCTGAATTCCGGCAATTAAATTTTCCAACGCTATCCAATTCTCGTTTTAAATTAATCTGTGAGAAATATTTTTACGGTTAGTTTATTTAGCTACATTACTTCTACTTATTTTTTTTCATTTTTTTTTTCTTCATTTTTTTCTGTTACTTTTCCCACCTTTTTTAGTTATTTTTTTTCCTTGAGATAGATCCCTCAATTGAAGATTACTAGGGTTTCGAATTTCGGAATCTTATCACCCTAATTCGATTTGAATTTCACCACAATTCTCTGTTTGTTCATATCTGGGTTTTTGATTTCAGCTCTGGATTTGCATTTTATATAACCCCTTTATGCAAAGCAGTCTGCATCGTGACAAAGGTAGCTCGATCGCGATGATCTTGGAATCACAGCGGAATGTTGAATTCCCTCATAGGATCGTCGATAAGCGTCCCAGGAAACGGCCGCGATTGGCTTGGGATGCTGCTCCTCTTCTTCCTCCTCATCCTCCTCCACCCACGGTAATGAATTTTCCTAAAGAGCTATTCTTTTGTAGCTTTCATAGCTCAGATTCCTTTGAAAGTTCGATCTAATTCAATTCTCACTTGTGTTGATTACATTAAAAGTTTCGATATTTTTTTTTTTTTTGGTGTGCTTGAGCTATGTAGATGATGTTATCGAAAGTTTCAGCTGGTGTGTTTGTTTTTATTTTTCTCAGGTTTTTAATCCTCCGGTGTACTATCAAGAGTTTGCGAGTGGAGGAGTAATCCCCAATTTTGTTTACCCAAACATGTTCTACAATGGCCTTCCTCGTCAGGGCTCTCCTCCCTGGAGACCAGATGATAAAGATGGCCATTATGTATTTGTGATTGGAGATACTTTGACTCCACGATGTGAGTCTAATTATGTTACAGAGTCTTTCCACATCTTATCTGTTTTCCCGGCTTTATCATGGAAGGTTAACTATGTTACACTGACATGCCTCTTCTATTGTGCATGCAGATCAAATTCTCAGCAAAATGGGTGAAGGTTTGTTACCTCTTTGCTTAAATGTGTATCTACTCCTTATATTTCTGTTCACTATGGATGCTCTAAGCCTCCTTATATTAAAGTAGAGGTGAAATATGATATTTTTGGTTGCCAATCCATTGGATTGTATGCTGGCAGGTACATTTGGACAAGTATTGGAATGTTTTGATAATAAAAACAAAGAAGTTGTCGCAATCAAAGTGATACGGTCCATAAACAAGTATCGTGAAGCTGCCATGATAGAAATTGATGTGTTGCAAAGGCTGACAAGGCATGATGTTGGTGGTTCTCGGTAAGATTATTTCTCTCTTACTAATTCTTTGTTAGTGTTAAATTTACTGCATTTGGTATAAGCTTTTCAATTCCTTGCAGTTGTGTGCAAATACGGAATTGGTTTGACTATCGTAATCATATTTGTATTGTAAGTACTGTTACCTTTATTTGATATGTTTGAGGGGAGCATACAGTTTCCTTCATGCCCATGTATTATGTGAGTTAAAAGAACTTGCGTATGGGTTTAAATGGTTTCAACAGGTATTTGAGAAGCTTGGACCAAGCTTATATGATTTTCTCCGCAAAAACAGCTACCGTTCATTTCCCATTGACCTTGTACGGGAGCTTGGCAGACAACTTTTGGAGTCTGTAGCATGTGTGTGGACTATTCTTGACCCATTCTTCTATATAGTCCATTAGTGCCAAGAATCATTTTAATTTTTTGGAATTTTTGATGCAAGACTTAGGCGTTGATAAGATATTACTTAATGTTTCTCTTTTGATATTGCAATTTCCATGAAATCCAAATTGCTCAGATCGTTATTTCTGGAGACTTTTGTTTACTAGTATACTGAGACTTTATTCATTCTATTTCTGACAGATATGCACGATTTACGGCTGATTCACACAGATTTGAAGCCGGAGAACATTCTTCTGGTGTCGTCTGAATATATCAAAATACCTGATTATAAGGTGAGCAAATAATCATTTCCAAGCTGGATTCATTTAGGTTCATGGCTCAAATGAAATCCATCCATGAAAGAACTTGTATAACTCTAGTTGATTGACTTTTTTCCTTTGTGGTCATGAAAATCTAGTTTCTGTCACGGCCCACAAAAGATGGGTCATATTTCAAGAATCTTCCCAAGTCAAGTGCCATCAAGCTCATTGATTTCGGAAGTACAACTTTTGAACATCAAGACCATAACTACATCGTATCCACAAGGCATTATCGTGCGCCAGAAGTTATCCTAGGTAAAACATTTATGACACTTTGGCACATCTGTCTGGATAAAAATACTCGTGTATAGCTATCGTCATATAATATTGTGGTATGTTATCGCAGGTGTAGGATGGAATTATCCATGTGATCTGTGGAGTATTGGTTGCATACTTGTTGAACTTTGTTCGGTGAGCAACTTTCTCTTTACATGTTTTTCGGTACATCAGGATTCATCTCACCATGTCTCCATAAACGTTTCTTCTGGATAAAACTTTCAGGGAGAGGCGCTTTTCCAAACACATGAAAACTTGGAGCATTTGGCCATGATGGAAAGGGTCCTAGGACCCTTACCGCCTCATATGGTGCTCAGAGCTGAGTAAGAACAACAAGATCATCCTATTAGCAGCATCAGATACCAGCGGAAATATAAATTGAACTGTAATTTCTTATATCAAAATCAAAACGGTTGTTGCAGCCGCCGCTCTGAGAAGTACTTCAGGCGAGGTGCAAAGTTAGACTGGCCTGAAGGTGCGACATCAAGAGACAGCTTAAAAGCAGTATGGAAACTTCCCCGGTTACCGGTAAATATTCTGTCTGTGAAATCAATTAAGTAACTTTGGAGTTGACATTGGCTTATCTGCAATATTGAAATTAAGGACCACCATGTTTTTTTGCATTTTGCAGAATCTGATAATGCAGCATGTGGATCACTCGGCAGGTGATCTGATAGATCTATTACAAGGGCTGCTTCGATATGATCCAACGGAGAGGCTCAAGGCAAGAGAAGCACTGAACCATCCCTTCTTCACAAGAAGCCGGGAACAGAGTATTCCCTTTAACCCAAGCCCTCATCCATTTTTTTATAACCACAAGAATTAAAAAAAAGAAGAAACAGCAGATGATGTTTGGATAAAAATCTGCAATCTGTGTTTCTTCACTTTTCTTTGGTTTTTGTATCCTTTTATTATATATTTCCATGTATAGAAAAATGAAAGAAAAAGAGAAAGGTTTGTGCCTTATTTGTTCTCGTCTGTTGTTTTTGGTTTCTTGGGTTAGATTTTCCGACCACGACCTTGATCACAGTTGTTCCATGGCGGTTTAAAGAGTTGTTACAGTTACTTACACCTCAAAGTCAATGTTACAAATTACAATGTGTAGCAAGTGAAAACCGGTTTTACTTGGTACTCAATCTGATAACATCGTTTCGCTATTGATTTAAATGCAGTGTGAGGCCCATTGATAACCAAAACGGTGTCGTAATATAGCTGCAGCAAGGAGAGCATATTCGGAATCCTCGGCTTGATCTTCTTCCTCCTCAGTTATCTCTTTACTTAACAGTGTTAGGGGTTTTAGGGTTTATCTCTATCAACAATCATGGAGTCTCTGGGGAAGCTACAGCTCAGTCACCAGCCATTTCACCTTTCTTTCACTCATACCTCTACATCGTTCCCGAAAAACCCTTTCAGAGCCACAATTCGACCAATCTCATCTCTCAAATGTGCTTCAATCAAAGCTTCATCTTCCAAATTTCAAGCTTCTATCATTCCTCTCCAGCAATCCACACCTTTCCGTCTCTTCAAATCCACATGCATCACTCTAACAACCGCCGCAGCGCTTCTCTGTATCAATCTCCAGCTCAAATCTCCGGCGATTGCAGCTCCCGTCACGCCTCCGCCGTCAGTTGAAAGCAAAGAACACGTTACCTTAGAAGAAGAAGAGAGAGCGCTTGATGAGCATTTGATAACTCACCCTTCTGATGTTGACGCTCTTCGTTCCTTGATGGAGGTAAAAATCAAATCTCGAAAGCTTATAGAAGCTGTAGAAGTGATCGATCGTTTGATAAAACTGGAACCTGATGAATCAGAATGGCCAGTTTTGAAAGCTAACATCTTTACATACAGTGGAGATTTAGATTTAGCTAAAACTGGATTTGAAGAGATTCTAGCTAAAGATCCGCTTCGTGTTGAAGCTTATCACGGCTTGCTTATGGCTTATTCAGATGCAGGTCTTGATCTGAAAGATTTAGAGAATAGAATTGAGGAAGCAATGTTGAAGTGCAAAAAGGAGAATAATGACAACGATTTTCGAGATTTTAAGCTACTCGTGGCTCAAATTAGGGTCATTGAAGGAAAGCATAGTGAAGCATTGAAGCTTTATCAAGAGCTTGAGAAAGAGGAACCAAGAGACTTCAGGCCGTATCTCTGTCAAGGGATTATATACACATTGCTGAAGAAGAAAGATAAGGCAGAGGAACAGTTTGATAAGTTTCGGAAACTTGTACCCAAGAATCATCCTTACAGAGAGTATTTTATGGATAATATGATAGCTACAAAGCTTTTTTCGGAGAAGGCGCAGCGTGAGATGGCTGATGAGATGGCTGCATCAACTAGTTGATGGGACTATATGTGTAACAAATCGTAATGAGGTGAAGAATATGATGCTTAGAAGACTTGAAAAATGTGATTTTGATGATTTTCTGTCGCAGGCTTTTCTTATGATGTCTCTTTAGTTGGTTTATTTATAGTTCAAAAGTTGAATACTTGATTTAATGATGGATTTGAATCACAATCCTGTGCACATGGTCTAGATGCGTATGTACATCTTGCTCTTTAGGTCGGTGAAGCCTCATATTTTCACTATATCATTCAGGCAACTTAATACATTGCTTACAGACACAATGTTTTTTAATATATGGCCATCTCTTGTGAGAGTTTCACTGAAAGACCGATGGGTCCTATTTGTTACTCGTTAGGGTTGATTGGGCATCATCGGTTTGGTGAACTAAAGATCATAGAGGAAGGCTGTTAATAGTTTGATGACGAACTCTTTGCAAATAAGTAGAGTATTTCATGCTGAGTATGATATTTCAATTCAAGGTTCGACATTGAGTGTAAGTAATATCATCTATGTGAAACTAGGCTTTATTGTCATTTCATCCATTTTGATTTCATCATCTGCATGTTGCCATAAATTTAGTTAAGCTCAATCTCTCATCTCTGCTTTATCAAGTAACCAAATGCACAAATCACATTCATACACATGCTTATGTTGCTTCTTGAACTATTATTAGTTGTGGATAATCCGGAAATCGACTTGTAATATAAACTGCATAAGATTGTATGTAAAAATATTCTTAAGGGGGTTTAAAAATGAAAAAGGTGGAAGTTGAGGGCTTCGTTCATTAAATTCCCTAAAATGTGTTTAGCTTGTATAACAGAGTAAGAGAAAGAGAGCGGGAGAAATCTTTGTGAATCCCAGATCAAATCCAAAAATGCTTTTCGGGTTTGCGTTCAGGAGAAAGGAAAAAACTGCTCCCAACCTTCAGAACTCAGTCATATGTCCGATCAAGAAGAAGAAGAGTCTGCGTATGATTGCAACAACTACAACACCCGAACCTCCTTCTTCTTCTTCATCATCAACACCGATTCTCATAGCTGGAGCCATAGTTGTTGCCAGTGCACTTCTTCTTAAACGATTTCTTCACAGAGACTGAGATATCTTTCGCTTTTCTCTGTACATTTACATCTTTCTTTTCTCTTTATCGACTTCTTGTCTTTCTTCTCACGGCTCTGTTCTTGCTCCATCTTCTTTAATAAACCCCCAAAAATCTCAAATCTCTGCAATCTGATCACACTTTTCAAATCTTTTCTTCTACAAAACTTTAATTCGCTAAGGAATTGCAACTAATTACGCTTCAAATGGTATATTTTTTGCTTGGAAAACCAAATCCAGTGATCTGATGTTCAATCTTTTGCTTGTAATCGCAGGAACTCTTGAAATTACTTATTGGTGTTGATTTTGTTATTTTATTTCCTTGTTACTGTTGAAGATACCATACCTGGACGAAAGTGCTTCTTTTGTCTCTGCATCACACAAGGTAAGTTGAATACTTTTGCTGACGATAAGTTTTTGTTACAAATAGTATGGTATCTATCAATCACCTCAACCAGGTTTTGATCTATAAACTTGAGTAATGATTGTTCTTGCTTTTGGTTATAAACCTATATGCAGATCTACGGATACAATCAACAGAGTAGTAGAAAGAAAGATACAGTCTTTACTTGGGACTAACGTGTTTCACAACAGGTGTCATTCTAATTCTTTCTTTTCTTCAACTTTTCCCCTCTTTGCTTGTACACAATATACAGAGATTCGTGTCAGCTATTAACAGTTGTGTAATATGGTATTTGTTATGTACATACATGTCAATGTTTGTATTTCTTATGTGCAGAAACTTCTGCTGATACAAGTGAGGTCAGCGCAATTAGAGCTGCTCCTGATGTTACTGACTCTAAGGATACTACTGAGACTAACCGCAAGTATTGGAAGATGATTTTTCGTGAAGAAGCAATGACAATATCTCCAAAAGAGCCATATTGCATACACTGTGCTATTATTCCTAGGGGTCACTTCAATGTAAATAAACTTCAACAGCGCAACAGGATATGTTTATCGTTTCTCTTTCTATTATTCTGTAAATGCTCTCTTATGTTTTTTTAGTCTTGAAAATCTTTCCTTTGGTTATTTCAGGTTCCACCGATGGGTCTGTTTTACTCTAACCTTCTTCTTGTTCCTCAAGTGTTTCCCCAGCCAACACATACACGGTCAGAGTCACTTTTGCACTTTATACCATTCTTGATTTTGAGCATGGTACTGAAATGGTCTAAGTAAATTTGGAGACAGATATTGGGAATGCTGGACTTTGGGATGGAAGCTTGGATTCACAGAAACGAATGGATGCAAAATGGGAAAGACTTATTACATTGTAGCACAAGCAATGTGTTTTACCAACCCTTAAGTGTGTGTTAAGGCTTCCTCTGTTTCTTTCTATTTCAACCACATCTCTCTGATAGAATCTAAGGATTCACTTTCCTTGTGTACATGACAAATCTAACCGACAAGACAATATAGTTTTTAAATGGGTATTTTCCTTTTTCTTTTATATCCAAAACAAATAACACCTTGTCTTAGACTTCCAACAATGACGACTATTCACTATAGTTGAACTCAATCTCTAATCTCTACTTATTCAAATAACCAAAATTCACAAAGCACATACACATGATTAGGTCGCTTGTATCTATTAATTAGTTGTAGATCATAATGGAGTCATAAGTCTTTTATTAGAACTTCGATTTTATTTCTGTTGTAGGATTCTTAATTATACGTATTATCTCATGGTTTTACGTTGATTTGACTTTGGGAATCTTTGAGTGTTTATCTTTTTGAAAACTTAAATCATGCAGCTATGAAACAACAATTTCGTAACATTGTAATATTAAGTACTTGACCAAAATGGCACATAATCCATATGAATATTATAAGATTAGTCACTCATCATTTCAGTTCTCATAATTTCAGTTTCATGGCTCACATATTCTAATTGAGTGGAGAATAGAAGCTGGGATGATGTGGAAACCCTAGACATAGATTCTAAGTCTTTCATCATCTTATGGTTGTAGGTTGATTTCAAGGAGATTCCAGCTCTCTTTAAACATTTAGAGTTGGCAAGTATGTATCTTACCATTTCTTTCTCTTCTCTTCTTCCTCCATATCCTTTCCACTCAAAGATCTCCAGATGAGTTGACAAACATCCGGGTACGAAACTCGGTTGGTTCCATGAAAGTGGCAACTCCTTCTCAACTTGTTTGAGCGTCTGTGGCGCAACAACAACAACAACAACAAGAAATATATATAATAAACACACATTTACTTCTGCTTTTATCAATCCATCAAAACTGTGTGAATGAAGAATGAAGTTACAAACCTGGTCGATGAAAAGAACTTCTAGATTAGGAGACTTTTGAAGCAAAACCATTACTGGTTCCAACCAGTCTATCTCGTTTTGAATTATTATCTTACACTCTATAAGCCGAGAGAAGTTAATAGCATTAAACCACGCAAGCTGCAATGAACATAACACCACACAAGTAAACCCTACAAGTATGATCATCATACCAATAAAATAAAAATGAAATTGAATGAGAGCTACAAACCGTTGCAACGCTCAAAACGATTTCGAGACTCATGACTGTGGAAAGAGATCTCATAAACTTGTCATTAGGGTAATAAAAGAAGTGGATCGTTGCCTTATCTAGGCGAAGCTTTGTATCGAACGAGCAAGAATCTCCGAAATAATCTGTGATGAAGATTTTCTTTAAAATCGGAGAATCTATAACCAAAGTCCCCATAATACCTTCGTCTTGTGCTCCCAATTTCACATAATCATAGGATAAGTATTCCAAAGATGGAACTTTTATATTAAAAATGTTCACATTGTCTTGGTAATGACGTTCAACGAACAAATATTTGAGGATAGGACAACTAGATAAAAGCCTAGCGGGAGAATCTTTATCTTTATATACGACTAGGTAAAGGCCAAGACCTTTGAGGGATGGGAGGCAAGCCGAAGAAGGAACATCAACGAGAATTTTGTTGGAAAGACCCAGAGAAACAAGAGTATCGCATGTGTAAAGGCTCTTAGGCAAGCTGGTTGGCTCGCGGGACCATGTAAGCGTGAAACATAGCTCGCGCACCTTACGATCAACAGCATTTTCAATCCACTTTCCCACATTAACATCAACAGGAGACCGTGGACCGAGTTCTATATGTAATATTTCTAACACATGTGCCTTGTGGACTTGTAATGAATCGTCAATAAACCGGCGTTGCTTATCACTTTTGCCAATAAAACGGTCAAGTAAACGACCAAGTAAACCACCAATAACTAGAGTAGTCTTGGTCTCTGGGAACTCGAGTTTTGGCACCATCGTCCAAACAGAACGCCATCGTTTTGATAAAATCATGGTAGACACAGCATCTTTAGTTGGGACATGCGACAATATCTGAACGAGCAGATCGTCCGACAACGCACTGATCCTGTCTTCACCTCCAATAGTCCAGTAGCTTTTGTTTTTTTTCTTCTCAAAACGTAGGGATAGTTCTCCTAACAGCCATCCTATCGCAGCTCCAACATGCATTGCGCTAAAATTTAACAAAATCTGTTGCAACATATTTGCTCCTTGAAACTGCATCATCAACAACGATTCGTGATATACACGCTTCTCCTTAAGGGTTTTGATTTAGGATATCGTGGGATTGCTTTTTATTCTTTGCTTTTATTTGTTTGTGCGTACAAAATTAGATTTTTATAAAAAAAAAAATTCCGTTTTTTTTTTTAAAGCTAGATTAGGACGGTTTTTTATTTAATTTTCAAAAAAAAAAAAATTGATTAACAAATTTACTGTAGATAATGGTATTTATAAATATTTTTATAGGAAAAAAAGGTAGGTGTAACTTATCACCACCAATATTATTGTTAAATATTAAAATACGTGATTCTTAATTTGTATTTAAAAACTGATTTCATATTTTTGCTTAAATAAATATTATTTTGCAATTTCAAAATAAATATCCAAATACTTAAAAAAATTTCCGTTAATTTTGTGATTCCGTAATTCTGTAAATTTCTTCCAGTTAACTAATTATTACTTGGTAAATTTATTACAAAAATATTTATGTGTTCATAAGTAATTTGAACCATTTAATCCATAAATATTCCTCCTGAGCAAAGTTTTAAAACAATCTTAATCTGCATTAATAATTTTTTTATCAAGAGCTTGTCAAGGAAGAAAAGAGATTTCAGTGTCCCGAGATAGCTCTTCGTAATGAAGTGAAGAATGTAACTTTTGATGATTTTGTCGTCTTGTTTATTGATCGTCTCTTAAGATGTCTCTTTAGTTGGTTTATATAAAGTTAATAAGTTGAATACTACTACTTGATTTGATTTAATGATGGATTTGAATCACAATCTGAATCCCTGTGCACATGATTTCAATCTCTAATATATCTGCGTATTCAAGAATTTAATTACACAAAGGCACATACACACATGCCCCTTTTTTTAATTAATTTTGATGTTGCGTGCATCTACTAGTTGTGGATATATATATAATCCGTCTAATATCCAAGTAGTGAATTCAGAATATGGAATGATAAGTTTGATAAAGATCTCTTCCTTTGTCATGCCGTTTTTTAACTGGACCACACCATTTGACAAATCACAAACGATTATCTTAACTTCTTCTTCTGTAGGTGAAGTTTATAAATGCTATGTTCAATCACCCATGTTCTTGCTTCATTTTGGCCTCCCTAAGGTCCCCCCACATTCCCATCAAATCGATAGGGAAATGACTGCCTCGTTCAGTTCTCTAAACCAAGATTGTAATTCCCGGTTAACAATTAACCGAACACAGACAGTAGATATATGCTTTGGGGGTATGATTGTCTTCATGGTCCCAACCGCAGTAGATTTCGAAGCTAATTGCAGTATCCTTATCTCTCTCTCTCTCTCTCTCTCTCTCTCTCTCTCTCTCTCGATGTAATAATCTAACACATTCTTTGGTTATGATTCTCTGTTTCTTGAAACTAGCTTTGCTTACGTGTAGGTCTGATGCAAGTGGGATCAATCTCTGTCATTTTTAGTCTCATCTCTACAACTTTATCAATTAACGCACCTAACACTCAATCTCTTCGCATTATTGTACTACGTTCTGCTACTCAAGTTCCGAGAACATTAATGAAATCAAAACGATACAAGTTAGATTTAGGTTTTGCTCATTTAGAAAAATTCAATGAAATCAATCATTTTAGTATTTTTATTCATTAAGTGTCACAGATTTCATAGCTTTAGTATATATATTTAAGAAAATTTTGCTATCCAATATATGTTTATTTTTCAAATGCATACTCCAACTGTTTACATTGTCTTTATCAAAAACAAAAAAAAATAGAAATAGATAAATTCCATTTATGCTCAGATTCTTGTTGATAAAATGGGATACCAAAACTGTAAAATTTTAATTATAAAATAAAATAATATGTTACGTATTTGCGTCATACTCAGATTTAGTGATTCTTGATTCTAAATTGTCTAATTATCTATGAGTAAAGGTCATACGTTGTTGGCAGCTGATCATAGGTTAAATAAATAATTATGCTGCATTTGAAAAAGAAAAGAAAAACAAAAAACCTTTTACGTGCTGAACAAAAGAAAAAAACTTTTTATGTTTGCGTCAATGATAGAGTCATTGTCACCTAGAAGCCAAACAAAATGCGTAATATTTGACCTACTCTACTTTGTGTTGTAATCTTCGATTATTTTCCTCGTTGATTATGAACCGTAAGCAATATATATGGATCCTAATTACATGTTAAAACATATTCAAAGTATCTTAATTAAACTCTAAAGTACATCAATTTTTTTTGGTAGTTTATCACGGATCCTAATTACATGTTAAAACATATCAATGTATCTTAATTAAACTCTAAAGTACATCAAATTTTTTTGGTAGTTTATCACGGATCCTATGTGAAAGCACATCGTATAACTTACATATAACATATGCATGTACTAGTTGCAACTAGATTAAAGTGGAATGATTAACAAACATAATTAAACATCACAAAATAAACGTTGATTAAGGAACTATGGTGTTTTTTTCGGAGATGTTATTTCTGCTAATTAAGGACAAAAAAAAATTGAGATTTTGTGGTGAAAAATGCTACAGTACACTACAAGACCCTTCTAAGGTAATACTTTGTGATAGCAAGATTGTATAAACGATAGATTTTTAATAAATGAACGAGATCTTTTTATTAAACTGGTAAAAGCCATATTAATAGTGTTGGCCGTTAAGTAAAGGAATGGGAAGATTAAATATTTTAACGAAAACGAGTAAAAGAGAAGGAAATTGAGTTGTTAGAAGATGGACTAATTAAGATTAAAGATAAGAGTGGGTGTAAAAGAGTGTTCAAGCTGAACAAGTAATTAATCACATTGTCGTCTTCTTCTTCTTCTTCTCCGCTTTTTCTTCAACTTTTTCACAAAGGTTTGGTTCATTTCCACTCTCAAAACTAAACTAATAGCTTAATTTTCACTAAACCGACACATATTTATACCCTTTTTACACGATGCATCCTAATTTATAAATTATGATGAAACAAGATGAACAAATCTCGCGCTAACTTTTTTTTGGCAGCTATTATATCGTGTTCATTACTATATTAAAATAACATCTTACAAACTACGACTTTTTACAAATATTATAATCACGACAAATATACTATCTAATTTAATAGTATATGAGTAGAACTTTATTATTTTTGTGTAGAACTTTCATATCTTTATACACAACCATTTTATTATTTTTGGGTAGAACTTTCATATCTTTAACTTTAAAAAGACATGATTGGTAACATTCTTATGCTAATTATGAATAAATTTTTTCATTCATGTACTAATTAATCCCACATATATTTAGAGTGTACGTCTAATATATATACAAATATTCTTTTTAGTGGATTAATATATCACAATTTCATATATTTTGCTATATTAGTCCCATGCATGCTTTGAAGTTAATCTGTGAAGATTTTTGCAGAACAGATTCACTGTTACACACAACAAAATCTAACAAGATTGTGAGTGTTCGAAAATATTAAATTATGTTCGTCCTGTTATTTCATGGAGAAACCGAGAAAGACGTTTGACATATCAATAAGCCGAAGACAAAATCTGTAACATGGACAGAACGAAAATAATGATATTTTATATACAAATATTATTAAATTAATTTATGGTGGTACAAATCTTTACGTAAATTAAAAATACTACAGATATTTCATGTGGATCTCATCCAATACTCAAACTCTTTATAATCTTATTCCTTTTGTTTCTCTGTGTTTTGATTTTATTTTTCTTAATACAATTATTTGAAGTTTTAGGGGCTATAGATTTCTTTTTTATAGACTTAATAGTATTTAAAATTACATCCACAATGAATCGAACACATAACCGTATACAGTTTTGATGAGCAGAGACTATATAGGTCAAGGAATCTGCTTTATTTTTATTTTATTTTATTTATCTTTTGTCTCTATTTTCTTTGTATTTTTTTCTACGCCTGATGAAAACTTTTCCCACCACAATTAAATATTACAATTCACATCGTTATTTATTACTACTTTATTGACTTGAGAGTTACCAGTTACGAAACAAGCATCTTAGCTTTCCTATGCAGCTGTATAAAACTCTAGACGTTGGTTTATAAGAACAACGTTTTTCTTTAAAATTGTTCATTCATTTATATAAATAAATGTAAGTTGCTCATCGGAGAAAGTTATTTGTTTCCTACAAATATAATACTATAATGTATCGGATCCTAAACTTCATAATTAAGTCACACAAAAAAACTTCATAACTTTTAGAACTTACGAATATTTTCACAACCTTATATAAATAAGAGATGTGTATTTTAAGGAAGATTATGTTTTTGCTTTTGTTTTGTTTTTTTTTTTTTTTTTTCCAGTCATCTACGTTTTTTTTGTTGTCTAATTAACAAAAATATTAATAATTCTTCTAAATTTGAGAACATAATCTTTTAGTTTTGGAAATATTCCAAATTTAGTATAGTGATAATTTATACAAAAGTTGGAAAACCGTTTAGTTCTATCCCAAGAAATCTATTTTTTTTGTTATGAGAAGGCCAGAGGGTGGTAATCTAGTGTTAACACAAAAGATTGTTTTTGTGTGTTCTGGATTCAATATTTTTTGGGATGAAAACATATTTTTAATCGAAATGGACTAAAATTAGTTCTGAGTAAAAAAAAAAAATATATATATATATATATATATATATGTGTAAGAACATGTGTGTAAAAATACCAAATAACAATCATAGAAGCAATGATGTGAGTAGGCAGTAGGTAATCTATTATCTACGAGCGCATCAACAGCTGAAAGAAAACCCATAAATCAAGGGAAATTTATGGAAAAAAAATTCAAAGTTAAAGAATCATTTGCTTTTAATTTTGTTCTTTTCCGTTAGATATTGATTTTGATTTTTTTTTTTCTTTTTTGGGACAACAATTTGAGTTTATTTATATTTCCATATATACATACGCGTGCACAAACTCCGACAGATATAGAGGACCTATCTTTGTATTCTTCTCTAAGAAATGAATGGGAGACTGATCATGAGAATGGTCAATGTTAGTTCTTCACTAGTACACGCAATTAATGCAGGCAATAGTGAGTAGTAATAAACTAGTAGAACATTAATTATGCATTTAAATGATCATAAAACTAAACACCAATAATACTATACTAGCTATATGATCTAAACGTAAATTTAATACGCAGTAAGTTAACGATTTGTTTGTAGGGAAAATTCATTAAACATATGTTTTCGAGCAACGTGTCAGATTAATTAGCTTGAAAGCGAAGGCTGTAAGAATCTCTGTCGTTTTCTAGTTAGTCGTATTTGGCGAGCTTTCTCGCGAACTCATATCCTTTATTAAGGAGTATATAATTGTCACAGTTAACACATTTTTATAAAAATTTATGAGCATAGATCTTTTGTTCCCCCGGCTATGAGCATATTACATATATAGATTCAAGAAGATTAAGGGACCTATATTGTTGAATAGGTTTCAACTCTGCATAGCCTAATCTTTTGGAGGAAGATACATTAGTATTCGAACCAGTATAACTTCTTATATAGCAGTACAATACATATTGATTTTTAAGTCAATTAGAGCACTGTAAATATATATAATATGCAACATATATGTTTACCATCATGACCTATATCTACATATATGTTTATAATATCAATATATCATGACACAAAAAGTCATAATCTGGTGAGAAATTCACACTTAATTAAGCGTACCGTCTTTAAAATATATCCCAACATGCGACTACCCCCAATGATGTATCGTTTTCAAATTTTGGGGAAGATTTGTTCATTCGATCGATACATAGTATTTTAGTATTTCCGTTATTTATGATATGATATGATATTTACCATTTATGCATGGTACAATTAGAACAATAATTGTGAAGAGTTATTTGTGTGTTTATACCAAACCAATCGACAACTTTTTACCTAACATAAGAGTCAAGACTCTGACTCAAATCTAATCAAATTTTATTTGAAGAAAAAAATATCGTTAGCTGTAACCAAAGAAATAATATTCCAAATTGTTGGTATTTTATGTCATTTCTAAAAAAATAAAGTGAAGGTGCGACAAAAAAAAGAGAAAAGAAAAAAGAAAATAGAAGCGGAGGGACAAGTGGCAGCGATTCACGGATGCACAGAACTCAGTAAGTTTAATAGTACCAAACACGCCCCCTTTCCCATTTCCCCTCTTTTTTTTTTTACATTTTCACCTTTAAAAAAATAAAAATAAATAAATTTAACATTTTGAACTTTCAAAAAACTCAGAGAAGCCTCCTTCTTCTTCTTCTTCTCTCCGTCGTCTTCCTCCTCCTCTCACTTTCTTTCTGTAATCGTTTAGTTTCTTCTCTTAAAGTAGATCTCCCTCTAATCTGAGATAATCATTTGCATTTTCCTTTTTCTTCTTTTTTTCCCAGGTTTATGATTTCTCGGAATCTTCCTCTGAATTTCTCTACCCCAGTAAATTCATACAGCTACCCGATCTAGATTCATTTCTTCGTGTGTTTTCTTTTACCTCCGAACACCGTGAAATGTTTTCCCGGAGAAAATTTCCTCCGATTTCGAGTGAGTGAAAGATGAACAGATTTCGATTCGGCGACACGAGCTCTCGAGATCGATTAGCTTCGTCAGTTCCCAGTTCTCGTCAAGGTTACACTTTCTCCTCTCTCTCTCTCTTTTTTTTGTTTTACTTTTTTTTTTTCCGTTTCTGTTTTGGTTGACAAAAAAATAAAAATTTAGTTTTTTGTTTAGGGGTTCCACCACACTACTCAAATTTTTCCTGGTAAATTTAGAGCAAATTAATTTGTTTTTTTTTTCTTTTTCTTTTATTCATCAATTTTTATAAACATTTTAGTAAAGCTTTTTTTTTTTCCTTGTTGTTGGAGAATCTTGTAATGGAGGTCCACAATGCCACTGATTGGTTACTAGTACTACTAAGAATTTTTTTCGTAATAATCTCGAAAATATAAGAAATCTAGTGATTAAACTTCAAATTATAGTTTTTGATAAAGTTATAGCTGTGGAGATAACAACAAAGATATGCTAATTTGTTTCTTGTGGAAAACTACAGTTAAAAGCAGTGGGTAGAGAAGATGAGATAGCTGCTTTTTTATAAAGTAATTTAAAAAATCTCAGGGCAGTGTTTGTTGGGTAGTCTCATGATTTGGTTTGTTTGTTAAATTTCATTTTTTTCAACAATAGTTATGATTTTAATTTACATGTAATGTAATGAGTGCTCTTAACCTCCTTGCTTTATTATGTTTTTATTTTTTTCCTCCACATTTTGTGCTACAGATTACTCTTTTTGTCTCCCTAATTTATATTTTCTTTTTCTTTAAGTTTCTTCCGTTGTAAAGTTGATTGCTTTATCAATTGAGAACCCTAAAAAAAGTCATCTTATTCTCATTACTTGATTCATTTTTCAGGGAAGAAACAGAGTCAGAAACTCAAGTCTTCAAGGTCTTCTTCTGAATTCAATTCTTGTCTCTGTGAAGCTTTGAGTGAAAACAAGGTAATGTATACTCTTTAAGAGGAAATAAATGTTTGGTTCTATAGTTGTTGTTTGAAAGTGACTTGTTGCTTATAATTGTAGTTGCAGCAAGATTTTGCTCATCAAAGCACTGGGGTACCCATGAAAAGTTTGTTAGCACAAGAAATGTCAAAGCAAAAAGAATCTAAAAAGAGATCACCAAGCATTATAGCGAGATTGATGGGTCTCGATGTTTTACCGCCTCAGAGTTCTTCTCATAGACAACACAAGTCTGTGGAGAATAAGCAAGGCAGGAGTGGTGGAGCTAGTTCTTATGACGGTAATAAATCTCTTAGAAGGAGCTCAAAGGGTGATCAAAATTTTAAAGATGTTTACGAAGTTTTGGATGCAAAGAAGGCAGAGAGCCATAGAAACTTATATCATGAGGAGAGGGTGAATGCTAATAATCTAACCCAGGCAGAGATGGCATTTATACGGCAGAAGTTCATGGAGGCTAAGCGGCTATCAACGGATGATAAACTTCGTCATTCTAAAGAGTTTAATGATGCGCTTGAGGCTTTAGACTCTAACAAGGACCTCTTACTAAAGTTTCTTCAGCAGCCTGATTCATTATTCACAAAACATGTGCATGATCTTCAAAGCATACCTCACAAGTCACAGTACGGTCAAGCACCATCTTTGAAGTCGCTAAACAGCCAAAGGTATGTGGATAGTCTGAAAGATCAGAAATTTGATAGGGACTCGTTAAGGAAGAGTCATAGGTCGCCTCATCAGCATGGTGGTGGTTTTCCTAGCCGTTCTCATACTAGGCATGCTTCTTATGACACACTTGACTTATCTAATGAGGAGCTGGGAAAGAGAAGTGAGTTGCAGCCAACCAAGATTGTTGTTCTGAAACCTACCCTCGGTGAGCCACGTTATGCTTGTAGAACTTTTGCATCGCCAAGCTCTTCTTCCGATGAATTCAGAGCAGATCGTAGGCTTCCATGCACCATCAATCATGGCAGGCAGAAAAGTAATGAAGACATCCGCCATTCAAGACAGAACTCAAGGGATTCAGGAGAATTTTCCAAAACAATGTCAAAGCAAAGGAAGGCGAGCTGGGGAAATGGTAGTGGCATGACTTTTGAGACTTCAGGATTTAGAGGATATGCAGGGGATGAAAGCTCATCTGGGAGTGATTCTGCAAGTGAGTCAGAGTTAATGCCAGTAACTTCAATAACAAGAACCACCTTTAGCCGCAAGAACTACCATCGATCTTTGCCTTCCAAGTCAACAACATCATCTGTGAGTAGGGAAGCCAAGAGGAGACTGTCAGAGAGATGGAAACTGACACACAAGTATGAGCAAGAGATAGAAATTAGTAGAAGCGGCACATTAGCTGAAATGCTTGCAACTTCAGATAGGGAGGCAAGGCCAGCAAGTTTTAATGGGCTCATTTTCGAAGAAGGGATTAGTAAAAGATTTGAGAGCAACGTTCAGTGGTCTGAATTCCCAGAACCTGTTGGAATCAGCAGTAGGGATGGTTGGAAAGGATCTTGCTCAAGAAGTTTTTCAAAATCCAAAACTATCATAAACCAGGAAAGCACTTGTGGTTACACTATAGTGTTGCCTAAGGGGTTGATCAATCGAGATGAATTAGTTAAGGGGAATTCTTCTCTTCACGGAGAGTCTTTCTTGCCAAGCAAATCTAGACCCGGCAGTCATAAGTCTCATTCATCATACAATAGTTCGCCTGAGGTCAATATCAGCCCAAGTTTAATTAGCAAAGTTCTTTACATGAATGATGGGATTCCAAAAGAGAAGCTCTCTCCTTTTAAAGCACGTAGCAGTTTCTCAGTAGATGCAAATTCAGACTCTGAAGACAGTTCAGCTTCTGATGACATCAAGACAGCAATGTCTTCTGAAGCTCTAGATTTGTCAACTGTCACCTCAGTAACTGACCCTGTAAGTGCGCATATGATGTTTCAAGATCATGTGTGAGCATTTGGTTTACATTTCAATCCATATAGAATATACTTGTTGTTGTACTGACAAATATCTTATTGTTTACTGATGTTCTAGGATATCTCAAGGAGGACAACTGAGGATGTGAATCATTCTTCGGTTCCTGAACCGCAGTCTCGTGAAAGCTCAAAGGAAGGAGATCAACCAAGTCCGGTTTCAGTTCTAGAAGCTTCTTTCGGCGATGATGTTTCATCAAGTTCTGAATGCTTTGAGAGTGTTAGCGCGGATCTCCAAGGTAGTCAATCAATGCTTGCTAGTCCATTGATTCTTTCATACATGAGAATGTTTCTGTCTCTTTAAAAATATGTTAGGTGCAATCAATTGACACTTGGGGATATTCTAATTCATTGCTTTGGGTAGATCAAAGATCCGCGGGGTAACTAAATGTTTTGACGTGCTAACCGTAACCTCTATGCTCCAGGACTCAGGATGCAACTTCAGCTCCTCAAACTAGAGACAGCTACTTACAATGAAGGTGCCATGCTCGTTTCGACTGATGAAGACACAGATCAAGAGGAGTCATCCACAATAACTGATGAGATCACCCAGGAGCTCGGAGAAGAAGACTGGAAGTCATTATACTTAGTTGATCTTCTAGCCAACTCCAGGTTCAGTGAGTCAGACCACAACATGGTCATGGCTACACCTGTAGATCCATCCTTGTTTGAGGATCTCGAGAAGAAGTACTCCAGCGTGGAAACATCAACCCGGTTAGAAAGGAAGTTCCTTTTTGACCAGATAAGCAGAGAGCTAATGCTGATATTAAAGCAGTTTTCTGATCCACACCCTTGGGTTAAATCCACAAGGGTATGCCCTAAATGGGATACTAACAAGATACAAGAGACTCTGCGCGATTTGGTGACAAGAAAAGATGAGAAACCAAGTAAAGATGATGTGGAGGAGAAGGGGTTGCGTTGGCTAAGCTTGGAAGATGACATTGAAATCATAGGTAGAGAAATTGAGGAAATGCTGACAGATGAACTCTTAGCAGAGTTTGTGGTAGGTTCAATCTTCTAGAAAGTTAAATAATAATAATATCTCTGTTACATACTTTGGAGGGAAAAAAAGAAACAAGAAAATGCAATGTGTAATGACAATTTCATCATAAAGAAGCATGTGTCCCTGAAAAAAGGTCTTGGTCTTTCTTAATGAACATTGAAACTGGAATAGGAAAGTCTCAACCTTTTACCATTGATCTAATTCAAACAAATGAGAGGTCTTCGGATTCAAACAAAAGTGAAACACACAAAAGTGTGTGTTTTTGTTAGATTTCCGGATTTGCCCTTGGGAATGATGATTGAGGTGGTGTCCAGAATTGGGCATTTTTGAC
The DNA here is from genome assembly GCA_963667165.1 of Barbarea vulgaris. Lineage (NCBI taxonomy): Eukaryota > Viridiplantae > Streptophyta > Magnoliopsida > Brassicales > Brassicaceae > Barbarea > Barbarea vulgaris. The sequence continues at coordinate 29,298,202 of OY763888.1, read as the reverse complement.
CTTTGAGAGGCAACCCAATACTTCCAAGGGAGTGATGTCTCCGATCACAGTTACCTTCTTTGAAGCAAAATCTATGTTGAAGGATGTCACCCCTACTTATTGCAAAAACCATTATCGTTAGTTTAAATCCATTTACAATGGTATATAAACAAACCTGTTCCAAAAGGATGTATGTACATTTCGGTATTTCTTAATTTTATTCCACTTTTTTATGACTTTTTCAAGCTAAAGCTAAAATGCATACAAAGTAAATTTGGATTGAATTAAATTGTTGTTCCCTAATCCAGATACCCAAATCTAACTAAATCCAGACGAATAAAACAAACAAAACTCCTTTTTTTGTTATAAAACCGGCTAGTTAATAACTTCATACTGTATATACAAAATGTAAAATATATGAACCGGTTATAACATGTTTGAGATAATGTAAATAATATACTTTTTTAGAAAGTTTAATAAATGTAAAAGTAAATATACATATCCTTTCAACATATAGAATTAAAATAAATAAAATTTTCTGTTACATAATACAGTATTTTATAAAATTTATCTGTTCGGGTACACGAATACCAAAAATGTTTGTGTCAAATACAGATAGGGATAATTCAATACTCATTATCTATTTGGGGTAATCCGATGCATGCGTTCCCCGCCTTAATCTTTTATTTATACCAATAAACCTAAAACCCCGAAAATATGTGTGTTCCCAAATCTTGTTTCTTGTTTGGTAATTTGATCTCTTAGACTAAAGACAAGACTAGCCTAAGTAAAATATATGTATATATTGTAGCTAAAACATAAATATTGTAAAAATAGAGGGTTAGAAAATGAAAAAGGGAATTTACTTTGTATGACTCAAAAGCTTTCAATAATATTTACATTCTATCAAAAACAAAAAAAGGAATTAACCTTGCATTTTGGATAGATGTTTCTTCACTTTGCCTTGACAGCCTCTGCAGTGACAGTGAAGAGACACTCTAAGAACAACCACCTGCTGTCCAAAAAAACCCACAACATAATCACCCACAAATCTCTCTTTATTTTACATTCATGCCACTCATGTACGGTTAAACGACAACTTTTACTTGCCTGGTCTGAACCAGAAGTAGTCTTCTTCTTCTCTTCAACAGCTCCGGAGCCACTTTTTGTCACAGAAGCTTCACCCTCCTCCGTTCTAACCGTATCCTGAGCCTTAGATCCTGATAAGGAAACCGGTTCGGATCCCAGAAGATACCTAGCAGAACCAGGAGGTGTTTTGGGTGTCGCAGCAACACAGCCAAAACTCTTCCTCGCTAAGCTAACGTCACTGCTAATTAGCTTCAACAACGACCCTGAATTGCTTCTCCTTCCCTTATCCACCTGAACACTCTTCCGGTCGCTGGAGGAGGGTATTCTCGTAATTTTAGAAAGCTGACGGTACGGAGCAACGTAGTCGTCTCCGGAAGAGCATGGTGCCGTGAAAGATCTCCGTCCATCTTTGATAATGGGATTATGACGGTCGATGGCTCGGGCCATGGTGTTCCGTTCGTCGTTGTTAACCGTAGCCGTCGATGCTTTCGATGCACAAAACATATTTCCCTTCATGTGTTTGTTTTTTGTGACTCAAAGTTTGCAAAAACAAAGCTCATTAATATATATACAAACAGAACAGTTTCAAGATATATATATGTAAATGATAATGATAATGCGTCAGTGTGTCACATGAGTGTGTAAAGTGGTAAGGTCAGACTTAACAGAGAGTTGAGTAGAAACGCTCTTGTATTGTCCACATACACGTATTAGAAGTTGAGATGTCACTATTGCGATATTTATGTACTACATTACATTATTCTCTTGGATGTATATTCAAATGTTTGCGTATTGAATTCGACCGATCAGTTTTATGTTCAGAAACTGCAAATTAATAGAAAAGGAAAGACTTTAATTACAAGTTTTTATTTTAACTACTGTAGGTAGAAGTTGAACGGATGTAGAAATTTTATACACTAAAGCGACTGATTCCTTACATCTCAAGTTCTAGCATACTTGAATTACTCTTATCAAACAAAAACATGAATCGGAAACATAAATGCCCGCTGCTCAATATGCTGCCATATTTGCATAAATGTCTCGACTAATTCAAAAACTAATTTATGCATTTGGATTTGCATCAACAAGCATCGCTGATTTTTTAAATCTTTCCTCTGTTAATCTTGTCTTAATTAATTCACTGAGAATGAGATGTATTATGATTTATCGTACGTACATGTTTCCTATTTAACTAAAATCTTTCATGGGCTTAAGACATGTACTATTAGGCCCAATAAATTGCCAGACAACTCTGACTGGGGGACATAACTGGGGTGAACATTTTAACCGAACTCAATCCGATTCAAACTGAACCAAATATGCACCCAAACCATTCGGTTGTATATCTTCTAAGTTCTAACCCAAATGGTCTGGTTCAGTTTGGTTTAAAACCGAAGCAAACCGATACACCAATATGCGTATTTAAATAATTAATTAAAATTATTAATAATATGTGTAATTTAAGTAAATTAATCCTATTGTAGTTAAGTTAATAGTTTGTAGACAAAAATAATCTTGCCCCATGTAGAATTTAGTTTATGTAAAATTTATATTCAAGTTTTTGACTTATTGCATGTCTTCTTGATGACACTGATAAAAGAATTTCAAATGTTGTTTTTTAATCTTTTTTCTTCTGATTACATTTTGTTTCAATATTTTCAGTTTGATTTTTAGTTTTTTTTTTTTTTTAGTTTTTTTTTTTTTTGTGTGATTTACTTATTAGGTGTTTTGTTTGAAGCATTGAGTTTACAATTTTTCATTGATTATTTTCTTTTTACTTATTATGATAATGATTTTAGTTTCATATTATATCTTATATCAATTGGGTTTTTCAACCTAACTAAAACCAAACCAAAGTCATAAGAAATTAAATAAATCTTTAAAATGACGGCGTATGATGAATTGCAATGGGTGTTTAGTTTTTGCCGCCTCTTTAAAATTTTGATAACAAAAGATTTGACACTTGAACAGTCTTTCACACATGTCACACTAAATCCCTACTTGTTGTTGTAAGGTATTTGGAATCCCTAAGATGAGTCTGGGTTTCGATTTTATTAGGGTTTTCGATTGGGGTATGGTTTAGTAAATTCTGATTTAGTTTTTTTTTATGATAAAATTTTTTTTATCATTTGGGCTCTCATATGCAGAACCAAAACGATCCTGAATTTTTACATGAAAACCGCTTATTTCTAAAAGCTATTGTTTGTTTGTTAAATTTTCATAAATATATACATATATTTATAGTTTTGAATTTTAAATATGAATATAAGTGAAACTATTTTTGTTGTATAATATTTAGATATATCCGTCTATAGCTTTTAAGTATTTCGAAAAATGTTATAGAATTATTTTTAAATTAATATAAATGTGCTTTTAAAAATCTATAAATTTATAGATTAATAGAAGTCGTGCAATGATAGAATATGTTAATCTAGTGATTGTATATATGTAAAAGGTTGAAAATGATATTTGCAGTGTGTAAATTGAGCGAACAAACAAATGATGTGCTTAAAATTTTGTACGAGTAAATTAATGCATTGCTATTTGATAATTGATGTTTGATGCAAAGTTTTGAAGTAAAAAAAGAACTAAAAGAAAGAAAAAAAATTTAGGCCTTAACCTTACTAACGGAATCTTTTTATTTATTTGGGTCCTAAGCCTTTCTTCCTTATACATGTTCATGGCTATCACTAAAACCCAATATAAAACTATTTTTTCTCGATATTGTTAGTTTGTTACTGTTTTGCCACCTTCCTTGTTTATAATAAATATATAAATAAATGCAAATACAAACAAACAAACGTGTCATAATATTTTAAACAATTTCGTGTCCATCAGATGTTTTTCTTTTGGTAAAGTAAGAAAGATACTTTTAGTATGAACCGAGAGAGTAATACTAATACTAATAGTCTAATACCAATTAAGAGTACAAAGGCTAATATTTGTATGAACGGAAGAGAAATATAACAATATCATTCACTAAAATTGAGCCCACAGGACTAGTGACTGGCCCAATAGAAAAATCCGTTTAATAGCAGCTAATAAGTAGTAGTAATCTGTCTTGGTGAAAGAACAAAAAAAAAACAGAGAAAAAAGAAAAGGAAAAAGAGTAAGGAGGAGGAACAAAAAGACTTAGCAGAGCTCTTGACAAAGAGACTATACATATTATAAAATCAGAAGGGTAATACTATCTCTGTGTGACTGACTTTAGAGACCTTTGCCTTCGTCTTCGTTCAAGATTCGGTTACGGAAGTCACTGACCATGCGAGGCAGACCCTCTCTTAGAGATATCTTTGGTTCCCAGTTCAACAGTTCCTTTGCTTTGCTTATGTCTGGTTTCCTCTTGTGAGGATCATCAGCTGTGTTTGGTCTGAACTCTATGGTCGCGCTCGGGTCAATCACCTCCTTCACCACCTGCACACAAATTCCCATTTCATACACGGGATTGAGCGTTTCTTATGGATTATCATAGTTACATCCCAAAACAAACTGAGTTGCTTTAAAAGAACATCTGAATTGTCGATGCTATTAACTAAGGATGGACATAAAAACCAAACCATATCATATCGAAAAACTGAATGATCAGGTCTAGATTTTCCCATTTGGGGTTTCATTTCTCTTTTTGCTGGCAAGAAAAACGAAGATGGCAAAAGTAAAGCAAACCTCTGCAAGCTCAAGCATTGTGAATTCTCCTGGGTTTCCAAGATTGAAAGGTCCTACATGATCGTTTTCCATTAACGCTACAAGTCCTTCCACCTAGAAAGAGAGATCTTAGTTAAATATCAAGGATACAATATATTTTCCACTGCTTGTGGGAAATCAATCATACAGCCGAATGGATCGAAAAAGAGGTTGTTACTTACCAGGTCAGAAACATATTGAAAGCTTCGAGTTTGTTTTCCATCACCATAAACAGTCATTGGGTGTTTGCGGATGGTCTGCATAGGTATAAACCATAGTTCTGTGAGTGTGTTTTAAAATGGCATTATAGGAAATGAGTTGCCTTTATGTTTTGATGAAAGAGCCAAACCTGGGCAACAAAGTTACTAACAACACGTCCATCATCGAGGCACATTCTGGGTCCATACGTGTTGAAAATACGAGCAATTCTAACCTGAAAAGTGGAAAGTAGTTAGAGATCAATCATATATCATTGGTTTCAACACACAGTCATCAACTCTCAACATTCGTACATTCAAACAAAAAGAAGAAACAACATCATCAAATGTAAAGATCTTAATAAACAGCAGGGAGATGATTGGGAAACTAAACGGATACAAATTTCCATGTGTGAATGGGTATGAGTTGCAAACTGTTTAATTTCTCCATCAAGTGAGCTAAGAGCTTTGCAATATACAATCCATGGCATGATTATCAGAATTTACCTCCACACCTGCACCTCGGTGATAATCCATGGCCAGGGTCTCTGCAGTACGCTTTCCTTCATCATAGCAACTCCTCTCACCTTTAAAAAGAAATCAGAAATTAGTGATCAACCTCTCGTCTCTACATCTAATGAACTCAAGAACAAATACAAAATTTTCCAACTCACCAATTGGGTTCACATTTCCCCAATAGGTTTCTTTCTGTGGATGCTCAAGGGGATCTCCATAGACTTCACTTGTGCTGGTGAGCAAAAACCTTGCCCCAACTCTCTTTGCAAGACCCAACATATTGAGAGTGCCCATTACATTTGTCTTGTAAAACTATCGTTAAGGATCAGCCAATAATATCCTCATCATATCACCACGAGACAAAAACTCATTCCCAATGGAAGCATTTCATCACGAGATATCAAAAACAATTATAAGATATTGTAAATATTTTCCCGGGAAAATAACAAAAAACGATGCAGAATTGATAAGTAATCAAAAGGATATGATAGTCTTCACTGGATTATACTTGTAATGAACAGGTGAAGCTGGGCAAGCTAAATGGTAAATCTGATCAACCTCAAGGAGGATTGGCTCAACCACATCGTGTCGAATAAGCTCAAACCTTGGATTCGAGAATAGATGAACCAAATTCTCCTTCCTACCAGTGAAGAAGTTATCAATCACAATCACTTCATCTCCCCTTCCTATAAGCTTATCAACGAGATGGCTACCAACGAATCCAGCTCCACCAGTGACCACAATCCTCAGTCTCCGCCGTCCGATACCGACGGGAACACGACCGGTTTTAACTCCCCCGCCGGAATTAAAAGTCGTCCTGGGAAGCGAGGAATCACCGACGGCGTAGGAAACAGATCTGGTGATGAGGGAGGTGGACTCGGCGGCACCTAAACGGGAGAGAGAAGGCTGAAGGATGAAGAAAGTGGATCCGATCAAGATCCCGACGAGGATGAAGAGGAGTCTCTGTTCACGGAAGAGGTAGTGAAGCGATCTGGGAAGAGATCTGGGATGCTTTAAGGCCTTGGGAGAGTAAGGACTGGATTGGCTCATTGGAATCGTCTCATCGTCGCGCTTCGAGCTCATTTGCTTGTGAAGCTGCTTCATCGTTGTCTCCGATTAGAGCTCGTCGCCGGTAAAAATGAGATCTCAGAAACGCCGGGAAAAGCGCTTTGGATCTGGACAGATTCAAACCGTAAGAGCGATGGTGATGTGAAGGTAGTTACACGGCGATTACTTGATGCAATATTTCGCTCTCTTTTCCTTTCTTTTTTTTTTGTTTTTTCTTTATATATTTTTTTGGTTAGAGAGCAATTATATATGTTTCGCTTCTAGATTTGATTATGTCGTCAAATGTGATTATGATATATTATCTAATTAAGTAGTTTCACTATAATATGTACAGTTTTAAGTATTTTTGTGAAGGGATCATTAACGTGAACTGCGTTTTGATTTGAATATATCGGAGGTTAGTGATGAGACAAACATATGTACAAAACTTTCAAGTAAATTTAGAAACTTAAAATACAAACTCCTCGAGGCTTATAAATATGGGATTTGACAGGTAAATGGCCCAATAGAGGCCCATTAGATCCAATTTGGGTGAAACGGATGTGATATTTTCATTTTCAAATCCGTACAAACAATATATGTTATACATAGATGATGGGCTCTTATGCTACTTCAAAACGATAAAACATAAACCGGTAGAAAAATTGTGAATCCGTTTTTGGCGGGAAAACTGCGGATCCGGTTTTTGGCGTGAAAATAGCGGATTTGTTTTTGACGGGAAAAGTGCGGATCCGTTTTTTTGGCGGCAAAAATTGCGGTTCCGTTTTTGGCGGCAAAAATCGCGGAACTGTTTTTGGCGAGAAAATAGGGGTTCTGTTTTTGGCTGGAAAAATTGTGAATCTGTTTTTGGCGGAAAATTGTAGATCCATTTTGGCGGAAAAATTACGGATCCATTTTGGCGGAAAAATTGCGGATCCGTTTTTAGCAAAAAAATTGTGAATCTGGTTTTTGGCGGGAAAATTGCGGATCCGGTTTTTGGCGGAAAAATAGCGGATTTGTTTTTGTAGGAAAAATAGCGGATCCATTTGGCGGAAAATTATGAATCCGTTTTTGGAGGAAAAATTACGGATCCGGTTTTTGGCAGGAAAATAGCGAATTTGTTTTTGGCGGAAAAATTGCGGATCTATTTTTTTTACGGCAAAAATAGCGGTTCTATTTTTGGCGGGAAAAATCGCGGATCTGTTTTTGGCGGAAAAATAGCGATTCTGTTTTTGGCAGAAAAAAATTATGAATCCGTTTTTGACGGTAAAATTGCGGATCCGGTTTTTGGCGGAAAAATAGCGGATTTGTTTTTGGCGGGAAAAATCGCGAATCTTTTTTTTTGGCTGGAAAATAACGGTTCTATTTTTGGCGGGAAAAATCGCGGATCTGTTTTTGGCTGGAAAATAGTGGTTCTGTTTTTGGCGGAAAAAATTGTGAATCCGTTTTTAGAGGGAAAATTGTGAATCCACTTTTGGCGGGAAAATTGCGAATCCGGTTTTTGGCGGAAAAATAGTGGATTTGTTTTTGGTGGGAAAAATCGCGAATCCTTTTTTGGCGGGAAAAATAGCAGTTCTGTTTTGGCGGAAAAAATCATGAATCCATTTTTGGCGGAAAAATAACGGATTCATTTTTGGCGGAAAATAGTGGTTTCGTGTTTAGCAGGAAAATTGCAGCTCCATTTTTGGCGGAAAAATTGTGGATCCGTTTTTCGACGAGAAATTGGAAATCCAAATCAAACTTAAATTTGAAATTTTAATTAAAAAAATGTTGACAAAATTTAAATTGTATGCATTAATTTATATTAGATGAGTTATTAATTATATATTTGTAAGTCTAAATAAACTAATGAAAATTATTAGTGGTTAAATTGTAGAAAAAAATAATAAAATTTAAATTGGGCGTTCATGCGCATGGGCATGCCCATATGGACATGAGTTTTATTGGGCGTTGACCATTTTTGGACAACTGTCTATTCTAGACCGACCAATTAAAGACTATAAAACTAATGGTCTAAATAGACATACCCAATTGGGTGATGGATAAGTGGATAGCCCAATTGATAGCTCTAACTCGGAGGCTACAAATACTGACAAACGATTTCAGTTTTGACTGTCACTCATTTCATTCTCCTAACACTTTATATTGATTAAATTCTTCTCAATAGTAAAAAGTTTCATTCATTGTTGTGGTAAGTTCTTCCTTGATTTAGTCTTTGTCTATCACTGATAACATCCATTTCCTCAAGCAAATTTTATAAATCCATTTGACTTGAGAACATGTTAAAACTTTACCCATTAGAAACAAATTTCCTTGTAATTTATAAGACGCATTAGAAGTCAACAAACTTTCGCGAGATCAATCACATCAAAATATAGAAAAAAAGTGGAGCGGATTGTTCAAAAAAAAAAAAGTTACATATAGTCACATATCATTCATAATAATACCCTTCAAACTTATAAAAAGCTATGATATATAAGCAAAATATTTATACATTCGTATGATCTACCTGAGGGAATCGATTCCTTAATTCTAGTCCGGCCCGTGACAAATCTTTTGGGATAGTTATAAAAATTTATTATTTTTATATTGGGAAGTTGAGCAAAAAATATATATTTTTTTTTTGTTGTTGTCATCTAGAAATTATATTAATGGAGAAAAAGATACAACCATAAGCAAAAAATATCTCTACCAAGCACAATATTCCAAAACAATATTTTCAGAGAAAAATTCCTCTATGTAAATATATTCTATAAAATATGTATTTCATTCATTCAGTTTGATAGAGACAGTCAGACAGGTTTCACACATGAGTATAGAATCTATTTAACTCTTGAGATTTCTTGTAGGAATTTGATCAAGGAAACAGATATAACAGCCACACCAAACTCCCATATGCCTAAATCTAACATGGCACGTTAACCTTTATATTACATATTCCTAATGATAATTCTTGTTGGGTTTTCGTGTGTAGCTCTACAACATAAAAATAGAAGTCGAACGTCTCAACGTTTTTTAACCTTTTGATGCCATAATTTTCTCATTCATTTCCGTTTTGTTACACCAATCCTCCGTAAAAATCCATATCATTTCCCTTGTACAATTTTATAAAGGCTTCACTTACACTTTGACTAGAGATGTGTTCATGATTAAAGAAATACTAGAAAGATGATTACACGCCATTAGCTTCATAATGCATAATGGCATGCCTTCCTTTAATCTAGTATAGTACCATGCCAAAATCATAACTGTAAGAATATCTTAGGTGCTCGATTAACTTAATTGCAAAATTTAATTAGTACCGCAAAATAAATGTTCAGATCTTCATTTTGATATTATCTCTAAGAAGTAAGAAATGTTTTCGTATCAAAGCTTTTGTCTTTTAGTTTTTATTCCCATCCGATAAGTAAAGCTGGGCAAAAACACCTAAACCGAAACTCGAATCTGAACCCGACAAAAAAAACTCGAACCGAATCTTATACAAAGTTTTAAACTACCCGAACGGATCTTATATTTCAAAATCCGAACATCCGAACTCGAAAAATCGAATGGATATCCGAAATATCTGAAATACAGTTATATATATATATATACAAATATTAATTATATTTAGATTTGATATAATCTAAATATCTAAAATTACAATTATAAATCTAAAAGTATCAATTATTTTAAGACAAAAAATCAAAACATCTAAAATAATTTAAATATTCGAATCTTTTTAGTTATATTTGTGAAAATTGCACCAAATTTTATTCAAATATAACCAAATTTTTTCAAATTTAATCAATTTTTTTTTTCTTCAATATTTCGGGTATCCGAACCCGAATGTACCCGACCCAAAGCTAAGAAATACTCGAACGGATGCTATACTCCTAAACCCAAAATATTCGATCTGAATCCGAATGGGTACCCGAATGCTCACCTCTACTTATAAGTATGAGATTAGAAGATAAAATTTTGCTGTTTTTTTCTTTTGTCAACAACGTTGAATACGCGGGGTTTTAATCCAACGGTAGCACATATTCCTTGATTTAGAAATCTGAAATCTAACCTTGTTTTAAATCAATTATTGTATATTGTATACACACCAAAACAGTCTTAGAACTTGTCGTTACAACATAAAACAACTCTTACAGCCTGTGAGTGAATATAGAAAAGTCGTGACTATATATGCAAAGGATATAAAATAACTCGTGATATATAAAAATACAAATTGAGAAAACAATATATAGATAAATACAAGGAGCATATAGTTTTCCATGGGGACATAAAACTGTTATTATCGAAGATATTCCTGACATATGCGAATACTTTTGTTAATTGCAATCGGTATCAAGTAAATACAGATGAATACACACATCCAATTCCTGCACTAAAAATCTTCCACTTTGAGATTAAAACCACCTAAATTAGGATTTATTTTTTTAACATAATACCTTAAGCCCCAAGAAAAAATACATACATAGTACAGTAGATGGAAAACTGTGAATAGATTTGCCCAACTCCTAACCTACTATTAATTTATATAGTATATACATAGGAAAATGTAAACAAAAGCTAATGTATGTATATATCAAAAAGCTACAAAACCCAAAAAAACTCAAAGTTAGATACTTAGAGATCACCAAACTAATTGACAAGTTTCTCTCTCATTCTTCCATCCAAAAATCCTATAAAATCGGATCAAAATTGTGATGTGAGTAAGGCCTCAAGATACATTTACCTGAGGCCAAAACATTAACTATGTCTGGTTTACTCGGTAAACTATCTCCGGCCACACGGACCACCAACGGCTATGGCCTCCCTCTGTTTTACAATATCCATAATTCAGTGGAGCTTCAGAGAAGTCAGAGAGACACAGCGCGAGTGTCTGTCACCCTTGCAGAACTTCTCATGAGTGTGGAAGATGAGGGGAATGACCAGAGTCGGGCTTTGGATGTTGCGGTTGCTTCCAATTTCTGGGCCTCAGTTTCGTCTTCTCGCATGCCTTCTTCTTCTCCGTTTCTTCTTTCCTTCAATGACTTGACTTACAGCGTGAAGATCCAGAAGAAGTTTAAGCCCTTCCCTTGCTGCGGGAATTCGCCTTTTGATGGTAATGATATGGAGATGAATACTAAGGTGCTGCTGAATAGTATTTCTGGTGAAGCCCGGGAAGGAGAAATGATGGCCGTTCTTGGAGCAAGCGGGTCAGGGAAATCAACGCTTATCGATGCATTAGCCAATCGGATTGCAAAAGAGAGCCTAAGCGGTGCTATTACTTTAAACGGGGAAGTTCTTGAATCCAGCCTCCATAAAGTCATATCAGCTTATGTGATGCAAGACGATCTTCTCTTCCCTATGCTCACCGTGGAAGAAACTTTGATGTTTTCTGCAGAGTTCAGGCTTCCAAGCTCACTTTCTAAGAAGAAGAAGAAGGCACGGGTTCAAGCTCTGATTGATCAGCTCGGCCTGAGAAACGCAGCGACAACCGTGATAGGTGATGAAGGACACAGAGGTGTGTCTGGAGGAGAAAGGAGACGGGTCTCAATTGGAACCGATATAATCCATGACCCGATTATCCTCTTTCTCGATGAGCCAACCTCTGGTCTCGATTCTACTAGTGCCTACATGGTTGTCAAAGTGCTTCAGAGAATCGCACAAAGCGGCAGCATAGTTATAATGTCGATCCATCAACCAAGCTACAGAATCTTAGGCTTGCTCGATAGGCTAATCTTTCTATCCAGGGGAAACACAGTTTACAGCGGCTCCCCAACACATCTCCCTCGGTTCTTTTCCGAATTCGGTCACCCAATTCCTGAAAACGAGAACAAGACCGAATTCGCACTCGATCTTATCCGTGAGCTAGAAGATTCTCCAGAAGGAACCAAAGCCTTAGTTGAGTTCCACAAGCAATGGAGGACAAAGCAAACCTCACGCCAGAGCAGAAGAAACAACAACAACAACAATGTATCTCTCAAAGATGCAATCACCGCAAGTATCTCAAGAGGCAAACTTGTCTCAGGAGCAACAAACCTAAAATCCTCATTTCAAACTTTTGCAAATCCATTCTGGACTGAAATGCTCGTAATCGCAAAAAGATCAATACTAAACTCAAGAAGACAACCAGAGCTATTCGGAATCCGACTCGGAGCTGTTCTAGTCACCGGAACAATCCTAGCCACTATATTCTGGAAACTAGACAATTCTCCAAGAGGTATACAAGAACGCTTAGGGTTCTTCGCATTCGCAATGTCAACAACATTCTACACATGTGCAGAAGCAATACCAGTCTTTCTACAGGAACGTTACATATTCATGAGAGAAACAGCTTACAACGCTTATCGACGATCATCATACGTCCTCGCTCACACAATCATCTCACTCCCTGCTCTTATAATCTTATCCGCTAGCTTCGCCGCCACAACATTCTGGGCCGTAGGTCTCGCCGGTGGCTCCGAAGGATTCCTCTTCTTCTTCTTAACAATCCTCGCAGCGTTTTGGGCGGGAGGCTCCTTCGTGACGTTCTTATCCGGCGTTGTGTCGCACGTCATGATCGGATTCACGGTGGTTGTAGCGATCCTCGCTTATTTCCTCCTCTTCTCCGGATTCTTCATCTCTCGAGATCGAATCCCTCTCTACTGGATCTGGTTCCATTACCTCTCCCTCGTGAAATACCCTTACGAAGGAGTTCTACAGAACGAATTCGAAGATCCGACGAAATGCTTCGTCCGAGGGATACAGATGTTCGATAATTCGCCGCTGGGACAAGTTCCAGCGGCCGTGAAAATCAGCTTACTGAAGAGCATGAGCGGCGTTTTGGGGATCAACGTGACGGCGGAGACGTGTGTGACGACGGGGATTGATATTTTGAAACAGCAAGGGATCACAGAAATCAGCAAATGGAATTGTTTGTGGATCACTGTAGCTTGGGGATTCTTCTTTAGGATTCTCTTCTACTTCACACTGTTGATCGGAAGCAAGAACAAGCGTCGCTGATTTCATCTAACTTTCTGTAAATCTTTTCTTAATTTTTATTCACTAAAAGATGTATTAATTAATTTATGATTAAATCATACGTATTCAAGTAAATCTTTAATGGGCTTAAGACATGTACTATTTAGGCCCAATAAATTGGGAAACAACTATTATCGGTAACATCGACGTTTATGTCATTGTTAAATCTAAACCGTTGATTGAAACGACTAAAACGAATCGCTACCGTTGAATGTCGTCGGTTTCGACATTTATAAGATAGGGGTGAAAGACTTATTTTGCAGTATTGTCCGCGTTTCACTTGCTTCGTTTTCGAAAACTTATTAGGGTTACTGCGATTCGCACTCTCCTTCTCACCCTCCAGGTACGTAATTTGGGGGATCCTTTGAGTTCCGATTTGTTGTTCTTCGCTCTCTAGATTAAGGATTTCAATTGTTGGTTTCTCGTTTCTTCTCTTTAGATTTCGTTCTGTCTAATCTGATTAGAGATTTATATATATGTCCCCTGAATATGTTCTTCTTTTGGGTTTTTTCGTTTTTCAAATTTTGTTCCGAGGATAAAACGTAAGATTCATATTGATTTTTTTTTCTTATTTATTATATATATGAATAATTCTGCTGGAAATTTTTGCAGATTTGATAATGCCTCGGTACGATGATCGCTATGGAAACACTAGGCTCTATGTTGGTCGCTTATCATCTAGAACTCGTACCAGAGACCTTGAGCGTCTTTTCAGCAGATACGGAAGGTAATCAATTTTTTTGTGTTATTTTTTTCTATACTTTGATTGGCCTATTTTGATTTTTGTGTGTGTGTTTGGGGAGATGAATGTTTGAATTTTTTTAGTTTTGTTCTTTGGTATGAATCTGGAATGATTCTACTTTGAAATTGTGCAGGGGATTAGAATTAAAGGGGATAACTTTACTTCTTTTTCATGCTACTTGTAACTTTGCATCCATGCGGGAAACTTCTGGAACTAGGTTTAGTGGAAATTTTTTTTTGTTAACTTGAATGATCTTGTTGAAGGTTTCTGGGGGTTTGCCTAACCTGGAGAGATGTTTGATGAGTGGGTGGACTTGGTGTTATTGGTGCAAATTCTCGCCTGGTGTTTAGAGAGTGCATCGGCGATTTTGTTTGTAGATTTATTGCTTGTTTTTAATGGAAAATGGCCTCAAAATCTCAAAAAATGGTGTTTCGAAGTTCCTTTAAGTAATGATGGCCTTGATTTTCTGGCAACAATTTCCGCAGAGTACGAGATGTGGATATGAAGCGTGATTATGCCTTTGTTGTAAGTATCCCTTCTTTTTTTTTTTTTTAATTCAAGGGATTGTTTTGTCAAGTTAATCATGTAGACAAACATGTATATACTATGTGTATCTATCATTGGCCCTCACATTTTGAGAACAGGAATTTAGTGATCCTCGTGATGCTGATGACGCAAGATACTACTTGGATGGACGTGATTTCGATGGAAGTCGCATCACTGTGGAGGCATCAAGAGGGGTTAGTTTTTTTTGTCTCTATATTACTGGTTCCTCCAATAGTTTGATTTTCTCGATGAAAATTTAATGATGTCTTATCTTTATGAATTTATGATAGGCACCTCGTTCTTCTCGGGGGGAACATGGTAGCAGAGGTCCACCTCCTGGTTCTGGTCGCTGTTTCAATTGTGGTGTTGATGGTCATTGGGCTAGAGATTGCACAGCAGGAGACTGGAAGAACAAGTGTTACCGCTGTGGAGAAAGAGGCCACATTGAGAGAAACTGCAAAAACAGTTCCAGTCCAAAGAAGGCTAGGTACTTACATTTTTGAACCCTTGTTTTTTGCACAGTTTCTTTTATCATTTAAGCTTCTTATCACATCTCTTTTGGATTGTAATACTCCAGACAAGGTGGAAGCTACTCCAGGTCACCAGTGAAATCCCGCTCCCCTCGTCGCCGAAGGAGCCCAAGCCGTAGCCGTAGCCGCAGTTACAGTCGAGGTCGTAGCTACAGGTTAGTGGATTTCTGGAAAATTGTGTTATAAACACAAGTAAGGAATATTAGTGAGCTCCAAAACCATAACCGGACAATGATAATTTTGTGGGTGAAGCTTATATCAAATCAGAGCTTTGTCTGGAATTTTGTTAGTTTGATCCTTGTGCTTTGTTGGCTGTTAATAAGAGAGATGTTCTGATATTGACAATGCTAACTAATTCTACATCAAGCTATATGTCTTTCTTATATGGCTTATGCACTGTGGTTGACCCATTATTTTTCTTTTCATTAGCCGATCACGATCCCCAGTGAGAAGAGAGAGAAGCGTGGAGGATAGATCACGCAGTCCTAAGGTAATAGAGCGATCTGCATCTCCCAAAGGCAGGGACCAAAGCATGAGTCCTGAGCGAAGAGTGGTAGATGCAAGCCCAAAGCTTGAAAAGCAAGAGGGATCAGACTATGATGGTAGCCCAAAAGAGAATGGGAATGGCAGGAACACTGTGAGTCCCATTGTTGGAGGTGATGAAAGTCCCGTTGGACTAAATGTTGAAGACAGGAGTCCCATTGATGATGACTCTGAGCCTAACCGCCTTTCGCCTAAAGGCAGTGAGTCACCTTGATGGCTCTCGTTGCCTCAACAGATTAAGGCTAAATGTTGTACTGTGAACCAATGGATGTTCCTCTCCCTTGATCTTCTGCTTGATATTTTCCTTTTCGTTACCTGACAATGCTTGGTTTGCTTTCTTTGATGACTCTTTTTTGGTTTTTTTTTAAGACAAATTTGAAACTCGTCTAGGTTGTTTTTCATGAATTTGTTTATCAACAGACAACAAATTTTATAATGTTCTCGTTTGTAGACTTGTTTAAATAAGAAAGCAGGTTGACTATCTTTTGGCTTTACCTTCAACTTTTATATTTAAGAGTTGTTTTAAAATTTAAACTAACAGTTTCTGCCACAGGGAAGAAAAAGAAAAGATTCACGCATTTATGAAAACGATCGCAGTCCCAATTCTCTTAATTGCCAAACGTTTATGACAAAAAGAAAACAACATTGACATGACATGTCATTAATTAGTACCTATACTTTCTTATTTGCTTCTGAGTTTTTGAAAATGTTTTTAATCGATTCTGTATCCTCATCACATTACCGTATCACCTATGTATAATCCAGATAATCGATTTAAACATCTATTAGAGATCTTTCTTTGAGTACATCAAATATGGTTTATTTCCAAGATTTTAACTAATGACAGTATTAAGGTTGAAGATTAAAAGATAATCATCGAAAAGAAATAAGAACATTGACTTTGTCTACGGATGAAGCAAGTGTTTGTATGTTGATCACTGTTTCTCTTTTCTCTCTATTCAGACCAAAACAAAAAAGCTTGTGAAATCTATGTATGTACATGGAGGTGACATTGAGTTGCTACTCCACGCTGACCTTAGCTTCATAGGGTATCTTCAAGGCCAAGTTCATCTTCATTCTCGTCACCATCTTCGAACAACTTGAGAAACCGGGCCTGCTCTTGTTGTCGTTTCTTCTTCCTCCAATACTTATAACCTACCGTAACTCCCACAACAACTACACCTAACGCAAGTACTACAATCAGTACCACAATTGCAGGACGTATTCCACGCCTTCTTTCTTCCTTCTCAGAGCCAGATTCTTTATTCGAACCTGCAAATAGAAAAAAAACATACAAGATATTCTTGATCACATGAATCGAGCAGAAGCTAGAACCAACAGAGACAAATGGGAGAGTTTAGGCTTATAGTTTGATGAAACAGTGTTTATGTAATGAATGACTTTAAGCTGAAGATGCCTTGCTACTCACCAGCTCCAACTTGTGAGCAACCATGGCAGAGAAAAGTAGCATTGAATTCTTTCTCCTTGGTGTGTGTGTAGCTACCTTCTGCTGTGAAATCAGAAGGACAAAACTCCCATTCGTCATATGTATCATATTTAATGGTGTCGTCTTCATAGATTCCACATCTCTTGCATTTTGTTCCATTAAGTTCGGTTAGAGGCTGAAAAAATCAAAAAAGCAAAACAGAACACAGAGCTCAAAGATAGTGATGATTATAATAACCTTCAACATAAGACTATTTTGATCTAATCGCTGTTTACAAGGGAGCAGTTTCATGATCTTTCCAAATCAAATTCGGTCGAACCAAATGTAATCCTAAGATTCATAAGAAACCAGTCAATAGCTAAGAAATAAGTTAAAGGCAGCTCTTTTATTCCTGGTTTCAGACCAAACAAAACACCAGCAATATCCAAATTCTTGCTAGAGCTATGGAAATTGAAAAACATAATCAAAACCAAATCAGCAAGAAACCATCTTATCTCACGATTAATCTACATTTCAGGAAAGAAAAAGAAAAAAAAAAAACACAAACCTGCCAAGATTCTTCGCCTTTGAAAGAATAAGAAACATTGGTTCTCTTAACATCAGGCAACACAGTCTTGTTCTCTCCTTTACATTTGAAGTATACTGTAGGTTTACTCGAGAACCAATCATGAGTCGTGAATATTTGAATCGAATCTAATGTAACTTCTTGTGTTAGTATTGTTCCTGCGATGATTGATCAAAAACAATTATCAACGAAACCTTTTCCCAACTTGAGTACGAAAAGATTCGAAATTGAAGCTAAGATCACAGTGAAATTGAGAAACTTTAAGGACGAAATCAGATTAAATTTTACCCGGGAACGAGCTGAAGAAGACGAAACAGAGTACGAAACCGCGAAAATCCCAAGAAGGTAGCGGAATTCGGATTGACATCGAATCGCTCGATCAAATCCGATCAATGTGTAAAGAGGTGGGTTGATGGAGAGCTTAGTCGACAAGGATACACATAAAGAGCACTGTTGGATCTCGTCGAGCTTTTGGGTATGGCGTTCGAGAAAAGCTAAACCACCTTCGTATAGGAAGGAATAAAGGAACAAACCGAGCCTTCTTGCGTTGACCGCTTTGGTTTGCTGATTTTTATATTTAATGTGGATTATCGAATATCGAGTACACGTTATTGAAAGACATGTCAAATGGAAAATTCGAAAGTTTTTTTAATTCACCAACTAAATATTAAAGAGAAATATTATAGGATATCAATTTTTTTTTTTAAAACAATAAATTAAGATTTAGTAAAGATAATGATGATTATGGTAACAATAACAAAGACATGTTATTATTATTTTGATTGCAAAAAAATAAAATAACAATAGAATGATAAATGTTTGGTCAAATAATTTAAAATCAGATTATATATCTTATCAGAAAGAAATCTCTTTTCAACAAAAGTTTCTAGAGAATAATATTAAGCAAATAAAAGAAGAAAATTCACAAATTAGCCGGACATTATTCCTTTATATGCATAACTGAAATTTATTTGTACAAATAAAAAAAATTCGTATGTACAGTATTCTTCTATCTATTTATCCATGAGTTTAGGTATTGGTACCGATCAATCAACTATTTCTCATTATTTTTTGAGACAAAGGCTATGGTTACTTTCTTTAAAAATCATATACATCCAAAACAAAACAAAAGTTTATACATATGTTTATTTTTACTCAAAAAAAAACGTTATTTGTTTATTCTAAAAAGAGGAAGATTAATTGGTGTGATCATCGTCGTTGGAAGTTGAGTTTGCCCACAAAGAATGCAAACATAGAAGCAAACGCAATGGGAAAAGCGATGACCATAACCGCGGTAACAGCCAAACGGTCATGATGAAATCCAAAATAGTCCTCTAAGAATCGAGCAACAGTCGTGGATTTTCCAAAGACATTGATCTCTTCATGAATATCACCGTACTGCGACGAGAAAAACCCATTGAGTGTCCAAGACGTTGGTGTTAGATAATATAACCAAACCCACCACCTTGGAACTTGCTGCAATTTTATAAAACATCAAAAGAAAACATTATAAAACGTTTTCTTATTAGTAAAGATTATAGTAAAGAAAAATAGAGGATCGATCTCTCTTACCGTTTCGGGGATCAAAAACCCGGCAAAAAGGTTGAAGTTAACATAGAAGAGCGATTGAAGAATCGCGGCAATCATAAAGTTCGGCGTGATGGAGACAAGGAACATAGCTAGGTAGTTGAAAGTGAGAAGAGAGCAAAACATAGAGTAGAGTGACCAAAAGACTTTGTAGGCAGAAGGATAGAAACCGATCATTGGATATGTTACGATTACAAACTCGGCGCTTTGTATGAACAAATAAGGTATCTCAGTCACCACTTGACTCAATGCGTAAGCAGTCGCCGAGTACATCCCTGCGAATCTTTCGCGGTACATAACGTTTCGCTCTGTTTCGAAATATTGAAGAGCTGATGCACAATTGTTTATTCCTAAGAAGAGTACCAAACCATAGAGTGCTCCAAGTACCGTGAACAAACTCTGTTGAGTATCTCTGCAATTGAGAAAACACACAAATCCAAATTTTGTTAATAAGATGAGACCTAAAGTATTATATATAGAGATATATATATGTGACAATCTACTCATTCTAATCTCATTGACCTCCTAAAGAGATTAAATACAATATCACTTACATTTTCTGGCCTTTCTTCCAAAAGAGAGCGCCAAAGATCAAAGAAGAGGCTAATGTGTGCATTATACGCATTAGGTTATAAGAAGGGCTTCTCCAATATGACAAACTCATTTTCCATAGAATAGATCTGAATTGTCCCAACCAACTTTGTGCAAAAGTTCTTTTGAACTGTAAATCACTTGATCCTGAATCTGGTTGGCTCAACTGTTTCACAAGCTCTAAGTTGCTCCTATATCAATCACACATGTTTCATTAAAACCAAATTTTAGAAGCAATAACGGCTGTTGTGCATACATTAGTTTTGAAAATGAACTCACTTGTAAAGAGCAGATTCATGGTAGATGTTTGCGAAGTCGATGCCAAGTTCAAGTTCTGCAGATTGTGAACTAACATCAAGCATCCATGTTGCAGGATTGTGGTTGTCTCTTATTTTAGGAATTCCATGAACACTCTGTTTAATTAACCCAACACCAAAAAAATAAGTTATTTAGTTAAAAACAAGCAATACATTTAAAAGAAAACTATAACCAATACTTACCTCAAAATATTCAATAATATGACATGAATGTTGTCCTAATGGTCCTGTGTAGATCATGCGACCACCTCTTTTAAGTAGAACCAACTGAAAAAAATTCAAATTTAATTTGGTGTTAATTAATTTCAGACCTAGATAGATAAGATAGAAATTTCACGGGTCAAATGTAAAACATTCTAACATTTGGAGATGATTTTTGCAATTTACCTCGTCAAAGGCTTCAAAAATGTCGATACTAGGCTGATGAATAGTGCAGACAATTGTTCGTCCAGTATCAGCAACGTTCTTCACAGCTCTCATAACAATGGCGGCAGCTCTTGCATCTAGCCCCGTCGTAGGCTCGTCCATGAAGATGACCGACGGATTCGCCACCAGCTCCACCGCAATCGTCAGTCTCTTCCTCTGCTCCGTCGATAATCCGCTCACTCCCGTGACTCCTACCAAAGCATCTTTGATCTCATCTAATTCGATCGTCTCCAACACTTGCTTCACGAATTTCTACACAGATTTTTCCACAGTTCGCTACTTTTGATTTTTTTGAATCGATTTTAATTTCTCTCTGTGTGTGTGTTGGAAAGTGAAAAGAGGCTTACGATTTTGGTTGCGGAATCGATTTCAGGAGCTAGACGAAGCCAAGCGGAGTAAATCACTGATTCTTCGACGGTGATGTTTGGTGAGTGAATATCTGTTTGTTCACAGTAGCCTGAGACTCTTGCGAACGTTTCTTGGATTTTAGGGAAGCCGCTGATTCTGATGTCGCCTTCGATGTATCCGCTTGTTTTTCTTCCGGCTAGAACGTCGAGGAGAGTGGTTTTTCCGGCTCCACTTACTCCCATTAACGCCGTTAGAATTCCGGGACGGAAAGCTCCTGTGATATCTGAGAGAAGTTGTAGCTTCTTCTGATCATATCCTTGGTCTCTCATCTCCTGTGATCATCATTAGAACATTAAAAGATAAGCGAGAGCCGTGGAGAAAATCTTATGATATGGTTTATAGTTTGGGTTATGATAGTTTTACCACTGGAGTGTCAACGAAATAATTCAAGTCTTGAAATGTGACAGTGAGGGGCTCGAAAGGTAAGACCATTTTGCCTATGGTGTCAGGAGAACGTATTAGTGGGAGAGGCAAATGGTGAATAAGATAAGTGGGAAGAGAGACAACAAAATTTTCACCTGAATTCTCAGCTTCTTTTGGCTTTAGAGAAGAATCTGTGACCTTGCTTTTGACTGAAGAGTTGTCTGTTGAATCTTCTGTTCCTTGTAGCTCAGAGAGTTTGTCTTGTGAAATCATGGCTCGAGATGATGTGGGTGCTGTCATATGGTAAAGGCTGTTTAAGAATGTGGAGGTTGTGTGTTTGAAAGAACATATATTTACGTAGTAGATGATGAACTTACATTTCAAGAAAGTCAGAGCCAGAGTGAAAATGATGTTGAAGAGCACAGTGAAACCGAACAAGGCACATAATGATACCCAGTACATGTAGCCGTCGTAGTTCAGTCCACGGGTTTGGAGTATGGTTCTCCCTAAGGTAAGATTGTTGGGTTGCATCTACATGTGAAACCAGAAAAATACTGATTAGTATTGACCAATGACGAGCATACCAAAGAACGAAGAAGCTTGGATGATTAAGAGAGAAAATAAAGATTAGAGACTAAAAGAGAATCACCTGATTCCACCTTGGAGCAAGAAACTCGTTTACTGATAGCCCAATCTCACCGTAACTCAAAGGATTTACCCAGAAACCCCACTTGAGCCACGCTGGCATAGAAGCTGCAGCAAAAACAGAACATTAGAGTCATGCTTCAATGGTACAACTTTTATGGCAAGACTGAGCAAAGGATTGAGGACAAATCTTACGTGGTGGAATCACGAAACCAGCAAAGACAAATGTGACTAATATAGCAACACTGCCAGCTGTGATTGAAGCAACTACTGTCTGGAAGATTGCAGCTAGACACCGGAACATGGATATCGAGGTGAAGTGAACAGCAAACAGTATAATTAACTGTTTGAAGAACCTGAAACATTAAAATTCGTCATGCTACAATTGTCTGAACATTCCCAGACTTGAATGTGACCGTTTTCTATGGTTTGAGTACCAAGCAACAGAGGGGAAAGCTCACCTGGAGGCTTCAGGGGTGTATCCAATGACATAGTATGTGAGACAGGTCCAAACGAAAGATTCAAAGAACGAGAGAGGGACCTTCAACACTGTTGCAGGAATTGCATAAGCCCATGCTGGATAGAAACACAACTGCTTCTGCTTGTAAAACACGGCTAGGCGTTGAGCCGTCATAGACAACTCTGGGAATCCGTCAACAAGAAGTATAATGACGGCGAAGAAGAGGGCACTCATGTAAGAATTTCCATGAATGATATCTATACCCATCCGTGTTCGGATAAACACAGTCATAGTGATGAATGCGGCCATAACAAGCTGCACACATAAAGTTAGAAAGCTCAGGAATACTATTAACATCGAAAGAAGACAGAAGGAGAGAAATCTGTTGAATGGAAACTTAACAATGTACCTGAACTGTCTTGAAAATATAGACGAAATAGTTTCTCTTCATGAGAAGAAACTCTCTTGATATGCATGCTATGAAAAGCTGCTTGTTTGGAAGAGAATACACACTGAAGGACAAAGCATCTTTATGGCTTTTGGATCTATCATATGGCTTTGAGAGAGTGACCTCGATATTTTTCCCGATACTCAAGTCCTTGAACTTCTTCGACAACATTTCTACTGAAACAAAATTATAAGGTAAATCCTCGTGCCGCCAGTATTGTGCTTGGTCCTTTTTGGATATAACCTTCAAAGCAGAACGAAAGATGATCAACAACTCATGACTTCAAAAACACAAAAAGGTCATTTTAGGGAGCGAAGCTTTGGTTTTTACCTCCTGGAGAAAGTCTGCAACACCTTTCCTTTCAGGGCATCGAAACCCACAATCCTCGAAGAAATTCAGGGCCTCGCTGCGTGGACCATGATAAACAATTCTTCCTTTGGCCATCAGCATAACATCATC
Organism: Barbarea vulgaris; assembly: GCA_963667165.1. Taxonomy (NCBI): domain Eukaryota; kingdom Viridiplantae; phylum Streptophyta; class Magnoliopsida; order Brassicales; family Brassicaceae; genus Barbarea; species Barbarea vulgaris. The sequence goes on along the minus strand of OY763888.1, from coordinate 29,274,620 downwards.
AAAGAGGTCAAATGATTCTGGGGCGGGTTGAAGGAGAGAAACAAGCACAGTAGCGTCTGCTATGTGAGCAAATTGCTGAAGAGACTTGACAATCTGAAAAGCTGTGGAACTGTCTAAGCCGTTTGTTATTTCATCCATAAATAGAGCCTTTGTCGGACCAACGATCATCTCGGCTGCAAAACACTCAGAGGTCAAGTATTGCTTTAGATAAATAACATGTCAGCAAAAGATGAACATTTTGCATGATTCGAGCTGTTAGTTAACCTGTGGTAAGACGCTTTTTTTGGCCCCCAGATATGCCTCTCCTCATCACATCTCCAATCAATGTTTCTGCACAAATGTCAAGTCCGAGAATCTGCAAATACAACAGAAGACATAAGAACCAAACGAAAAGGGCTGAAGTATCAGCGACAATAGCAAAGAGACTGAACCTTCAAGATGTAATCTGTTTGCAGACTTCTTTCAAGTCCTTCAACAGATATTGCCTACAGAAGAACAAAAAATCTATTATCAACCACGAGTTTAAATGTTAGATCCAGAATAAGCTTCAGGAATCAGAGAGTGTCTGAGGAACATACTTTCATGTAAGCATCCACTTCAGTGTCAGGAATGATTCCTTTTTCCTTTTCTCTTTTACTGACTTCCATCATAATATCTGTTTCCGCAGGGGGAAAAAAAGAAAAGAAAATCAACAATACATATATTTTCATGCACTTAGAGGTGACATTGATTGATTGATAAAATCTACCTGTTCTGCTACCAACGCCCTGACAACGAGCTGAGAAGTCAACTGTCTCCCTCACAGTCATCTCCGCAATGTGCAAATCATTTTGACTTATGTACGCCGAGGTTTTCTGAGGAACAAACTCATCCAGTCTGTATCCATTGTAAGAGATTTCACCCGAACACTGTGGAAACAAAAAGGGAAAAAACAAGAGAAAAGGTACACACACTTCACATATCTGCAGCAAAATATATCTTCAAAAGAAAATGCCAATATGATGTAACTGCTTTCATCAATAGAACCTTTAGGTTGTTTTCTAAATTTCCAGACAAGGCCTTTAACAGAGTTGTTTTTCCACATCCAGGAGGACCAAGCAACAGTGTTAACCTGAAACAACAAGAAGAATAAACACACTTGAAGGTATAAAGCTTTGATCAAGACTAGTGAGAAGAGAAGAGAACCACTAACCTTCCCGGCTTTATAATGCCACTAACATCATTAAGAATGCTTATCTTGGCTTCACGTGTTTTTGCACCAGTGAGCTTACCCAGTTCCTGGAGAAATAGAAACACAATATAATTCCAACTTAGAATCATGACAATAACAACTTTGTGATTTTGCAGAAATTGTTGAGTACTCACGGAGAAAATGCGCTTAGTGGTGTTCCACAGTGTTGGAAGCGCCTTCCCTTCAACAATCTCGCACTCGGCCTCCACTTTTAAACTCTCATACCTCACTTCTATGGTTGGTAACTCCATGCCAACTCTGCACAACACAATTTCAAACTTTCTAGAAACCAAAAACCACAAAAGGGTAAAACTTTTTAAAAAAGATTTTTACTTTACCTGTCGATTCTTCTCCTGATTTTCTTGAGCAACTTGAGATTATCATTCTCAATGTGTCTGATGAGTTTCTCAATCATCAGATGACGTTCCATGGCTCCAAGCTTTGTGACATCAACGACTCGCTTTCCTTTCTCGGTTATGGACTCGTCACCATCATCAAGGAGAGTGGATCTCATGCGTTTGACTGTTGGTAATCTCTCAATCTCAGCCCATTGCAGAGCATACTCTGCATCATTGTGATCATTAACATCACCATCATTATCATGTTCATATCTTGAAGAGTTACTTCTGAGACTCGAAGTGCGTCTCTGGAACGATGATCTAATGCTTCTTCCAATCTCTGCAAGCTCCACTCTCAGGGACTCGATCTCGTCTGCTCCAGCCATATGAGCAGCCATGGCTTTGGCTCCTCTCTCAAAATCAGAAATTCAAAGTCTAAATGAGAGATAAGCTCAATGCATTTGACTTATGCATATTTATATATTTATAGATTCATTCAAACTGACACATTTCAATGATGTAAGGGTATACATCAGCTTTTGTTGTGAAATTTTTTGAAACTACTGCGACTTCCAAAGTCATTGAATTTAATAAACTAATAATAAAACACATGCCATCGACCATACATTTTAATTATTTTATTTAATCAATGAAATCGCTGACACTCAAAGTTGTCGTTAAAAGCTGTAAGATCTTGGAGGATTGAATATCTATTTTTATATTCATGATGTCTCGGGAAATGGTTATGGGTCATGTCTTCTTGATTGCTTGATGCCTTTTTCTTTATAAATGATGTTATGTTATGATTAATGTTCATAATTTAGATTCCTTTTAACACATAACTTGTTATTTTATGTTAATGTATAACATATGTTATATCGGACGTTTCCAATCTAACCAACAGCCGCAGCATGAAACCTGCCAGCTTTACCACAAGAAGAAAAATTAAGCACTTGGAATTTAAAAAGGTCACTTCCGTACAGTTTTGATTCAAATTTGTGGTTGAAAATAAAGATTATTGCGATTACTTCCATACAATAATAGTATTTATATTTAGTTTTCTAAGACCAAATTGGTTACTTTATTTACAACTTTAAATTTCTATTAGAGAACCAAAGTTTTACATAAGCTTGGGGAAAATAGCTTCGATGTTTTACTATTTGCGCAGTCTTTTTCTTCATTCAGTCAAAACTTTGAATTGATTTTTGAAATGAATTCATAGTCTTATGTCACTCTTATCAAGTATATAAAATATATTTAGTTGAAATTTGGTGTTACTAAACGGAATATTGTTAACTATAAGTTGAAAATTGGTATATATTTTTTTTTAAAAAGATGAAAATTGGTATATTCAAATGACGATATCTAAATATTAAATAGAAACCAAATTTTTTTTTAACAAATTCTCAAAAACACTATCTAGTGCTAGTACAAAAAACAAAAGTACAAATCTCTGATATTTCCTTCAACTACAAATAGTGTATCGTACCAAATACAATTTATTCTGAAATTACAACAAATTTTAAAAAATCCAAAATCTACTACCTCACTAAATAAGAATACATCAATATTCTTTTTGTGGTATTTACTTGGCCACGAATGTTAAAATATATGCATATAAAATCATCAAGTCAAAATGAAGAAAAAAAGAGAGGATGAAAGCAATGACATATAACGATGTTGAAAGAAGAGTGGGTGATTAAAACAAATTAATAATTTAATGAATCAGCATGACACAGCACTCCCTCAGCTAAACCTCTTCTTCCTTGCCAATTAGTCTTTTTTTTTGTTTAATTACATTTGGTTAATGTCCGCATCATATTTGTAACGCTTTATGTTTTTTTGTGGGGGTTCTATATTGCAGTTTAAACTAATGATGGAAGTAAAATCACAACTCTTTCGTTCATTAACCAAAAAAGATTGTAAGCATTATTAAATCCGAATTTCACGTTGATCAAAGACAAATCATTTAGAATTGTTTATACGGATTCACAAAGTTGCGCGGCGGGCAGTCATTGTGTGATTTGAATGAATAAATATTTGTCTTAAAAACATCTAAGATGCTTTTGTTTTGGCTAATTAGTGTAAAAATAAATTTAAAAAAAAATTATTATTTGATCATGTAACTTTCGTGCGTGTTGTATTAAAATTTTCAAAGAGAACCCGTCTTAGAATATCTTACAAATTAAATTAAAACAGAGATAAGAGGTTGGATCCCACGACTATGTGTTTATTGCAATGCAGTTTCCAATAAATTATCTTAATATACTTTTACTTTAGATTGCATTTTAACAACTGTCTACCATTTTCACATCCTACTTACGATTTGAAAGCCGTTATCAATCCGGCGAACGACAGGTTCTGAAACTAACGCGTCCTTGATCTTGTGAAAAACAACGAGACAGTCATTATCAAACTCAAAATCCACATCCTTACACAGCAGACGATAATAAGTGAAAAAAACTGCAAGGAAGCATACAAAATGTTTCACATTGAAAATGTGATCCCTCATATACTGCGTTTCGGTTATATTGACTCTAGAAAATGTTGAAACTAGGATCTTATTTGGTAAAAGTTGTACAGTAGAGAAACACATTCAGAATCTGATCTAAACGCTTCAAAATAGTAAATAAATTTTTCACTTGACAGGAGCAAGAATGGTGTAGAGAAGGAGGAATGAAATAATGACGATGGCTCCGACAAGTGTGAACGTTGGACTTGTCCAGAGCATTAGATTGGATCTCTCTGTTCTTTTTATGGGATCGACTTCTTCCGACAACGGAAACTCCGATCTCGGAGGATTCCACGTCACGTACTTGTCGACGTTGAATTGCGAGAATAATGTCTTCTTGCTCTGCTTCTTGAAATTCTTCCACGCCTTGTCCCAATCCGTCGACGATTTATCACCTGACATAAACCAATTGAACCGATTTCGAATACCAAATATAATCTACGAACAAACATAAAGCAGTGAGAATCTCTCACCGTTGTCGTTTCCGTTTCGGGGAGGTTCGTTTTTGGAGCAACGGAATCTAGATGATGATGATGAGAGTCTAGGGATCATCCGGGAGAGATCGGGGGATTTTAAGCTGGAGATTCGAACAGAAATGTCCATTTTCCGAGTTAGGTACGGACAAGAAAAGTATCTGAGTGTTATTCTTCTTCTTCTGCGATTCTCCGCCGGACAATGTTCCTTAGCCAGTTTCAATCTCTTCTTACGTCTTCGTTACGACACGTGGCTATCAATGGGCCCATTATTTTTATTATGAATCCAAACCGGGCTGGTTATTATTAAACGGTTTAATTACGGGTTTAGGATCGTGTTTGGTGTTACATACCGACCTAGAACTCAGTACTTTGGATCCGGGACTGGATATTTCCGGTTCAATTTCACCGGAGAGCAGGGTAATGGGAGGAATTCCAGCTAGAGGACGACTTGTTTATTGAATTTGATCCCGAATTATTGATCATTCATTGGTATATAATGTGTTTCGGCCATGATGAGGCTATGGTTTAGAAGTTCAATCATGAGCTGATGGATAGTTATGGAAAATGGGAAAGAATATTGAAGAAAATAAAAGAAAAGTAAAAATCAAAACTGTACAATGTTGTGACTAATGGGTATTAGTGACTTAAGAAGATGAATGAGGCACACAAGTTATTTGTGACTATGAAAGGGAATGCAGAACCAACTACACCACAATCTCCAAGGCATTTGTCTACGATAATGCGGGTACAAAGACACAACTGAATAAACATTACGGAGTAAAAACTTTGTGTAGATATGACAAATTACAAAGATTTTAGTTGCTAAAGATTTTTCTAAGAAAAGTACAAAGATCTTTGTAAGCAAGGTGCCCGAAATTAATCAAAATCTTTGTTGTTCCAAACTGTCCAGGGGTCTTAACTTTCATTGCACACAACATGTCCATCTCCTGACCCCAAACCTCTATTGTAAGGATGTTGATAGATTTGTGGATGACAACCCATGGTTGCAAAACCAAGTTCAAAATGGCGTCACAAACTTTTCACCCATGAATTTAAATGGATTAATGTTATTTTAATGAGTTTAAATGGTGGGTTTAAATTAGTTATAATCTAAATAGGTGTAAATGAGTTTACACTTAAATGGTTGGGTTTTAAATAGATGAGTTTACCCATTTTTGTACAAGTTTTTAAGACAATCATGAGAATCATAATTAAATTTCAAACAATATAAATATCCAACAAACATATTAACAATTTGTAGTACAATTTGATTATCAAATTTATCAACTATTTTAAGCATATTTCATCATTTAGATTCAACCGATGTTATTAGTCCATTATTTTATTTTCTTAATTAACTCAAATCAAAAACTTATTAAGAAAAATATAATTTGTATGATAAGATTATTGCTCAAAATTAAAGATCCTTTATAGCTAAACAAGTTTTATTAAAGCTTTTGATTAAAAATAAATAAAATTAGGTAAAGAGAAAATGATCCTTTCATTGAAAAAAATGAATAAAAGTAAACAAAGATGATAACTGAACCTTTTTATACTAAAAAAAGTTATCCAAATTTTTTTTTTTTATCATAAAAACTTTTTTAATACTCAAAAAATTTATCCAAAAAAAGAAAATTTATCATAAGAACCTTATTATACTAAGATTTAATTTCCAATAATAGGCAAAATCAAATCTAAAATACAAATGAAACAATCATATCATTACATCCACTACATAAACCTTGGAATTATGAATTTTCAAGAGGGTTTACTTGATACTTATGAACAAGTTGAAGATCCATATTGGAGCATAGTGTCATGTCTCTAGTTGCAGTTTCCTTTGGCTTATAGTAAGCTCTTATCTACTCACTATACCCCACTCTTACTCTTTCTCTAAATCTCCACTGTCCACCTTAATTGAACGGACAAGATCTTATAACACATACCATTCACTTCATTAAAATGACTAGGGTACCCCATTGTAAAAAGAAAATAAAACTAATTTGAATACTCTTATTTTAAGTTCCTCAAATATATATTTAAATTTCAACATTTTCATGATAAACCAAACAAGAAGAGCAATTGCATTTTCCAACAATAATATTGATAATTTCTTTTCAATAATATTTAAAAAAATTCTAAAGTTTTGACTTATGAATTTTCAATTATTTAAAAATTAACACAAATTCTACTACAGAAAAAAAAAAACCTATTGTAAAAAAAAAAAAAAAAAATCCAAGTGGGAGATATTTCAAGCGGATAAAGTTTTTTATTTTTTATTTTTTTGGGCGAGAAAAAGAGAGATTCATTTTGCCAATAAATATAGGAAACTCGACTTCTCCAATCTCTCGCAGAACCCTTAAACCTTATCCCTTCACACCTCCAGCTTCACAGCTACAGCCATGTCTGCCTCTGCCTCTTCTCTTTCTGCTTTCAACCCTAAATCTCTTCCTCTCTGCGTCTCCAGGCCTTCTTCCGTCTCCGTTTTGCCTCCTTCCCTCTCCTTCAAACTTCACTCCGACCATCTCTTATCTATCTTTGCTTCCTCCGCCGTTAAATTCTCCGCCCCCTCTGAGTATCCGTCTCGGTTCGTCAGGAATGTTGCTGTATCCTCTGATTTCGAAGTGGAGGAAGACGACATGTTCGCTGACAACGATTCAGCGCCTGTAGAGCGAAGCTCTTTCTCCCCTGACCTTAAGCTATTCGTCGGTAACCTTTCCTTTAACGTTGATAGTGCTCAGCTCGCTCAGCTCTTTGAGAGCGCCGGAAATGTTGAGATGGTTGAGGTATAAGATATATTTTTAGGCTTATCTTTTCAGATTTGGATAATTCCTTTTTTTTTTCCTGAATTGGTTTGATGTAGTTTTGCTAGTGAGAGTGTAAAGCTTATAACTTGGTGAAATGGGTTTTGAATCTGATTGTGTTATGTTAATTTGAGAACATAGCAAAAGTCTTTAACTCAGAGAATGTTATGTGGTTTTCTTAGGCTTCTCATTGTGTGGTGAAATGTGTTGATTTTGTAGGTAATCTATGACAAAGTGACTGGCCGGAGCAGGGGTTTCGGATTTGTGACAATGTCCACTGTCGCGGAAGTTGAGGCAGCAGCTCAGCAGTTCAATGGCTATGTAAGCGGATACTTATGTTCCTTACAGTATCTTTTTTTACTTGTGTTCATATAAGTTTTGTGAGGGCTTATGATCTTGAAGCACCTAAAGTGTCAGACTTTTCTAGGTCGTTCTTGTGTCACATTTGGGGTTATAAGTTGCTGAGATAGTTGTTGTACTGTCTTGTTCATATCTTGCGGGCTTTTCTTTTGGATTTTGTACATTGTGAATGTTTTTGTTAAACCTGCTGAATATGAACATTTCAGGAATTTGAAGGCAGACCTTTGAGAGTTAACGCTGGCCCTCCTCCACCTAAGAGGGAGGAATCCTTCTCCAGAGGACCAAGAAGTGGTGGTTACGGTTCTGAACGTGGTGGTGGTGGTTACGGTTCTGAACGTGGTGGTGGTAGTTACGGTTCTGAACGTGGTGGTGGTGGTTACGGTTCTGAACGTGGTGGTGGTGGTTATGGGTCACAACGTTCCAGTTATGGCGGGTCTCAACGTTCCAGCTATGGTTCTGGATCAGGTTCGGGCTCAGGTTCAGGGAACCGTCTTTATGTGGGGAACCTTTCTTGGGGTGTCGATGACATGGCTCTTGAGAGCTTGTTTAATGAGCAAGGAAAGGTTGTTGAAGCCAGAGTCATCTACGACAGGGACAGTGGTAGATCCAAGGGTTTTGGGTTTGTGACACTCAGCTCTGCTCAAGAGGTCACAAATGCCATCAATTCGTTGAATGGTGCAGTAAGTATCATCCTTTTCTCTTCGCATAAGAATTTCTACGATCAGTACTTCTTATAGTTGAGATTAAAACATCTAATACATGGTTTGCTTCCCTAAAGGATTTGGATGGAAGACAAATAAGAGTCTCGGAGGCTGAGGCACGGCCACCAAGGCGTGAATTTTAAGCGTATCCGAGCCACTTTGTGTTCTCAAAAAATGCAGATTCTGGAGGGTAAGACTCAAATCTCAGCCATGTTATAGCATTTCCATTATCAGTCTAGTTACAAATGACTAACTAAATGTTGAATATTGAACGTTATAGGTTCTTCGAAGCACATGGGGTTAGTGAGAAAATGGCGGTTTCAGGCAGTAAATAAAACTCACTGCTGCTTGGCGCTAGGCTTTATCTGCCTTGGATGCATGAAGGTCGTAAAGGAATAGTTTTTTTTTTTTGAGGAAGATAACGATTAGATTAAAAGCAGAGACCCATGTTGTTTCTTGTTCTCTTTGAATCCTGCGATTTGCATTTTCTTCTCTTTGGTATTTTGACACCTTTGGCTATTTTGCATATGAGTGACTCTAGTAGTCCGTTTTAATTTAAGAATGTTTTTTGATCTTCGGCATTAAAACCAATTTTCCTAAAACCTTAAAAATTTCATTTGGAACCAAAAAATGTGAAGAACAGTGTTCTTTCTAACTCGTAAAAGTTAATTGTCTTTTTGTTTTGTAAATGTTTCGCTAATTTGTATCCAAATCAAAACTCAAAAGTGTTGTATCCACAAACACTTTTGAACCTTTAAGCACCCCCGAAACAATAATCTAAATTTGTTTGGTATGAAAGTTTACTCATTGGTCATGTTTTCAAGTTTTCATAATTCTCAAAGTCGAAAACAATTGGTCCGAACTAAGTAATATAGAAAATCAACAATTCTTCAAGCTCGGCCCATTGACACCGGCCCTCTAATTATCTTCAATATTAACCCAATAATACCAAGTTGGCAATACAATATATCCTAGTGCGGATGTCACGTGACGAATGGATCGTAGACGTCATTGGTTAGAAAAGAAAAAACTAAAAGAAAATAAAAATTGGTTGGAGGAAAAGTTAAGAACAAATGGGGCATAGCAATGACCGAAAGCAGAGAAGGAACATTGAAGTGAATTAATGGAAGATAATGTCTAGAAAATGAAGAACACAACAAATAAATGTCACTATGCTCTTTACTTACATCATACTTCCACCACTCATCCTGCCTACAAGTTAGGCCTTTTCTTCCCTTTTTATTTACCAACTCTTTTTCACTTTTTTCTTCGTTTATCAACCCCGTTATATTATCTTGTGTCATGTGTGTGTATTTATACACGGATGTTATAGAGATGATATCTTTTTTATTAAAGATAAGTAATGTTTTAGAGATGAATCCAAACATTATTTTAATTAGATCTCTATAACACAAATGTTATACAAAAAATACATATTTTAAAACAATGTTACACTCCCTTTTTCTTGTTAAAGGGTTTTTTTTTTTTTTTTGTTAAAGGATTTCACTTGTGTAGTTGTGTGTAAACATATATTATGTCGTTTATATAGAAAGATCGTAACATCGTTTGATCAAGGGAGGAGTGTTACGATCTTCTATATAAACAATAGAATATATGTTTACACACAACTTGCTTTTTGTGGAGTATGTTGAATAGCATATCTATGTAATGCATGCCCAAGTATGGAGATTTAGGTGATACTAACTTTCTTGATATTCAAAGATAGAGAGGTATGATCATTATCAACAACAACAAAAAAAAAGGATGGTGATATGATTCTGAAAAGAGTTTAATTTGAAATTTGTCTTGTGTCTTGAGAATTAATAAACAAATTAGTGTGAATTCATAACATATGTAGTATATGAGAGATTAGACTTCATTCTCAAAACTCACCAGAACTTTACTGCTTGCAGCTTGCCCCATCGTCTACTTTTTATTGGGTACGTACGCTCACAAGTCACAACTGTCTTAACTAAACTATAAGTATATTCGAGAATATTGTGTTTGTATTAATATTTCGTTGTTTAAAGTGCTATCAATATAGTTAAGGTTATTACTTGAAGTCTTGAACATCTCCCATATTCCCATGTCGTATATTTTTCATCATGAGATAAATTTGTTTGATATGTTTCAGTTTCGGTTTTAAAAGAGTAAAGATATTTCATCAGGTTAGGTTAACTAATTGTGTTTCGAAAATTTTGTACGAATTAATCATATATGTCTATATTAATCTATACCATAATGACTGGTGTACTCTCTTGGGAGATTTTGGGCGGTCGTAATTGCAAACGAGGGCCCCTGTTTAGTACAGCTGCAGTGGATATGGTCGTCATTTGCCTCTTTCATTAACATCAAATTAAATATAATTTGTCGAGAATCAAAATTTTTAGCACAATCTATATATATAAAGTAGACTTTTTCTCTCTTCTCCTTCCGCCATCTCAGCACCCACATCATCATCAAAACTAATTTTTTATTTCATTTAATCACTCATAAATTATGATACTAACTACAATTAATTCATCAAACATAAAAATAATAAAACTAACAAATTAATAAATTAAAATAAATCATGGAAACAACAAAGCAAATAAAAATAAAAAAAAAAATCTAAAAAAAAAAAACTTAATCATATATGAAATCATTATATTAATTAAAACTAATAAAAATTATTATATTACACTAAGTACTCATAAACAATCAGCGTCCACATCATCATCAAAACTAAAATTTTATTTCATTTAATCACTCATAAATCATAATATTAACTACAATTAATTCATCAAACATAAAAAAATATAATAATAAATTATATAGATTAATAGAAACTAATTCATCAAACCTATAAATATGACAATACCAACAAAAAATAAATTAAAAGAAACCGGATGAACTACAAATAAAAAAAGATAAAAATGAAAAAAAAGCACAACACTTAATTATATATGAAAAATCATCAGCCACCTAAATACTAATGAAATCATAATATTAATTACAACTTATTCATCAAACACATAAAATTTATAAAGTCAACACATAAATAATTTAAAAGAAAGTATGAGAACAACACCACAAATAATATTAAAAGAAAATTTATTAAAATAAAAGCAAAAATAACAACAATTAATCATATATGAATCTTCACTAACTATCTATGTAGTCATAAATAATTATTATATTAATTACAAGTAATTCGCCAAACACAAATATGACAATTCCAACAAATAAATAAATTAAAAGAATTCATGGGTATAACAAAACAAAGAAAGATTTTAAAAAACTATATAAAAAAAAAGAACCACATAACCGTATCTTAATAAGCAAGCCACAAAAAAACTCATAAACCATCAATATATTAATTAAAACTAATTCATCAAACATAAAATTCTAAAACCGACAAATAAATTAATTTTAAAAAAAATCATGAGAACAACTAACGAAAGAAAAACAAAAGATCATCTAAAGAAAAAAATAAAAACAGTTAATCATATATGAATCCTCACTACCTACATAAACAATTGTAATATTAACTATAACTAACCCATCATACACCTGTATAAAAAAAATACATAACTGAATCTTAATAAACCACAAAAATACTCATAAGCCATCAATATATTAATTAAAATTAATTAATCAATCACAAAATTCTAAAACTGACAAATAAATTAATTTAAAGAAATCATGAGAATTACTAAGGAAAGAAAAAAAAAGATAATCTAAAGAAGAAAAAACAAAAACATTTAATCATATATGAATCCTCACTACCTACATAAACACTCTTAAACAATTGTAATATTAACTACAACTAACTCATCATACATAATAATGATAAAACCAACAATAAACTAAATTAAACGAATTCACCGGAACAACAAAGCAAAAGATGATAAATGAGAAATGAAAAAAAAATTAAACAAAAAGAACAAATCTTAATCATATATGAATAACACTTCCGCGCTTAGCGCGGACAAATTACTAGTAATAGAATAAAGTAATCTGTCTGATAGAATTAGAAAGCGAAAAGCCTTTTCACCGCTCTCCTGCTTCCTCTGCATTCGGCGCACACACTTTATGGACCATATATAACTTAATTATATCTACAAACATTTATGGATCATTTATCTACAAACATCCATTAATGCATCCATATAGACCATATATAACTTTTTTTTTTTTTAATATTAGCATATATATAAGCTTGTACTATTACATTAAGAGTATGTTTTATGTTTTAAGTGTTTCAAATATATATAAGCTTGTACTGTTACATTAAGAGTCTGTTTTATGTTTTAAGTGTTTCAAATATATATATACATAAGCGCGTACTCTTGCGCCAAAAGAACACTTATGTTACGAAATCAAAACCAAAAACAAATCAAAACCACACAACCATTTGAGATCTATGAGTCTATGGCAAATACATGTTGAATACATCGAGAATGAACTAATTATGTTGTTTTACACTACCATCATATTCGATTACTATAATAATATAAATTAGGTTTGAAAGTGAGGAACCCAAGAGGAACGTGGAGTGCAATAAGAAAACAAAACAAAAGAGTTAAATTGCGCATGCAAGCATGCAGATACAAATAACACATTGGTTTCAAGAAGTAATTATTTGTTTATTTATCTCTAAACCCACAACATAGTAAGAGCACTTCCAACGGTGAAATTTGGAGTGTCTTAAGGTGGGTCTTAAGAGTTTAAAATTAAAGTTAATTAAAAATGAGGTCCAATTGATTAAGACCCGTGTCTTATTTTAGACACTTATGAGTCCATTAGACCCGGTGACGTGGCGGATTTCTATTGGGGATGAAAAGTAAGAGAAAAAAAAACAGACGCGAGTATCGATCATTTTCTCTGAAACTCTCTCTCTCTCGTCGTTTCTCTCGTTCTCTCCATCGCGAAGCTAAATCCGTATACACCAAACGAGTATCGACCAAGTGATGGTCTTTGAACTCATTAGGTATGTTCTTCTTTCGATTTGCTTTTGTCTTTCATGGGTTTTGTGTTTTTGTTGTTCTTGATTTTAGGGTTTTCAATTTGGGAGAATTAGAGTTTTGTCATAATTTAGGGGTTTTTTTGAAATTGAAGTTTCCTGAGATTGAAATTGTTATGGTTGTTACGAAATCGAGATATTTTCATATCTATGATCTCTAATGGTTTCAATTTTGGATATTTTGCATGCTTATCTTTTGCGGAGCTGTGGATTTGTTCTTCCTTGGTCTAGAAGAGGAGTTGAGAAGATGCATGGACTATATATCATGAAGCTTGTTAGGTCATTCTGCAGATCTTCTGGTGAAACTTCTGGTATGTTCTTACCACTTTAATCTTCAATTGGTTAGAGAATTTGTCCGAGTATATCTTTATTTCTAGGCATGATAGTATGGAATTTCCTTGTTCTGTATCCTGTTTTTGTTTTTTTATATCTAATCCTCCGTGAGACTCAAAAGTCTAAAATTTTAATGGTGTTTGAGTCATAAATTCTCCTATTTATGTTTTGATTCTGACTTCTTTATGTTTGCATTTGGATCATTGAAGTAAAGTTTAACGATTTAAGGAAATACTATGCGTAGTTTCTTACTGTTAGTTTTTTGTTTGCAACAATGTTCCATTGCTAGTGGTTGAAAAGAGGAATGAATTACTGAATGATGTTCTTATTTATGCACCAGATGATCAGTTTGAGCATGTTGGCTCAATCCTTGTCAACATATCAAAAACAGAAGATGGGAGGAAATTATTACTGGAGCCAAAGAGAGGACTACTAAAACAGATTATTAGGCAGTCTGATTCTACTAGTCTATTGCGAAAGAAAGGGGTATGTTAAAAAAAAGATTTTGCTTAATCTACCCTTAGAACAATTTATCATGGAGTATACTTATCGGCTTTCAGGTTGCTGGGACTATTCGTACCTGCTCTTTTGAAGCCAAAAACCAACTCCAGAATATACTCTTGATATCAGAGTTTCTCTGGCCCGCTCTTCTCCTACCAGTTGCAGGCAGCAAGGTTTATTGAGTTTGCTTTGTAGTTGCTAAAAAAGGTTTTCTCCTTCTAATTATGTTTGTTTGATCTGTTTTCTCCTTCTAAAATTTTTTTTTTTCGTTTCTTCTTTGAATATCTTCTTTTCAAATGTTGTCGTTTTATGTATGAATAATATTCTATGTAATAGACTTAATAAAATGTATTATGTTATAAAAAAAAATTTACAATTAATTTTTTTTTTACAATTAATTTTTTTTTTAGAAACCTACATTAGGTGTCTTCATTGGATGAGTCCAAAATATAAAATCACTTAAGAGTGTCTAAAAATCTACTTTGCATAAAACTTAATAATTTATTGTTTTAGACACCTTTAATGGGTGTCTCCATTGGACATGCTCTAAGTATATATCTAACAGGGCAGCTTGCACTGAGTTCTTGGGATTGCAATTTTTATAGTTTAGTTTAATTCTCACACGCTTTTATTACACATTATATCAATGGCCAATTAAGTACAAGAGTATGGGGTTACTGTCCATTGAAGACGAAACAATATAGTAGCATACGGAATAAAACAGCTATAGTTCCATACTATGTAGTAAGTATAAGATCATTTAATAATTTACTAGCACGTGGATCCGAGTGTACAATTTCATAATGAAGCTCCATGAACCACGGTCATAATCACTAAACATGGCAACATCATCGACATTGTAAATTTGCAACACATTTTCTTTAATTCGTGACACCCCAATTTAAATCTAGTTTATTTTTATTTTCTTTGAAAAATATTCCTATAGTTTTTTTCAGGGATTTCCATAAAAAAAACTATCTCATTTGTTTCCACATTAATTGGATCCTTATAATATATCATTATATAAGTGAATAATCTTTTTATAAAATTAATACAAATGGCCATGAACTAAGATATCCGTGCCATTATCCAAATTCACAGGGATGGTAGAGCTAAAGAGAGCTTTTAATATCTAGAAGAAACATTATTATAAGAAAAAGAAAAAAAACAAAAGTAAAGAAAGAGGAAATATAAATGTATTCAAAAGAATTGGATATGATGATATGCTTTGAACAAGATAGAAGGTGGTTGAATACATAGGGAGGGTAAATGAGACTACATTGATAATAAAAAAAAAGCCATAACTCAATTTGTGTTTCTTATTTCAATCATCAATGGCACATTGCTCCATAACCCAGAGACATCATCATCTGTAATTATACATATTATATATGTATATGCATATGTTACATGTTTTGTGTATCTCTTGCTTTACTCATCAGTCATCACTAGTTTGATCACACTTTCATTTTAATATTAGAGAGTTAAAAGTAAATTTTGTTTGGACCCATCTTACATGTTCAGATATATGTTGACAATGAAAATTTTATTTTTTAATTTTCATTGTCTAAAATTAAAATTTTGTTCTGTTCGTGAAAAAGGAGATCAAAAAGTGAGGTAGCTTTATATCTAAATCAGTTTCTTTAAACTAAAGATGTTTTCTTTGTCACTTCCCATTATCAAAATTTAAAATCATTATGAATTATGAAACAAACATAAAACAAATGTAAGGAATGTTTCATTTTTCAAGTATGTAGTTTTCTTTTGAAATATTAATATTCGTAAATGTATATGGTTATCAAGTAAAACAGAACTTTGACTATTTCGTGCTGAATTTTTAGTTTGTCTCTCATCATATGTAATCTTATATAGTAATTTAGATTAATCTCATCTAACTTTTATTATAAACATAACTTTCAGTTAAACACCCACACCATTTTGAATGTTTTTTTTTTAAGGTTCCAGAGTCTTCGGAGTTAGAGAATACATCCGTAAATGTGTGTTAAAAAAAAAAAAAAAAAAAAAGCTAGTGAACTTCGGAAATTAAAAAAAAAAAAAAAAATTAGAGGAAAAAACACAAGGAAGTGGTCCACGCGTGCCAACATGAACTGTATGTGCGGGTGGTCGCGACGCGCGTGCCTCAATCTCTCACGTGTGAAAATCCCAAAAATAAAAGAACAAAACTCTTTAAAAAAATAATGAAAATTTTCAACATTAAATTTTTTAAAATAAACCAATTTGAGCATGACGAGAAAACGCACTCTGTAGTATATAATAACAATCACCCAAACTCTAAAGGCATTATTAGTAGGCAAAGAAACACCAGTTATCTAAAGTTTCGATCTTTTTTGTGTGTGTTTTAACTTTGCTTCTTCTTTGACACTTGTGTACGGTTTGTACCTAGGAAGCAACCCAACTGAGAGATTTTATTAACAAACCCAAAACTATCTGTTTTTTGTTTTCTTTGAGTCAAAAAGTTTAGATTTTTTTTTTTTTTTTTTAGCTTGAGCTTTTTGTAATCAATGGAGGTCAACAATGAAACCATACAAAAGTCAAAGTTCGGAAGAATCTGTGTGTTCTGTGGAAGCAGCCAAGGCAAAAAGAGTAGCTACCAAGATGCTGCTGTGGATCTAGGCAACGAATTGGTATTACATACTACTCTCTCTGTACTCTTGTAGTTGTTATAGCTTCCTCTTTTACTCTGTTTTTTTGAGTTTTTACAGTTTATGTTCACCAGATGTTTGTGAATATGTTTGTGGTTTTTTTTTTGCAAATGCAGAGCGTTTCCTCTGTTTTCTATTTTGGAAACATACTTAAATATGTGATATAACCTTAAAAGTATGTGTTGTGAATTTTTGCTTCTTTGATAACTCAGAAAAGACTTGATTGAGTTTTTGTTGTTGTTTTTTTTCTCTCTTCCTTTTTATCATATTCATCTTTTATTATTTGGAGCCCACATATTCGCCATGAGAATGTTTGTCACCTAATTTGATAGTACAAATAGAGTATCTTCGGTTTTCATTTCTCTTCTTAGCTCATTTCTTAAACTATCTGTGATAAGGAAAATGGTTTCATTTCCTCTGTTTTGTTTGCTTTAACAGGTTTTAAGGAACATTGATCTAGTCTATGGAGGTGGAAGCATAGGTTTGATGGGTTTGGTTTCACAAGCTGTTCATGATGGTGGTCGTCATGTTATTGGGTAACTTTTCATCATTTAATCCGTAAATCCATCCTAATAAGTCTCTTTCTTCTCATTTTTTGTTGTTATGTTTTACCACAGAGTTATTCCCAAG
Organism: Barbarea vulgaris; assembly: GCA_963667165.1. Taxonomy (NCBI): domain Eukaryota; kingdom Viridiplantae; phylum Streptophyta; class Magnoliopsida; order Brassicales; family Brassicaceae; genus Barbarea; species Barbarea vulgaris. The sequence goes on along the minus strand of OY763888.1, from coordinate 29,257,066 downwards.
ACACTCATGCCTAGAGAGGTATTCTTGCTACAAACCCTATGAACAAAAAGTTTGAAACTTTAAATTTTGCTTCTTGATTTCTCTTTGTTAACTGTTTTTTTTCTTTCTTTTGAAATCTCTAAATTTCCTTTTACATGTTAATCACTAGTTTTTTTTATCTGGTTGCCTTATTTTTGAGAAATAAAAGATGAAGAGCTTCTTAAACTAAAGTCCTGCAATGAATTTAAAATAAGCCAATTTGCTTACATTGCCATCATTGCTTCTGGTCCGTAGAACAGTCTAAAGCTGCTTTTTTCTTCTTTTTAATTTTATTTAAAGTTTCAAGATCATTAGTTAAATTGGATGCTTTTGTTTTTATTTTGGCAGTTGACCGGTGAAACAGTAGGAGAAGTAAGAGCAGTTGCAGATATGCATCAAAGAAAAGCAGAGATGGCTAGACACTCTGATGCTTTTATTGCTTTACCAGGTTAGTATTGATTTTTTCAACATCTTTCTTAAATATTGAAAATTGTTCAAAGTCCCATCTCTCTTACAAGTTCAGTTCTCCAAACAAGTAATGATTATGTAAGATAAAATCATAAAACTGGTCAAGGTCTAGTGACAGCCTTGTTTAATAATCTACTTAGGCTTTATTTAGCTTCTTAAATTTAATAAAATCAAAGTACTAAAGAAGAATAAATGCTGATTAAAAAAAGCACCGAAAAGGTTTAACTCTTTGAGTGTTTTTGCCAAAGAAGAGGGAGGAAGAAAGTAATGGTTAAAAACATGTTTTTTTTTTTTTGGTTTCTTGGTCAAACTTAAGCTGTAGCGTGAAAGCAACTGTTTCGAGTTAAAAAAAATTTTAAAAAGCATATTGGTTTGCTTTTGTTATGATTTCTGAGTTTTGTATGAACAAAATTTATAAAATAATACAGTAAATATAGATGCCTTGACCCATCGACATCTCGCACTGAAAATTAGACCAATGTCTGTTTCTTTATTTTTTGGGTGCCTTTTACTTGGGAGCTACTTCTCTATTTAGCTTGTGTGTAGTGTAGTGGTGTTACTGTGACCAAAGTTTTAAATTTTTCTTACCTGTTTCATGTTAAAAGACAAAAACCTGAAACAGTCTCAGAAAAAAGCATGTTTTGCCCATCTAAGGAGGTCTTCTTGTTCTTCAATAAGACCCTTCTTTTTTTGTAATTTATGTCCATATGTGTAAACAGAGTCAGAGGATAAGTCTCTTCTGCAGAGGACAGTTTCTGCAGATGAAGCATAATTTGGTGAATTGACCATATAATAATAACAATAATAATATCTATAGATTATTATAACATCTTCTGCATTAAAATTGCAGGTGGGTATGGAACACTTGAAGAACTTTTGGAGGTCATAACATGGGCTCAGCTTGGTATACATGACAAACCGGTAAAGACCCATCACTACTATGATGATCCTCTAAAAGATATAAACTTTAGTGGATAAATTTCAAATCCAAATCCAAAGTCATTAAAAGCTAATAATCAATTGTTTTTCCTGCAGGTGGGTTTGCTCAATGTTGATGGATACTACAACTCTTTGCTCTCTTTCATTGATAAAGCAGTTGAAGAAGGATTCATCAGTCCAACTGCACGCCAGATTATAATTTCTGCACCTACTGCTAAGGAGCTTGTAAAGAAGCTGGAGGTATGTGACAATTAGCATTTTAATGGATCCATGAGATTTTCAAATTGAAAACATATTAACTGTGTTGTTGTTTGCAGGAATATTCACCTTGCCATGAAAGTGTTGCAACTAAGCTCTGTTGGGAGATCGAGCGGATTGGCTACTCTTCTGAAGACTGATACTAATCAGGATTTATATAAACATATAACTATTTAATACTTAATGTCAGAAGGATGTAAGATGGATCTTACTTAATGTCTGGAGGATTTAAGATTTGATCTTACTTAAGGAAGGAAACAGATTTTTAAGATCTCTAATCTCTAATGTCGAGACTTTTGATTAGGAGGGTAAACTAAAAATTTCCACTGAGGAAATTCTTTTGTGTAAATTACTACTTGTACTTGTCTTTTAACTCTCAAATGTTCTTGTCTCTATGAATCACTTTCTTCTGTAACTCCACCAAGGAAGTTTAACACCTTTGGCTTTTAGTTATATCTCTTAAGATTTATTTAAAACTTCCAATGCAACAAAAAAAGGAATCAAAATTTCAATTCTATGAGGAAAAGGGAATCAAATTTGCTGTCTATACAACATCTGAGTAAACTAAACATTCACACAAGCAGTTACAGTCTCATTGGTTACAAAACTAAGATACGCAGTAATGCTTTACTCTAATGTCTACGCTCTGTGCCCTAATACAATCAAATCTATCTGGGCTAGATTAGTTCATCTTCTTCGTCAGTTTCACCATTATCATAGCAAAACTCTGAAGAACTGGATGAGTTCTCAGTCTCTAGACCCTTGAGCTTCTGGATTGCATCTTGTACATCAAAAAAAAGGGCATCTTTAGCTGCTCTCACCGGATCCTTCTTCTGAATATCAATAGGTCTTATGTTCTCTTTCCCGGCCAGTCTAGTAGACTCGGCTTTTCTTTTAGCTTCCCTGTTATGCAGATGATCAATGTACTTCTCATGCAATGCCTTGTTTTTTACCTGCTTCAGTACTGGAGGGCTAACGAGAGTTGTTTGATCGTCAATTGAACACGGCACTGGACTTTCAAGGATTTTCGGAAGACTTAGCCCCTTATCTGTTGGAGTTGAGATAAAGTTGTTTGAGGTGCTAGGCTCAAGAACTGAGAAAAGATCAAATCCAAGACCTTGATCCATAAGATTTTGCTTCTCCAGTAAATGCCTAACAGTTTTCTTAGAGAGAGTGTTTCTGCGCTGCCGTATCTTAGTCTTTGGTGGATTGGGTTTCAGTAGTTTGCTAGCGGAGAGCGAAAACTGCGGAATTGTTGATAAGTTTGCTTTCCTGGTTTTTCGAGCCTGAAGATGACGAGGAGTGATCAGAGCTGAGTTCACTCTATCGAAACATTCCTGCGCAGATTTTCCAGGTACCATCTTAGCAACTTTTTTCCAGAAATTAGGACTCGGCTTCACTGTCATATAAGCTCCCTCTAAAGCTAACTCAAGCTCCTCTGTCCATCCTTTCTCAATCTTGTTCTTTGTCTTCAATCCTTCTTCTCCTTTCGTTTCTATACTCTTCCCTTTATCAGCTTTTGGCACAGAATTCTCTTCCTCGTTTGGCTTTGCAACTTCCACCCTTTTAGTCTCACTAAGGCAAACATCAACTTCTGTTTCTTCTTCCTCATCATCACAACTTCTTAACATCTGCTTAGTCTTTGGACAAAGACGACTTTTACTTCTATCCCTAAGTTTAACATCATCTCCACCTATCCCTCTCTCAGATGAAAATGACTTCGTACTACATCTCCTTAAAACACTGTTACCTGATGATGTTCTCCCATCGGAAGCAGAAGAAGGTTGATCAACAGATCCTCCTCCACTAGAAAATCTAGGAGACCGTCTCAGAGTACAAGAAGACGAAACATTGATCGATTTCATTCGTGAAGATGAAGTAGATCCAGGCTTCATAAAAGTCATCTCTTTGTTGGCATTAGAAGCAGAGGAAGATTGATCAACAGATCCTCCTCCACCATTCGAAAACCTAGGAGAGCGTCTCAGAGTAAAAGAAGATGAAGTAGATCCAGGCTTCATAAAAGTCATCTCTTTGTTGGCATTAGAAGAAGAAGAAGATTGATCAACAGATCCTCCTCCACTCGAAAACCTAGGAGAGCGTCTCAGAGTAAAAGAAGACGAAACATTAATCGATTTCATTCGAGAAGATGAAGTAGATCCAGGCTTCTTAAAAGGCATCTCTTTGTTGGCACTACTTGAAACCCTAAGAGAACGTCTCAGCGAAGGAACCCCATTTGATCCCGGAGAATGATTCGGACTCGAATCTTCGATTGAAGTATCCAGTGAGTATACTAATCTCTTGGATAGTCCTCCTAGCAGTTTCCGACGGCTTTTACTCGGTGGTTCCGAGCTCAAGACCAGATTTTTCCCGGATATAAGCCTGGCAGATCGGCGAAGTGCCAATGTGGCGGGTGGCGGCAAGACGACGGTGGATTTTCTTCTAGTCATTTCAACAAACTGAAAACCAAAGTCAATAACTTTGTTAAAATCTCTTAACAACATACTATATGATGATTATTACGGAATTTGTGAAAATTGGTAGATCTGAGAGGTTTATTTGAGAAGAAATAAGTACCGGAACAATGATAAACGCAGACCCGTAGAAAAAGCTCCGGACTCTTATTTGCCCTCTCGCCGCCGTCGAGAATGAGGAACACAAATTTGCTTACTTCAAATCCGTCGAACCGTCTTCTATCCGCAAGTTCCAACAGTAACCTACTAACCTCTATTGCTGGTTTGAGAGTTGAAACGGTTCACCTAAACCGAATCAAACCCGTAACAGAAGCGACGTTTTGATTGTACCAAGTAGTAGTGAACAACAACAAAAAAACATCAAAAAGAAAAAAAAATGGAATCAAACCATTTTTAACAATTATTTCAATCATCCTACATATTTAAAGGAGTCTGTTATTTATGTAAACATTTTCTAATTTTTTAAAATAAAATGATGTTTTTAAAAAAAAATGGAATCAAACCAAAATAGATTTTTTTTTTTTTGCCGCTTTCATAATTTTTTTTAATAATCCCGTTTTCATAATAATACATTAAAAGCCAATTTAAACAATAAGATAGTTCGGAACCCATCTCCAACAATTTACAAGCCCAAATAACATATGACTAATCCAACTAAAACTTTAAATCAAACACGTGTAACCACAAGCGTATTTGAGAGAGATTAGGGTTAGATGCTACCGATTTTATTTGACGCCTTAAGCGCCGTTAGATCTGCCAACTTTTCCGAGGATCATGCTCTACACCCTCCTTTCCAAATTTTGTCGATGTTGTTGAATGAATCTTCGCTTATCTACCAGAGCTAAGAAAACAACAAAAAAAACTTCAATTGAATTAGTAGCAAAACACGCTAAACCAAATCAACAAGCTAATCGAACAACACAATTCTTAATTTTGAAAGAGATTCTATGCCTTAACCTAACTTAGATCTATCAAGGAAGCAAAGATATACTCCTATCCAAAAAGAAAGAATCGAGTATATGACGATGAGAAGAGAAAAATCATCGAACATTTTAACGAAATAAGACTAATTAGGATTGATAGAAAACAAACCAAAAATATTATAGAAGAGAGAAAAAGATGAACAACTAAACCTAAACAAGCAAAAAAACTGTATTTTATAGGAATACAAAATTCGAAAGATGGTAAGTTATATCCGATTAAAAACCAGAATTTATTAACAAAAAAAGAGAGAGAGAGAGTGAACTCTCTCCCTCTTTCACTCAGATCTGTCTTAATTTATGTAGGGTCTCTTGTAAAACCAAAAATATTAAAACCTATTAGTAAAAAAAAAATGTTGGGCTCTTTAACTATAAAATTTTTTAAAAAAATTATAATGGACCCATAATTAGGGGTGGACATTATTGAAAGGTTTTTAGTCTTGTTGGTAAACAACATTTTAATTTTACTAATTAGATAAAGCAATTTGATGGAAAAAAAAATTAACTAATACAAAACCGAACCCAAAACAAAAACCAAAAGGAACCAAACAAAACCAAAACCTAATTTCAATTTTTATATAACCAGAAAACCGATCAAATCGAATTGAAACCAAGTAACAAACCAGATTACCCACCCCTACCTACTAATACCAGATTAACTAAGCTTTTAAAAGAAGACTATGGACATTATAAACGGGCTTTAAACACTTCTACTTTAAGTAAAGCCCATAAAGAATCGTATTGGGTCGTCGATATATTGAAGATGGATAGATTCGTAATTTGGCAAGGGAACATAAAAAGCCCTAACCCTAGACTCCACAACTTATATCAAAAACCCTAAAGCTCATTTCGCAGCAGCCCCCCCTTTCGACTGCAACGAGAAGAGAGCGAAACTCCAAAACGTAAAAAACCATGCCGCCGAAGTTGGACCCGACCGCGATCGTCGATGTGTACGTCCGTGTGACCGGAGGAGAAGTGGGAGCGGCGAGTTCTCTAGCTCCAAAGATCGGTCCTCTGGGTCTGGCACCAAAGAAGATCGGAGAAGACATAGCGAAAGAGACGGCGAAAGAATGGAAAGGACTCCGTGTAACGGTGAAACTGACGGTTCAGAATCGTCAAGCTAAGGTGACAGTGGTTCCATCAGCTGCAGCACTTGTCATCAAGGCGTTGAAGGAGCCAGAGAGAGACCGTAAGAAGGTGAAGAACATTAAGCACAATGGAAACATCTCGTTCGATGATGTGATTGAGATTGCTAGGATTATGAGGCCTAGATCTATCGCTAAGGAGCTGAGCGGAACAGTGAGGGAGATTCTGGGAACATGCGTTTCTGTGGGATGCACTGTTGATGGCAAAGACCCCAAGGATCTTCAGGCTGAGATTCAAGAGGGTGAGATCGATATTCCTGAGAATTAAGGGAATTTTTTTTATGGAATTTGAAAATGCTGTTGTCTTTCATCTTTTGCTTCTTCTTTTTTTTGGGTTATGTTTGAGATATTAGCTTCTATGATGTTTCTCACTTAGAATGATGACTCAAGTTTTGGATTATTATTGTTGCGTTTTTATCTATGTTTAATCGCAGTTTTAATATCTGTTTTGTTGAGGTTTTTAGCTGAAATGGTTTTATGTTTTAAGTTATCTCTTTGTTTGATGTTCTATGAAACTGCATTGATGTTCTGTGTTTGCTTAATCTGTGTGGAATGTGATATATTGTTGTTAGATGAATATGCTGTTTGTTCACTGCGTAACATCAGGTTAGACTCAGTGTTCATCTTTTTGTTAGCTATTACTTTCAGTTTCCGCTGTTCTTATTATCAATTTTTCCTATCATACTGCTCAATTCATTATCATGAATATTCTTTAGGGTTTATGCTACTTTGCTCTATAGTTTTACAGTGAATGTCAATTGCTAAGTTGCAGTTTTTGTATTGATTCTCTTTTCATGGGATTGAAAATAGCCATTTGATTTTTCATATTTTTGTCTTTGGCTTAGTTTACACGTTGGTACAATTTCTTTTTGATTCCCCCATAAACGAATCTTCTGTCGATATAAAAAATATAAAATTCTTCATTTGTCTGTTTTATTGGAGCTTTCTTACCGAAATGGCATATAGCTTTCTCTCGTGTGATCGTGTTCGAAACATTTCACGTTTACTGTGTTTCTTTGTAGTGTTCTTGTTGGTTTTTTTAATGTTTTCCAATTAGCGTTATTTTGTTATCAGATTCAATCGTCTCAAGCATTCCAAGGCTCTTTACTTTTGAATAAAATCATAGAACTCAATAATATTGCTCTATAGTTGAACATTGGATTCTTTCTAGGACACCAAAAGATTAACTTGTACAATTTTACGACTCTTTTCATTCTTTCATGAAATCTGCTAGCTCTTGAAGTAATGTCGTGTAACAACATACTTGGTTTTTTTTTTTTTTTTTTTTTTTTTTTTTGAATCATATTTGTAAATATTTTCCGACTCAAAAAATCAGATCAACGTAATTACATATATAAGAAACTACTTATATCATAGTCCAATTATCCATTTTACCTTTTCTATACCAATGTCATGGACCAGAGATTATTCTACAAGAGTCTATCAACGTATTTACAATCAATCTTAACCTTAGTACGCTATGGGTTCGACATCTATGATATAGGTTTTAAAGAATGGCATTCCTCTAATTTTAGACAAATATATAAATTTTTAAAAATAAAAAAAGGCATTTCTCTAATTTTAAAGAATGTGGAATTCAAAAATGGAATCAAGAAGAAATTGGAAAATACATGACTTTATGATTTATCCCACAACCCCGAAATACGTAACTCCAGCAAAAAAAACATTAGAGATTAGACTGAGAGATCAATGCACCCTAAAGAGACCCAAGCACTGAACTTGACATGCCGCAAAATTTGACCTTGGTGAACCAACCAACAAATAAAACGTTGAGAAATTATACTAGTAAACAAAATATTAGTAGTGCCAAAAGAAACGAAATATTAGTACTGAATCTAGTGATACTTAATAGTTTATATTATCTTAACTTTTAGAGTTTAAAACATACGGTAAATGTTGGGTATATAATGACTCGTGTAGTTAAACACGTTTGCGTTTAAAAGATCAATAGAATTTCAGTCCAAAGGCTAACTTGGTGGTTTCTAAATTCTAACTAGTCCGAATTTTGATCTTATCATGTGACCAAATATTATAAAGGGATTATCATTTGTATAACATATTTAATTAGTGATTTTGAAAGGCAGATAAATCGAGATATGTTTGTCGATCTGGCTATGCATCTAGCTGTAGTACATTCTGGACTAAGTCGATTTGTCTATATATAGATATATAGAACATTAAGATAAGGTTATTGCTAGTTTTCTATGAACAGAAGTGTAAAAATACAAACAAATATACTAATATTCATTGGTCGATCGATGTTTCTTTGAATAAACTAATTGTTAAGTAATGTTGAAATAATTTCAAACTTTTTTTTGTCTTGAGTACATTGTCTTTATTTTAGAAAAACAAAACACGACTGACGTGGATTATTATTCAAATAATAGTAGCCGACCAACGTAGCCAAAACGATAAGCAATTTGCCACGTGGCGACACGGTAACCATGGAACTGCATCTCCTATCTTCGTTTCTTCGTCACATTTTGTTTCCTTTTTTTTTTTATGTTAAATTTTCGTTTTCGGTCTATCGTCAGCAATGTTCAATTTTTCGCAAGGAAATTGGAATTTGGAGGGAGGTAGAATACAAATGATTGGTAGGACCAGATAACGTGGCATTATTTGAGTGGTTGAGGTAAACTAACGGCTGAGGTGAATGGACGGTGATGATACGTTTGTCGGAACAACGGGTTAGTTGTCACGCGTGCCGCCCTTCCACGTGTCCCTTAAAGCAAACACAACCATATGATTTAGACCTCAGTGGAATCTGGACCCCTCAACAACGGCACAGTGCTGCTTTACACCCTGGTTTTAGAGTGATCTTGACCTCAGTGGTTTCGTTTATGCCTTTTAAGTTTATTTCATGATACTTCAGTATATAACCAGTAGAGCAACTTAACCATATGCTTCGTTGGAATTAAAGAAAGTTTTGGAGTTATGTAATGTGTGCTTAAGGAATATGATTGAATAAAAATGCTGAATCGATAGAAAAAAGTGGATGTAATTATATATATATTTTTTAAAAAAGTTGCGGCTTTATAAATGTGACAGGGCTATGTGGTATTATAAGACAAAAAGAAGAGAGCATCGTATAGTAGTAGTATATTGGGTCGGTCTAAGTGAAAATGACGTTTCGGTGATGGGGCGGCGAGGCTAAGTTAAAGTAAACATAAACCCTCCACTATCTTCAGAAAAAATTAGAAAATTAAAATTATTAATAATATTCAAAGTTGTGGTTCTGATACCTCTGTATTATTATCACCACCGATTGAATACTATTGGTATGAGCCTAGGAGAAATAAAACTATATCTTAAAACAAGGATATACGAGTGGATATAAAGTTCTGACTTATGAAATCATAAACTAACTGATCTCATATAATTTGTTATGTATTTACAGATGCATGTTCAATAGATTGGATCAAAAAATTTCTAGTTAATTACTGACTTGGTTCAAAGTATCATAAATTGATATAATTTAAAACTTTACTATTTCCGAGTTTAATATAATATCAGTTAAATTTTAAATCTACTTATTTATTTGACTATTTTAAATCTTTCAACGATTAGAAAACTGAAACTAGGGTTGTTATCTTTACTTATTTGTAACTACTATATATGATATCTCAAGCAATCACTAATTATAATTGGTAAGAATTTAATTTCAAGACATTTATTTTGCCAAAAAGCTAATTTCCTCATGATAAATTAATAACCCTAATATCACTCTAACGCTTTTATATTCAAATTTTCCTGGACAACATATTCATTTATTTTATTAAAAAGACAAACTCTCAATCCACAAAAGACCTTTGACATAAAAGAAAAACATATAATGTTGGCAAAAATTATTAATATATTTTAAGAAAATAAAAATAAAGAAGTATACATGCAGATTAACAAGAAGAGCTCTCACTATAAAAACAGAGCACATGTTCTTCTCACTTAACCACACAACATAGAAGCAACAAAAGCAACTTGTTGAAAAGAAGAAGAAGTAAATTATGGCCAAGGATGTGGAAGCCGTTGCCGGAGAAGGGTTTCAGACAAGAGACTATCAAGATCCACCGCCGGCTCCGCTGATTGATGGGGAGGAGCTGAAGAAGTGGTCTTTTTACAGAGCAGTCATCGCCGAGTTCGTAGCCACTCTCCTCTTCTTATACGTCACTGTTTTGACAGTCATCGGTTACAAGATTCAGTCGGATACTGATGCCGGCGGCGTCGAATGCGGCGGTGTTGGAATCCTTGGTATCGCTTGGGCCTTCGGTGGTATGATCTTCATCCTCGTCTACTGCACCGCCGGTATCTCTGGTATGATTCTTCTTCTATCTTGGTCCCACGGTTTGGTTTATTTTCTCAGTTTTTCTTAGGTTTTAGAAGAAAAAATTAGACAAGTAAAACTGAAAATCAATATGAATTTATTTGGTATAGTTTTAGTTTTATATTGGATTCGAATTTTAATCAAATATATTTCTAGTGTGAAAAATAAATGTTTGATTTTCATCTTTTGGTAAGTCATTTCCATTATCCGGATAAGAAAAAACAACATTTTAGATTATTGTGAGGTTAAAATCATTTTTCCGGTTGAGATCACAATTTAACCGGTTCAAAATGTTAGGTTCAAAGACTTAACATTATAGACTATCGAGGGTCATTACTAAATCGGTTGAGCTTATCCGAATTAATCAATTAAATATCTCTAATCTAAAGGCTAAAAAGCCTACTAATTATTTTGAACCATTGACCAACCCGGACATAACTAGAACTGAAACCGGTTAATTAATTACCTAGTGTGTCTTAAATTCTCTTCTTTCTTTTTTTTCCGTCTGTGCAAAAGTCTTAAATTTCTCAACTCATTTGTTTCCTTAGGTGGTCACATCAACCCAGCGGTGACATTTGGGCTATTATTGGCCCGTAAAGTATCGTTGCCTAGAGCCGTATTGTACATGATAGCTCAGTGTTTAGGTGCGATTTGTGGAGTTGGATTTGTCAAAGCCTTCCAAAGCTCTTACTACATCCGATACGGTGGGGGAGCCAACTCTCTCGCCGAACACTACAGCACAGGGACCGGCCTCGCCGCAGAGATCATTGGTACTTTCGTTCTTGTCTACACCGTCTTCTCTGCCACCGACCCTAAACGTAGTGCAAGAGACTCCCACGTTCCGGTGAGTCATAATATATATACATAGACAGTGCTATTAGTCTTTCAATGACTAACCCATCCCAAAATCGAACCAAAAAAAAAAAAAAAAAATCGAACCAAATTTAATTAACCATAAACCAAAACAGTAATGGTATTCGGTTTTCATTTACTAATAAAATTGTAATTTGATGAAATGAAAAGGTGTTGGCGCCACTTCCGATCGGATTTGCGGTGTTCATGGTACATTTGGCCACCATTCCAATCACGGGAACCGGAATAAACCCGGCAAGGAGTTTCGGAGCCGCTGTAATCTTTAACCAGAGCAAGCCATGGGATGACCACGTAAGACTTCATTTTTTTCCCATTCTATTAAACTAATTATATTTTAATGATTTGATAAGGGAAATAATATATTGAAATAATTGATGATTAAAAAAAAACAGTGGATATTTTGGGTTGGACCATTCATTGGAGCTGCAATAGCTGCATTCTACCACCAATTCGTACTAAGGGCTTCAGGTTCAAAGTCTCTCGGATCATTCAGAAGTGCTGCCAACGTCTAAAAGACACCAAAAAAACCATATTCTCAATGAAATAAATGAAGTTTGTAATCTCTGTACAAAAATCTAAATCAATCACTTGCAGTTTCTTTTTCTTTCTTTCTTAATTTTGTGTTTTTTTGGTACTTGCTCTTTTGTGAACTTTCCTTGGCCTGTAACTGTTTTTTTTTTTTTTTTCGCTTTTTTATCGAGTGATTGGAATTATAAAAAAAAATCAATCAAAGAGGTTCTTAATACTTACATTCAGTACTCTTCTCATTCGTCAAATTCTATGGTTTTACTGGTTAAAGAAAACCGGTAGAGATATACTGGGACTGGGACAGTTAGTTTTCCAAAAGGTTTGGGACAGAGATTCAAGCAGCCACTTGTGGAACTGGGATTGATTGTTCAGCTTTGTCTGAGAAAGAGTTGGTTGAGGCTAGCAAGAGAGATGTGTATCATGTGGTAGTGAAAGCAGAGGCATCATCAGAAGATGGCCATCCTGAGTCTAATAAAACACCAATGTGTCATATAACTCATTGTGGCTTTAGAGAAAAATCATAATGCAGTCCTGTCATAATGCTGACTCACAAGGATCAGAGCCACGCGAAACGGCTGTTCTCCCTTGCAGGCATATAAACATTTTTTGGAGTTTTTCTTTGATTGATTGCTAAGTTTCATTTGTTGTTTTGGTGATTCGTAGTGTATGTGTAGCGGTTGTGCAAAGTTTTTGAGGTTTCAGACAAACCTCTGTCCTATCAGTAGACAAACCGGTGGAAAGGTTTTTGGAGATAACGGTCAAGCCCTATGGTACAAACCAGTGAGCTTTGCTACGTTGGTCTTCTTCTGTTTGTACAGCTTCCCAATATTCTTGATTGTGGTATATATTCAAGCATTGAAACTCAAGTTACTAACTAACTACATATGCCCCATAACACTTGAATTCAGATTTTTTTTTTCCTTTCAACTTAACTGTTTAATTAATCATCAGGCTACTTTGGTACTATAGGAGTTCAAGTACTATAAACAGAGCATCAAAACACACAACATAGCAAACTTCATTGAAGCACACAAAACAAAGTTCATAACGGCGACAGCTTATTTTAGGTAGAACCGCAAGAAGCGCTGGGTCGCTGGAGCAAACTTCTGCGGCTTTGCTCTTTACATGAGCAAAGATTGTAGCAACTGAGAAAAAACAAAACAACACAAACTTATCGAACAACATAGTTTTAGTTTCAAAGCTTCATTTGCTGAGCTTATTAACTAGTCTTCCCACCATTGATGGACAAAGACGCCACTGTTTCTGAGGCTCTTAAAGATACCGGTGCAGTCTCTGTACCCTGTGCAGTTAAGAAACAGTTCATCAACTGAGCAGATCGCTCCTGTCTTCACCAGCTCCGAGAGAAACTTCAGCTCAGCGTCGTTTGTGTTCATCTTCAGAACCACAAAATCAGCAAAGCTCGCTGTTTCCTTGAACCATGCTAGAAAATCAAAGCTATCATCTTCCACAAAGGGCTCTTCTTGATCTGCAGGACCAGCTACTGTAACTTTATTTGCTGCAAGTCCCGGATGATAGATGAAGGTTACGCCGGGGCTTTTAACATAAGAAGTCAAGATAGATGTGTTGTGATGCACAAAATAGGTATTAAAAGCTTTCCTCTCGATAGGGTATGATGGGAAGAACCAATTCGATCTCGCTTTTAGATGATCCGCTGCCCCTATATCGATATAAACCAGCCTCTTCCTAGAGGAGAGATCAATGAACTCAGGCAAGTAATGAATCCTTCTCTCGAAATCCGAACGTTTTTCCTCAAGAAGAGGCTCCAATAATCCAATGTATGGTCGGTTGTTGAGGACGGATGAGCAATCAGCTGGAAGATGAAGATAGTTTTGATCCAAACTGAAACTATCTTCTCCATATCTCCTGAACACAACCAAAACCTGGTCACCCAAGGAAGCAACATGAACAACACTCGAATTCTTCAGCAATGAAGAAACAGGTGAAACCGATCTGACCAACCCGTTTGAGTCAGAACCACTAGTAGTACCCACAAGCATAGCCCCAGTTCCACCAGGCTTAAGTATACGCTCAATCTCATAAACAAGTGAAGCAGGGACAGCAACTGTGTCAAGATCCATAGAGAACACAAACCCAAAAGAAGCATCTTCATAGTGTAGCTCACTTGTGAACTTCCTATGCTTGAAAGCGAAAACAGGTGGCATGTAAGCCACACTAGCATCAGAGATACCTTCTCGGTTCATTGCAAGAAGAGCTGAAACCGATCTCCGACCAAAGCAGAGAGCTTTGGAATCAATACTCAGCAGATTCATATCAGTAAGCTCTCTGACAACTTGAGTAGTCAAGTTTATGTTTTCTCTACATTTCTCTGATTCCAAATAGTTCCAAACGGGTTTAAGGAATCTATTAGATAACAATCCGTTACCTGAGAAGAGGAACGGACCAAGAAATGCGAAATTCACGGCGCACTCATCAACCTTACACGGCTGATTAGTATCATTCTCTCCTTCGTAAGCTCCGCCGAGATTTCTTAAAACAGATACAACAGAGAAAGCGCAGACGATCACGAGAGCGCGTAAGATCACGCGCCTCCGGAATGAGGTAGGCATCAATTTCAGCTTCAGCAGCTCAAAACCCATTAGTTGAAAGTTTCCGAATTTGTAAAAAAAAAAAAACAAGATCCGAAGAGAGTTTTTTTTTGTAGGATTCAAAGAGAAGATTTTTAGGGAGAAGAAGAAGAGTGAGATTTAGCGAGTGCAAAACCTGGAGGAGGTATGGTTTCCACCCACGAGGAGAACTATTGAATTTTGCAAACCTAACCAGACCCTTCTTGGTTCACTTCTCTGTATTAGCACAAGATCCATTTTTTTCTTTACCCAATTGATCCAACCATCCGAATTTGCTCGAGATCTAGCTACATACTACGACGACAAAGATGAACACTTTTTTTTTTTTTTTTTTTTTTGCTACTTCACAAGCCAATTTGGGAATTAGGGTTTCTGAAGCTAAAGGTGAAATTATGAAGAGAGCTGGAAACAGAAGGAACGAGAGATCTGTGATTCCAGAAAGCAGAGTGAAGTAATAAAGTGCCAAGTGCGAAGGTACGGGGAAGAAAGAGGGAGATAGATACTGATGACGTCATCATGCCACGTGGTTAGTTTTAAAGGCTTCGTTGGGTAATCAGAAAGTTTTGATATGATAAGATACGGCAAAGTGTCTCACAAGTTCCAATGAACCAATAGTTATGTAATAGGATTATTTATTTACTAATAATAATTTTACAGAGATTACGTCAGAGTAAAAAGATTAAGAGATTTATTAACAATAGTAAAGTATATAGAAGAAACAAGAAAAATATTGTTAGACTAAGCCTCAGAAAAATATTGTTAAAGCAGACTACTTTTCCCATGTCAAAATATCAACTCTCATATATATATAGTACACATTTTTTTGAATTAATTGGTATTTGTAACTTTTTAAAAATAAAAAAATAAAACTTGAAAGTAGAGATTTTCAATCTGTATAAAGTAGTATAAAGTATAAACCAATTCAATCTCAAACCTTATCAATTTTAACCCATAC
Organism: Barbarea vulgaris; assembly: GCA_963667165.1. Classification (NCBI taxonomy): domain Eukaryota; kingdom Viridiplantae; phylum Streptophyta; class Magnoliopsida; order Brassicales; family Brassicaceae; genus Barbarea; species Barbarea vulgaris. The sequence goes on along the minus strand of OY763888.1, from coordinate 29,241,486 downwards.
GGAAGGACTAATGATTTTTTTTTCCAGCAGACCAATAATTATAGTTTGACATTTATTTTTTATTTTTTTTATTTTTTTTATTTTTTTGACATTTAATTTCTTATACTAATAATTTTCAAGCGATTTATTAGAAAGTACGTCCACATTAAAGAGTATGGTTTAGTGTTCGGAGAATGGATCCAATCCACCGACACTTCATGATATCGACGTTATACAATTATATTTTCCAAAATGTATTTAATTATTGGAACGAATATTTTTAATAATTATTGTTTTTGTTCCAGCTGTCTAGAATATCCAGTGGTGCATAGAGACATCAATTGCTTAAATTGAAAGAGAAAAACCCCAATTTCACTTCGACAAACTAAGGTTTTCAAATACCTTACGCATCTATACTTAGTACTGACTGCTGACACGTGAGACTCCGACAAAATACTAGATGATGTTTTATGGTAATGATCAAATAAGTAAACAGTAATAGTATCATTTATGTTGTCACGTCATATAAAGAAGTATGACTAATAAGGGAATGATATGGGAAGAGACAAAGCAATGAATATTTCCAAAAAATTCGGTTGGTGAGTCTTCTCTCAATTTATCTATTGTCGTCGGTTTTTTCACGGTTCTTCTTTCAACATATGCGGTTAATAGTGGACTCGATTACCATTAAAAATATTGAGTCGAATTGTTGAAAAACACTTAAGCTACGAAAAGTATAAAATAAACATATTAACAAAGAAGGAAATATATATAGATAAAATTTTAGAAGGAAATATGAATTGGTAAATTCTGTAGAAAATTAATAGTTTACAAAATCCAGTAGAATTTTTATTCACAAGGCTTTATCTTTACAGTTTCCTTTTTCACTTAGAGAGTGATCCAAAGTTCAGTTTTTTTTTGGTTCGGTGTTTTTTTTGGGTTCTGGGTTTTTTTTTTTTTTCCGTGGATTTGGTGTTATGATTTATGAAGACAATTAGTATTTGAGATTTGATACGTTATTAATTGCCAAACAAATAAAAATAAAAATAAATCAAATTTAGGATTGTGTTTACCACATCACAAAAATTAGGTTTAGCTTTACTCGCTATAAATACGTGCATTATTCTTTCTTATCAAGGGACACATTTTTTGCTTTCTACTCAAAGCCGAACATAACTCTGGAGTTCTTTCTAGAATCAACAAAGTTAAAGGCTTGGCTAATAGTATTCACCGTTATCTTCTGCTTCAACTCCATCAGATTCATATGACGACCCTCAATCTGAATGAGATCGATCTCACTGAGAACTAACGAGAAATATTCGATCTGTTTCACCGTGCCGTCCACCCCGAAACGCAGCTTCGTGTGGTCGGTGGTTGGGTACGCGATAAGCTCATGGGACAAGATTCTAATGATATTGACATTGCAATCAACAACATGTCCGTAAGTAAATTTCTTGATACGCTCAATGATTATTTACGTTCACAAGGGCATGAAGAAGTACAAGGCCACATTATTAAAAGTAAACCTGAACAACACAAACAGTTGGAGACATTAAAGATTCGTTTTTGTAACCAATGGATTGATGTTGTGGAATTGACAAGCGCAAAAGAAGATGCTTATAGAAGAGACTTAACTATAAATAGCTTATTCTACAATATTAACACTGGCCTAGTTGAAGATTTTACAGAAAGAGGTATTGATGATCTCAAGTCCGGGAGAATTGTCACTCCATTGCCTGCAAAAACTACTTTTATGGAGGATCCTTTGCGAGTTCTTCGCGCGATTCGATTAAGTGCAAGGTACGGGTTTACTTTAGATGAAGAACTAAAAGAAGCTGCTTTAAGTGAGGAAGAAGTTAGAGTAGCTCTTGCTGGAAATGTCAGTAGAGAGCGTATCGGAAACGAAATAGATTTGATGATAGATGGGAACAGACCAGTTTCAGCTGTAAGTTATCTATATGATTTGAAACTATATAGCCTTCTCTTTGATCTTCCCTCTTCTTCATTGGAACCTGAGCTTGAATGTGGCCTAGCTTACGTGGAAGCTATGTGGAACCTTATTCAAACACCTAAACTCGTTAAATTGAGTGGTGAAGAAACAAGACTTGCTCTGTATGCGGCTCTGTTTCTCCCGGTTTGGAAAAGGGTTTACAAGGATACCAACGAGAAACAAGTTGCTGTTGTCAACCACATTTTCAAAGTCTCCATGAAGCGGAAGAGCAGTGACGCTGAAGCAGTTATGAATATACACAAAGCCGCGGAGACATTCCTAAAGTTGATGGTTCCACTTCAGTTGAAGAATGACGACTTACAACTTGATGATGTTGTAAGTCATGATGGTGTTAAGCACTGGGAATACATCACACAAAATGATCCCGAGGTTACAGCGGCAACGAAACTAAGAGTAACCACAGGGTTTCTACTTAGAGATCTCAAAGAGTTATGGCGTGTTGCACTCTTAACATCACTACTGGTATTGTCTAAGGATAATGATGGGGATTTTCAACTTGAGAAGAAACGAAACATTTATCTAACAGTTCAAGAGAGGATTGATGAACTTGGTCTTGATGGTATATGGGATGTAAAACCACTGGTGAATGGACGTGATATCATTAAAGCTCTAAACCTTGAAAATCAAAACAGAAGACCCGTCATCTGTGAATGGCAACAGAAATTGCTCACATGACAGCTAGCTTATCCCAGTGGAATCAGAAAAAAAACAGAGGAGGTAATGTGAGTTTTGAATATTACGAAAAGATGGTTTGGCAGTGGCCCTTCACTGTAATGACAGCCATCTCCATCAACATGCCTATGATACGGTTATGAGAATGAAGGTGAGTTTCTCTTGTGGGACTTTCAATTCCTGCATTTTTGTCTTGAGTTACAATTACAATGTTGCTTTAAATGTTTTATCAGCTCTATCACCTTATATCTGTCCTCTCTATGGGCTGGGAGAATTGCCTGAGGTTTTTCTTTATCTCTTCTATGCATGCTTTATTTGGTTGGTGCAACTATTCTGATGTTTTGCATGATAATTTCTGGAATCTCTTTGAACTTGTCTCTTCTCTTCCTTGGTTCAGGCATTTGCCCGACTTAGTGCTGTCTATGGTGGGACCTCTATATATGTTGAACAAACCTGAGTGCAAGGTGTGTCTTTGATTTCCTTATCTTTTGTAGCTTTCTTTCTTAAATTGTTCTGCAGCTTGTCCCTTCATTAACCTTATGGATGCTAGATTTAATAAACTGATAGAGTTGGACGAGGAGGGTAAGGTAAGTGGTGTTACATCTGAGGGAGAGACTGCCAAATGCAAGAAAGTTGTCTGCGATCCCTCTTACCTGCCCAACAAGGTAAAGATCTTACACTGACATTTAGCTTTTGTTGATACTTGTTCATGGGAGCTGGGAGCTCTCCTTTTTGTTGGATGCATATAGCTCCCATCTGTGTTTTCTGGTCTGTTGAAATGTGAGCCTGTTGGTATTTGTATGATATGTCTTTATGATCCAATCCAAACAGGTCAGGAAGATTGGCAGGGTTGCTCGGGCAATTGCCATTATGAGCCACCTTATTCCAAGGAACTGAAACGTCAATTTGCTTATATTTGCTCTATGTGGTAGTTATCTCTTTTGTTGAACATGTTAAAGTTGCCTGGTTTCTAATGACCTCTTGTTCCTGTCCTAAACAGAGTTATGATGCTCTACAACACACTTTGATACAACTGTTGTTGATGTGTTGAACATGTATAAATTGATCACCGGAAAGGTAATGTTCCAGAATCACTAATATATGGGTTTTATTAATTAAACACGACATTTTTTTTAGATTGGGATATTGATAATACTTTTTTTTTTTTTTTTGTGTTGCAGGAATTGGATCTAAGTGTGGATCTCAACGCAGCTAGTGCTGCAGAGGAGTATGAATGATGGGAAAATATTGCAACTTGCAAGCTCTGTCGTCTCTTTGTTAATCACCAAATGATGTAACTGGTTCTCTTTCTTCTTCCTTCTTAAAAGTTGTCTCACCAAAAGTCTTGTCTGTTGGATTACAGAATCAGACCGATCTCAACATGATTACCAGTTGTCGCAGTGTCTGTTTTTTTTTCTTAAAACTAAAATGTTGTTGGATTTCGTTGTTCTGGTTTGGAGTGGATTATGTATCATGTGTTAAAATATGTATTATACCACCTTTAACGACTCTAAAAGACTGACGATGGGATGTTAAATTCGATTAGTCTTCACAATTTTGTAATTTAATACTCAATTTTTTTTTTGAAACCATTATTTTAAAAAAATTAACGAGTTGCAATATATATATATAATATGGTATACAAATCCAAAAATGAAAACAAACTTAAGTATTAATTTACATTATTGTAAAAATGGCTTAAATTTGTAACACCTCTAATAATAAAAAAAATTAGATGGATGCCAAATTCGGTTAGTGTTCAAAATTCTGTAATTTAATAATCAAAGTTTTTTTGAAATTTTTTTTTTAAATAACGAGTTGCTTATATATATATAATATAATATAAAATCCGAAAATAAAAACAAACTTAAGTATCAATTTACATTATTATAAAAACGGTTTGAATTTGTAATACCTCTAATGATCCAAAAAGATGGACGGAATACCAAATTCGGTTAGTTTTCACAATTTTATAATTTAATACTCAAAAGTTTTATTTGAAAACATTATTTTTTAAAAATAACGAGTTACATATATGATATATATAATGTAGTATATAAATCCAAAAATAAAAACAAACTTAAATATCAACTTACATTATTGTAAAAAAAGTTTAAATTTGTAACACCTCTAATGATCCAAAAAGATGGACGGGATGTCAAATTTGGTTAGTCTTCACTCTTCACAATTTTGTAATATAATACTCAAAGTATTAAAACCGTATTTTTTAAAAATAACGAATTATATATATGTAATATAGTATAAAAATTCAAAATAAAACTAAACTTAAGTATCAATTTACATTATTGTAGAAACAATTAAATTTATAACACCTCTAATAATCCAAAAAGATGGAAGGGATGCCAAATTCGGTTAGTGTTCACAACTTTATAATTTCATACTCAAAGTTTTTTTTGAAAACATTATTTTTTTTAAAATAACGATTTACATATATATAGTATAGTATAAAATACGAAAATAAAAACAAACTCAAGTATCAATTTACATTATTGTAAAAACAATTTAAATTTGTAACACCTCTAATGATCCAAAAAGATGGACGGAATGCCAAATTCGGTTAGTTTTCACAATTTTGTAATTTAATACTCAAAGGTTTTTGAAAACATTATTTAAAAAAATAACAAGTTACATAAATATAATATAGTGTAAAATCCAAAAATAAAAACAAAGTTAAGTATCAATTTCCATTATTGTAAAAATAGTTTAAATTTGTAACACCTCTAATGATCCAAAAAAATGGACGGGATGCCAAATTTGGTTAGTTTTCACAATTTTGTAATTTAATACTCAAAGTTTTTTTGAAAACATTATTTTTAAAAAAATAACGAGTTACATATATATAATATAGTATAAAATTCAAAAATAAAAACAAACTTAAGTATTAATTTACATTATTATAAAATCAGTTTAAATTTTTATATCTCTAGACTCTAATGATCCAAAAATATGGACGGAATGCCAAATTCGGTTAGTCTTCACAATTTTGTAATTTAATACTCAAAGTTTTTTTTAGAACATTATTTTTTTTTAAATAATGAGTTACATATATATAATAATATAGTATAAAAATCCTAAAATAAAACCAAACTTTAACAATTTGAGAGATCTCTGAGCTAATCGCTTACCCAATTCTTGTCAACGGTGTCCACTATCAGTTCGCATAAAGATTGATATGCCACAGTGCAGAATTTGAATTTTACGTCGGCTAAATTATGTGTTTCCATCATACCAATTTGTAGTCAAAAACATAATGAAGAGGTGAATAGAGAAGAGGAGTTTGTATCAGTAGTTACCTTGGTGGAGCTATGGTGACGATCTGGATGCACAAGCTCGGTACCAGTAGAGAGTGTTCGGAGGCTGATGAAGTTGAATTCAGGTGAAATCAAACTGCTCTTGGAGTTGATCGGAGACTGGGAACTGGATAGATGAAGAGAAATCGATAGAAGCTGTGATATCGTTATCGAAATCGTCTTGCGAGTCGAATATGATCGACAAATCTGCGTTGTCGTTGTTGTTGTCTTCATGATCTTGATTAGAAACGCTGTTGGATTTGTCTGGAAAGTTATCGGTGTTTTTGTTGTTGTTTTCGACAAAGCAGATGCAGTTAAGAAATTGACATCTTCAAGGTTTTAAGAAATTGTTGATGCAGTTAAGACGAAGAAAAAGAAACAAAAAGAGATGAAAAAGAAGATGAAGAAGACACAGAGACATGAAGAAGAAGAATGAATGAATGAAGCTGAAGCTGAAGCAGTGGTGGTGTTAGGAATCATATTTATAAACGAATGGTGGTTTCCTTTTTTCCTTTTTTCTTTCTTCTATTTTCCTTTTTTCCTTTTTACCTGAACTTTCTTTTTATTTTTTCCATTTTACCTAAACTTTCCTTTTTTTTTTTTTTTTTTTTTTTTTTTTGTCATCAACCTTTTTTCTTTTCTTTTTACCTGAATTTTCCTTTTTTTCTTTCTTTCTTACAGAGGTAATGTGAATATTACGAAAAAATGGTTCGGCGAGTCTTACTGTGACATTGTTGTTTCTTATTATTGTTTCTTTTAGTTTTGTCATATACATTTATGATTTATCTTTGACCTTGTTACAGAAAACAAAATTGCAGGAACATTATTTCTTTCCCAGAAACTAAAGCCCTGTTCGTTTTTGCATCTGCATCCAGCATCTGGATTCAGTATCTGGATGCTGCATCAAATGATGTTCGTTTATGTATCTCGTTTTTGCATCTAAATGTTGCATCTGGATGCAAGTTTGTTCGTTTTTGAGTTTGTAATAGCATCCAGATGCAACTAATTAAAAATGACTAAAAAGGACATGTTTTTATATTCATATATATTAAATAATTTAAATTAATTATGCAATTTAAGAATTATAAAATTATTATTTTCATAAAATAATTTTTTTATTACGTTTTCTAAAAAGACGAAAAATGTGTTTCCACGTTTTTGGCGGGAAAACGGTATTTTCGCGTGTTTTGGCGGGAAAATGGTATTTCGTGTTTTTGGCGGGAAAACGGTATTCCGCGTTTTTGAAGAGAAAACGGTATTTCACGTTTTTGGCGGGAAAACGGTATTCCGCGTGTTTGGCGGGAAAATATGTTTCCGCTTTTTGGCGGGAAAACAGTATTTCGTGTTTTTGGCGGGAAAACGGTATTTCGTGTTTTTGGCGGAAAAACGGTATTTAGCGTTTTTGGCGGGAAAACAGTATTTCACGTTTTTGGCCGGAAAATATGTTTTCGCGTTTTGGCAGGAAAATGGTATTTCGCGTTTTGGCAGGAAAACGGTATTTCGTGTTTTTGGCGGGAAAACGGTATTTCGCGTTTTTGGCGGGAAAACGATATTTCGCGTTTTTGGCGGGAAAATATGTTTCTGCGTTTTGGCGGAAAAACGGTATTTCGCGTTTTTGGCAAGAAAATCGTATTTCGCGTTTTTGGCGAGAAAACGTGTTTTCGCGTTTTTGGTGGGAAAACGTGTTTCCGTGTGTTTTGCGGGAAAATGTAGTTTCGTGTTTTTGGCGGAAAAACGTGTTTCCGCGTTTTTGGCGGAAAATATGGTTTTATGTTTTTTTTTACGGAAAAAACCGGAATTCACGTTTACATAAAAATATTGTTTTAAATTTTAATTATTTTTAGCGTAGAAATAAATTTTTCGATTTTTATAAAATATGATTTTTTTTTTCTATATTTTTCTTAGAGTAAAAATATTTTTAATAAAAATTATCAATATGAATTATCAAATATTGTTTAATAAAATAGTTTTGTTAGAAATCAAGGGCATTTTAGACTTTTGGATTTTGAGATGCAGATGCAGCATCTGGAAGCTCATTTGTTCAGCATCTCAAATATCTAGATATTTGAGATGTACATCTCATTTCAGCATCTGGATGCAAAACTAAAAGTAACAAAACGAACAACATCTTGCATTTGCATCCAGATGCAAAAACGAACAGGCCCTAAATAAAGTAAACAGAGAAGGAATCGTCTAGTGTCCTGCAAACTAGCATGAAAATAAAGAGTGTCTTCTTCTGAAGCACCAAAGTTGCATTATTGGCTGATGAGAGAGTCTTCGGAAACATTATAAACCAAAACATCTTTTTGTTTTCCTTATAATTACATCCGAAAATTCTCTTTCGTCATCTTTTCTTTTCTATGCCCACAATGTTGTCAGCCTCCAATTTACAGTCAGAATTTTGAGTTTGATATTTCTTTTTAAATTAAAAAAAAAAAATCAAAACAAAACCCGGTAGAAATTTTATTCACAGGGCTTTTTTCTTTACGGTTTCCTTTTCACTTTAGAAGGAGAAACATGACTAAATAATATAGCACCTGATTTTCAGACAGCAACTCTGTCATTGCTTGAAATTAGAACCACCGATCTTGCTGCTCAGTGAGGCTTTGTTATCTTTGGTGGGAAGCTTGTGCTCAGGAGGGCACTTATAGGATTTGCTTCTGAAGAGCTGTTGGATTGGGTTTCTGACTCACTTGGCCGTGTCCAGATCTTTATATGGCCTTCTCGGCAAGCCGTAACTACTGATTCTTGTGTGAACATCAAGCCAGAGAGGGGCTCAGTGTGAACACGGTGAGCTATGATCGGCGAGAGCTTTGGAACATCGCGTTTGCAAGGAGCAGGTTGGAGAGTTCCCATTGGTATGACATTGTCCCAGTGAGCTGATTGGCTTCCTGTGCTGTAAGTGGGAGATCCTCCTGGAGCTCGCCTTAGTGGAACTACAATCTCATCCATTTCAAGGTCCCAGAGAAGTAACTGTGTATCCTGGTGGTTCAGCAGAGAAAAGTGTATGAGGCCAAAGACTTGCAGATCATACAAATAGTAGGAGTCCGCTGTTTTTTTATAGCAAAATCAAGTTAGAAAGACGAGACTTTCAGGTAACATATTGTGGAAATGATCTCATTAGCTTCATACAACGAAATAATTCACTTTCTAACTACCTATGATCTGGATAATGCTATTTGATATGCTAATGAACAAAGCTGGATCATCGACCCTATTAATATACATTACTGTGATCAACCATATAATTTCCCCTCAGTTTCCGATCATCCTAAGATCATATCTCCTAATAAACTCTTGTTTTTTTCCTTTTCCTCATCAAAGAAATTACCTGACCAACTGATCCAAAACGGTACATGACATGCTCTCCTGACCCATCCGAATTTGGTGACGACCAATAAGAATCAAACGCTACTCCACTGACCTGAAAGCAAGCATTCGGACATGAGCCAAGTGTTGTTTCTGTTTTATAAAATAACCTTTTTTTTCAAAACAAAATAACTTTTCCAGAAACTAATAACCTTACCCACGAATTATGTCCCTCACCCCATGCCACGACCTTCCGATCCTCCATACTCCACACTTGAACCAAGTCATCTTCACCTCCAGTCAAAACGTACTTCCCATCCATACTGTCAATATGATCAAAATTTCAATAGACAGTACCATTCTAGGATAATATGCTCACAACAATGGCTTTTACTTAAGGCGAATTTTCAACGAAGAAGGAAGTTTTCTAAAGGAATTATTCCCATCACCTCCAAGAACAGCACAACAGAGCACCATAATAACTTTTTCCACCACATACTAACTTCTGGGTTGCGAAGTCAAAAATGCGAAGATAACCTGTATATGGTAAGAAAAACTTAGTGCTTGATTAAGAAACACAGAGAGAGAAGAAGAACAATACGATGGATTAGAGGTGTCTTACCATCTCTTCCAACAGTCGCCAAGTGTGTCCCATCATTTGAGAATGCAATGCTATTAATTGAACCTTGACAGATATGCCATCTAGCAACAGGATTACTCTGCATGAATACTTAGGGGATTGAACAAGGGTACATCTAAATATACTCAAAGATAGAAAAGAAAGTATGAATTTCTCATCCTAACAGTGTAATACAAAAATTTCTTAAGATCACTAGCAACTGATGATACTAGCAGAGGATAGGCATGTACCATGTGTTTCCAGCACCTATATAATGATCAAATGAAATGGTTGCAAACTCACATACCTTGCTGTATTTTGCTTTGTCAACTGAAAACTGTGTAGGATCTCTTATAGCCGGAAATGTTGAGTCAGTGGCACCATCTTTGTTCTATTAAGATAAATTAATCAGGATCAGGACTTAGACAAAATCAAGAAAATTAAAAGTCATAAGAAAGAATGTGTTTTCTAATATCTGAGCTTGCCTTCTCATACACGTACAAATTGCCATCTGCATGAGCAACAACGAATGCTCCATCACCTCCAGGCACCCAAGAAATACTAGTACAACGACTGTTACAAAGGACCAACTTTATTTCAATCTTGGAGAAAAGATGGCAACAAAATAGATTTAAGTTTTTTGTTGGAAAGGACTTTTGGCCAGATTCATGTTTCAAGCTAACGACTCAAAAAGATTCTCCCTTGAGACTACATCCTGTTCTGTTATTATTTCACTAATCTAGTGTCATTGAGAGTTTCCTAGGACACACATCCATTACAATGACAAAAGATTAATTATATAACTTTGTTTCACTGACAGAAATACTAGCAGAAGTACAGACGAAGAACACATACAGATCCTTAGACAAAACAAAAGTGAATCAATGGAATCAGTTCTTCAAATGTCACTAGCACAGTAAAAAGGTGAGAGGAAAAAGTTAGTTATACAAAAAAAAAAAACTCTTGCCTGTTATTCACAGAGCCGTCCTTGTTATAGTGCAGTGCACCAACTAGCTTCTTAGAGACATCCTGTAACTGCTGTCTCAGTGATACTGTGTAAACTACAATATCACACCAGAACAATAAATCGCCGAGACAAGGCATCTAGATCAAAGATGAAAAAAGGAAAGCTCAAATTTCTACATTACCATCCCCAGAATTCAGCCCAATAAGTAAGTCATGCCCATCCTTAGCTTCGGGATCAAAAGCATGGCACATAGGGTTTGAATTACTGAAATGGATAGACTTTACAGGATCCTACATCAAAGAAGTTTCCTAAACCATTACATCAAAAAAAAACAGAACATTATATACAACAACAAAAAAAAGAGAAGAGAAGTAATTACCTTGTCTTGTGAGTTCAAGTCACAGATAAAAATAGCATCACCCACATTGAAGACCAAGTAAGTTCCTTTGCCATCGAAATTCGTATTTGTCATGGAAGTGCTAGAATTAGAAGCAGCAAAGGAACCACTAATTCTCGAACTTGTACTCATACTTTTGCTCCCTCCATTACCTCCAACAAAACTAAGCGCACGACTCCCATTTCCAGTGCCTAGCAACCTTGCTGTTGCTGAACGAAACCCGCTACTAGCACTGTTACCCGACGAAGTACCAGTTGGAGTTGAAGGAGCTGGTCTCTCCTTAAGCTGAGCTAGAGTTACCTGATCACACCGAAAATTTCCCAAATTCCATCATTTGAAAGCAATGCTAGTGAAACCAATTGATCAATTAACAACCTTATGCATTGGAATTCAAATTTCACTAACAAAAAGTTTCACAATCGATACTAATCCTCTCAAATTTCCAACTGGAGAATAATTACAAATCCCAAAACCCAAATGCATTCCAATCAGATTAAACATCAATTAGATAAACAAATCAAAGTATTAATTCCAAAATCCCTAATAAAAAAATATTCACCTGAGTAACAGTTTTGCCATGTGCGTAGTGAAGGAGACCAGAGGAATGGGTTTTCTCGTAGTGAAGCTTATATTTCCCTTCCGGCGTCTTGAAATAAGTCTTAATTCCCGGTGACTGAGGATTCGCCGCCGGTGAAGACGATGAAGACGGCGCCGATATCATTCCATTAGAAGTGTTCATCATGTTTGCTTTCTACTTTTCTTCTTCTTCTCTAAATCGTCAGACTCAATAGCATATGATCACGATTCACGACCCCTAGGGTTTGTTGTTTCTCCTTAATCTCTTACCCAAATTGAAACCCAGAAAATTATCCTCTTTGCACTCTTTATCGTCTTCGATGTAAAATCACTAAAGACTCGTCGAAGAATCAAACTTCTCTTCTGAGGTCTCCAATGGCTTTACCGAATCAAAGGGGTTATTATTATGATGCAACTGCTTGTCTCAACTTATTATCAAAGCTTTGACTCGGAACAGATTAAAAGTCATTTACATCAACGGTCGAGATCTCGTAAAAGAATTTTAACGGCTGCAGATACTTAATCCCCCGGATTACAGAGACTCAAGATACGCATAGATCACGCATGCTGACGTCATAGACCCATTCAGGCCCACTTTCAAGCCCAAGCAACTGATGAAATTATTTGCATAGTTGGTTCATAATACAGGACCATCCGAAGCTGATATAAGCTTTTTTATTCACTCCTCTGGTTCATGACTCATGAGGCTTCGTTCTCACCCCTTAATTAATATTGTGAATACTTGATTTTTTTTTTAATTAATAGCGTCATTGTTTTGGATATTGTAAAAAAAAAAAAAAAAAAAAATCTAGAAACCGACAGTTGAAACTTGAAAGTTCTGGTACCCAAAAAGTTTTGGATATTCACCTTTTTTTGTTTGGTGCTTATCTTTTAGTTTCAACAAACAACTACGACAAGAAGAAATAAGTGGTACGACCGTTACTTGTAGACTTGTAGTTATTTCGTTAAGACATGAAAAGAAAAACAAAAGTCGCTTTGACATCATAACATAAACTTTTTATATGTGAATTTTGCTTTTCTCCACAGAAAATAATACACAGACAAAGAAGATATAGCCGTTGGGAAAAGCCACGTGGCGTTATATGTGAATCCACTTGTCTGAATCATTCGTTGTCTCTTTGGATTCTCTTTAAGCTCTCATCTTCCCATATTATTATTCCTTTGTCTCTTCCTCTTCTTTACTTCACTCCAAGCAAAGTATTGCCCCAATACACAACCCGTGACCTTCATCAAATCCTTCTCTCTCTTTCTCAATCTCTGAATTAAGAATCTTTCTTTTTCATCTTCTTCTCCAATGTCCCTTCTCTGAAACATTTACCCACTGTTCATTGATGTCTCTCTTCCTCATCTTCTTCTTCATTTCGATCTTGTTCTGCCCTTTCAATGGAGCTACGACGGAGTTCGATTTCTCTACCCTTGCCATCAGCAGCCTCAAGCTTTTAGGTGATGCAAGTCTGAGCAACGGAATCGTTAGCCTCACACGTGACCTCTCTGTACCCAACTCCGGTGCCGGAAAAGTCTTATACTCTAACCCAATTAGATTCCGACAACCCGGAACTCACTCTCCGACAAGCTTCTCAACATTTTTCTCTTTCTCCATCACCAATATTAACCCTTCTTCCATCGGTGCTGGTCTCGCTTTCGTTATTTCTCCGGACGTAAACACCATCGGCGCCGCCGGAGCCTCGCTTGGTCTCGCCGGTCCAAACGGCTCCGGTTCAAAGTTCGTCGCCGTCGAGTTCGATACTTTAATGGACGTCGATTTCAAGGACATTAATAGTAACCATGTTGGATTCGACGTGAACGGCGTCGTTTCTTCTGTTTCCGGCGATCTCGGCACCGTAGAGATCGACCTCAAAAGCGGCAACACAATCAATTCGTGGATCGAATACAATGGCTTGACTCGGGTCTTCAACGTATCTGTCTCTTACTCAAATCTGAAACCAAAATCTCCGATTTTGTCATTCCCTCTCGATTTAGATCGATACGTTAACGATTTCATGTTCGTTGGATTCTCCGGTTCAACTCAGGGAAGTACAGAGATTCACAATATCGAGTGGTGGAGCTTCAGTTCCTCATTCGGGTCGGGTCCTGGATCCGGATCCGGACCTTCTCCTCCTACTGCTAATTTGGTGAATCCCAAAGCTAATTCGGTTAAATCTCCACCGCCGTTAGCTTCACAACCGTCTTCTTCAGCGATTCCGATCTCTAGCAACACTAAATCGAAAACTTCTCCTTCTTCTTCGTCGTCGTCGTCTTGCCACAACCATTTCTGCAAAGAGAATAAAGGAGCAATCGCCGGAGTAGTAACCGCCGGAGCTTTCTTCTTAGCACTCTTCGCTGGAGCTTTATTCTGGATGTACTCCAAAAAGTTCAAACGCGTCGAGAGATCTGATTCTTTCGCGTCGGAGATCATCAAAGCACCTAAAGAATTCAGTTACAAGGAACTCAAAGCCAGCACGAGAAACTTCAACGAGAGTCGTATCATCGGACACGGAGCTTTCGGGATTGTATATAGAGGAATATTACCGGAGACCGGAGACGTCGTTGCCGTCAAACGATGCAGTCACAGCTCACAAGACAAAAAGAATGAATTTTTATCGGAATTATCCATTATCGGAAGCCTCAGACATAGAAACCTCGTTAGATTACAAGGATGGTGTCACGAGAAAGGTGAGATTTTGTTAGTCTATGATCTAATGCCAAATGGTTCGCTTGATAAAGCTTTGTTTGAGTCACGATTCACGTTGCCGTGGGATCACCGGAAAAAGATCTTGCTTGGTGTTGCTTCTGCTCTAGCTTATCTTCATAGAGAGTGTGAGAATCAGGTGATTCACAGAGACGTTAAAAGCAGTAACATAATGCTAGACGAGAATTTCAATGCCAAGCTTGGAGATTTCGGATTGGCGAGACAAATTGAGCACGATAAATCGCCGGAAGCGACTGTCGCCGCCGGTACTATGGGGTATTTAGCGCCGGAGTATCTTCTGACGGGTCGTGCTTCGGAGAAGACGGATGTTTTTAGTTATGGAGCGGTGGTTTTGGAAGTGGCGAGTGGGAGAAGACCGATTGAGAAGGACTTAAATGTGCAGAGACAAAATGTTGGGGCAAATCCGAATTTAGTAGAATGGGTTTGGGGTTTGTATAAAGATGGGAAAGTTTCGACAGCTGCTGATGCGAGGCTTGAAGGTAAGTTTGATGAAGGTGAGATGTGGCGGGTCATGGTAGTGGGCCTGGCTTGTTCTCATCCGGACCCAACGGCTCGGCCCACTATGAGGTCAGTGGTGCAAATGCTGATTGGTGAAGCTGATGTACCGGTGGTGCCTAAGTCTAAACCCACCATGAGTTTTAGCACTTCGCATTTGTTGCTAAGTTTGCAAGATACTCTCTCTGATTGCAACACCGTGGCATTAAATTCTAGCCGGTCGTCGTCGTGGTCCGTGCCGGAAAATAACGTTATGATTCGAAGCGATGATGACCATTTGGTATGATATTGGATTTAAAAGAATGAATCAAACAAGCGGATGTGTTTTGATTATTTGATTTGTGTTGTAATATTCAATTCATTTTTTTGTTTCATGTATGGAATTGATTCTTTAAAAGCCATTATTAAACCATTCGTCATTAGTCAAATATTTTGATTTAAGTATCAAACTCTCCCAAAGCCGGAAATGAATAGCCGATTATATGGCTGAATGAGTATATTTTGTTATATTATATTACGGGGCCGAGATTAGAATAACAAAATATACAGGTTAAGATCGGAAACACCTGAAAAGTAAGGGGTCTAAAAAAGAGTTTTCTGATAAGTGGAAGTGGCTATGTAGTGGATACAACACGTGTTTATATGTTTCTCTGTGTGTGTGTTGTGTCTTCATTTCTCGTTCGAAAACAGATCACCGTTTCGTGAAATCGTTCTTTTCCTCCCTCAGCTGATCTCACAGAATTTGGATCGTGTTTTCATAGACGGCGAAGATTTTGCCGGAAAGGTATCGTCAATCGTTACTATACTTGCAGCGTCTGTAGAATTTAACGGTGTTTCAATGAAATCGAGATGGTTTTATTATAATAGCTCCTTTTCTGCGATCCATGATTAATGTGCAATCAGATTTCTTAGGATTGGATTCGTGATGTTTTGTTTAAATATGGGGCTATTTTGTTAATGATCTTAAGGATGATATATATTCGTTTTTTAGAGGAATTAAAAAAAAAAAAAAACATTTCTTTGCATGCATTGGAGGAGGACAAATGTTTGAAAAAGATATCTTGTGATTTTAATTAAATTTGTTGAGAAAAAATCATTGCTTGAAAAGAGATTGAGATTTTCTTTTGTCGTATTTGGATTGTGTCGCAGAATCAATGAACATGAATACTAATACTGATTGATAATTCACTAATTTGTGTGAAAAAGCTCATTTTGCTTTTTTTGAGTTAGTGCACTTATATATGCATCATTACACATTGATAATGTGATGGTTTCAGTTTAATCCCTTGCACGCTTTGCAATAATCCCATTCCTGTTTGTCCTTAGTTATTTTGTTCTTTTATTATGACCATCTCTTGATTTTTGCTGTCCTAGATCTTTGTGTGTTTATGCTTGGTTATGATTTTATGCACACATTGGTTTGACATTCCACAGGCGGCTGCTGAAGCCAATGGGTTTAACCCGGGATTAATCGTGCTGCTTGTTATCGGAGGTCCGCTTGTTGTGTTCCTAATTGCCAACTACGTGCTCTACGTGTATGCTCAGAATAAACTACCTCCAAGGAAGAAGAAGCCGGTTTCCAAAAAGAAGCTCAAGCGCGAGAAGCTCAAGCAAGGTGTCCCTGTTCCGGGAGAATAAAAGCCAGCTTAGCTTCACTTGTGCCTCGTTCAAAGCGGTTTATATTCGGTAACCAAAGTCACCCCTTGCGGGTTTTTTCCTTATCCCTTTTTACTTCTGTTTTGAGTCAGTCCTGTATGATTTCACTTGGAGAGCACGTAGAAACCAACATTTTGCTTGTCCACATTTGGTTGCAACTGCAGAGTCTTTCTCATTACCTTTGGAACAATTTCTCATCTTTGATATCAATTAAATTTATTAAAATGTTTCTTGGTTTTTAGTCCACCTCGCTACCAATCCACCTTATGCTAAGCCGAATAGTTATCTCTGTGCTTGCTTAGAAGAGAAAAAAAAAAGGAAGAAGATACAATTTACAGATTGGATGTGATTCTCTGTGCTTGCTTAGAAGAGAAAAAAAAAATCACTTAAAAAGTTTGTTTATCCGGTCTCATGTATAAACTGGAGTCTTTTCTTGTGTTGCTGATTACACTCATCTAGCATCTGTGACCAGAGGTTGTGCACGACTGTATATATATCATCCCTTTCTGGATGAAGAACATCATCAGCAAAGAATATATGAATTCTATCCTTGACTTCGATCATGCTCTGTCCCGGAACTTTTTTAACATCATGCTTTTTCATCGAGCTCCTCAACAATGCAGCATCTTCCCAATTTCCAGAAGAAGCATGTATGCTGCAGAGCAATACATGAGCTGTAGAGTTGAAAGGATCAATCTTCAGAACATTTTCCGCAGCTTTTTGGGCGAGATCGACATTTCCTTGTGTTTTACATGCTGACAGTAGAGTCTTCCACACAACTACATCAGGTTCCAACTTCATTCCATCGATGAATTTCTCAGCTTCATTTAAATGGCCAGCACGAGCCAGCAAGTCGACAATGCAAGAGCAATGCTCTTTTGTTGGTGAAATCCCGTGTTCATTTTGCATGATTGCATACAGCTTCAAGCCTTCTTCCACCAGCCCAACATGACTACACGCAGTAAGAACACCGACAAATGTTACATGATTTGGCTCTATGCCCGAACTTTTCATTTCCTTGAACAATATGAGAGCTTCCTCTCCAAATCCAGACTGTGCATATCCAACTATCAAAGTGCTCCATGAAACTACATCTCGGTTATCCATTGAGTCAAAAATCCTTCTTGCTTTCCCCAATGATCCACACTTGGCATACATATCAATCAGTCCATTTGTTATAAATTGCTCGAGCACCAACCCGGTTTTCAAACTATAGCTGTGGACTTGACTTCCCAATTTTAGAGATGAAATCTCCACACAAGCCCGCAACAGATTACCCATGGTTATGTGATCTGGCTCACATTCAGAGACAAGCATCAGGTTAAACAATCTCAACATCTCTGCTGGCTGTTCATGTTGCAAACATGCCGTCATAAAAGCATTCCAAGAAACAGAATCTGCGTTGTCTCTGAAGTCTTCAAATATCCTAAAACAACAATACAAGTCCGAGCAGAAGGTGTACATGGTAAGAAGAGAGTTGCAAACTGAAAGATCTGTCAGGAAGCCATACTTGATAATGAAAGAGTGAATTTGCATGCCTTGAGACAGAGCCATTGGGTTTGTCTGAGCGCAAAGCAAAGAACGCAAGGAGATAGCATCAGGAATAAAACCAGAATTCCTCATCTGAGAAAAGAATGATACAGCCTCATCACCGTAGCCATTATTTGCAAGTCCAGCAATGATCACATTCCATGATGCTGTATCCGGTCTTTCAATCTGGTTAAATACTCTCCTTGCAGAATTCAGGAAACCGCATCTAGCATACATGTCACAGAGTGAACTGCCTGTAAATATGTTTCCAGCTAACTCAGACTTAATGCATAACCCATGTATTTGGCTTCCATAATCTGTTCGAAGGAGACTGCTACAAGCTTTTAAAGAACTACCAAATATATATTCATTTGGATGGAAAACACCATAAGATAACATTTCTTTTAAATGGCTCAGGGCCTCAAACTCATACCCAAGTTGCGAGAACCCTGCGATGATTGAACTCCACGAAATTAGATCCTTCATTGAGATACCATAGAACACTCTGCTGGCATCTGAAATACTATTGAAGCTAACATACATAGCAATCAGAGCATTTTGAGCAATAAGATGAGAGCTGGGTTCCAACTTAATGACTTGAGCATGTAGTTGCTTCCCTAACCCAACATCACCAGTACTGGCACATGCTTTGATGATGCTTCCAAATGAATGCTGATCAGGAACTAAACCTGCCTGAAGCATTTTTAAGTACAGTTTGATTGCTTCAGCTTCCTGACCATTCTTTGAATAGCCAGTCATTACAGATGTGTAAGAGACCAAATTCCTCTGAGGCATAAAATCAAAAACTTCTCGAGCATCCCTCAGTGAGCCACATTTCCCATACATACTTAGAATGTGATTGTTGAGAATAGTGTCATGCTTGCAGTGGGATTTCAAAATGTGATCATGTATCTTTCTGCCGTGTGCTAGAGATCTCGACGACGAGCAAACACAAATTAAAGAAATATAGGTGCTTAACCTTATCTTGAAGCTTGAGTTCTTCTGTGCAAAATCAAACGCTTCCAGTGCTTCCCTGTAAAAATTATTTTTACATAGGGAATTAATGTGATCATTCATTAACTCTTCGGTCCTGATGGTTGATAGCACACTTGATGTTGCCGGCACCTGACTGTTGCTGACGGAAACTCTAGCTCCCAATCTTAAAACTTTTGCCATTTCAATTAACCTTTTAATCCAAAGGAGTTCTTCCTAGCAAAAGGAATATGTGTGGAAGGTTCAGCCAGAAAGACAAGTCACTCGGTGAAGCATCCAACGTACCAAACAAAGCATTTTCTTTTGGCACCCTTTGTCTAGGATGAAGGCAATAGAATCCACTGTGCCAAATTCTTCAAACATACACAACTGAAATTTCATGTGTAAAACCCATATGTAGTCAAACAGGAAGCTAGTCCCTCCTAGCTGGATATTAGACGAGCCTGTTTCAGGTACAGACAAAAAAAAAAAATCAGATACCAAATATATATACATCATTCAAATTCTATGAAAGCTTTAAATCAAGCCATTAAATTTGAAACATTCAATCAGTCGTCCCCATAAAAGGTAACTGAATGAATCATGAGGACATTTTCACAGCATAAATGCTTTAGCAACATAGTCTGGTTCCGTTGTTTTGACATCAAACCATAAACTTTAAACACATCCAACATTTCTGCATAAACTACTACGAATAAACCACTCATAGTGCACAATGAATTGGAAGCTCATCAGCTCAACACACACCAATCACAACTCAGGAGTATAAAAAATTTCAATTGAAGAGAGAAAAAGAAAGGATACTAACACAAATCAGGTGACGCAAGCCAATGTCAACGAATAGGTATCACAGACATTTTGTCGAGCAGGTGGTGTACGATGTCAGAAACAGAGAACATCAAAGATCTAAACTTTTAACATTTGCATAAGGAAACGCAGAAACGAAACGACATGCAGAAACGAAACCTATATAGCTCATTCATTTATCAATGCGGGAAGCAAAGCACATTATCAACCAAGTTCAAAAAAAAAAAAAAAAAGAGACACAAACCTACGACATCAGATTCTGTAACTGGCTCAAAGTTCAGTGATTCAAATTGAGAGTGAAGCACGAAGCTTGTAGTCAATAAAGAGACTGCACCTCAAAATAAAATTCAGAAAAAGCTCTCTTTGGCTCTGGCTCTGGCTCTGGCTCAATATCAGAACTGGAAAATTAAAAGGCTGGGTACTATAGAGACTCGGATTTAAAACCCAAGTGACCGATGATTACGGAATCCAGCGCTTATTCATGATCCGGGGGCGAAGAAGATGATTGCAGCCAACATGTAAATCCTTGCGAAGATGGAGGCAGTGTGTCATGTGAAAATATGGCGCGGAAGGAAACTATAAAAGAGTACCGACTTTTAATTTTAAACCCAAACTAAGGTCCGTTATACATTAGTTTCGACCCCATCCTAAAAGTTTTAAAACTTTTTGTTTTCGTCAAATTAAACCCAATCTTAAGCGTTAGCTGTTTTGGGACATGCGTCGATAGTAATAAATTAATACGATATCATAATAATTAAAAAAAAAAAAAAAAAAATCCATGAGTAGAGAGTTGTTCATTATTTTGTTTGGAAAATATACAACTTAATTATATTGTTCAAATAATCACCTCCCTGATCCCATGTTACATCGACGAGTTGCTCACGGGTTCCAGTTTCGACTCTTTATGTTTTAGTTTTTAACAATGTTCCTTTGTTTCAACATAAAAACTAAAACTTCTTCAACATTAGGTTGTGTGACTTGTGTTGCGTGACCGTTCGTTCAAAAAGGTAGCAAATATGAGGCCAAACAATGGCACGTGACTCGGGCGCGTCAACTAGGCGCGTAGCTAAAAAAGCGCCCCCTCCACGTTCTTCTACTTTCGGTCCATTCTATCATTTATTTTCAACATAGCTCCTCATATTTAGTGATTCATTTCATTGCCTACCCCATGAGAATTTTATTAATAATGTTAAATTTCCAGAATGACCGAAACGAATCCAACGCAACGCCATGCTACATATACGAAAAGTAATTAAAATAATAATTATATCAAGACAAATAAATATTTTAATATATTGAAAATTACAGATTTTTTTGTTAAGTAAGAAGAGAGGTGGAAACGGCACAATCATTACTTCAGGGGTTACTTTTGATATTAATTTTAACAAGTTGAAATTAAATGTTTTTTCATCAGTGGGAAAAGAGGACTCGAGAGTCACAGGTCAGGTCCCAAATAGATTTCTGAAAGATCAATTACATCTAAAGTTAGTGCTTGATTCTGTAATTCTCCAATTTATTTGGGTTCTCTTTTGGAATTCGATTTCTCCAACGAAAAGAAGCTAAATCAACGGTGTAGGTGAATACTTCTTCTCTTCACGACTTTGTCAATCACTCAAAAAAAAAATTCTCTTCATTTGTTCCCAAAATTTAATGGACTTTTTTTCCCCAAGATTTCTGAAAAGTTTATCATTCATGTATTTTTGGATGTGCTCATAATCACAACTCAGAATTTTGCTTTTCCTAGGTATGTCTAAGTTTTTGTTTTTGTTTTTGTTTGTTTACTATTTTGCTGCAGAAAGTGTAAAATCTCTGATGGGTTTAAATATGCTTACATCTACTCAAATCAGCTTAGTTTTTTTTTTATTTGTAGCTGAAAGATTCAGTTAAAAAATGAATCTTCTTTTCCTGCAAAAGCAAAAAAAGTGTTTCTGTTGACTGTTGTTTATCTTTAACACTTTTTTCAGAGAATGTTAAAAGATTCTAGTTTTAGGTATATGTAACTGAGTTTTTTTTTTTTTTTTTTTTTTCCTCTCTGGGTAGTATTTTGTTTTTGGATCTGTGTTTCTTTTTTGGGAAGATCCACCTAATGGAACCAAATCTCACATTGACAAAATGACAAGAAATTGTCTCTTCTCCCCAATAATTCCAAATTTTTTAAAACAAATAAAAATAACATTGGTGACTTAACAACCAAAAAGATTATGTAGAAGATATTGTGGTTTCTTTGCTTGTAATAGGGTTTATCCTTGGGATTTGATGTATCACATTGACGGCTACTTTTTTTCTAAATAGACTTCAAAATGTGTTTATAAATTTGTTCCAAATATATTCAATATTTCATTTCATGTCTCTTTGCTTTGGTTTGGTGGCTTTAGGAGTCTCTTTGAAGCTAAATGTGTAATGTATTTTAACTATTTTAATTTGTTAAGGTTTTTTTTTTTTTTTTTGTACACTTGCTTAAGCTTTCTATTTCCCCTGAGTTTGTTGTCTTTATGCTTATGATAATCTTATACCTTCATTCTCACACTTTCTATTTGTCTTCATGTACTGTTCCTCAGATTCTTCAAGGAAGCAATCATAACGCAATAAATTATAGCCAAAAAAAGATAAGGTTTTTAAACTCTTGATCTCAGAAAAATGCAGACTCCAAAATCAAGGTGATGATCCTAACTCTTAACTTTGTGTGTTCTTGTTGTGAAATGTTCTTGAAGGTTTTGATATGTTTCATCAATGTTTCTTAATGTGATTGTGATTGTGTGTTGTAGGCCGGGATCGTTGGAGCTGCCACAGAAGAAATCTCCTTTACCAGCTCCTAAAGTTGCTCGAAGACTCAAGCCAAGCGGAATCGAAACCGATCCAAAAACCAAGACAATACCAAAAACTCAAATCCCAAAAGTTGTAGCTGATCGTCGCTCTCCAAGAATCCCTCTTAATGAGGTACTTTTGCAGCTAAAGATTGTTATTTTGGTGTATGCAATTTGTATATATATGATATATTGATTTTGCAGTTTGAGTTTGTTTACATGATTGTTGCTTTTCAAGATTCAGAAGAAGCGGACAGGGAGGATACCAGAACTGGAATCTCAGATATCTCAGCTTCAAGAAGAGCTTAAGAAGGCAAAAGAAGAGCTAAACAGATCAGAAGCATTGAAGAGGGAAGCTCAAGAAGAAGCTGAAGATACCAAACATCAGTTAATGGAGATCAATGCCTCAGAAGATTCAAGAATTGAGGAGCTGCGTAAACTCTCGCAGGAGCGAGACAAGACATGGCAATCTGAGCTTGAAGCTATGCAGAGACAACACGGAATGGATTCAGCTGCTTTGTCTTCTGCCATTAATGAAGTTCAGAAACTAAAATCCAAGCTCTTTGAGTCGGAGTCCGAGTTAGAGCAGTCTAAGTTTGAGGTAAGGTCTTTAGAGAAACTCGTGAGACAGCTCGAGGAAGAAGCAAGAAGCAGAAGAGAGTCATCATCATCAATGGAAGTGGAAGAGCTGAAAGAAGCAATGAATACCGCGAGGAATGAGATAATCCAGTTAAAATCTGCAGTTGAAGTAGCAGAGACAAGGTACCAAGATGAGTATATACAAAGCACATTGCAGATAAGAAGCGCTTTCGAAGAAACAGAGGCGGTTAAAGCAAGATATTCGTTAAGAGAGGCCGAGTTAGCAGAAGAGTTGAAGAGAACCAAAGCTGAAACCGAGGATCTGCGCAAACAGTTAATGGATAAGAAGAGAGAAGATGACATAGCGAAGCTTGAATCAGATTTAATGGAAGTGAGAGGGAGTTTAATGGAGAAGGAGATGGAGCTGCAGAGTCTGAAGAGTGAAATGGAGAAGAAAGTTGAAACAGCAAACATGGAAGCTGAGCTTAGAAGAGTGAAGGTTCAGTGTGAGCAATGGAGAAAAGCGGCTGAGACTGCGGCTTCTATACTTAACAATGATGATGAGGAGAAAACAGATTCTGTTGAGAATGGCAAAATGTTGAAGAAGTTTGGTGTGTTACTTAAAAAAAACCATAAGTAATAATAATAATACTGATTCTTTAATAAATTTGAAAAAAG
This sequence comes from Barbarea vulgaris, assembly GCA_963667165.1. Lineage (NCBI taxonomy): Eukaryota > Viridiplantae > Streptophyta > Magnoliopsida > Brassicales > Brassicaceae > Barbarea > Barbarea vulgaris. Next base: position 29,217,372 of record OY763888.1, on the reverse strand, counting down.
AAAAAAAAAATCGCATTGTTGTTGTATGTAAATTTGTAAAATTCGATATGATTTCTCTAAGTTTTTTTTTTTTTTTTTTTTTTTTTTTTTGTAAACGTTGCCACATTTGTTGTTGAAAATTGTATTGAGAAATGATATATTTTTGTGTTCTAGACTTAAAAATTAGATCTTAATTGTTAGAAAATAATTAAACTGCAATGGACCACCCGGATTATAATGATGTGAGCTGTTAAGGCCAAGCTTGTTTTAAACATATGTATTTTACTATTCACATAAGTATGTTGTAATGTAATTTTCGATATTTTGTAAAGTAGGACATTGAGAATCATAAATGTAAAACAGGATAAGAAGAAATCATGTCTATACTTAAGTCTTTGATTCTCCTCTGCTCTACTTTTGTTGCGCACTAACGCTCTTCAGGACCTACCTTATTCTTTCTGTGATGGGAAATCGAGTCTACTTCATGAAAACATTTGACTTTTTGTTTTTTTCTTTTGGCCTGAAACTTATCTATTATTTATTTTTTTCCCAGGCTCGGAATATGTTTTCTTTATTTTCCAAACTAGGTTATATCATTCATGCGTTACCAAACACAGAAAAATCCAAAACGCAATCAGTCCTTTCAACCAATTGGAGTTCTTCATTAACTCAAGGTACCGGATGCTGAGGTAACAACATAAATGGATACTCAAAAGTTAAAACTCACAGAAGCTAGGGAATATCCACCAGAGTTTGTTATACATTACATTTGCAGTACTAGCATTATTGATTTCTCCTAGATTCAATACTTACATCTTCTTCTTTTTAAAAATTAAAAATAAATATGTATATATGAACCTGCATGTAGTGGCGTAGAGGTTAGTAACTTAGAAACGTACGTCGAATTTGATTCCATCGGTTGAACAACCGAGTTGTGCGTGGGCCATTTCATACATTGGGTTTTGGCTTGGATTCTTTAACATGGTAAAATGAAAGAGTTTGCTTATCCATGTGAAAAGTAATACATGTGGTTTGTATGTATCTTGGTAATATTCGATTTTATTTCTATGATCTCTTGTTTGGTTGAAAACAGTACTGTGTAATCTTTTGCATATACTGATTCCTTTGTCTGGAAATATTTTTGTGTATTTATGTTTTTATGAACATGAATCACCAGTTAAGACTCTAAGGGGTGTATTGGACTGAATATTGATGGAGATTCTCAGCTGAAACTTTTAAATGAAATTTTTTTTTTTTTTCCGCAGAATAAGGGACTTCTTATAAAAGGCTGAAAGCCTGGAAACCAATACAAACAAAAACGAAAGGGCCCAATAGCTGGCACCAAAGAAAAAGCGTAGACCAAAAACAATAACAGAGGTTGTAAAGGAAAAAAAAAATAAAAAATAGAATAAACGAGGTTCAGCAGACGCCATTGTCGAAAAAAATAGATGGAGTTGCAGACAGTGGCGACGAAACTGTTGGGGAGATAGATCAGCTTCCGATTGCAGACGCAGAAATTTCAGAGTTAATTAAAGGAAGCAGCCATGATGGTGCACCTCGTGAGATATAGGATTGGTGCCGTCCTTGCTCTGTAACACTCCGAGCTACCAGAAGACTAGGGGAGTTGCAGATCGCCTTAACATGTACCACTTTCCATTCTTCAAAATTTTGCAGCAGATGATGGATTGCAGCAACTAACTGTTTATAGCCACGAGATCTATTTCGAAATTGAATTGCTTTCAAAGCTTGGGAAGAGGAAAGCTCAAAAATTACCTTATTAAATGAAATCTTAATAACGTTTTCAATAACAGTAGATTTGATTGTATATTTTAAAATCATTAATCCAATAACACTGGAATTTAAAAAATATTTTGAAATTCATGTTTCAATAACACATGATTTGTCATTTTAACTCAAATCTCACAAAATACTCACTCCAATAAGTTTTGAGTAGTCGAGTACACCTAGTGGTTTCGTTTGGTCCACCTTAATACAGTTCTGAAGAAGTACAAAACTATAATAATTTAAACTTTTGGGTTTAAATTTTAAACATAAATTGCATGAGAATAAAAATGGGTATGCTATAACAAAACGTGTAAAAACGCATAAACGATTTTTTATTTTTTTTTAATAAGATGTGTTTTGGAAACGTAAATATATTATAATGAAACACCAAAAACATATTTTTAAAAACAAGTTGAAACAAGACAAACCCAATAGAAATACTCCGATAAAATATTTCTTGTATTTAAAACTTCAAAAGTTCTACTTAATTGGAAAACAAAATTACATTGTTTATGGTCCTTACTCTTATAATCTTGTTTTCGAATTCTAGCCTTTCTAGTTTTTTAGGTTTAGGTTTTGTTATTAGAGAAAATAAAGCGTGAGCTATTTACATTCCTAAAAATCAATTAGATTTTTATTAAGTTACCGAAATACCATAAGTATTCTATGTTTCTAAATTATTTATTTATTAACTTTCAAATTGAAAAATACAAGATTTTATCATGGTTGGTTTTCAAAAAAATAAAATAAAATAAATCTTTTTAGTTGTCTGTTTTTAGTATATCTCTGTGTTTCCAAGAGATTCAGATTCAGAAATCTTTCCAAAACAAAAACATAAAACCTTAGATGAAGTTTCAAACTAACCTAGGTTTAAACCAAACCAACCCACATATTAGATTTTACTGCAAATTTAATTTTTATTTAATTTAATTTTATACCGTTTAAAAAAGTATGGTTTTCTTCAAATACATTGAATCAGTCTTGAATTTAGATAATTATAATTTTCCATAGTATCATATTTATAGTTTTGATATTTAGATATACTTGAACTTGCCCATAAGGAAAAATATATACAACACCCAATAAAAATGTGCACACATGAGTTGGAAAATTTACTAACACCCAATAAAAATGTACACATGAGTTGGCATAATAAATGAACGGTCTATATAAATGTAAAAAATAAAAAATCTAAAAGCCCTAATCTCTCAAATCCCAGACAATACTCCTCTCTTCTCCAGCGTCGGATCAGACTCAATCTCTCTCCTTCGCCTTCATCTCCTCCAATCAACATTTCTCTCTGTCTCCCGCTCTTTTTTTTTCGAATTCTTCAGGTAATTCAATCACCATCTCTCTCACTCTCACTTCTTCGCGCTTTCTCGTTTGGTCTTTCGATTTTTTTTTCCCGATTTCCAATTTCCAGCAACTCAAGCTGATTATTCTCTGATTCTCTTCGTTGTGTGTATGGGAAATTAGGGCTTTTCTGAGATGGCGGATTCTCAAGCTGGAGGTGGTGAAAGCCATGAGAGTGGTGGAGATCAGAGTCCTAGGTCGTTGAATGTTCGTGAGCAGGATAGGTTTCTTCCGATCGCTAATATAAGCCGTATCATGAAGAGAGGTCTTCCTCTTAATGGCAAGATTGCTAAAGATGCCAAAGAGACTATGCAGGAATGTGTCTCTGAGTTCATCAGTTTCGTCACCAGCGAGTAATAATGCCTTTTTTTTTATAACTTTGTTCACAATTTTACTTCGTTGATTAATTTGTATTTGGCTTTTGGTAACTGTAAGCTTTGATTTGCTGCAAAAATTGGTGCTTTAGTGGGTATATCATGTAAAAGCCTCTTCTTTTGTTAAGTTAGGTTGATGAATATTGGGTTTGTTAAGTGTCAATTTTGGGAAATAGTTTTGCTTGTTTAGCTTTGTTTGTATGATGCAATCTGAGGTTTTGATGTTGTTGTGTATATTTTGACAAGCAGAGCAAGTGATAAGTGCCAAAGAGAGAAAAGGAAGACCATCAATGGAGATGATTTGCTTTGGGCAATGTCCACTTTAGGATTCGAAGAGTACATCGATCCCCTTAAGGTTTACCTGATGAAATACAGGGAGGTATGTTTTGCTTCAGCTTATTCAGTTTCAGAAAGGGTCACTTTATTTTCAAAAACGGAAAGAAAACAAAAGATTCTGCATTTAGCTCACTAACTCTTTTTTTTTTTTTTTTGGTCCTTTTCATTTCCTTCTATGCTATATGGATTGGGCTTCTGCAGATGGAGGTCAGTGGTTCTTCTCTTTCTTTTTCTAGTTTGTCCGTAATCTTTCTGATAGTCTAGTTTTTAACTGTGGAATCTTTTCTTGGGTATGATTGTGTCTGATTTGGATTGTTTGCAACCCTTTTGTTATCTGGCTGATAGGGTGACACTAAGGGATCAGGAAAAGGCGGGGAATCGAGTGGAAAGAGAGATGGCCAGCCAAGCCAAGTGTCCCAGGTAATGACTCGACACTCCAGTTAATACGGGTCATTTTACCTAAGTATTATCTGTTTCCGCTTATCGTTTCCCTGTCTTTACTTTCTGATAGTTCCCGCAGCATGCTCAACAAGGCTCGTTCTCACAAGGTCCTTATGGAAATCCTCAAGTAAGTTTCCCATAAAACAAATGTTGATACTTGTATATGTATACATTCTCCACATAGAGAAGAAACAGGAGTAAAAACAAGAGAATGTTAAAAAAACACTAAAACGGATCTAACAACTTCGATAGACTAGATGAAACATCATATATATATGCATATCACATTTTGAAATCTAGACTAGATCGAGGACATGAACTGAGATTAGGCTCTCATATTTCGGCATTAATGGTTTTTTCTAATGTATTATATATTATATGGAGATAATTGATTATAAAAGTGGTTTGTGAGTGTAGGGTTCACATATGATGGTTCAAATGCCGGGGACAGAGTAGGCATAGGACATGATTCATCACAATCTTCCGAGATTCAACTATTTCTGCTCCTGTTTCTGAGAATCTGAGCTGATCTACTGTTCATATACATGGATTTGTGATATCTCAGGTTTTGGGAAAGAGGAGATTTGTATATGATTGTGTTGTAGGGAGAAGAAGAGTTTGGTTTGCTTAAGTTAAGAATTGAGAAGTACCTTTCTTTTTCTTTTCTTTTTTCAATTTAAGAAGCTATATTTATAGCACTTGCTTGGCCTTCTGGATTCTTTCATGCAAGTGAGCCGTTACTTTTGTAAAAGAGTATGCAGATTAATAATTTTAGATTCTCTTTGATATATTTTTTATTGTCCTAAATTCGAGTTTCATTTATCATCTTCGATTCATAAAAAGGATATATAACTGTTCCTAAACTTGATTGTGCTACTGAATCGCTACGGTTCTAGTTAAGTGGAGGTGGAACGTTGAAATTCACCACGTGTCAGTGTACACTATTTGGTTCAAATTGGTTAAACCGGTACGGAGTAGATTGAACCGAAAATCCAATTATAGAGAAATAAAAAAATAAATTAATAGAAACAAAATCCAACGATCAAGAATCGATCAAGGCTTAAAGAGAAGCAACCGCGCTTCTCAAACTCAAAACAAAAACCCTCGATCTCTGAGAGGAGTGGGAAACGAATCGATCTCAATCCTTTTCTCATTCAAATTTCATCTTCCTCAATCCCTGGAATCTTTCAACATTTCGGCATTTTCGATCTCTTTCCATGGAAGACAAGGAGACGAAGAAAAGCGAGGTCGAGGTCGATGGCCTTGGTCTTATTGATGTCGCTGCTGAGGACGATAGCCTTCTCTTCTCCTCCTTTCCAGACCCCACCAGCTACGACTTCTCCGGTAAAATAGGAACTTCTCTTCCTTATTCTCCTTTAGATTTGGATTTGGCTTCGATGGGGCTTACTGTTCATGGTGCTTTACTTAATGGACCGATTCAGTTCACTGTTTGATTTAGGACTTAGACTCAGAGCTTAGATCCATTTCTATACATTACAATGCCACTGTTAGTATTATTGATTTTTGCATTTGGGGTACGATATTTTCAGAGACGGATAAGGATGAAAAATGTTTCAAGGATGACAAAGATCTAAGTTTCTTAGAGGATACACAGTGTTGTGATGAAGAGATACTGGTATCTTCTATTGAAGACAAGGAAGAGGTGCTTCAACCTCACGAATCACCTGAACCTGAGAAAATTATGAAGAAAGGAAAGTATAATTTGCGCAAAAGTCTTGCCTGGGACAATGCCTTCTTCACCAGCGAAGGTAAGTGTGTATTTCCAATGAGGTACCTTTTTTTTTTTTTACCTTTCAGAATTTCAGTACTTTGTATGAATCGCTTACGTTTTGCTGAGATAATTTTGTCAAAATCAGGTGTTTTGGAACCCGACGAGTTGTCCAGTATGATGGAAACCAATCATAAGAGTGGAAAGAAAGCTTTACCTACCATTCAAGAAGATATTAATAGATCAACAGATTCCATTTCCACTTTTCAAAGTGACTGCACTGTGGAAAACAGTCAGGATTTTGCTTTGTTTGAAGATGTAAGAGCGTCTATTCAAAGGTCTGCTAAAGTAACTGATGCGGCAACACCTGGAAAAAATCATGAAACAGGATCAACACAAGTAGCAATGAGCCCAAGTAAGTCTTGTTTTTCCTTTATCTCGCGTAGAGGGAGTGGAACTAGCTGTGCCTGTTTAAGAGGTTATAAGCCTTTACCACACACTGTCATGTGTATTTTTGAATGTAATCTATTTCTGTGGTCTAGCTCGAGCTTTAGTCTATTTTATGGCTTTCTAGTCTCTCTTAAGGAGGTGGATCTACTTTTGTTTTGTGTTTGTAATTTTCTTCACTATTAGGATCTTTACAGTACTGAAGCTGCTGGAAGAGCTAGTAGTATCTAAATTTTTCCATCATACTTTGTGAAGAGTGTCCCGCTACTGTGTTTAATTTTGTGGCATTGAAAGAACTATTTCAAGCTGTTTACACTAGACCATAAGCCTTTGCAGCAGTAGTTAATTCATGTGACGTTTTGTTTCCAAGTTGACCATCTTTTGCATTCTTTGTCTGAAATTCCAGATTCAAGTACAGTGGACGTCCTTACCTCTCAGGAAAAGGTAAATCTGCTAACAAATGCACCCTGTGGATTTATCTATCACACTTCCTCCTCGGCTAACTTTCCCTTAATTTCTCTCAGACTAAACCAAAAGCCAGTATTAGGAACCCGAGTATTAGAGCACAAGGACTAGGGAAGGCAACAAAACAGGTATGTCATCTTCATTCAGTTTCTTAGGTGCATATTAACTAAAGGAATTATTTCTTAGACTTAAATTCCATCCCATAGCTCGAGAACAATGGGTTTCTTCTAGGTTTCCACTGATAATGAGCTGGACTAATAAACTTGAACTGGCTCTGTTGAATCTATGAATCAGAAGCATGTCATCACTTGTTATAGCTGACTCTAGTGAACCACATAATGTATATATCGGATATTGTACTAAATGGTGCATCTTCTGCAGCCTGTTGCTACAAGAGGTCTCAGTACATCCATTTCTAAGCCACCCAACGGACTCAGCAAAGGCAGGCCTTTGTCAACAACATCGACTAATAGGGCATCATTAGATATAAGCAAAACCAAACAAGACACGAACTCTAAATTACCTGCAGGTTAGTCCCAACTTGTTCTTAAAGAGGTTTACACTAGTTTTTTTGTTTTTTTTTTTTGTTTATATTTATGATGACCTTGAATTATGCAGGTAAAGAGCCTCTGGTTACCAGAATACCCATTTCGAGAAGAGCTAAACCCGTCTTGCCAAAACCTGGTGTGCCTATTAAATCTTCTGTACGTTCTTCAGCTGCCTCAAAGAATGAAATGACCTCTTCATGCTCTTCACTAGAGAGCTGTGCCAGTGCTTCATCTAGTGCTTCTCACAAGCCTTCTCTAGATTCGATAAAGAAGAAGAATGATTCAAGTTCAAGATTAGCTTCTCAGTCATTGGCAAACCGATCTACATCTAGAGGTATTATGGGACAGCCGAGAATCTCACCCCACCCAACCAATAAGACACCCAAGTCCAAGCTTTCCTCTAGTGCAACCAATAAGACTTCCAAGTCAAAGCTTTCCTCTAGTGTAGCATCTGTTAGTTCTATCAGTGACTGTCCATCAGAGTCACCACGGGCTTCTGCAACTAATAAAGTAGCTAATGGTAAACAGACGGTCTCTGGTGAAAAGGTTCCTCCTGCAAATGATAATTCAGTACAAACTGTGAAGCCTCTCAAGAACTCTAAAGATGCATCTGTTGTTCAAGCTGATGCTAAAGAAGCCACAAAACGAGTTTCAGCTATCAATGGTGGTTCGGTTCCTCCAACTTCCATGAAACCATCAGGTCTTCGTGTGCCATCACCAAATATCGGCTTCTTTGATGGAGTAAGTCCCCAAAAATTCATGAAAACAATATATCAGTTTTGCAATGGTTTCTTTTCTTTCTTGAGATTGGAACCAACTGGGCAAAATCTATTTCTGTCTGGAATCTAAGTATGTAATTGATGTGTCTCTCTGTTTTTGTTAAGCAGGGCAGACATGGATCATCTTCAGCTGCCAGTAAAAGGTCTGGAAAGACTCAACCTTCAAGGTCTCCAATACAAGAGTCATCAAATTCAAAAACTAAGGCAAGTTCAAGACTTGTCTCTGTCTCGTCTCCTAAACTGCCAAACAAATTGTATTCCAAAATCAATGCAGAAGATCAACTTGAGGGATGATGAGCATAAAGGTACCTGAAGAAATCAATAGTTCTTCATTATAATGGAGAGCTCTGTTTTTCTTATTTTAATTTTTAAATAGGAATTTCGATGTATGTTAGATTCTTATGTAACCCATCCTCAAAAAGGCACAAAAAAAACAGTAATATTACAAACTGTGCGTAAAGAATCTTAAGCTAACGAGGTCTAGTATTGTGAACGAATTAGTCTGGCTTACAAGATATTCTAATTTGTACTACCAAACTTCTTAACGCATTATCTCATTTTACTAAATCAGGAAAATAAATTTTGTTTTAGAAAACACTAATTAAAAGTTAACTCCGAAAAAATCTCATCAACAATTATAATCGAGAGATATCAATGGTGAAATTTTTTTAATTGGTAAAATAAACTGGAAAACAAAACAAAAGATATAGAGTGGGCTACAATATAGTCTCACCAATGACAAAAAAAAAAAAAAATAGAACAATCCCTAGGCTTGCAGAAATTGTTGTACCATCACATATAACAGTCTCTTTTTTTTTTTAATATACCCAAAAAAACATGCAATCTCTGTGTTCAACTTTACATTATATTATTCTCGTTTTATATTTTAGAAAATTTGATTCCTCATACATTCATTTTCTGTGTCAATGTCTATAGATGATAACTTAAAAGAAAAGATAGAGTTCTTAAAAAAAAAAAGCATTTCATTACATTAAAGAGTCCCTATCATAGGACGACGATATTGAAGATAAATTAAAGAAAATATAGAGTTCTTTTTAAAAAAAATAAAAGAAGACGAAAGTACTGTAAAAAGCAGAGGAAAGAGATGGGAGTACAACGTACGGATTCGGAAAAAGGTTTCAGAAGACTAACTTAAAATTCGACATAAGCATCTGTTTCCTTTGACTGGAAATTATAACAATTTATGGGGCTCTAACTGTAAATAAGATAAAGATCATCATCTTTAAGGTATGACTGCTGTTTTCCCAAAGCTTTCAATACAGACTACAGAGGTTCGACGCATTTATCTTTCTCTCTTTCTTTACAAACAAAAAAAACTCACTCAGATCTCTCATTGAATCATCAACGTTCGTTTCTCTCCCTCTTGCTTCCAAAATCCAACCATGTCTGATGATGAAGGTTTGCTTCCACGTTTCTTCAAGGTGTTCCTTTCAGAAACAGCCACTGAATCCTTTGTAAGAATCTTTCTCTGTCTCTCTTCTTCCTTCTTCTATAACTGTATTAGGAGAAAACGAAACTCAAGCTTTAGTGGGAGAGTTATGGTTTATGGGTTTGAATCTCTAGCTAACGGTTTGGTTGAGTAAACTAGCTGCAAATGGAAGTGATATTAAAAAATTATGGGTCTGTTCCTTTGTGTCTCATCCACTAAAGCATAGCTTAAAACTGTTCTTAGCTTGAAAAAAGAGAGACTCTTTTGTTGATGAATTTGTGTTTAGTAGTCATATTTGGTTGTTGCTGTTGATGTTTTTTTTCTCAAATTTATTGAGTCTTCTGTTCTAATTAGACTTACATAGATTGTTGTTTCATCTTCTGTAACGTGTGTTAATGTTTATTGTCTGCTGCTAAGAGCTCACTCTTCTCTCACTTGTGTCTGATTAATACTCTTGTTGAAACTTAAAAAACTATGGTTTCTGTTTGGTTTAAGCTCTAATAAAGTAATTCTGATGTTTTACATTTGTGTTGTGTTCATCAGCAGCAGACAATAAGTCATCTTTGGTTGCTTAATGTTGATTTTTGTGTCTTTATGTTTACTGTCTGATGCTTAAAAACTCACTCTTCTCTTACTTGTCTTTGACTCATACTCTTGTTGAAACTAAGACAATATGGTTTCTGTTTGGTTTTTAAGTTACAAAAAGTAATTCTGATGTTTACATTTTGTGTATTGTATCATCAGGGGATTCCTGTGACTTTCATGGAACATCTTGCTGATCCATTGCCCGAAACAGCGAAGCTCCAAGGCACTGGAGGAGGCTTTTGGACTGTGAGCTTAACCAAAAGACGCAACTGTGTGTATTTTACACAAGGATGGTCAAAGTTTGCTGAGGACCATGAGCTCAAGGATGGTGAGTTCTTAACGTTTGTGTATGATGGTCAACGCACCTTTGAAGTCAGTGTCTATGGTCGTTGGGGTTGTAAAGAGACCAGAGCTGAAGCAGAAACAATAGAGATTGGTGATTCTAATTCTGATTCTGAGTCTGGTTTTGATTCTGAGTCTGAATCTGAAGAAGACGAAGAAGATTCAATGGAAGTTGATGATGACACTAGCTTTGATGAAAATGAAGAGATCAGCCAGAGTATTTATCCATTGGACAGCGAAGAGACAGATACTGAGGCTGCAGGTGAGATAGTTCTTTTGAATTGTGAATCCAAAAAACAGAAACTAATAAAATTATTGATTGTTTGTTTCAGTTGTTGCTGGGAACCCAAACGTGGTGGTAGATATGAATAATCCAAACTTTTCCACTACCCTCAAGAACAGGATTTATGAGCTGGTAAATTTGATTAAAATACTAAATTAGTTTATTGTGTTGGCTTTTTTACTTAAGTGTGGTTTTTTTTAATACGTTCTGGTTTTGTTTTTGTTTTTTTTTCTCAGTTGATTCCAGCAAATGTGGTGAAAGAACATAACCTTCGGTTTGGCGATATTGTCAAGTATGTTGATGGGGAAGGGACCTTACAAGGGCAAAGAGGAAAATGGTCTGATGAAAGGATTTGTTTCAAAGGATGGGACAGGATTTGCAGAAGGAACAGGCTTAAGAGAAATGATGTTGTTGATTGCGAGCTTGTACATGACCAAAACTTTGTTCATTCCATTAGGATCCATGTCAGGCGTGGAGCTGCTTGAATCGATCATCACCATCATCATCAGCATGTTCACTATTATCATCATCTCTATTGCCATTATCTTTAGTATTAACTATGACATGACTTAGTATGGCTTGTGCTTGTTCATGACTATTCAACTTCTTCTCGGTTTTTTAACTCTGTAGTACTTATGAACCTATTGCTGTTTCTTGTTAAATTTGAATGCAAGTTATTAAATGATCCATGGCTTTTTTATAATATGCTTCATAAGGTGAGAAAAAAAACTAATGGAAGTTGGATATCATTTAACAGAAAGCAGTGAAGCAATAGGCACTACCGTTTTCTGTTAAAGACCACTTCAATAAAAAATTTGAAAGACAGAAATTTTGAAATCTTGATTAACATATAAGTTTTCTCATAAAACATGAATGAATATACTAATTTCACAATACAAGCCATTCAGGATAAACGCAAGAAAAAGAACAATATAAAAACCAAACCGATTACAAAGAGGCAAACATATACATCATCTTCTTTTTTTTTTTTTTTTTTTTTTTATAAACTAACATACATATCTGGATCATCTTTTATTAGTTATCAAATTTGTTCACGAGTGATGATCGAATAGTTGGTACGAGCTTAAGAGGGACTTTCTTCCAGAGGTTTAAAGCTCCGTCTTCTTCCATGTCAATGTCTTCAATGGTCATTCCATTTGGCAAACTCCAATCAAAAAAGTAAAAAATGTTGAGAAGGCCTACCTCAAGAATGGTGATTCCCAAAGTCATACCGGGACAGCTCCTACGGCCAGCTCCAAAGGGCAAGAGCTCGTAATGCTGACCCTTGTAGTTGATAGAGCTATTTGAAAACCTCTCAGGGATAAACTCTTCAGGGTTTGTCCAACATTTGGGATCACGTCCTATTGTGTAAGTATTGATCTTGATATGGGCGTTCTTGGGAATGTTGTAGCCTTGAACCTCGATTTCGGACATTGTTTCTCTTGGAAGCAAGAGAGGAGCAGGTGGGTGTAATCTGAATGATTCTTTGATCACCAGGTTCAAGTACTCGACTTTCTCAAGATCTTCTTCTGTGATTCTCTCTTTTTTGGGTTCCAGTGTTGCTCGAATCTCTTCTTGGAGTTTCTTCATCACTCTTGGATGTCTAGCAAGCTCTGTCATCGTCCATATCATCGTGACTGTTCCCGCATTCACTCCCGCCAAAACCACATCCTGATTAAATGACATACTTAATAACATTTATAGGGTTTTACATTTTAAAAGAGATTAACAATAATGAAATATTAGGGAGAAAGACGTATAAATGGACCATCAAAACCAAATGCAGAGCTAACTTGCTCCCCAAACTATAACCTCATTATCTCCAATATATAACTTTAAATATTAGTAGTAATTAAGAGATTTTTAGCACTCACCGACATCATTGCTATGAGATAGATGATCGGAAGTGATCTTTAAAGAACCAAATTTAGTGGGTCTATTGATCATATCCATCATGGCACTGACGAGGTCTGAGTGATCTTGGGGTTGTTTAGTCTTCAAATGCTCATTGATCACATGTTGAAAGAAATTGGTGAGTTTGAAAAAGGCTTTGTTCATCCTCGAATGTTGACCGGAGATTTGGTCTACAAGCCAACCGAGACCAGTGGGGAAGAAGTCAGTCAATGCCAAGCTGCATACGTTGGTTTCTGACTCCATCACTAGCTCTTCAAGTCTTTCCATATCGATGAAATCTCACTTGTGGAAGTTCTGTCCAAAGGCGGTTCTTAATATAATACCGCCAGTGAAGGAGAAAAGGGCTTTTCTCAAATCCACCAAGGATTGTGTTTGGGCTGATTCAAATATTTTCTTGACCAGCAAGTCACCCTCTTCCTCTCTGATATACCTAAAAGACTTGTGCTTTTTTGGACTAAAGAGCTCGTGCCCCACAAGCTTTTTCATCTCTCGCCATTCCTCACCATACTGAGTAAAACCAATGTCTTTGAAGTTGTTAGTAAACAACCCGTTTGCTACCAATTTAGGTCTGTTGAAAGTCTCTAGGTCATGAGTCTTGAGAACTTCTTTAGCTGCTTCCTTGGAAGAGATCACGACCATAGGGACAACCCCATTATGGAGAAGCATCACTGGTCCATGTTCTAAAGAGTTCTTGTGATAAGAACTGTGAAGCAATCTTCCAAGCTGGTGCAAGTTTCTGATGATTGGAAGACCTGGAGGTCCCGGAGGAAGCTTCCTTTTCAAAGGTAAAAGCTTTTTAAAGAGTATCAAAAAGAGAGGGAAGAGGAAACAGAAGAAGATTGACAGTTTTTTTTTTTTTTTTTTTTTTTGGCTCTCTTTATTTGTTTGCCTTTGTATCTGGAGTGAAGAGCAGTTTGTCTCAAAGAGGGAATAAATAGGCAATGCATGTTCTAGTTAGGCTTATTATACTTAATCAAAGGTTTTGTGTTTTCTATCGGAGGAATTGAATTAATTACTCAAGGCAAACTCTCTCAAGACATATCATGTTCTTGTGAAGAAGTAGAAGACCCCACAAAAAGACAGGTTCGATATGAAGCTCTCTTTCTTACCAAACCGGCAACATAATGTGGAAATCAACAAATCTAAACATTTTGTTTTGTGGAACTGATTCGTGTAACCACAAACTAATGAGGTTTGATAACTTTTTTTATAATTTTAAATATTGTACGTGTAACCATAATGTGTCAGTGTCATCCAAAAATTGTAGATTAATATAAGTTATGTTGAAGAAATAACACATCATATGCACGAACATGAGTATAGTATATACTTGATTTTTACTACATAAGCCAGCCAGGATGAAAGTAAGGCAAAAAAACGAAATGAAAACACAAACCGATTACAAAAAGAGGCAAACCTACAAATCTTGATCTTATATATTACTGAATTATATTTGTTCACGAGTGATGAAGAGTTGGTACGAGCTCAAGAGGAACTTTCTTGGCGATGTTCAAAGCTCCAATTTCTTCCATGTCAATGTCTGCAATGGTCATTCCATCCGGCAAACTCCAGTTGAAGAAATAAAGAAGGTTAAGAAGGCCGAGCTCAACAATGGTGATTCCCAAGGTCATCCCGGGACAGCTCCTACGGCCAGCTCCAAAGGGCAAGAACTCGAAATGCTGACCCTTGTAGCTGATAGAGGTATTGAAAAACCTCTCTGGAATGAATTCTTCAGGGTTAGTCCAACATTTGGGATCACGTCCTATTGTATAAGTGTTGATATCGATCATGGTGTTCTTGGGAATATTATAGCCTTGAATCTTGATGTCGGACATTGTTAGTCTTGGGAGCAAGAGAGGAGCAGGTGGATGTAATCTGAATGTTTCCTCGATCAGTACTAGCTTCAAGTAGTCAACTTTCTCAAGATCTTCTTCTGTGATTCTCTCTTTGTTGGATCCCAGTGTTGTTCGAATCTCTTCTTGGAGTTTTTTCATCACTTTCGGATGTCTGGTTAGCTCTGTCATCGTCCATATCATTGTGATTACCCCCGCATTTACTCCCGCCAAAAACACATCCTATAATACAAATTAGGAATAGTATTAACCAAGTACCAGAAAAATATAAATAGATCCCATCAAAACTTAATATATTAGTCTATGTTGAGTTGACTTGCTTCCGAAGCTATGATTTTGCTTCTCAAGTTTTATCCAATATAGATTTTTAAAGATTGGCGCTGAGACTCACCGACATGACTCCTTTGAGATGATCTGAAGTGATCTTTAAAGAACCAGATTTTGTGGGTTTGTTGATCATATCCAACAAGCCACTGACGAGGTCTGAGGGGTCTTGGTGTTGTTTAGTCTTCAAACGATCATCAATCACATGTTGAAACAAAAAGGTGAGTTTGGAGAAGACTTTATTCATCCTAGAATTCTGGCCAGAGATCCGATCTATAAGCCATCCGAGACCCGTGGGGAAGAAGTCAGTGAATGCCAAGGTGCCTACGCTAGTCTCTGTCTCTGATACCAGCTCTTCGACTCTCTCCATATCGATGAAATCGCACTCACGGAAGTTTTGTCCAAAGGCGAGTCTAAATATGATACCGGCGGTGAAGGAGAAAAGGGCCTTTCCCAAATCCACTGGGGTTTGTGTTTGAGCAAATCTTGATAATTTCTTGACCAGTAAGTCACTCTCTTCCTCTCTAATATACTTGAAATACTTTTGCTTTTTGGGACTGAATAGCTCAAGCCCCACGATCTTTTTCATCTCTCTCCAATCCTCACCATATTGAGTGAAACCAATGTCTTTGAAGTTGTAAGTAAACAGCCCGGCCGCGACCATCTTGGGTCGGGTGCAAGTCTCTAGGTCATGAGTCTTGATAACTTCTTTAGCTGCTTCTTTGGAAGAGATTACAACCACAGGGACGACCCCGAGATGAAGAAGCATGACAGGTCCATGTTTTAAGGAGAGCTTGTGAAAAGATTTGTGAAGAAATCTTCCAAGCTGGTGCAAGTTTCCTATGATCGGAAGACCCCTAGGTCCCGGTAGAAGCTTCTGCTTCGGAGGTGAAAGGTTTTTAAAGAGGATCAACAAGAGAGGGAAGAGGAAGATGAAACAGAGGAAGATAGACATTTTCTTGTTTTTTTTTTGTTCTTTTTCTAACCCTCTTCTGTGTTTGGAATGATCAACAACACATACGCAATATATATATATATATATATATATATATATATATATATATATATATATATATATCAATGTACTGTATGTGGTTAGGTTTTGCCTAAATCAAAGTTTTTGCTTATTATTTTATAATTAGAAAATTTGAATTGAGAAAACTCACTCACGGCATATCATGTTTCTGTGTGTGATGAATGGAGTAGAAGCCCTAAACAAACAGTTTGATATAAAGGCCTATCAATAACCAAACCGAGGCGACAAACATAACATGGCAATCAACAAACCTAAGCAACTTTTGTGGAACTGATTCGTGTTACCACTAACTAATTAGGTTTACTAAATTTTTTTCTTATATGGGGAATATCCCAAGGAAAAAGAATTGACTAATATAAACACAAATTTTGCAGTAGTAAAAGCGAGTTTCACTGGCTCGTCTTGACTGAACTGATTTTCATAAAGCTGAAGTAGTTTTCGACCGAATAAAAAACCGTATGAATCCCACAAAATACTTTAAACTCAAGGATCACAATTTTAAAAACACTGAAAAAACCCCTTCAAATTTAGGGCCGGGGACGCCAAAAAAATTTTTAGGGCCGGCTTTTCTTAAATAACATAGTGTGAATAATTACAATATTTTTTTTATAAACTATCTACTTTAAGTTGTATTAAGAAGATATTTACATTTAAACTTAACTAAATGATAATATTAAACACTGTTCTTCTGTTTTTTTTTTTAAATTGTACAAGAGAACAAAAACAGTTTTAAAATTTTACTATTTTTCTTTAACAAAAAAAAAAAAAATTGTCCATTAAATTAAGTAATTAACTAATTGTCAATATTTAAAGAGCATTATAGAAGTTGTGGCATCTTTGGGAATCAATACTATAATAACACAAGTGCCTCTCCACAAGATGACACATCAGATTTTTTATGAATTGTGGAGGTGACACATCAATTAATAAAAAAAAATTTTAATCCAATAAAATTATTTCAATTGTACACATCACTTAAATAAAATAACCAATCAAATTAAAACAACTAATAAAAATCAGCATAAATAATAATAATAATAATAATAATAATAATAATAATAGTAATAGTAATACTAATAGTAATAATAATAATACTAATAATAACAATAATAATAATAATAACAATAATAATAATAATAATAATAATAATAATAATAATAATATACTAATAATACTAATAATACTAATACTAATAATACTACTAATAATAATAATACTAACAATAATACTAATACTGTACTAATAATAATACTAACAATAATAATAATAACAAGAATAATAAAAATAATACTAATACTAAGAATAATAATAATAATAATAAAAAATAATAATAACAATAACAATAATAATAATAATAATAATAATAATAATAATAATAATAAAATGAAAAATGAAAAAAAAAAAAAAGGAAAAAAAAAAAGGAAAGAAGCAAAAAGAAAAGATAGACAATTTATTTAATATGATTATTTTCACCAAAAAAAACCAGTTTAAAAAAAAAATAAAAAAAAATAACAAAAAAATCAATGACGACCCAATGAATCAATCTCCCAATCTCGGAATTCGAGTGATTCCCTCTGCAACTCGAGTTCTGGATCATGTGGCTGAAGTGCAATGTTTTGTTAAGCTGATCGTTTAGGTCAATTGAGGTTAGTTCGGATGAATTTGATGCGGTAATATGAATATACCAAATATAAAACACAAAATTCATTAAAATGAATAAAAGATCCTCAAGTTGATTACAATAATAAAAAAAAAAAAAAACAAAAAAACAAAAAAAAAAAAAAAAAACAAACAAAAACCAAAAATTAAAAAATATAATAATAACAAAATATCCCGCGGCGTAGCGCGGGTACAAAGCTAGTGTATTCTAAAAGTAACTAAAAGAAGATTTTTTTTTCCGTTTATTACATCATTATTATTAGAGATATCTGATCTAATCCTAATGATTATTAGTAGACTATTTGCGGTAGCTGCGATTACGATGAACAACTTTCTCAAGAAACAATTCCATGACGCAAATTCTCCTCGACAGGCGGTTTTGCATGTATGACATCCCCATGATGAACAGACTCTCTCCACAACACTCGAATCTACGATGGATGGTTATGCATGTACGATATCCTTTGATGGACAAGCTTTCCCCACAACACTCGAGACCACGACGGACAACTCTATTTGCAGCACTATGGAACCTCTCAAAAGCTTTGCATCCTTTAATTTGCAAGAAACGACGTTTGCTGGGGTTCGAACCCCAGACTTGGTGTAGAAGTCTTTAAAAGGTGCTTCCAAAAAAAAAAAAAAAAAAAAGACTTCACACTTTTGAAAATCAATCACTGTTCTTAAATTTTAGGGAAGCAATTACTTTAATGTTATGTTAACTTTTGTTTATTTTTTCAACAATGTTATGTCAACTTAACATATCAATAGTTTATCCAAAAAAAAAAAAAAAAAACCTTAACATTTCAATAACAATTGAAAAATACAATATTAGACTAAAGATAAGGTCTTCTTCTTATTGAAGACATTTGAAACGTCATTCTGAATTTTCTTATTGTCTGTGTTTGTGTTTGACGTGAAGAGAAATAAATGAATTTTCAAATACACAATACAAATAGGATCATAGAGCCAATCCATATATATGGTGGTTGTCAACTTGTTTTTCTTTAGTCAAAAACATTATGTCAACTCAAAATAAACTTTTCATTTAGACAAAAAAATTGAAAAGTACAATGTTAGATTAAGTAAGATAAGTCTTGTTTAAAAACCAAAAAAAAAACAAAAAGTCTTGTTTGAAGACATTTCTTGTTGTATGTGTTCAAAGTGAAGAGTAATTAATGAGTTTTCAAAGACGCAACACATATACTCCTCCAAGATAAAAGGGGTTAGATTCAAACTCTCAGCGACATGGTAGCCTTCCCTCCTCTAAATTTCTCTTTTCTTTCAAAAACGTTGCAATCATTTGACCATAATTAGTTTTTTGTTGCATGAATCTAGATTATAAGTACTCTCTCTTTTTAGCCGAGACATAGGAGAACTCTTTGGGACCTAGTATGAAATGTCAGTGTTTGGTTAGCCAGGCTATTCCAGAAGTACAACATACAATGTTTTTCTTATGACAAATAAATTCAACCTTTCTAAAGATGTAAAAAAGCTCACCCAAATAATCAAACTAGAAAAGTTAATGAAACAAGTTTATAAAATAGGTTAACTTGATATTTTTTTTTTTTAAAGTATAATAAAATTTATAACGGGATAAAAGATTTAGAGTAAATTTGGAAAAGAAAACCCACTAAATCTTATTTTTTGGGTACAAATAAACTACATTTCGAAATATATTAATTTGTTGCAAACGTATGTTAAAGAGTTTGTTTTTCTAAATCTAAGTTCAATAAAGTAAATAGAGATGACAAGTAAAATACAAACTATTGTAAAAGATAACGTGGGCCTTAATTTGTATCTCTTCCGATTTCCGAAAGCGATGTGGAGTTATCTTTTCCGCTGGATTGCCAGGTGGAGCCCACTTGTCATCCTTTGCTGATGGATAAACTTTTCCGGCACAAAGACTCCATGGCCGTCGTAGATGCTTCCGGTGAGTTAGAAGATGCGGAAACAACTAACTACTTTAATGTTACTTGAACGAATTCTTTTTATATAAAAGATCATTCTAATATATAAAAAAATTACATTACTATTGAACTCAGTTAATGTTACCTTATTTTGAAACTGAAATATACCGATTCTACAAGATACGATAAACATGAAAACAGAGACCAAACAAAAAAAACAGAGACCACAAAAGGGAACAACCCAAACCGATAGTGTGGTAGAAAATTAAACATATAGTAAAATCTTGATCTTGTACATATATATATTACTACATTCTTCACCAGTGATGAAGAGTTGGTACGAGCTCAAGAGGCACTTTCTTGGCGATGACGAAAGCTCCGACTTCTTCCATGTCAATATCTTTAGTGGTCATTCCATTAGGCAAACTCCAATCGAAGAAGTAAAGAAGGCTAAGAAGGCAGAGCTCGACGATGGTCATCCCCGTGGCCATCCCAGGACAAACCCTACGTCCGGCTCCAAACGGCAATAACTCAAAATGCTTACCTTTATAATCAATAGGGTTATCGGCAAACCTCTCAGGGATGAACTCTTCAGGGTCTTTCCAGTTTTCGGGATCACGTCCTATCGTGTAAGTGTTGATTTGGATCATTGTGTTTTTAGGGATGTCGTAGCCTTGAATCTTGACGTCAGACATTGTTAGTCTTGGGAGCAAGAGAGGAGCTGGTGGGTGTAATCTGAATGTCTCCTCGACCACCAGTTTCAAGTACTCAACTTTATCTAGATCTTCTTCTGTGATTTTATCTTTGTTAGATCCCAGTGTTGCTCGAATCTCTTCTTGAACTTTTTTCATCACTCTCGGATGTCTGCTTAGCTCCGTCATCGTCCATATCATCGTGATGGCTCCAGCGTTCACTCCGGCCAAAAACACATCCTAATCAAAAAGACATTGAATAGTTCATTATTTTGGGTTTTAAAGAAGATATCAAAATAAAATTATGGACCAATATGCGTCAAATGAGAAAAATAATATAGAAAAATGATATTTGTCTATATCTCAAGTTACTTGCTTTAGTAGTTACAATCTTGTTCATCAAGTTACCTCTAATATATACAACTTTAATGATTTTGTTAAAGAATTATATTCGTACTCACCGACATAACTCCTTTGAGATGGTCATCGGTGACTTTAAAAGAATCGCCTTTTGTGGGATTATTGATCATATCCAACATGACACTAATGATGTCTGAGTGATCTTGGGGCTGTCCATTCTTCAAATGATCATCAATCACATGCTCAAAGAACTTGGTGAGTTTGCCAAAGGCTTTCTTCAGCCTTGAATGCTGACCGGAGATCCGGTCTATGACCCATCCTGCAGGGAAGAAGTCGGCAAACGCCACAGAGCCAAGGTTGGTCTCTGATTCAAGCACCAACTCTTCCACTCTCTCCATATCGACAAAATCGCACTCGTGGAAGTTTTGTCCAAAAGCAAGCCTACAAATGATGCTGGCCGCGAAGGAGAAAATGAATTTCCTCAAATCAACCGTTGAGGTTGGTGTCTCATTAGCAGAAGTTGATACCTTCCTGACCAACAATTCGCTTTCTTCCTCTCTAATATACCTGAAAGACTTGAGCTTTTTCTGGCTAAAGAGCTCGAGCACCGCGATTTTCCTCATCTCTCTCCAGTTCTCACCGAAAGGAGCGAAACCAATGTCTTTGAAGTTGTAAGTAAACAACCCGGTTGCAACCGTCTTAGGTCGGCTACAAGTCTCAAGATCATGAGTCTTGAGCACTTCCTCAGCTCCTTCTTTGGTAGATACAATGATCACAGGGACTACCCCAAAATGGACAAGCATCACCGGTCCATATTCTTTGGAGAGCTTGTGAAGAGATTTGTGAAGAAATCTTCCAAACTGATGTAAGTTTCCGATGATCGGAAGACCCGTAGGTCCTGGAGGAAGCTTCCCTTTAGAAAGGAGAAGCTTTTTAAAGAAGAATATAGAGAGAGGGAAAAGTAAGAGGAAACAAAGAAAGATAGACATTTTTCTTGTATTTCTTTCGGGAGCTAGTTTTCTTGCTTCTTGTCTGCGTTAGAAGTGAAGAGTAATTAATGAGCAAAGACACAATATATAGAGGCAATGCATGTGGTTGTGTTTTGACTAAGTCAAAGTTTTATATTCATGCAAAGAAAGGTCCACTCTATAATATTGTGTTTAAATAAAGTCCGCTCTCGGGGCACATATCGCCATATACATCGATGGTGAATATATGTTGCATTTTGTTCACGTTCTTGACGTTGCCATGTAGAAATACGGGAAAGACTTTACCTTATTTCAACAAACAAAAGAGTATTTATACATGTACATATATATATTAGCATATGTTGTATTTATCTAAAGTGTATTTATCTACGAGGATATGAGTGAATCTCTTAGAGATAGACTCAGCTTGATATCCTCGTAGATAAATACACCTTAGATAAATACAACATATGCTAATAATATAGTCGGCTAAGGACTTTAGGTAAAAGACAACTTATTCTACCCAAGCGTTCTAAGTTCTAAAATTATCTCTAATATTAACATATATCCGATAGTATTTCAATAGAAATATAAAGTTCTCTTTCGAATGTATTTTGTAATCGGCATCTTGAAATTCAATAACTTCTTTAACAAAAAAAAAAAAAAAAAAAAATTCAATAACTGCAGCGCCATTTTCTTCCTTTGAAATAATTATAGTGGGCCGAGTAAAATCGGGGTATTCGACAAATTCAAACCTTAAATGAAAACGTAACAAGTGGTCACGTCAACTTAAAACCTTTAACAAATAGAAAAATTAGTCACGTCACGGTGGTTGACTCATCGACCCATGCACCAATATGACAGTCGCAGATACATGAAAATTAATTAGTTTAAAACGTTTGATTTATAAGCGAATTTTTGTAATGGGGATTCAAGCACATACCTTTTATAGATGACCGTAACAATAGTATTTGCTGCGGTGCTACCAAACTAAACACTGGAGACTCTTTTTTTCTTTCCTAAATTATTGATTTAATAGAGGTTTCCACAAAGGGAATGATTTTCTACTCTTTTTTTTCTCAGCGCATTTCATTAATTAATGTTCATATATATCGTAAACTTCAAGATAAATTAATTTAATTTTTGAATCACTGTTGGTTCATATTGAAAACTGTTTACTGTATAATATAGTGCAAATTAATTGAATCAAAACTCTCTCTTTCCTGTTTCTCTCTTCTTCAAACATTTAGATTTTAGAATTTCATACAAATTAAAAAAAAAAAAAAACAGTTACTACTTGATTATACTGTACATGTACCAATTGCCTAAATATTTTCTCATAACTAGTAGGATTTTTTACCATTATCAAAAAACAAAAACTAATATGATTCAGTAAGTTTTAAATCAATATTTTTTTTAAAAAGTTTACAGTTGATAAGAAACGGAAATTTTTGAAAATTAAACTTATTTTATATACTATTTAAATAAATATTTTGACTCTGACAAAAATAATTTAGGGCCGCCATTGATAGTTTGATACTACACGTCATGAATACATAATGAACCAAACATGCAAAATGCAAATGGTTGACACTTGTACTTGTATGTATTATTAGTCACGGAATCTTCAATTTTCAAAATTATGCATTAAAAATTTAAAATTATTTATACAAATAGATAAAGGACATCATCTTTTCCATTAATAGTTTAACACACTAATCAGTTTTAATTAGCACGAACAAAAAAAATTTAACTCTATTTATAGATTGTTGTGTAAACTTTTTTTGGTTAAAGGACTGTCGCGTAACTTATAAACGGTAAAAGTTTATTTGTAGACTACTATTATATTTTGATATTTATATATTTTGTATACTTGTATTGGTCGAGAAATTGAATATTCGATCTTTATAAAAAAATTGATGGATGAGAAAAGTAAGGTCAAGCCCATCACAAGACTTGATCAAACAAAAAAGCCATCACATGTCTCCTTGAGTTATTGCTGTCCCTATCTCCATTAAGAAGCTCAACTACTTTGATAGTCCTCTTAAAGTCCAAGTTTATAAACTTAATCGGTCTTTGTAAAGTACGATTGATTTTTTTTCAATACTATTAATTATTAACCTTCTTAAAAACTGATGAGGTGATTTGTACGGAAATACTCCTATGAGGTTTACCGCGTTTACGGAGTCGTTGGTCAAACAAATTCGTAAAAAAAAAATGTACGTGACGAGAGACTGGTTATAAAAATTTTATATTCAATATCTTCTTATGGTATGTTTTAGATTATTTAAATTCCACTACAATAATTCTATATTGACTTTAAACGATTATCGATTTCCTTTTCTTAGAAAGTTTCACAAGTTATTTGAAAGGGTATAGTTTTAGAGATATACTCCTTGTAGTTGTCTCAAAAGTTTACTTCTTTGTTTTGAATCTTTGGGATGAAAAATGATAATATATTGGACAAGCATTTGACCTGTGTTTAGAACTTTAGATTAATGTTATATTAATTATTTTATACCTTGAATGTATTCCGAATAATGTAGAGGTAGAAATTCGGGGAACAAATATTGTGATAGCATATTGTGAATATTTTTTTTTGTTTTTCATTGTTTTTCATTGCATTTATCTTGCTCTGATCACCCACATCGTAATTTTAATTTCTGATTAGTTGAAGTATCCTCCCAGACTTGAAGATTGTCTTTATTTAAGTTTTATTTGACAAGATTATGAGACTATATATGTGAAGAAATTGCGATTCGGGTATTTATCTTAGAGCAATTCTAAAAAATAGCAAATTATAGTTTTTGTGACATATTTAGCACACATTCTCATTTAGGATAAAATATAAAAATAGCATTTTTATTAAAAGATATTTTTAAGCTCACATTTTAAGGTTTAGGATTTAGGGTTTAGGGTTTAGGGTTTAGAAAACCTTAAACTCAAAGCCCTAAACCCTAAATCTTACTCCGTACTCCCTAAAAACTATACCCTAAATACTAATATAATCAACCCAAACAAAAAATATTAAATTATAAATTTTATAAAATGTTATTTTTGTCCTAAATAAAAATGTGTGTTAATTATGGAACAAAACCATCATTTGGTGCTATCCCAGAGAATTTCTCTTTATCTTATGGTGTGGCTACTTTTTTTTTTGCTATAAAAAATCATTTTTTCAATAAGAAGGAATACTTTCAAAATAATAACAAAAATTTAAAACAGATATAACAAACACAAACACAAAGAGCAAAGAAATGTTTGCAATATCAGAACGGACTTTCTTCCGCGGAAAGTGTATGTAACCAAGCCAAACCTTGGTGGTTTTTTCTTTTTAATGTTTTATGTTTCTTAATTACACACTTTGGTCTCTAGGGCTGGTTTGTTACATTTGCTATTATCATTTTTTAATCAGATTTTCATAATACTCCATCTGGATATGTGTAAACTCATAGTATTGCTTAGAAGGTAAACATTCTCAACTCATTAATTTTCATTTTAGCATATGCAGATTAATTATCTTATTTTAGGACGATTTTAAATGCAGAAGAAAAAAAAACTATTCTTCCCATATCATGATTCGTGTATCCCGTGTGACAGGATCCCCCAAGTCTAGTGGATACTATACAAGCATAAAGTAATAAAACAAGTTGTGGCCGTCACAAAAAAAAAAAAAAAAAAAAAAAAAAAACAAGTTGTGTCACCGTCATGAATGCGAATCCATTTTTCAACAATATGATGACTTAAATGCTGATCACAAACGAAAATCTTGCAATTGATTTATAGTTTTATACTATAAAAATAGATTAAAAAAAAACAATAAGTATCTTGAGAATGATTTTCAGGAATTGTGTACTATTTACTGTAAAATAGTTCTTCAATTTTTGTTTTAAGATTTTTTTTTCTCATTTTTATATATAATAATACAAATAAAAACTTCCCCAAAATTCCTTAATCGCTATGATTATACTTAGCTATAGTAATAACTCCTTAGACTGTTTAAACATAATACATGTAATAATCGTTCGTATGACTGGAACAATTCTTGGTCTGTTCAAACTATGGTAGCTATGAATACTTGGAGGAGAAAACTTAATATCGGCGTTTGTTTCAGTCTAAGTCCGAACATTGATGAAAGCATCTGATGGCTCATCCATAAACATTATAAAATTCCCAAACTAGATGACAAATTACTATTATTTTCTCAGAACAGAAATTAATTTATGCGAAGAGGTGGCTGAAGCGCATAAAATTCCAAAAAAAAGAAAAGAAGTACAAATAAACATGATTGGTCTACACACGATTTACATATTTATCTTTGAATTTAATTTCGTTTTAGCTTTTTATAGAACATCTTAGTTTAGCTACTTAGAGAACATTTTATTATTTATTGATATTCTGTAATGTTTTGTTCGTCAAGTCTGTTACCGAAACAGTAACCATTTTATACATATTTGATATTTTTTTTTCCCGGTCATATTTTCATTTTGAGCGATTTGGTTTGATTCAATTCGTTTTTTTTTTCGGCTACGTTATTGTCCATACTCCTGGTTCTCGCTATAATTTTACTATATGAAGAAAAATAAATAGGGCCCAAATAACTATAATATATAATAAATATGGACTTTTAGATATTGGGCTAAGCCCATATTTCGAAGGTGCTTCTACCTTCGCTCGTGCTCCTCCCTCTGTGTACCGTTGTTTCTTTCGCTGATCCGGTGATCATTGTCTCGGTTTATTTATTGCAAAAGGGGGTTTTTTTTTTAACATCTCACTACATAATAAAAGTTTGAAGCTTGTGGTGGATATGATTTGGTCTTAATCTGGTGTATAAAGAGGCGAAAGTCTGAACCTTTTAGATTTTCTTGTGGCGTAATTTGTAATTGTAATCTTTGTTCTGCAGATTGAATTGATTGGTTTTTTTTTTAATATGTATGTAATTGAATTTGTAATTAGGGTTTGAGTTTGAGGGGAATAAAATGTCTTACTTAAAATTTTCTCTGTACGTTTATCAAGTTTTAGAGAATCTAAGTTGTTGAGTTTTCAATACGGCGGAAACCATTGATTGCCTTAGATAGAATATTAGACACAAGCAATTTAACCTAACCGGTACGTTTCGTGTAAAATTCTCCCCACAAACTTCACTATCAACCAAAGAGTATTACTGTATCTAAAATTAGTTAGAATATCTCTGAATATATTTCTAATAATTATCTCATTTATGTATTTGTGTATATTAGGAAACTAGGTTAATTAGGTTTAGCATTCTCCTCTTTATATAAACATGTGTACTCCAACCTTTATTATTACGAGAGTCAATACAATATTTCCAATCTCTATCTCTCTATCAATTACAAGCACCGTTTCTCTTTCTCTTTGTTACAGGTTTAGAACTCAAAGAAGCACAAAAGGTGAAGACTCGAACTCTCTATTGTGTCTCAAGTTGAGTCTCTCAACTTTTGGATGTTTCTTATTGTCTCTCTCTCAACTTCTCTCTTGTTCTCTGTTTGTGTGCTCTTGCGGCTCTTCTCTCTTATTCTGTTAGGGTTGTACATTCTGCCTCCGTTTCCTTTATAGCCAAGAAATCCTTTACCGATTTATGTAGCTTCTACACAAATTGGGCTAAGGCCCATATCTCACAATCTCCACCTTGGGCCCAGTTCATTTTTTTTTTCTTTTTCTTTCCTTTGTCGTTCCTGTTTGCGTTCTCTTCTTTGCCGATGACGAAGCTTTTCTTCAGTTGGCCAAAACCAGAACCAATTCACAAACCTCGCATTCTCCGGCGGAATCCACCGCCGTCTCCACCACCTTTGTACCCGACACTCACGAAGCCTTCAACTCGGCTCGCTGTTTGTCTCCTCCTCGGCGCAATTTCCGTCCAGCCTCTGCAATTTCCGGCGAGACCTCTTGCCGTCGTTCTTCTCTTGTGGCCGGAGAAGCTCCCAAGCTTCACCACCGATGCCGCCTAGCCTTAATACCCTTAACCCCCTTTGTCTCTTGCGATAGTGAAAGTTGATGCAATTTTCTCCAACCAAAAATTGGCATCTCCTGCCATTCCTCTGTCGCCATTCCTCTGAAATTCTCAGGTACTCTTGATTCTCCAAATCATCTTCTTCCTTCTACGCAGCTCCACCTTGAACCAAAATTAACTTGTTTCAAATTTTGATCCTTTCCACTAGATACTCCACCTGAAGCTTGAATCTCCTTTTCATAGCTTCAGAACTCCACAGGTAACTCCATGCTCTTTGTGTTTGTGTAGCATCCTCGTGAACCTGGAGCTGCTTCTTCTTCTAGTGGATATTGAGAAGCTCACAGCAAGGCTGGAACTTCTGATAAGGTACTGAATCTCTTACGAAAACTGCTGGGTTGTTGCTGGTGAATTTCTTGCTTAAGCTAGCTCCGTTAGACACTATGTCTCTGACGAAATCCAGTTGTGAAAAATTCCTTAGCTATCACCCTAGCATTAAATCCTTGTTTTTCAACAACTCCTAGTAGTCCTGGTTTCGATTTAACAAACCACATACTTCCAGCAAGCTTTCGTTTCTCTGTAGCATTTTTCCCATGCTTCTCTTCCTTGCTTTTTCTTGTATCAATCTCTGTAGCGGTCAAAGCATCAGCCACACAACCAGAATCTTTAACTTCAACCTTTTCTGTATTTTCTGATTCTTTTGATGAAGAATCTCCACCTTGAACTGATACAGCCTTTTCCTCAAAACCACATGGTGTAGGTCCCTGAACTAGGTTGTCACTAAAATTCACTCTCTTAGAGGGGTGTATTGAATTAAATATTTGGTGTGATTTGAGTTTTAATGAGTTTTTAGATGATTTGGTTAAATTTTTGTGAATTTGGAATTTTGTTGTTAAATTCTCTGAAATCTCACCTAAAGCAATGAGATTTTGGTCTTTGTATTTTTAAGTGAGAAATCCCCTCAAATCTCAGCTGAAACTTTTAAATAAAATCTTAGTACTGTTTTCAATAACAGTGGATTTGATTGTATATTTTAAAATCATTAATCCAATAACACAAGATTTTATGAGATATTTTGAAATCCAAGTTTCAATAACACATGATTTGTCCATTTAACTCAAATCTCTCCAAATGTCCGATTCAATACACCCCCTTAGACTTTTTCTTTCTCAATTCTGGCTCAGTCTTAGAAGCTTCTGTACTCATCTTCTCAACACTCTTTTCAGCCTTAGCAACTTCCCCATGTAGATAATAGAGCCCTTACCCGATATCACTTTCTTATTATCCTTGTAGAAGTGCACCATAAAATCTCTGCCTTCATACTTGCAGCCTGATTTTTCTAACATCCCATAAGAAATCAGATTCTTACTCACTTCCGGCATGTATCTCACATCCTTGAGTATTACTTCAGAACCATGTGGTTTCTGAATTCTGATTTTCCCAATTCCCTTGATGTCTCCTTGAGTGTTGTTAGCCATTAGCACTCTACCACCATCAAACTCCTTGAAGTCAAACAAGACTTCCTTGTCTGGTGTACTGTGGAATGTACAATCAGAATCCAAAACCCATTCCTCTTTTGTATCTTGCGTGCTAACCGTTAACATCATCGGTTCCTTAGGCTCTGTTGCAAGATTTGCAGACTCTGTGGGTTTCTTTGTGTTTCTCTCTGGACAATCCCTTTTCCAGTGATCCTCACTTCCACATATGAAACAACCTGTGTCATTATTGTTGTACCTCGGCCTTGACTGAGATCTTCCTCTGCCCCTAGACTTGCCTCTCCCCTGCTGATTGTTTGTTCTGCCTCTAACCCCAATATATAGCCCTTCTCCCTGTGGACTTGAAGGCGCCCCGCTCTCTAACAACTCTCTTTCTTTAGACTTGGCAGCCGCTGTAACTTCATTCAACTTGAGTGTGTCTCTGCCATACTTAAGCGTTTCTTTGAACACAAAAGGTGAAGACTCGAACTCTCTTTGTGTCTCAACTCTTGGATGCTTCTTATTGTCTCTCTCTCAACTTCTCTCTTGTTCTCTCTGTTTGTGTGCTCTTGCGGCTCTTCTCTCTTATTCTGTTAGGGTTGTACGTTCTGCCTCCGTTTCCTTTATAGCCAAGAAATCCTTTACCGACTTGTGTAGCTTCTACAGAAATTGGGCTACTAAGGAGAACTCATATTTGGGCCAAAGAGAAAAGATATGACTGAGGCCCATATCTCACATCAGTGTTTGATAGATAAACTACAATATTATGAAGTTAGGTTGGATTATATTTATATGTTAGCCATGATTTATGACTTATGAAATTCTCTCTAACATGATGTTTGATATACAAATTACAATCTTTAGGCCAATTTGTTCTGTTTAGTTCTTGGTACTTAAACTTTGTGTTTCCCCAATTCTCATACTTTTTTTGGTTATGTCAGAGATGGATCTTTCTCCCTTCAAGAGAGATATCGATGAACTTATTGACAAGTTTGTGGAGGTACTTTTAATTCTTTCAATCCATCTCTGTTAGCTTATGGAAAAATTGAATTTCACTTCTTTTCCAGCTTCCAGTTTGCTGATTCTCTGGTATTGATTTCAGAGTAATTTGACAACGTTTGCTGATATGAAGAGCGTGTGGCTATCCCGAAAGTTTTCTTATATATATGAAGCTCTTCCTCCGAACTACAACTTAGCCTTCTTCATGCAGTCACTATATGCTCATACAATCGGTACGTTTGAGGTCTAATTCTTGGATTTTTGGAACACTAAAGATTAACTCTTTTGATGCTGTTTGCATTTTACCTTGTGCTAGTTTCTTTAGTTAAGCTCACAAGTCAACCTTATTATATCTACAGGTCACATGATTAGTATTGATTCTTTTTCACGGAGACTTGGAGGTCTTTACTGTCTCTATTGCCTTCATGAGATCCAACCCTTTCAAACCAAGTTCAGAATCTATATCTCACTTCGTAAGTCTTTTACCTTTACTCATTGTTGTTGATTTCAACATTTGTTTCTAGTTTTATACTCTTATTTGAAAACAATTTTTTTCCGAACTCTCCTTATCGTTAGAATCATACTGAAACTTGTACGGTTCTCAACTTGCAGAAGAGTTTGGGAAATTTAGGGATCTTATAGTAGAGGCAAAAGATAAAGGTGTAGAGATAGCTGCTGCTGTGGCAAAACAAATGCTTGATAAGAATGCATTTATATTTGGAGCTGTGGGCTTCAATGAAGCATCGACAACCAAGGAACTTAATCAATTAACCGAGCTACAGAACGCGCGTGTGCGGTTTGCCTATGACAAGTATGTCATTTTGCGCCTTTCTTTTGGAGGAATTATCAAAAGCTTAAATAACTTTTTTTGTGATATGATTTTCATCTTCACTTTACAGATTAATCGCTGCCTCTAATATTGAGCAATTTATTCATTTGGATATGGTGAGTACGAGATACTTATTCTTCTAAGTATTTACATTTCCGGGATTTGCATATATGCAGATCGTTATTGCTCTTTCCCCTAGATAGAAGACAATACGATGTCTATGTCCAACAGTTTGATTTTATACTTTACTAAAGTGTTCTATATTGTACCATTCTTGCTGCCTTTTTTGCTTATCAGGGTAATGAAGTTGATCTGAGTTCCCTACATAAAAAGTCTATAGAATATGCAGAGGCTAAGAAGCGCGCAATCGAAGGTATGCTACTTCATATGAACTGTTTGTGCTCTGTTTTTTACTTCCTCTAAATTTTACCATTGATGTTATTTGCCAGTGTGTGTTTAGTAATATCTTGTGTTGTACCATCATGATTCATTATGCTTATATATCTTGTTTTGGTAAATCCTAAAGGTGCGGGAGAAACAGTGGAGATTGAGGACATAAAGCACATAACAGAAGAGAAAGAATTGATGGGAGAGAGAGTGGAGAAATTGAAAGAGGAATGGGAATCACAAAGACTTTCATTTTATGAACAAACCAAGCTTGATGATGATCTTACTGCAACACCGAAGCTGTTGAAAAATGGTGAAAGTGATGAAGATGATGATGATGGGTTTGATGAGCTTGATCGCTTACTTTCTCAAGGCTGATTTTGCCATTGCAATAATCACCGTTCAAAATTTTTATGAATGCCCGCGAATGAAAAGGCTATCTACAGACATGGCATTTACAGGTAGGTTTGCCTCAATCAGACTCTGTATCAAATGTTTATCTTCTTGTTCTGACAATTGAATTTTTGATCAGGTAATAACAAGAGTCAGGCTGTGTCAGATAGCTTCAACACAATCTCAAAAATAAAATCAAGAGAGAAACTGTTGATTAGGAGAATATATATATAAGTTAGTGAATTCAGTATCTAACAAGCGGATTAAAAATGCTAAATTCCATTCTGCAAGTTCTTGTTTACTTGGAATGAGACAATAATGTGTTTATTCTCAGTATCCAACGATGAGTTCTTTCTTATTATTTGAATATATATATTGTCGTATTCTCTAGTGATACTGAGTTTTATAATGTTTAAGACCAGATTTGCTGTGGTTTTAATCGAGTTTGAGTAACACATAATACATACTTGTCGTTTAGTTAGAAGCTTATTAACCCAAAGAATACCAATTGTTGAAAAAAACAAAAGAGATCGATCGATTAGCTGTCTGATGTACTAAAACTAACAAGGACATATTTTTTCTTTTGTCTATCTATAAATTAGAAAATCAAAAGAAGTCTATGTGGTTGATTTGGATTTTGGAGAAATGGGATTGGTGATTGTACGTATATATTGAGATAATGTGGGACCCTGAAAAGGATGCTGAAGTGGGTAGGTGAGACGAGTGGTGTCTGCTGCATCTTTGCCACTGTGGTTGTTGCCTTTGTGAGCCCGACACTACTCTTTCAGGCCCCACACAGAGCCTCACGTCACGTACTTTCATTTTTCATTTTTTTATTATTTACTATATTGACTGTTTTATTTTTTCGCTTGGTCAACATTTTAGGGTCGACGACGAGGTTAATGAGTTAGAGAGTGTATAACAAATAGTCAAATATGCCGTCAAAAGATAAAATAAAAAATAGTCAAATATTATAAAGATTGAAGAAGTAGGAAGGGGAGGGGTAACTGAAACAATATGCAAAGAGATTTAAGTATTTTAATAATCAATGTTAAACCCAAGTTCCAACTAATGATCTAGAGTTTGATTTGTGACTTTGATTCCTATTTTGCAACATGGAACGTATCCACTCGCATTTTCATTAAAATCACATATTATTAATTTATTATGACTGTTAGTATTTTTCTTACAAAACACTTTGAAAGATCGAGTTACAGATTTCTTTTTTTTAATTCGGAACACATAGTTGGTAATATGTGTAACACAACTTTTTTGTTGTTGATTGACTTTGTAAGATTTAATATTTAGGAGTAAAAAATACTGTTATCTTAAAATGTTGTCTTAGGGGTGTATTCAATCGGGTATTTGGAGAGATTTGAGTTAAATGGACAAATCATGTGTTATTGAAACTTGGATTTCAAAATATCTTATAAAATCATGTGTTATTGGATTAGTGATTTTAAAATATACAATCAAATCTACTGTTATTGAAAACAGTATTAAGATTTTATTTAAAAGTTTCAGGTGAGATTTGAGGGGATTTCTTACTTAAAAATACAAAGACCAAAATCCCATTGTTTTAGGTGAGATTTCAGAGAATTTAATAACAAAATTCCAAATTCACCAAAATTTAACCAAATCATCTAAAAACTCATTAAAACTCAAATTACACCAAATATTTAATTCAATACACCCTTCTTAGACTCTTATATAGTTATTTTCAATTAAAATAATCACGAAATTGTCAATGGGGTTCATGTGAAAATAGATATATTTCAACATAACCCTATATATATACCGACAAGTCAAATATCTGCGGATACAAAAAATGTAAAATGTTAAGAATACAAGATGTGGTAAAGAGCATGCCCACATGCAAATGTTTGAATGAATCCATCTTACCAACCCACTACTTCTCTAAGCCTTCACAAGATGTTGTAATTTTAAGAGCCGACCAAATCGGGATACAACTTTCGAAACTAACATCCACTTCTAATATCGAATTATCGATGATTGATACACTTATTGTTTACCTAACCTTTTATGTTGAAGTTGACAAGATCCTGACGCTCATGTTATTTTACATTATAGGTATAGCAAACCGTTTAACATGTTCAGTAAAATACTATTTCATGTCAAAACGAATATGCAAAAGAATAGGGCACATTTGTTTCATTAAAGAAAACCGAGAATATACAACTAGAAAATATTTAATTTTTATTTTATAAAGTATATTTTCTAAATATGTACTCATTCATGTTATTCAATGCATACGTTTTTCTATTTCATCTCTTCTATAAAATCTACTATTTTATGATATACTAAAAATTTTAAAGTAACCGGATTTAAAAGCAGTTTATATATATGTTACTCATATGCAGTTGACTAGGCTTGGCGTTCAAATATTTATTCAGGTTCGGGTCAGGTGTTTTGGGTTTTTGGGATCTGTTCGTGTATTTATAAAATTTTGGGTCGGGTTCGATTCGTTTTTTTTTGTGTTCGGGTGGGGTATGATTAGTAACCATAAATCCGATAATACCCGAACTTGATTCGGTTACGAGTATTTTTGGGTATTTTATTATCCAAACTAACTATACATACTCGAAATACCCAAACTAACTATAATGATTATAAGTTTATAAACACAAAATCAGTTCCTAAACACAAAATTGTTCAAGAAAAAAGATAAAATAAAACTATTTAAATTCATAATGAGTTACTAAACACAAAATAAAAACGAAAGACACAAAATCAATTCGTAAAATTTTTAGAGATTACTTAGGTTAAGTTAGATTTAATAACTTTTGAATAAGTTTGGTTATAATTTCGGGTATCGGATATTATCCGAACCTAACCCGAATCCAAACTAACTCAGAGATGAAATTCGTTCAGGGATTTAAGGTATATTCGTACCCAGTTTTTCGGATTTTTTGTGTCGGATTCGGATTCGGATTTTTTGCCTAGGTCTACACTTTTGGAAACCTATATAATTATTTTAAATTGATTTATATGTCCCGTCTTGTACAAATGTAGTAATATCATTAAACTTAATGACCAAACTACCTAAAATATTGTTTGAGGTCAAAAGTTCGGTTTTGTGCATCGAAACTGAAATGTTTGGTGAATGTTTTTAAAATAAAAAGGATACGTCTTACCAAAACAACTTTAAACCAAAAAAAGCGGTCTAATCCATCTTAAGCAAAAAAAAAAAAAGGTTGTCTAACCCATGAAGAAATATATATATAGAATAAAAACAATTCATGCTGGTTTTAGAACTTGTGGTTTTAAAAATAGATGTGTGTATATATTAAAACTATTTTTATAATGAGACCAAACTATAAATATGAATTTAGAACGATTGGGACTTTGAATTGACTGGACTGCTACATTTGCACACCTACTCCCAAACCACAATCACTCGTAAAATATATTAAGTCTTCATAGTCAGATCGTCTCACCAACCGCAAAAAACGCGACAATCCTCAATTCCTCAGCCACCAGCCACGACCACCTTTTCAGCACTTGAGGTTGATAGATCACAAAAATATTACCAACCGCGTTAAAAAAATATAATTAAAAAACAACACTTTTTGCGACTCAAACCAAATTCACGTTTTTCATTCTCCACCATTAGATCCTTCATCTTCATCTAACGGTCATCATTAAACTCCCACCCACCCCTCATTCTCATTTTTCATTTATTTTTTTCTCATAATAAATCAAAACTTGTTCTCTTCTCTTGTGCTTACCTAACAACAACACTAACATCTTCTTCTTATTTAAACGACTCTTCTCTCTTCTCTTCTCATCAGTAAACCAAAAATTCCAAATCCTTTCAACAGCAATTCAAAATCTCCCTTCACCAAAACAGTTCAAGAGATCTTGATCACATTTACCAACACACAAAACTCGAAAACCAATGGATCAGATTGAAGCAATGTTGTGTGGCGGAGGAGAGATCAAGACGAAAACGGCGGTGATGACGAAGACGGTGGCGGATCCATTGAATTGGGGTTTAGCGGCGGAGCAAATGAAAGGGAGTCATTTGGATGAGGTGAAGAGGATGGTTGAGGAGTACCGGAGACCAGTTGTGAATCTTGGAGGAGAGTCACTGACGATCGGACAAGTTGCTGCCATCTCCACCGTAGGCGGTGGCGTTAAGGTTGAGCTAGCGGAGTCTTCAAGAGCCGGTGTGAAAGCTAGCAGTGATTGGGTTATGGAGAGCATGAACAAAGGTACTGACAGTTACGGTGTCACCACCGGTTTTGGAGCTACTTCTCACCGGAGAACCAAAAACGGAGCTGCACTTCAAAAGGAACTCATTAGGTAATTTATTTAATACTTTATGACTTAATTAATTTGAGCAAGGAATGTGATCAAACATTATTTTATTTTTTTTTATTTTTTCAAAATTTTAGTTGGAGATTTGGAATCAGAAAAAATAATAAATTATACCTTAAAGTGTATAAATTGTCAGTGAATATATTCACGCGAACAAAGTTTTTTTTTTTTTCTTCTGATGTTACATTTCATTTGCATGGCAAACACACCGGGTCGGTTAAGCGGGTCGGGTCGGGTTTAGGTCCATATAAAATTTTCAAAATATAATTGTTTATTTTTTTCCTTTTGTCAGATTTTTGAACGCCGGAATATTCGGAAACACGAAGGAGACATGCCACACACTGCCGCAATCCGCCACAAGAGCCGCCATGCTCGTCAGAGTCAACACTCTTCTCCAAGGATACTCCGGAATCCGATTCGAGATCCTCGAAGCAATCACCAGTCTCCTCAATAACAACATTTCCCCTTCACTTCCCCTCCGTGGAACCATAACCGCCTCCGGCGATCTCGTTCCTCTCTCCTACATCGCTGGACTCCTCACTGGCCGTCCCAATTCCAAAGCCACCGGTCCCAACGGAGAATCCTTAACCGCCGAAGAAGCCTTCGAGAAAGCCGGAATCAGCTCCGGATTCTTCGATCTACAGCCTAAAGAAGGTTTAGCGCTTGTTAACGGCACGGCGGTTGGATCTGGCATGGCGTCGATGGTTCTATTCGAAGCGAATGTTCAAGCGGTGTTAGCGGAGGTTTTATCAGCGGTTTTCGCGGAGGTGATGAGCGGGAAACCTGAATTCACCGATCATCTAACTCATAGATTGAAACATCACCCTGGACAAATCGAAGCGGCGGCGATCATGGAGCATATCCTCGACGGAAGCTCATACATGAAATTAGCTCAAAAGCTTCACGAGATGGATCCATTGCAGAAGCCTAAACAAGATCGTTACGCTCTCCGTACATCTCCTCAATGGCTAGGTCCTCAGATCGAAGTAATCCGTCAAGCTACCAAATCGATTGAGCGTGAAATCAACTCCGTTAACGATAATCCGTTGATCGACGTCTCCAGGAACAAGGCGATTCACGGCGGTAACTTCCAGGGAACGCCAATCGGAGTTTCTATGGACAACACGCGTTTAGCGATTGCAGCGATTGGGAAGCTCATGTTCGCTCAATTCTCAGAGCTTGTAAACGATTTCTACAACAATGGACTTCCTTCGAATCTAACAGCTTCGAGTAATCCAAGTTTGGATTATGGATTCAAAGGAGCAGAGATCGCTATGGCTTCTTATTGCTCAGAGCTTCAATACTTGGCGAATCCAGTCACAAGCCATGTTCAATCAGCTGAACAACATAACCAAGACGTGAACTCTCTTGGACTCATCTCATCTCGCAAAACCTCTGAAGCTGTTGACATTCTCAAGCTTATGTCAACAACGTTCCTCGTTGGGATATGTCAAGCTGTGGACTTGAGACATTTGGAAGAGAATCTGAGACAAACAGTAAAGAACACAGTTTCTCAAGTGGCTAAGAAAGTTCTAACCACTGGAGTCAACGGTGAGCTACATCCGTCACGCTTCTGTGAGAAAGACTTGCTTAAGGTCGTTGATCGTGAACAAGTGTTCACATACGTTGACGATCCTTGTAGCGCAACGTACCCATTGATGCAGAAACTAAGACAAGTCATCGTTGATCACGCTTTATCCAACGGTGAGACTGAGAAGAATGCAATGACTTCAATCTTTCAAAAGATTGGAACTTTTGAAGAGGAGCTCAAGGCTGTGCTTCCAAAGGAAGTTGAAGCAGCTAGAGCGGCTTACGGTAATGGGAACGCAGCGATTCCGAACAGGATTAAGGAATGTAGGTCGTATCCGTTGTATAGGTTCGTGAGGGAAGAGCTCGGAACGAAGTTGTTGACCGGAGAGAAGGTTGTGTCTCCGGGAGAAGAGTTTGATAAGGTCTTCACTGCAATGTGTGAAGGTAAAATTATTGATCCGTTGATGGATTGTCTCAAGGAATGGAACGGAGCTCCGATTCCGATTTGCTAAGAGAGCATTTCCTCTGTTTCTGTTGTTTTTTTACTTTTGATTTGTTCCAATTTTTAATTTTGTTGTTTTTTTGCTGTTTTTATTTAATATGTTTGAATTGAGTTTCTGATTGTAATGTGAATGGTGTCAATTTGTATGATATATAAAATATAAAAATTACGTGTAAAACTCTTCGTAACTTGTTAGTTTTATGTTGACATTTGTGGATTCTGACTCTGTTGTCTTGACAAAAGAGATCGATCAGGACTTGTGACTAAATTTGTCTGGTTTCAAAAATGTTCTCATTTCTGGCCGTTTTTGTCTAAACATTATGAATCCTTTTATGGCTTTCTCCTTTTAGATGCTGAATGAATTGTCTATGCATTATTTGGATTGGATTGAGGCAACATGGATTATTTTCCAAAAACTTTATATTATATCTCTGAGGTTTCACACCGTACTAATGTAGTTTTGTATTCTGATGTGCCAATGTGAATTTTAGCTTACTATCTCATTGCACAAGTAACATAAATCTTATACTTCTTAACATTGATGTTGATAGAATATTATAGCAGCAATTGATAGAAACTGGAAGTTGTTTCGATTGATCCTAACTATATCTGCATGAGACAAGACTTCAAGTCTGTTCTATGACACACATCAGAGGCATAAAAGTCTTTAGAAGTTTTGCTATTTATGAGAAAACACAATATTGGTAAGAGTGTGAATGCTTCAGTTTAAATGTTGAAACATTTGCAGATGTTTTTACATAATTTAATTTGTTTGTCTGGTTTCAAATGTACTTAATTATTTATAGTCGTTTTTTTTCTAAACATTGTGAATCCTTTTTACGTAAATTCTTCTTCCTTTTGGATGCTAAAGTAATGTCTATACATTATTTGGATGATAAAATATGGAATATTTTGTTCAAAACTTTATGGTACGCATCTTATGGCCAGTTTTAGAAGCCCTGAGCTTCCACGTCTTGTTCATAACCTCATTGTCACTCGATTTATTGTGTTCTGCCAATTTGGACTCCTTGGCACTGATAATGATAGAATAATATAGCTGTAAGCTTAGACTAGACAATTGATTGAAACAGGAAGTTGTTTAATTCTCTGACAATATCTGCATCAGAGAAGAGTTCAAATCTTTTTGTATGACACAGAACAGAGGCATGATCAGGTAACGTTAGTAGTTTTGCTCTTTGTCTTGAGATGTGTGAGAAAAAGCAATCTTTGTCAGAGTTTTTAATGTTTGAGTTTAATCTTTGTCAGTGACACTTGCTTATAATACGATAGATGATATACTTTTTATTACGAAAAATCTTACTTAATTAGTGTACAACATTATCTAAATCAATACTCTTAACATTAATTCTCTCTAGAAACATAGAGCCAGAGACGATGAATCAAAATCCAATGAATACGCCTTTTAAATCCTCTCTTCTTACATTACATGCCAATGCAGCTTCTCTGATGCTGAGGAGCGCCACTGCAACGAACAACATCGAGGAAAGTGCTTACATCACATGGAATCCATAGTCTTGATGAGTCGTAAGCATCTTGAGCTTGATCAAGTAATGCTTTAAAGATTGGATGTTTAAGCAAACTCATCTTTATCACAAACCTCTTGTAGTCAGCACCAACATACACTACCAAATGTCCTCTCGGAACATCTTTAGGTATGACTTCATTTTCTTTCTTGAATCCCCAAGAAACCTTCTCGTAGCAACTCTCGCATGAAGATGTACAACAAGGTATGACTATGGACTTGCTTTTAATGATTTTAAATTTGTTTTCGCAGGATTTAATGAACTTGTTCTTCATTTTTGAGTATAGAAGGAGAGGTCAAGTAAGAATAATGAATAAAGATAGAGATGGTTTTGTGATGAAAAGTACAATGGTGAAGGACATGTGTATATATAGATATGATTAGATTTTACAGAACTTAGATAGAAAAGAATATGAGGTCCATGGTGATATTAAATGTAATGTTTTTGAATATGAGATGGGCAAGATTTTTTTTGATTTTTTAAATCATAAATTAAGATACATCATGAGCTAGGGTTTTGAATTATTATAATTGTTTGCCATTTTTGTTTCACTCGTGCGGTTCCGTTATTTTTGCTCATAAAAAAAAACTCAAACTGTACGAACATGCATTGCATTATTACAATGTTTTTTTTTTTTTTACTTAATTTTAACTGAATTTCATGGGCGCTAAGACTTGTAAGACCCCACAAAAGCAAGAATAGATTAGAAAGAGAAGATAAGAGATATGAAGACGAGGCATGGGGTGGTTTAATAAGTCTTCTTGGACAAAGTGTGATCCTGATTTATGATTCATAGATTTGATGATGATTCTAAAATTTAGTCTTTTTTTTTGTTTTGGTGAGTTCTTGAAGATCAAGAAGGATATACAGTTGAAATTCAAATTTAATATTTATTTGATACGATATAAACTCACCAGGGGTGATAAGCATCTGAAGATGGGATATGATCAGTCTTTATCTAAGGGTTTTATAAATGGGTCTGTGATAGTAATCTATCTATATAGGGTCTGTTTTTTTGTTATGGCAAGTGTAGACTGATTATGAAGTGTCAATTTGCAGGGTCCGATATGATTGGGAAACAGAACAGAGCAGAGCACTTGTTCATTAGGTTTCAGATTCATCCCCCCCAAAATAGCTGAGTATGAGAAGAGCAATCATTTTCTTACACATCACTTATGCAGTTGAGTTTATGGTATGTCTTTTTTTTTTTTTTTTTTTTTTTTCCAACGCGTTTCAACTAGGACCGAATCGAAAATTAAGCCTGACTGATGTAGAACAAAATAATAAAGTTTAAGTTGGTTTTAATTCAAATATAATTTGGATATTTTTGGGTTATGTATGTGTATTTGGTTTCAGATTTTTATTTTGTCAAACAGAAACTGAATTCGGGTGGTGACATATCAACCATACTAACACAAACCAATATGTTACATATTGTGTGGTTCATCCCCTAAGTTTTCTTACCATTTGTTTATAAATTCATTTTTAGTGCTTTATCATGATTTTGATTTTTCAAAACAATTTAGATCAATCGTTGAGCCAGACAAAAACTAAGCATATCAGCATCAAGCTCTTTAGAACTTAATATCAAAGTTTTTTTGAATAACTTCTTTACCCCTACTTTTACTGATTTTGAAATTTCAAATCAATTTAAACCAGTCTTTGGACCAGACAGAACTGATGTAACATCAGACCCGGGACGGTTCAAGCTGGTTTGAGATAAGAAGGAGGGCCATTCTAGTTCTAGAACAAGGCTGGCTTCTTCTGCATGCAATTTATTGTGGGAACGTGAGGCTTTTATGATGTTTGTCTTTTGAGTCTCATCATTCTTACAGATAACTTATTCGATGACCATGAATGATTTAAAACCTTACCGATTCCCTTTGATTGGGTTACAAGAATACACTAAACTTTGATGGGGAAGTGAATTTTTATAGCCCATTAGATTTGCTTTTCTTCGATAAATATCAAAAATAACAAAGACTAATACACTTTATGAAGTTACATTAGATAAAACTGGAAAGTTACATATATACTCGGATCCATGTATTACTTCTACTTATATCATATATACTATAGGGTCATCCAATATCTTATATCTGTCGATCGATTAGCAACCCTTTGGAACTGGTTATCAAAATTTTAAAAAACTGTATAGTAATTTGATCGAACCCATTTTGACTTTTATTATTTTTGGAAGAAAAAGAAATGCATACATCATACATGAGGGAGCCATACCTTCTTACACTCAAAATTATTTGATTTGACTTTCCCATGTGTCTTTCGACAGTTAAGAGCTGTCATTCTTTTTCCATTATTATATCACTATTGAGTACAAACAAATGTTAGCTCAAATTAACTCAAAAAAAAAAAAAAAAGCTCATTTTTGTATAAGAAATTAAGATACCATGACTAATAAATAATACTCTTTTTGTCAATATTTGAACTATAAATAGTGAAACATTTAGGTTTGAATTTGATAAAGATAACAAGACATTTTAAATAAATAAACCAGTGGACTAAAAGGTCTAGACTAGAGGTTCGGTGATTTCGGTCGAATTTGGAAAAACAAATTAAGACCTTTTAGTTCAATCGGTAAAATGATAAACTTTTAACTCATTCCAAAAATACCTCAAAAGAGTTAAGAAACGTTTTTAAATGCTTAAAAAGTTTAAGAACTTTCTTCATAGTTAAAGAAGTGTATTAGTCTACAAAAAATCTCTTAAAAATTATTTTTAAATAATATGGTCTAAATGATATTTTAATTTAAAATTATACAACATTCCATTCTCCAACCAACTATATTAAAGTTTCGCCCATGCTTCATTTTGGGAGGCAGTAGCCATATTATTCTCATGTTCTATTTTATATTTCATGATATTTTTATTTAAAATCATACTACATTCCATTCTCCAATTAAATTTGTTCGTGCACACAAACTCAAATATTTTTGTTAATTTGAAACAATTCTAAAAACATTCGTGTCTGAATTACAGGTTCTTGTAATCCTTTTTCATATTGTATAGGTTTCAGGCATTTCCATAAATATTTATATCTAAAGATTTTTGCAGAGTGACAAATACATAAAATTATTTTCGTAACGGACTAACGGCTTTTGTTATGGCGCGTTGGAATAAAAAAAAAAATTGAAAGATTATTGATGGCTTTAAATTTAATCATACCTCCTCCCTCATAAAAGATACATACAACAATCATCTGATGGAGAAATTTAACAATAAGATTAGAAAAACCATCATATATATTTGCAAGATTCAATCATTACTTGTGGTTTCATTTTCCTCGAACCCTCTCTAGATAACTCCGAGCACATCTTTTACACGGTCGATGAAAGTATCAACAAGGCAGAACCAGGCTCGGCGCCACGGAGAATCAAAGCACATGAACACCAAAAAACCCATCAAGATAGTTACATAGGTCGCACCTAGGCTCCACCATAAGACCATCATATCAATAAATCCGCTTTCATTATCAGCAGCATCTTCATCTTCTTCTTCTCCTGAACTGATTCTAGTAGTACCACAGCTTCTATTAGTGGGTGAACCACAAAGAAGAAGATTGCCTAAGTAACTATTCTCACCAAAAGTGTTGAACTGTTTTCCTTGTGGAATCACACCTGATATATTGTTGTAAGACACGTTAAAGATGACAAGAGATTGCAGCATTGTGAGTTCTGAAGGAATGGTTCCATGTAACTTGTTGAAAGAAAGATCCAAGCTTTCTATGCTTTTCAGATTGGAGAAGCTTCCAGGGATCATACCAGATAATGCATTTCGTGAGAGGTTCAACGAACGTACTCTCTTTAGATTTCCAAGCTCTTTCGGGATGTTACCGCTTAACTCGTTGCTCGACAGATCCAGGCCAAACATTTGGTTAAGTGTTCCTCTCATGTACGAGTCATATCTCTGTTTCACAGCAAATTCAACTTGGACTTCAAAATCTACTAAGTAGTCTAGAGAAAACCGGTCTGACACAAGTACGGACTCGTAATATACTTCAGTGTATATATCCATAAAGTTTGAGAACATGTTTGCCGGATACCAATCTGGATCAGTACGACCATCTCCACCCAAACCAAATGACAGATTAGTAAGACACGAAGGTATGGACTCATTCAATCTGTTGTGAGCAAAATCTAACATCCTTACATTGCTTAAACCGCACAGCTCGACAGGAATCTTTCCCGTCAAGTTATTCCCTCTCAACAGAACAACATCGATGCTCGGGGTGCTCCTGAACCGGG
Organism: Barbarea vulgaris; assembly: GCA_963667165.1. Taxonomy (NCBI): domain Eukaryota; kingdom Viridiplantae; phylum Streptophyta; class Magnoliopsida; order Brassicales; family Brassicaceae; genus Barbarea; species Barbarea vulgaris. The sequence continues at coordinate 29,173,534 of OY763888.1, read as the reverse complement.
GAATGTTTCCATACAGTCGGTTGTTTCTCAGATCAAGCAAAACAAGTCCTTTCCACAATGTGTCTGGAATAGTTCCACTGAGATTGTTGTTGTGCAAGTCCAATATATAACCGTAACCCGAATCAGAGCGCAGAGGTAAGCTACCGGATAAGAAGTTATCAGAAAGGTCCAAGAGCCAGAGGTATGGAATGTTGAACAAAGAAGGTGGAATTTCACCTTGTAGACGATTATTAGAGATTCGCAGAATGTCTAAGAAGAAACTGCCTAACCATCTTGGGATCGTACCTGTGAGGAAGTTGTTGGATAAGTCTATCACTGTCAAGAGCCTTAAGTTACGTAGATGGTCTGTGATCTTCCCTGTAAACATGTTATTGTCCATGATCAACGTCATCAAAGAGGTCTCTTCACTTGATTTTCGAATAATTGGACCGTTGAATCTGTTGTGAGAGAGCTTAAGCCATTTCAATGAATAGCAACCCGTGAAAAGACTTCTTGGCAATTTCCCTGAGAAGTTGTTGTATGATAGATCCATAAATTCGATATCTTCCATCCGAGCCACGGAGGAAGGCATGTTCCCTTGAAACTCATTGTTTGAGAGATTCAAATGTCTCAACCTTGGAAGTATCAAACCGACATCTCTTGGGAGCGGATCGTTGAAACTGTTCGCTGAAATATCAAGAAATTGCAATGTGTGCAGTCTAGGAAGTGTAAGGGTGTTGAATGAATTGTTCTGTAACAACAGAACCTGAAGCTCTGTGTTATTCTCCAGCAGCCAAGTGGGGAAGACTCCGGATAGCGTATTGCTAGATAGATCAATTACCCGCAATTCCTTCTGATACCGGAGAAAACTGGGAAATTCTCCCAGTTTGCAGTATGGCAATATGATACTACTTAGCTGCGATTGCAGGCCAATAGAAACATTAGTCTCAACTACTTGCAGCATACTAGACCTTGATGAGAGTTTGAAAACCTTGAGCTCTGTTAATTCAGCGATCAAATCCAACGAGAACAAGCCTTCGAAGCTGTTATCGTGTAGCGATAAGTATTCCATGGATTTGAAGTTACTTATGAAAGATGGAAGCTTCCCACTTAGGTGATTTGATGATAGATCAAGAACTCGGAGTTTGGAGAAGCTAGAAAAACAGAGAGGGATTTCACCCTCAAATATGTTTTTACTAAGACGAAGCTCTTGCAACTGTTCTAAACAGCAAACTCCTGCAATGATGGATGCACCATAGAAACATCAAGGCATATACAATATAAGCGTAGACCGTTTAAAGGAGCATTTTTCACAACTTGCCTGGTTTTTGCAATAAACCAGAGAATTGATTCTCGCTTAGATCCAAAGCTTTGAGGTTTCGCAGATTCGTGAGCTCTACCAAAAAACCAAAAATGTAAGATGGCTTATAAACCATACAAACACTCGTTAAGCACAGGAGTGGTTTCACTTTCAAGAACCATATTGTATCAAGATAGAAGTAGAGACACTCAAATTGCAAAAAAAATCATACATTATATTACAATATCAAATCTATTAGATCAAAGAGTGTTTATAGAGGATCATAGTTAAAAAACTACCTTGTCCTGGTAATTGGCCACTGAATTCGTTGAGTTTTAGATCTAGTACTTCCAAACTTGTCAGATTTATTAGTTCTGTTCCAAAAGTAAGAAATATCAGAAACAAATTGAAAAAGATTTATCAGTATTCAATCACATCTGTAACATTTCTAAAGTACCTTACCTTGAACAGGAAAGCCACCCTCAATAAAGTTACCAGAAAGAATCAAAGTCTTGAGAGACACAAACTCATTCAAGAATGGTAAGACAGTGCTATTGTAAAAGCTGAAACTAAGATCCAGAGTCTCAAGATTCCTGAAACTTCTCAGACCCTTATCACCTAAAGGAACAGTAAGGAACTTTAACATTGTAAGAAGAGGAATTTGAAACAAAGAGAAAATGAAAAAGAAATATATATAAAGAAGACCTTGTCTTTGGTCGAACCAGCCTTGGAAGTTGCTCCGTGACAAGTTAAGACTCTGAAGCTCTTCAAAGGGATAGAACAAGGTTAGGTTAAGCAGAGGAAGAGTATCAGGAGAATGTGAGTCATCTAAGGATCCAAGGGAGAGTCCGATAACGCGTTTGCTGGTGATATTGCACTTGACTCTTCTCCAACTGCAACAAGAATGATCACTACTACTCTTCCATCCTCGTAGAATGTCGAGATGTGTATCAGTAGAGAGCGATATCAAATAGGACTTGAGCTCTAACAAACCTTGCCTTTCACTGTCAATGCAGCTTCTACATCCCTGCATCATCATCGTCATCATCATCAGTAACAGTACAATCCATGTTAGGCTAAAGACCATTGACTTTGGAGAAGACATTAAACGCAAATATCTAATGAGAAATGTAACAGATGATTCAAATTCATTTTTATAATTTAGACATTGCTAAACTCAAGCTCAAGGCATGTGATAAACTCAAGCTCAAGGCATGTGATGCAATGTGCTAAGAGGAAGATGAAGTCAAAAGAGTGTCACAGCAGTATAAATATACGACTAGTAATTAATCAGTTCTTTTATAAATAAATGAAATTCTCTGCAAATTATTCATAAAAAAATATTGAGAGAGACGAAGAAACTCACATGTGTATCCTAAAATGAAGGACTTGAAAGATAAATTTCATTCCTTTAAATTTCCTCATGGAGCTTAATTAAGCAGTTTCCAACCAAAACAAAAAAAAAAAAAAAAAAAAAAAACTACATGAGAAATTTGCAGAGTCTCTCCAACTTCTTCTCTTTTGGCTCAGTGGTTTCCATATTTCTCTCAGCATAAGAATATTGTATGAGCAGGTTCTGGATTCGAGTATGCGAGCAATACTCAAGTCTCCATATAGTCTTCAAGTTCTGAAGTTTCACACTTTCATCTTCCTAAAACAAACTTCACCTTGGCGAAAAAAAAAAAAAAAAACAAACTTTACCTCCCTCGTCAAGCCCATCGTATTCATTATGAGGTTTCAAGCAGCCCAACAAAGGCCCAATACAAGCTGTTCTCGCAGGCGCATTTTTATTTTCAAACTTATTTTGGCTGTTACAGAATCTTTTGATGTTTATAAAAAAAGAAAAAAAACTTTTGATGTTATTAAGTTATTATTAGCTGAGAAAATTATTTGTGTGATAGCAAATCCTGGACCATTGTTTGGGAGAGACACTTGTATAAACTTGTCGGCCATTTTAACGCATGCTCTTAGAAGAATAATGAGATCATTTGTATTAACATTATCTTAATTGTTTGCAAATTTTTACTTTTTGTTAAGTTGTTACCATCCCATTGAATTTTAATTACACAAACAAATATAAAAATCATTATAAAAGAAAAGGTGATCCACTAGAAATGGTGGAAGTTTCCTATTCGGGCAACTAACCTAATATTCTGGTTGATTCTTATGCCTTCTTCACTAATCTTAACGGTGGAATTTTCCTATTTGGACAAAGTGATAATTATTCTTTTGATTTTTGTATCATCGTCACAAATCACATCAATTTAAGGCTAATCAATCAATCTTTTGTTTTTGTCTTTTCCTAGTGGAAAACACAAAATACAGTAGTAAGAATTCCCATTCCTAAGCCTTACTTCTCAATTCTATAAATAGAATATATATAAGACATTGCAAGAAACCAAACAAAACCAAAATGCAAACTCAGACAAGGTCTGTCTTGGTGGTGCTGGTGGTGGTAGTAATGGTGGTTATGAGCTCTTTCACTGTGGAGGGAGGAGGGAGAGGGATATTACACAACAAAGATCAGAGGCTTCACCATGTTCAAAAGGTCAAATCCGTTATTCCATCAGCAAGAGTAGTAGAAAATCACCATAACATTCCAAGACAAAACTATGACAATTGGGGTAGCAACGGAGGAGACAATGGTGGAGGCGATGGAACAGGTTAGCATCAGAAACAAAACAAAAAAAAACACAAGACTTGATTGAGACAAGGGAGCTCCTAAGACGTTTGTGTGTATGTGTATAAGACTTATGTTTAGTGCTTTCTGTGATGTCTCCTAAGTATGCATGTATATATGGTTTTTACCTTCTTCTTTTTAATAATTAAGTGTGTTGTGATTCTATGCTTATGTTTGGAGAAACCCGCTAAATAGAAAGGGATTTCAAAACTAAAATATGTTTTTCCCTAGGACTGAGCAATTTGCAAATTCTTCATTCCACAAATTCCTGCATTGATTGGTGCACGGAGATACATCAAGCCATGCATATACAAATATTACCTGAGTTGAGTTTGTTACTAGGACCACTTGTCACTACTTGCCTTGAATTTGCAGTGAACCATATAAATGATTCTCACTTAGATCCAAAAGTTTGATTTGTTGGAGACTGGTTAACTTTGCCACAAAGGAAATGATACAAGATAGCATAAAAAATATCAAAAGAAAGAGAAAGGGATCTAACATGAAAATAATCGTGGTACTATATGTCGAATCAAAGATCATTTATGGAGGATCATAGATAAGACCTACCTTATTTTGGTAAATGGCCATAGAACTGGTTCACTTTCAGATCCAGCTACTTCCAAGCTACTTAATTTTCTTACTTATCTCTGTTCTAAAAGTTGCAAAACAATAAAAACTAAGTGAAACAGAATGGAAGGCATTAAGCTATATAGACCTTTAAAGTGGATTGAACCAGCCTCTGAAGGTTTCCAAATTTTAGGGGTGACCACAATCTGATGTATTTTCACTTCTCCGGCAACCATGTACCTTACATTACAGAACCTAAGTGGCTAAGTTCATGCCACAAAATTCAGTTATTTAAGTGGTGTAATCCACAAATTAAACCTTTTGAATACAGCTAGTTAAGTTTACCTGTAGTATTTTCCCGAACATTATAGCACCTTCAAAACAATACTGATCATATTTTCCTTAGTTTTCTCGACAACCTCTGATCCATCAACATAATGAGCATTCTAATAATCCTTACTGTGTACGCAGGCCGAAGAGAGAAACATTATATTTAGGATTCAAACTAACAAGGTCCTTGGAGATAAGGACTTCTCAAATCACTAATTCCTCCGTCCATTTGTTGTTGTAACATATGGAAAATTTGATTAACAGTGTCCACTTACAAAGATTTTAGCCTACAGAATTATTCTTAATTGTGTGTATTTTTTTTTTTAACAAACTAAGGTGTTTTTTTATATCTTTTTTTTTTCTCCTTACATTTATTCTCCTGTATTATTGACTCAACTTTTTTTGTACAAACCACATCAGTTTCTATTAAACCGCAGAATTATAAAAAAAAAAAAAAAAAAAAAAATTATCTGTTCATCCCTTTCAACTAGAGATCAAAACAAAATTTTGACCCAAAAATAACCAAATGGAGCATTGGGATTCAGACGTGGTCACGTGGGATTTGAAATCTTTCGGTTACAGTTAACATAATAACAACACAATGAAAAAGATGGAACAAGATTTCAAGTGTTGTTACTTCAATAGGGTCATGTATGAAGGAAGAGTACACAATCAATTTTGATACGTAAACTTCAAAAAACGGTGGCTTATGTCGTACGAACCTAATGAGCTGCCACGACGACCGGAATTTACCATATGTGGGGTTCGGTCTACGCAGACCGACCATTCACATTTCAGATTTTCACCAAAGTTATACCAAAAAGTACATAAAAATTAAATTAAATGTTTGACTAAGAATAAAGAAAACATTTAATAGCAAACATCGGGTCCTAGTCCACGCTGTATGTGGTCATATCTCTTCAAATTACACACATGCAAGTTTGTAGCATGACTCGAATTGAATATGCTATGTTTAATTACAGCTCAACATTTTGTTATAGTTACTTTCCAGCAATTTGTTTCTTAAATATATAGTCAGAAATGTTAGCCTTATTCAATTCATACCTTTACTATAAAGAAAATTAAAAATCAAAATTAATATTTGTTTCTCAATCACGAACTACAATATGTTAGTTTCTAATCCAAATCCAGTTTCTGTTATCAACAAAAAATTAGATGCTATAAATTATCGTTCTTTAACGATTTTGATATTTAATTTGTCTAATTTTTTGTTTTGGGGCCAATCTTGTCTCAATGATTGATAGGCTACTTCAGTATTTTGTTGTTTTTTTAAATATTCTCAGTTCGCTATATACGTATTTCAACATATATAATTAAGTTTTTTGATGTGTTCAATCAACATTATTCATTCACGTCAGCTTTTTATAAATTACTAGTCTTATAACTCTTTCAGATTATTATGATGTTAAACCAATCAAACCCTTAAAAAAATTTTGAAGAAAAAAATTTCATATATATTTATATATATATATATATATATATATATATATATATAAACCTTACTGAAATGGCCAAATAGGTGATCAAATAAAGGAAAGGATCTAGAGATTGGTTTTAGGGAGAGCATAATTAAAATTGTCTAAACTTTTAAGGCTATAATTTCAAATAAGAAGAAGGACTGAAGGACATTAGTAAAAATATAAAAAATTTACATGAAACTTTAAAATTTTACCCGGGGCAACTGCCCCCCTCTTGCTTCAAGTGGATCGGCCATTCAAGTTATTAAACATACCCAAACTAGTATATACACTTTTTTTATTATTACATATTTCCAAATAACATAAAAACACCATGTTTTATTTTTATACTGCTTCACTCAATCTAGAGATCTCTTGAAAAAAAAACTTAAAACACTTCAACCAAAACAAAACCATAGAACATACATCACGTAAATATATTATTTTCTAGTCTTCTAGAATGCACGATATTACATGTATTAGTGTTACGTATTCCTAGAAAGCAAAAATAATATGTCACATATCAATCATTTATTGTACCAAAGCCAATGACCCTCTTTCTAATTCATAGGCTTCGCTCCCTCCATATATTGACTAAACTCTCCCTTTTTCTCCCTCTTCTCACATCTCTACTACAAATTTCAGAACCAGAAAACCACAACAAAAACTCTCCATTTTCGTAAAAAAATAATACAAAATTTGGTTATTTGTAGTGTTGGGATCATCAAGTAATGGGAGAAGAAAGCAGCACGAGCGGGACGTGCAAGCCGTCCAAGACGTTCAAGGCGAAGTGTAGCCACATGGTGAAGAAACAGCGAGCCAAGTTTTACATCCTTGGCCGTTGCCTCGCCATATTAGTCTGCGGGCGTGACCGCGACCGCGACCGGGACCGTAATTTGATTTAGATCTTTACCTTATGATTTTTTTCTTTCTCTTCTTGTATTTTTCTAATTATTGTTTGGCTGGGTTGCCGTTTTCATTTTTCCCTCTAGTATCAAACATTTGAACTAGGGTTGGTATGTAAGTTATATATACACATGAATGTATGAAACTTATGTGAATGCATCATGAAATGCTAAATTAATTTGAGATTTGTGTCTCCCATTTGAAAATTTGAATGGTATCTTTCTTAATAAGTTTTAGTTGTTCAAATGATTAATAGCCTCTCTTTTTTTGTAAACCTTTGGCCCTGGAAAGATCTTCAATTTACTTGGAATATATAGTTTATACGAAACTTTCAGAAATACTCAGACATGCATTGAGACTTCAAATGCTCGTTGTCGTTAATCATATGAATACTAGAACAGCAAACATTACATAAGCCCACAGCGATTTAAAGAATAATCACAACAACTTTGAAAACTATTACTTTTTTTGTGATGAATAATTTGTTTTGTTTTTTCTTTGGCAACATCTGTTTACCAGTTATTTATCTCTATATATATACATATGAGTGAACATATATCTTGGAAACATTATAGATTTTGAGGTCAGAGATCCAATCTCATCCACTGTACTTTCATGTTAGGCACTGCAGAGTTTTAAGTGACAAAAAAAAATCAACCTGCTATTATAACCTTAATTAGTATTAGTTTGGATTTCAGATTATAAAACAAACAAAAAGAAAACATGATAGATGTCAATACGCAAAAGAATATCGTTTTTGAGAGTGAACTGAAATCATTCATTGATTAGTGTAACAATACCAGCAAAAATTGAGAGAAAAAGGTGGAGAAGATATATAGAAAGTAATTATGACAAGGTCTACAGCCTGAGAGTCCATGTGACTCGAGTCCAAATCATACTAATAATGCAAATCGAAACTATGCTCTATTTTATTTTCTAGTTTGTCGGTTTAGGCAGGACGAGATGTTTCATTGTGTAGTCTTTTCATTTCTTTGTAGCAGATTAAAATTTGAAATATGAAGATGATAACCAACATAATTTTTCATGCGTTCTTAAAAATATATCGTTCATAAAAATACATATTAAAAGGAATAAGAGATAAATTGTAGAATTCATGGTCCGCACCATACATGAAACAAGTGAAAATAATAGTAACCCCCCCCCCCCCCCAACAATTCTTAGAACTTACGTGCTCATTGTTAATCTACAAGTTAATTAATGAATTGATCAATTTTATTTAATATTTCTGGACGTATACATTTAGATATTCAGTTTGTTGAATTATCAGCACTACAATGCCTGATATTTCCATTTGATACTAGCGCCTCGCTTTTTCTTCTAATAGATACTTATAAAGTTGGCCATAAATAAGTTGTAAAGTCTTTTGATAACACTGCAGATATTGATTATATAACTTGTAATGGCCTAATTAAAAGATACAATATAATGCATATAGTAAGATCAAAAGGTTCTAACGTTCTAAAAGATATAGCCACTGTAATGTATCCACTTTTACCATTTATTAGATTTTAAATATTAAAAAACATACGACCAAACATGAATAAACTAGGAATGTAAAAGAATCCGAAGCCAAAAAAAAAAACATACAAACTAAAATGTCCAACATCACGTGCATGCTCTTGCTCCAAGTCTCGAACATTTCCGACACGCCGCAACCGCTGATTAAGAATAGATTATTATTATTTTTCAAAACATTTTAAATTGTTAGACTAATGAGTGATGGATACTTGTCTGATACTCGTAGAAAAATTATAAACGTATCTGATTATTCGTATTAGAGCGTATTGTATAGAGTATAATGTATCTTAAAATCTATGTCCGATATTTGAATATTTGGATAGTGAATAGTACATGAGTTCAAAACCAAATGTAGGTGAAAATTAAATCTGTGAGCCGACAATGGGAATCCTCGAGGCGAGAAAGGTGTGCAAATGCACTCGTGCGGTCCCTCTCGTTACTATTTTTCATCGTTTTCCCACTACTGTTTAATTTATTTATACATACTACAGAGAACCAATTTTCTCTCAGTCTTTTTTTTTTATTATTTTTAAGTAAAAAGATTAAAAAAAAAAATTTGTTTCTATTATTTATGATGATGAGATCATTTAAAGGCAACTTGATTTGTATTAGTAAAAGTCAGCATCATTGACGAAAGATATGGGAGAAAACATCGTTGGCCTCATAATTATATATTGTCCCGATAATATTTAAGGTATTTTTAGCTCTGTCTTCCACAAACTGTGAATCGGTAGAGAGTTTTGTTGTTTTGCTTCTTGAAAATTAGTGGAGAAACGGAAAAGATATATACGTCAGATTTATGGTGTTTTTGCAATACATATCACATTTACTAAATACATACTTAAGGAGAAAGGGAAAGATGTATAATATTAGTTAGTAGTACGTAGTAGATTGTGGAAAAGAAAATTACTAATAGATTGAATCGTTACATTGATCGATATTGTAGGTTACATTTAAAGAAGTCCTAGCTACATACGTATTACTATATTCCTAGTCTTAACTATTTGAAGTATGTTTACACATTGCATTGCATACACAGCTTTTTATATATTCTGAATGGCATCATTTCTTACCTGCTTTTATTCCTACTAAGTTATGTTAAGAATATTTTTTCATCAAACTTTGGGCATTGGTCACATCGGTAATGTTTTAGACTTGTAGCCTTAATAAAAGTAACCATTCTTTTTAAATAATAAACGAGAAGATCATTAGATTGCAAAAGCCGATTGGATACCCAAAAAAGAAAAAAAGGATGAGAAGTATTGGGACCCGTTGGGTCGGAAAAGAAGAGAGAACACGTGCATCTCTCTGACACACGTTGAAACCCAAAACACTTTCCTCAATTTCTTCTTTCCAAACTCCAACTACATCAAATCAGTTTTTTCATATTCAACACTATCTAATTCCAATATCTTCTCCAGTTCTCATCACATATGTTTTTTTTTAAATCACAATATATCACATCCTTCTTCATCATATAATAAGTTATAATAACCAAACAACCTCACTAGTATACAATATTATTTGCTGTATAGACTATATTGCATTTATTAACTAAGTTATTAAGTTATGTAAATATTACATTATCTAATTGGATCGCATAATTAGTTTTATTTTATAACAATTTATCAAAAAAAAAAAAAATCATTGTAAAGAAAAACATAAAGTTGTGTGCTCTCGTGTGAGTTTCTCAGTCTCAGCTAGACCCCCCACGCGGCGGTGTCTGTTTGTAGCAGTCTTTGTAGACTTCCCACGTGCGAGTTTGTGTAGATTCTCCAAGAACGCTCAAGGCGGGGCCAACCCCAAAGACCGTCGTCCTCTTTCGTCTTTACACCACACATGCATATTTTACAAGATAAACCCAAATTTACTATTTTTAAAAAACTAAAATCTGTCATGTTCCTAGTCAAAACCCATTACGTCAATATATCGGTATTTTGGATGAATTTTAAACCCCATTCATATATCGACAGTTCTACAAAATTATTATATAAATAATATTATTTGTCTTCCTTTTTGAAATTTTCTAATAAATATTATTTGTTGCACAACGAAATCATTGTTTACCTAACATTGAATTTGGGATTTACCTTGATGTTCATGTTTTATAAAAGAGTCACTTACAATGTGATGGTCGAGATGAACAGATATGTCTCTTAGTTAAGTAAATAGTGTTTTTGGATCCATTAATTGGCGGAATAATAGATGATTAAGGTTATTTCAGCGTCTTAAACAATAGTAATAGATTGAAATGTATGCATGAAGATAATTTATTGCGTAGATTTCGGCCTAGTTAGTTCCGTACAAGATATGACGCTATATATATATATGATGGTCCTTCTGACAATGATCGTGATTGTGCGATCGCCTCACTAGGAAATTGTTTTCTTGTGTAGTGCATTATGCAATATAGACTTGTATATACTGTGGTGATGAAGACTTAAGTTTACTATTTGAAATAATCACAACAGTCCAAAAACTCTCATTCAATGGGGAAAATTTGAGATAAGTTCGAGAGATGACCACAAAATCGTCATGTCTTCTGCTAAATGGACCAGCCTGACAAAAACCTGCCGAGACGGTAAAGGCCTGCTCGTTTTCAACATACTATTTTACCCACGCCCGAAACAAAAAGAAAAAAAAAAGAAAAAAACAGAATAAAAGTTTCACCCTTATTTTATTTTATTTTTTTCTGTTAAAAAGGGTTAATCTATTAAATGCAGATAGAAAACTTCACAGAGGTTATTTTTTAGAACTTGCAAAAGGAAACGATGTGAAGGGAATTTTAACTTGACTCTTCTCCACAGAACTTTTACCTCTTCTCCATTTTTCTTGAAATATGGATACATAACCAATACAGGCCTCGAGTCCATAAAGGCCCAACTAAAATAGACTTGTACCATGATTGTTAGTAGCTTACGCAATTCCCGGTTAGTGTCCCTTGAAGTTGGAAATTTGCAGCTTCGTCTGAGATGGATAAGAAATTTAGAACAAGTCCATAGGGTTGGTTAGTGCAAAGTCTATTAACCTCTCGAGATTTTTATTTCATCGACACACCATATATTAGATTCATTTGGAGTCTCAACGATTATATACAAAACACTCTAAATTAAACACGACTGAGACCAGCGAAAGGTTTTCCAAACAACTTCAAATACTAAGGAAAGAGAGCGGTCATAGACTCTGATCACATCTTTCAACTGTAGAGATCATCATCGTCGGCTGCTCCACTAGATGTGGCAAACGGATCAGCTCCACCAACCGTGGCAGCAGCTCCAGTCCCTGTGGCTTCTGGAAACCTGAACTCGCTTCCAAAGCCACGTGATTGTTGAAGAGTCTGAGCAAAAGCCTGATACTTGCGAATGTCTGCATCACTAACTGATCGCCTAGCGTACTTCATGGCTTCCTCAAAGTGACCAGCTTTAATCTCTGCTATCTCCTCCTCCATGTCCTCTTCCATTGCTTCTGGCGTCTCTGTTATCTTCCTCTCCCTCTCAATATCCTTCTCGATGTTTTCTCTGATCGCATACTTGCAAGAACGCTGGCAAATCTCTGTGATGTCTGCACCGCTGAAGCCTTGTGTGTACTTGGCAAGAGCTCTCAGGTCAACATCTTTAGCCACTGGCGATTTCCTCAAACAAGACTTGAAGATCTGGAAACGAGACTCCTCATCAGGAAGAGGAATGTAGATGAGCTGATCGAGACGACCAGGACGCAAAAGTGCAGGGTCGATAATGTCTGGTCTGTTTGTAGCTCCGATGATGAAGACAGTCTTCTTAGCAGACATACCATCCATCTCTGTAAGAAGCTGGTTCAACACTCTGTCTGCTGCACCACCAGCATCTCCAACACTGCTCCCTCTCTGTTATTACATTGAATATTTTTTTAGATAAAGATAACACGCATAAGTTGCATAAGTTGAGAGATTAAGGAACCGAGCACAATACCTGAGTGGCAATGGAGTCAAGCTCATCAAAGAAAAGAACACAAGGAGCAGACTGGCGTGCCTTGTCGAATATCTCTCTCACATTGGCTTCACTCTCTCCAAACCACATTGTGAGGAGCTCAGGACCTTTGATACTAATGAAGTTGGCTTGACACTCGTTCGCAATAGCCTTAGCCAAGAGGGTCTTTCCACAACCAGGAGGACCGTAGAAAAGGACTCCTTTAGATGGTGACATCCCAAACTTCTCGAATTTCTCAGGATGCTCCACTGGATATTGAACAGTCTATAACATAGCAAAATTTGAATAAATTAGTCCATATTCACAAGGTTACCAAGTGAAAAAGATATCAAATTGTTGAAAATCTTAATTTACCTCTTGGAGCTCCCTCTTGACATTCTCAAGACCACCAATGTCTTCCCAAGAAACATTAGGCACCTCAACGACCTGGTTGAAGGAGAAAATTACAGTTTAAGAACAGGTGTTAGATTAGAATGGTACCAAATAGACTGAGAAACTGTAAAACCAAAAAATTGATTCCTTAAACTCACCGTCTCCCGTAGAGCAGAAGGATTGCTGGTACCAAGAGCAGTCTGGAAGTGTTCATTAGTTACAGCCATAGAATTGAGAATTTCAGCGTCTATCTCCTCGTCTTCAAGGTCAATTACATCCATCTTCTCCCTGATGCATTGGAGAGCAGCTTCAGTGCATAATGCCGCAAGATCAGCACCAACATACCCATGAGTGTCTTTGGATACTCTTTCCAAATCAACCTGAGTAAGAGCAAATCATGTCAGGTCTGACAAAGCGAAAAGGCACAGAAAAGAAGAAAATAATTATATACAACAGAAACTTACATCTTCATGGAGCTTCATGTTCTTGGTGTGAATCCTAAGAACCTCAAGGCGGCCAATCTCATCAGGAACACCAATATCAATTTCTCTGTCAAATCGTCCAAACCTTCTCAAAGCTGGGTCAATGCTGTTTGGACGGTTGGTCGCTCCCATAACAATAACATGGGCTCGGGATTTAAGCCCATCCATAAGTGTCAAAAGCTGGGAAACAATCCGTCTTTCAACTTCCCCATGTGTCTTCTCTCTTTTTGGCGCAATCGAATCGAGCTCATCAATGAAAATGATTGAGGGGGCATTCTTCTCAGCTTCCTCAAAGGCTTTCCTGAGGTTGCTTTCACTCTCACCAGCTAGCTTTGACATGATCTCAGGACCATTGATACAGAAGAAAAATGCACCAGTCTCATTAGCAACAGCACGAGCAATAAGCGTCTTCCCAGAACCAGGGGGACCATAGAGCAAGATTCCTTTGGGAGGCTTCACACCAATAGACTTGAAGAGTTGTGGATGCCTCAATGGAAGCTCAACAAGTTCCCTAATCTGAGCCATTTGTTTCCTTACACCACCAACATCATCATAACCAACTTCATCCAACCTCTCCTCATCCTCTCTCTTTATTGGTTCACCCTCACAGAATATTTCTGTATCAGGAGCGACCACACAGTACTCAGCAGGATCAGTCTCAATAACCTTAAACTCAATACTTCTCATCCCTCCTCTGACTAGGAAAAGATCACCCTTCCTAACCGGGCGGTATGCCTCCAAGAAATAAGCTGTCAAGATACAAAAACCGTCAGAACATATAAGCAGAACAAAGGAAGAGATAAGAACACAGAAGAGAAAAAACACTTACGTTTAAGGTATGCATCAAATATATTGCCACTAACTCCTTCAATGGTATCATCAATGGGCAAGATGTGAACACGCTTCCCATACTTAACATCAGGACATTGGTGAACAGAGATAACATCTCCAAGCCTAACCCTCAAGTTCGATCTAACAACCTTGTTCATCCTAATTTTTGGTTCATCACATGTATCATCAGCTAAAGCAATACACACAGTATCTTTCCTCTTCTTTCCCTACAAACCACAATACCCAAAAAAAAAAAAAAGGAGAGAAAACGAAGATGTCAATACATACAATTCCCAAAACAAAAGCATAAAAAATTGAGAGACCAAACAAAACCATCCCAATATTACAAACCCCATAAACCCACAACCCAGAAGCAGTAAATCACACAACAATCAACTACAAAAATAGTTTAAATCCTCAAAAAACCCTAAATTACGCAAAGGAACCAAAAGGAGAAGAGCACAAAAAAAAAAATCAAAAATCAGACCTTAATTAAAACGGTATCTCCACGAAAGAGCTGTAGCTTCTCCATAGTCTCAGGGTGTAGAGACACGACGGAGTTATCATCGTTGATCGCTTCATCTACAACCAAACGATTCGCCGCCTTCTTTCTCTCCAGAATCGCAGTGCTAAAATCCCTCTTCGTCCCTTTACTGAAATAATCAGAGAAACAGTTGAAATTAAATCGAATTGAAACAATCCGAACATGAAAAGTTAACAAAAGCTACTTAAAAATCCATAAGAACTTACGAATCAGATGATTCAGCTTGATCCGCCATAGTTGATATCGAGTAAAGAGCTTCGCAAAGAGAAGAAAGAGATAACTTCGAGAGAATGGGTAGTTTTTGGTGGTAAGTGATCGGTTCGCTTTTCTGTGAGAAAAATAGAGAGACAGGTGTGGGTTTATATATATAAGAAGATAAGTGTTTCTTTCTTGTCATCAAAGAAATGTTTTATTTTATTTTTATTTCTAGTTTCCATTTTTTAGTATATCCATTTTTTTTTTTTTTTTGACGTTATTTAGTTGCCTTTTCGAAAACCTTTGATGTATTCATTTATTTAAATGTAAATAAAACTGGTAACTAAATAAAAGAAATTTCGTAACATAACAAAATACTACAAATTTAATAAAGGGCTTTCAATAAAGGTTTATATATATAATATATATATATATATATTTGGGGTATTTATAAAAGAAGTTCTGCATATATATTATTGTGATAAATGATTACTATTTGTAAATTTAAATTTAACGAAAAAGTAACAGATCAAATAAATGATATTCATTTATGTGATGGATTTTAAATATTGTATATATAAAAAGAGAATATATATATATATATATATATATTATATGAGAAATTCTTTTTGAAATTAATAAAATGAAATCCCGTAAATGAATTACATAAAGGGTTGGATTTCGGAGATTATGGGCTAGTCATTTTCAAATCTTTTATGTATTTAATAAATTTATGTATTTTTCTGGAATATTCTAGAAGGTCGAACATCGCAAAATGTCTTAAAAGAATATTTAAAATCTTAAAGAAAGATCTAGAGGATCAATATCCACCGTTGGATCGTATAAATTACCACCATTTATTGTGGAGGTGATTTTCTATATAAAAAGGTTTTGACTCCCTTATATGTACTTAGCTAAGCAACCAAGCAAAGCTTAGTAATAGATTCTTATTTCTCTCTAAAATGGTCACTCTCTCTCTCTATATACCACCAATAGGATTATCGAGTACAAAAAGATGCCAAGTTAACAACCACAAGAGATGAAAATGTGATAAGGTGGAAAGATGCTAAAACCGCATGAATTGGTTTACGAGGAATCAGTCTGTGACGTTATAGTGACAAAACGTGAGAGAAGAACTAAAAAAATGAAAAGACATTTTGTTTTCAAAGTGAATAAGAGTGAATTCTGGACGATTTTATTCAATTCAATTGTTATAGGATGACTGATTTTTCACTGCAAAATATAATTTTTTTTGGAGGATTTGTCGAATAGCAGCCGGATATTTTTGTCATTTAAAGCCCATTCACAAAAGAAAAATACAGATTTAATAATTTGATATCTGTGAAGATTTCAAGAGTGAAGCCAAAGACGATCATGGAGCCTCTCTTCACCAGCTCCAAACATCTCGTCGACTTTTTCGCCGTTTCTGTAAAACTGAAACGTGGGTGTGTAACGTATGTGGCGAGTTGTTTCGGGGCACTCGTCGATATCTGCGTAAACAAACTTGAGCTTCGAGAAACTTTTGCTGAGCTCTTGAAATGCTGGAAAAATCTGGCTACAAACTCCACACCTGAAAGTTTCAAAATCAAACGCTAAAATCACAGGAAACCAGTGATAAAAAAAAAAAAAAAAAAAAAAAAGGATTACAAAAAGTCAAAAACAAAACAGTTCTCATTGGGGCATTTCATCGAACACCTGGTGAACATGAAATGTGTGTTCACTAGAACAGAGACTAAAACGTACCACGAAGCTCCGTAGTTGATAACAGCCTGCATAAAACAAAACAAAAACAAAGAACAAGAGTCAGATTATGAAGAATTTGGGTCATAAAACGTGTAAAAAATGTAATAGTTGTCATTTGTACTAACCGGAGATTTGGAAGATTTGATGTCGTCAAGAATTGTCAGGAAACTTTGATCATTTGGTGCGGTTTTCAAATTGCCATACCGATTCGAATTGGATTCAAAATCCGGATTTGCTGCTTCCTCCGATTCTTGCTTTCTCATTCTTGATTTTGTTTGTTTCGTTGAATTTGCCAATTTTGGTACCTTAGCAGATTATAATAACCTAAACCGAACCCCAAACTAACCAAACCAATGGATTTGAGTCTGAACCGATTTTAACCAAGCCAGTTTCGTTAACCGGCAAATAACTGAAAACTAGAGAGAGACTTTGAACATAAATAGCATCCAATTATCGTGAAACTTTTATTAATTAATCTCCAATAAATTTAGGAAGAAAATAATGGTTGATAAACAGAAGATCTTGGTTTATTATGATTGTCTTCTACATCATCAAATTCGGATGCTGAAATAATCATGTGTTGTTGTTGTTGTTGTTGGCAAAAAGCTTGATTCTCCCAACTCTTTCCCATCACAACCAAGTACAGTCCACTAACGATTAGTATTGCACCAATCAATCTGAGAAACAAACCAAACAAACATAAAAAAAAGGTGTCAAAACTTTAATTATAAGATATGAAAATAACAAGTAGTAATAATGAGTAAAAACATAACATATATACGTACCCTCCAAGATAAAAGTGTTCACCAAGAGCAAAACTGGCTAAAACAGCAGCAAGTAATGTTTGAAGTGGCAAATACGCTGATACAAACAGAGGTCCTCCTCTATCCACTACATATATTTGTATTGCAAACACCATAGCTGAACCCACCAATCCCTGCAAAATATGTATTCAAACTCACACACCAAATTAAAAACAGAATATGTCACAAAGACTTCATTTCTAAAAAATAAAACAAACACTTACTGTGTATAGTAACGCGTATAATTCGCCTCCTGATCTTATCTTCCAATTCTCTAGGTCTCTCTCGAAATAAGCAGAGATTCCAAAGAACTGAAACACAGCGAAAAAGCAAGAGTAGGAGACAAAGGAGAAGCGAGCTGGATACTTCTTAAGCAATGGTGACTGCAACACAATCCAACTTGACCAACATAAGCAATGACCCATCAAACAAAGACATCCCAACGTCCAGTTCTTGTTTCCTTCCTCTGCTTCTTCAGCTTTAATGGTTTGGTGGTTTATTAAACGCAGACTCGGCTGGTAAATGGTTGGTCCTTTATACAGTGTTATAGCCAAAGAGCCTGCGACCGATACAACTGTTCCCACCACTTTAGCTATACCATCTTTCCTCTTCAGTTCGACCTTCTCTATTCTAAAATGGTGTGTCATAATTTAATGATAAGATATGAGTGAAGGTGAGATTCAAGAATCAAGAACATACATACCCGAGTACAGTGGCCATGAGGAATGAAACAGCAGGAACCGCATTCTCAGTTGCTGATGCAAATGTTGGTGAAGTGTTGTCCAATCCAAAGATGTAAAATCCTTGATTTAATGTTATTCTATAATCCAAAATGATTATTGGTGTTAAAAAGTTGTGTCTCCGATATATGATTCAAGGTTTAAAGAAAAGATCGTACCCAACGAGTCCAAGAAGGAAGAACTGAATCAGGAAACCAGTGGTCATCCCCGGTCTTTCTTTTCTATTAGAATATATACAAATAATCAAGATTGTTACAAACTGAGATCAAGAATTAAAGATTAAGATTTATAGTTTGGATTTAAAGAAGTGTATTTAATAATACTTTTCAAGGAAGAAAGCAGAGGGAGCAAGAACAGAGAGAGCGACGATGTTGCGGTAAAGTGGGAAGACGAGTTTGCTTACTCCCAAGTTTAGAGCGTATCTCATGATCACAGGGTTACCTGCGTAGCCTGTCTGAAACACCACCATCGCTAAGTGAAGCTTTGCTCTTTCCGGTATCGGAGACATCTTTCTCCTCCGGAAATGGAGGAGGAAAGAAACCAAAGAGGACGGAGGAGAGATCTGTTTGGTTTTCTATTCCGAATGATCTCTTGTTGTGACGACTTTCTTTAAAACGACAAAAAACGAGATAAGACTGTCATGTGCTTGTCACGTGATATGTGTACAGAAATGTATAGTTGTCGCCTGTAATAACATAAGATTTGGTATATTTTATGTCGTCAAGAATTGTCATTGCGACTCGAAACCCAAATTTCACTGTTTTTTCTTGATTAAATTATATGAGCAAAAGCTCAAAAAGATTCAAATTTTGTTTTGTTTCTGCTTCACTTACCCTTTTAGTCCCTTTGACTAATGCTAATGTCTTACTGAAGCTGCACATTGGTTACATATACACTTGTGCTTCTTTTCTTCTTTCTAAGAACTTAAAAAAGCTTTTTGATCTTCTAGAGAAGAAATGTTTTGATTCAATGGTGTTTTCCTCCATGACATGGTCTCATCTTGCTCTGTTTCTTCCTGACTATGAAGTTGTTAGACCAGTAAGCACCATAAGCCATATCTCGTCGATCACTTTTTAGTTAGATGCGTCGATTTTAAACTCTCTTTGGTGCCAATGAGATTAGGCTTAATCCAGATATTACTTAAGTAATCAAACTTAAGAGTGCTTCGATGGCTTACACTTTTGAATGAGTGGAGAAAATATGTAGAAAGATCTTGTTTTATCTTTTTATCGCAACCCCATTAAAATACTTCATCTTCTTTTCTAAGTCCTTTAAGAAATTGAAATTCCCAAAACCAAACCTGATAGGATACTTGAAATAAATTAATTGGGTTTCTAAGATGATGAAAGCCATAAACCCTGGCAAAAATAGTATAAAAAATCACAAGTTGATGATGATTCAAAAAGAAAGATACTTGGAACCTAATCCAAATCTATAATCTATAGCTTAAAGATGACCAAGAAATAGAAAAAACAAGAACCTAACTAACTGATGCATGATGTTATTATCCACTAAACCATTTGTGTTCGTCAGCTTTTGGATATTTCCCATTTTGGGTAAACTCGTGACTTTATTATTAAAGCAAAGCCAAAGCAAGCGTTCAGGTTCAAAGCATAAACTAAGAGAGGATTCAGTCAAGAAGAAGAAACAAACAAAAAAAAAAAAAAAAAAAAAAAGAGAAGAAGAAAGAAAGAAAAAATGGATTATAAGAAGGAAGAAACACTTCGTAGAGGGCCATGGCTCGAAAAAGAGGACGAACAACTAGTGAAGTTTGTTACCCATTTGGGAGAGCGTCGCTGGGATTCTCTAGCAAAATTTTCTGGTACACTTTGAATCCATTTTTAGTGTCGCTTTCCAAAAATAGAAATTTGCATGTGTTTAAATTAAGGTATGTTTACTTGTTGTGTTCCTACTTATAGGTTTGAAGAGGAGTGGTAAGAGTTGCAGGCTAAGATGGTTGAACTATCTGGATCCGAAGCTGAAGCGTGGACCAATGAGTCAAGAAGAAGAGAGAGTTATCCTTCAGCTCCATGCTCGTTGGGGTAACAAGTGAGAGACCAAAAAATATTTAATATTTAATATTTTACTTGCATAATTGCTTTGTTTCGGTTTGAACTAAATATAGTCTATCAATAGGTGGTCCAAGATTGCAAGAAGATTACCTGGTAGGACTGATAATGAGATTAAGAACTATTGGAGAACTCATTTTAGAAAGAAAGAGGACGCTCAAAGTTATGGTAGATATACTTCTATCGATCTTTCATTGTTGCATATGTTAGATGATATCAACATTCAATAGAAAACTAAATGATGTGTTTTGCTGTAGATAAGGTCATTGACTGGAGAGGAAATACAGGAGAAGAATCGTTGCGCAAGTATGAGGAAACAGAAGTCACGAGGACAATGAAGACAACTCAAGAACATGGTTTTGATGAAATTATGAAGGAATTTAATCATAAAGAAACCAATGGTGATATTTGCGAAAGAGAGAGCTTCGGTGTTATGAATTCACCGTATGAAAACCGGATTTCGGATTGGATATCAGAAATGTCTACAGACCAGAGTGAAGCAAATCTTTTGGAAGACCATAGCAGCAGTAGCAGTGAGAACAATATTAATATTGGTTCTTGGTGGTTTCAAGAGACTAGGGACTTTGAAGAGTTTTCATGTTTTCTTTGGTCATAATTTTAAAGTTTGTTTCTTTACTTTTTAATTCTTGGATAATTGAACTCAAAAGTGCTATAGTGCTATGAATCAACTGTGTAAAATTTGAACTATATTTGAATCGTAAGTTAAAGTCTAAACTAATCATACCATCTATTACACTGAACGTATTAAGTCAAAGTCGAATATAAATTTGTTAGTTCGCAGAGACTAAAAATCTTCACCAAACAAATCCAAGAAACAAGGTATACACATATATCCATAATAACAAAACAAGTAAAAAAATATTGCATTAATGTATACTATCAGGCCTTGTCATATAAAACAACAAGAACATGAGAAGATCATCCTCCAATGGATGAAAAAAGTATTAGTTTTTTTGGTTAACATTATTGATTGATGGGCTTTGTCTTTAATATGAATTAAATTAATTATTTTGCTGTACTTTTGTGCCAAATTATTGGTTAAAAATGTTTAATATTTTAGTTATTCTGGAAACCAAAAAAAAAATATTTAATGTTCAATATAGTAAATTACAATATCCTTAAGTAATATATTGATTTGGTATGAAGTGTAGATGCATGTATGGATTGCCCTCTTGTATAAATTATGAAAAGACAAAGAAAGAAGATAATATATAAACTCTATTAGACCATTAGCTATTTAACTAATTGAGGATAGGATAGGACTATTACAACGTCACGAGTACATATATACGTATGACACACACGTGGTACTTATGTAAAGAAATAACTAATTTTGTATAAATACAAATTATTAGGTCCACTAAAACAAGTATTTGCGAACTATATTCAGAACAATCAATACTTAGTGAAGATTTATAGATGAATTGATTAGTTACCGTTGGATCGTCCGAATAAAATACTAGCCCAACATTAAAAATGATAAATTGAATTTACCACAATTTATCTTCTCAAGAAAAGAAAAAGAAACAAGAATGAGTTTGAAACAATCTTTTTTTCTTGTTCCTTAATTAAATTGGTAAATTCACGTTACAACATAAACATTTGGGTTGAAGAAGTGAACATGAGCAAATATGATATCGAACTGAGCATGAATGATAAAACAAGAACTGAAAAAGATAACCGGTTGGTTGAACCGGTTCCAGACATTTCATCAGTGTAGTCATTATAATTATCTAAACCGCTATTACCTTCCGATCCAGTTGTAGTCCACATCCCTAGATTGTTCCCGTTATTCCTGTAACCAATCAAACACCCTAAATTAGCTCCAATTGACTTTTAGGTGTTTAATGGGGCGATAATTATGAAGAAAAAAAATAGTGGGGGGTAAAAAGTAATTAGACAAAAGAAAAAGAATAAAGCTAAAGGCAAAAGCATGAGAAAACAAAAGAGTACATATATAGACATCTTTTATATAGGTTGTGTAATGGTAAAATAAAAAGATTCAAAAATGTTGTTATTTTGTTAAAAATGTCAATTTCTTTTTTTCAAAAAAGAAAATTTGGGAAAGAGCGATTGATATGTATCCAAACCTGCCACCAACGCCGAGAACGCCGGAATGAAAAGTGATTTGGTTGATGAATGAAGCAGATTTAGGCTCAACGCTATAAGCCTTCTCATACTTCATCTCAGCACCTTCACCAGATGCCACAAAGAAGGCTCCATTCACCAAAATGTCTCCTTCTGATCTCCAATTCCACCCTTTCCAATCGCCGTCAGGCGTTTCCACTCTCTTTGTCACCTCTTTCGCGAACGGGTTGGTTGGTGCCGTGTAGCGGTTACCCTGACTATTTATAGTCGGGTTACCGCTACCACCAATCGCATACATTTCCCATTGTGTAAAGTCGTTATTAACGACATGAATATATCCACGTCGACACCTCGGCATCCTTTGTATCAATTTCTCTCCAAAGTGATTAAACGCAATCGTTACCTAAAAAAACATTCAAAAACATTAGTCTCATTTTGAATCAAATAAATTTAATAATTCATTATGGACTAGTTTGTGTGTGTTTGACCTGCATGCCACTATCTGGCTCGTAGTGGTCGCTATGACCAAGAAGCATGACTTCGTTGTGGTGAGAAAAGAAGTTGTTGGATATTGTGATTCCTGTGGAACCCATCACTGCATCTATTAAACCGTCTTTACATCTAGATAGAGAACAATGGTCGATCCATATGTCCTTTGATCCGAAGATGGAGATACCATCACCGTCCGATTTTGATCTGAACCCGTAGTGTGTTGGACTTGACCGCACGTTAGTATTCCCTATACGTAAGCGTGGACAAAACATATTTCAGAATGCTTTTATGAATAATCCAATCAATGCTGTTTCAGGAAGGACGAAATATTTAATTTTTACTCTTTTTTCTTCTTACCATGCTTTTATGAGTAAAAGTCAATAAGTGCTGATAAATTCAAAATTAAAAAAAAAACACATGTTTTCTTTATTTGCGTGTGAAACAAACACCAATGAATGAGGAGGAAACTATGTACACAACAAAAGGGACCTACTAAATTATTAGGGGAAGAAAATAAAAACAAAAGTTAAAAAGTTAAAACTAGCAATTATTGGCCGTAAAAAAAGAAAGAGAAAGATCATATATTCTAATTGAACTATCGATTTTAGGATTATAATTTATGAAAAAATGTGGAAAGAGTAAAAACGAAATTTACCGGATTGGTAACAATGGTGGATATGAATGTTGTGAATGATGATATTGGAGACATATTGAAGAGTGATGCAGCCACCACCAACAATGTGAACATTAGCTCCTCTACCATCAAGTGTCTTGTAACTATTGAATATTAACTCTTGCTTTAATTTTATCATCATGTTGCTTGGGAACACTATCCACAATGGCTCTTCTTGTATCACTCCATATCTGTCATCAATTTTTTTTTTTAATGATTTATGTTAATTTACCTTCTAGTTCGTTACAACTATTTTTCACATTGTAAAACCCGTTTCCTTTGACATTGTTAAAGATTCCCCAAAATATTCCAATTTTTTGGAGGTCCCAAGTGTCTGATACACTTGTTTTATTATAGCTGTCTCGTCTTTATGTTTTTTTTTAATATTTTCCCTCTAAGGTACAGTGTTAAAATTAGAATGTAGGGACACCAATTTATAAACATAATAAACATTACATTTCTATGTTTTAAAACAGATTTGATTAATCAAAACTATAGAGCTTTTTCAAACGATTTAAAAGGATTTTGATGATATATTTTCCCTCTAAAGGGGCAGTGTTAAAATTAGAATGTAGGGACACCAATTTATAGACATTGTATTTCTATGTTTTAAAACGGATCAAAACTATTGTATAGTGCTATTTCAAACGTTTTAAAAGGAATTTGAAGGGATTATCAAGTATTTAAAGGAAGTTTAGGGTGGTTGTTGGGAATATTTCCACAAAATGGAGGGTTTATTTGTAAATTTTCTTTACCTAAAATTTATAAACAAGTGGTGTTAAAAAAGTCGTACATGATAGATTGGTGTGGGACATGTGAATAAGAGATGACAAAAGAGAGATAAAAAGTAAATTAGTAATTGTGGAATAGATAAACGTAGCTTAAACAGAATCTTATTTCACATATGATTTTAATTTAATTGTTAAAGCGTATAGGTAGGGCTTAAGGATAAAACAATAATGGCATCTAATTTTCAATTAAAGTATGTAGTGTTGTTAACTAACGACTTAAAAACAAATCTAAATACAGTCAAAAACCAGTATTAAAGATTATATCTTTTGTCTTGAACTAATAAAAAACAAACAACACATTACGGTCAAGATTATCGACAAGACTTTCTTAGGTGAAATCCGGTTAAGTCGGTTAACAAAAAGATACCTGAGAGTGCCCGGTCTAGGGTCAACGACATCATCGTCGGAAGAATCAGTGACGAAGTAAAACTGACCGCCTTTGCCTCCCAAGGCGTACTGTCCGAACCCTATCCCACAATCTGCTAGCCCTTGTCGGTTATTGGGCCAGTTTGGGTCACATTTCCAACAGTCATCAATTGGGTTACCGGTGAAGCAAGGGTTTGAACCGGCCTGCTCAGTCGTGTCCAGAGCTTGACGTCTTGATATAGACGCATTTACTCTCCTGTTGAAAACAGTTAAAACCGGATAAGTAAATTCGGTTCGGTTTAAGAGAACCGGAGATTTAGAAACAGAGAACTAGAACAAAACAACGGAAAAAACAGAGCAACCCCAGATTCACAAGAACACGTAATAATAGCCTGTAAAATTTGATAAAAGAATCTGAAATGAGAGAGCAAAATGTAGATCCAGAACAGGAAATGTAGTATGTATACCTATGAACATCATGAGCGACTAGTTCTGGGTCGGGATGTGGTAAGAGAAGAATAGTTCTGTTGTTGAGCATGGCCGAACCCATTTGTGGAACGAACAAAAAAAGAGACAAAAGTACAATGCAGCTTCTTTGAAGCATCTTTAATGAAGAAAGTAATGATTTTGGGATTTGGGGATTTTAGGGTTTTTGGTTAGTTAAAGGAGGAAGAAGAAGAAGAAGAGAGTTAAGACATGGCTTGTTCTTCTTCTTCTCTCTGCTTACTGACCAGTGTGTTCGTGAGTGGCTTTTTTACAGTGTGATTTTGCTTTTTGTAATAATGGCTTTCTTGGCTTTTGTATATAATTTTTTTTCTTTGTTCTTTTTGAAAGAGAGAGAGAGAGAGTGACGTTGTTTTCCACTGACAGTCTCGAGGACTGAGAATCTGCTTGTCTCGAGGAAACGGTCTCTAATTTTTTCCTTTGAAGCTCCTTTCTTTTTATATAAATTTTTCATAATTATCATACTCACACGATATGAGTATATCCATAAGCTTCAACAGATTCATTTTAACAAAACGGTAGGCTTTGCTCTTTGAAGCTCCTTGTCAGGTTTTTAACCTTTTACTGTAAAAGTGATGTGACGTTATGATAATTTTTTTCCACGAGCTATACAATATGAATGCTTACTATTAAGAGTCAAGAGTTTTCGGTGTAACCGGTGTCGTCAAGCTTGTTAGAGATATATTATTCGGACATGTGATAAAATAAAATATATTAGTGTAGATTATTTTGAGTCGATAATTATCTACATATAAGCTACATTGCGGTGGCAGCACTAAGCTCAAGTTTTTCGAGATATTCACTTGAATGATCTTTTGTAGAAATGCTTGACTTCTGAGACGTGTTAGCTGTTAGTATATGTGCGATTTATATATAAGAAACCTAAATTCTCCAACGGATTGAGTCATTTGATGAATGGTTCTACACGTCTGTTGGTCACATGGCATTTCAAATGATCTCTAAGATGCAGTTTGGTGTGTACCTCATATCGAAGATGGTATTTCCAATTGCATTATACTCTATCTATAGAAGTAAACTAAGCATTATTTGTGACTTTCACGGATATGTTTTGCCACATATATTTGATGGATATACTACATATATAACATTGCACTTGAATGTGTATCAACAATTTTTCTTAGAGTCGGGATGCAACTATATCGTAAGGCTATGTTCGGTCCGTAGTCAACAGGCTTTGGTTGTAGACTTGATATAGATGAATTTGCAGGTTGTTTTTACAACATGTTCAAATGTTCATTATGAATGCGTAAAACGTTAGCAGAAATGATATATATATATATATATATATATAATATTCAACATGTTCATAATGTTCTAACTAAGTAATATTTTTTTCTGTTCGATCAGTACATTGTTTAAATCAAATAGCTCATAAAATTAACTTATCCACTTTTTTTTCTAAATTCTAAATATGAATACATCCAAGTTCCACTAGACCAAAATCATCTATTAGGATTATCCAAATTCACGTCTAAGTCTTAGTAACCATCTGACACTATTCCAACCTGACCGATCCAACCAAGGGAAAAAACCCACGTTTGTCCATATATACATACACGAAAACAGTTACACATGAGTGTGTTTTCATAATTTCTCAGTAAAGCTTGCGACAAATTAGAATTGGTTTAAATGGGCGTGATTGTTGGATTATTATTAAAGTTGATGTTAGGTTACTAATGTAAGCTAAATGTAGGGGGTTAAATAACGTGATGTTAGGCGACATCTTTGGAGAAGGAAAAAAAACGGTATGGATATAAAGATATACTTTGCCTCCTCACATGTCTAATAAGATCATTGAAACCAATCATAATGTCCAAAAAAGTCATTGCTTGTATTATTTTCCACGAACGCGAAATTAAAGACTTCATTAAAACGCCTACATTACGTAAAGTAATCTTCTTTTATCAACTTTTGTAATAGTCCCGGCATCTTTTTTCATCAATTTGTAATTATCCAGAATCTATAATTTAGATTTAGCGCCACCACACCTCCATTATATTTTCATACTATCCAAGTGTTTTTTTCTTTCTCCTATCTATCAAAGTGTGGTTAGCTAGGTTGCGTATAAAGAAGACTTATATAAGTCCTAAAACAGAAGAAATATATCTTTGACCTCAGGCAGCTTGGTGAAAGATTGTCATCTCTCGGTCTCGGAGGGAAACTTATATAAGTGGACATAGTCAAGGCTCTTACCTCATATTATTGATTATTGGAATCTTTGTAATATACAGTGGGACCCACTTTGAACTGCATTTTTTTTTTGTCAATTTAAAGTTACTGATTTTGCAGTATTTTCCTTTATTGGCTCTTGTCAAAGCGTTAATGGTCCCATCTATGTGATACACGTATACGCAAAGCATTTTCACGTTATTGGTCTCTTTTACTCCTCGTATAATTCGATAAAACTCCATAATTAACAGCAGATGTAACATTACGAGGAAGCAAATGTAAAAGAGAAATAGATTGTGGAGCTCTTCAATTCCTCTACGGTTAAGATCCATGGACTTAGGGTCCGGCGGATGAGCTTATAGAAGAGTTTGTTTGTACGTAGTGTCGAATGCATGGGAGAATATGAAATAATCATGATGAATTTATAGAGAAACAGAAATTTAGCTTTGTTTAGTATCAAATCTATTTAATGTTAGTACAAATTTATTAAGTTGGGTTGGGTTTAGAGTAGCCTACTATAAGACTTGACCTATACAATGTCATATTATATATATACATATTGATATAGCTTTGTTTTAAATATAGATTATTAATTTCAATATAAACAAATTAACTTCAAATTTTCAGTCCTACCATTTATGCCTTCATTCTCACATATGTCACTAAGTAAAAACTCTGTTCGTGTACATCTCAGTTCTCATCTCTGACTCAAGGAGTTTCTTTTTAATTTCTGTCTTAAGCCAAATTTTATCTTTTTGACCCATATATCTATAGTTTGTACATTTGGCTTACCTATATATATATATATATATATATGTATATATTTCGTAAATGTAACATCTAGCAGCTACCATTACGTACATACATGTGAAAAAAAGAATATGTTAAGGACCCTGCATTGACTTTTTTTCGTTAGAGTTAGGTTTACATATAAATCTGTAATGTTGTAGCTGTTCAGTTTGCAAAGAGAAGCAAGAAAACCTCATTAAGTCATTATATTGTACTTTTATACGAACAATTAATTTGTCTAGTGTGAATGAATCATGAAGGTTGGAAGAAATTTTTTTGGACCTATTGATAAGTTATCTTCCCCAAGCCAGATACAACTCACATGATGATAGATTTTGTTCCTCCACTTGTTCGAGCATAATAATCGACAAATATGCATCTTATTTATAGAATATTAGTATATTTTTAGTTTCTATTCTTATTGTTGATAGTTTAAGCAAAATTTTACAAACTAAACAGTAGCGCAACTGTTTAGAGCATCTAAATTTAATAAATTTTAAAACGAAAAATAAATAAGATTAACTTGGATATCAATGTTATAATGTTTGTTTTCTTTCATAAATTTTGATTTAGTTTGTATATATAGATTCTGAAAATCTATAAATAAAGGATCCATAAATATTTAAAGTTTTATTTTCTTCATTCAGTCAAAGTGAAAGGGTATATATATATTTACTCCTAAACAACAAATAGATTAATCATTTCTTTGGTAGTATAAAGAAAAGAAAAAGTAACCACAGAAACAGAGAAAAAGATGATTGAGAACTATTAATAAAAAAAAACTTGATAGATACGGTCATTACGGAGAGATTAGATACCATTTGATGATTTGAACAAAGAAACTTAATAGTTAATACTTAATAGATACCCAAAAACTATTAAATAAAAACAGAGGATCAAAACTTAACTCTTTTGAAAGCATGGGTCCGAAAAAGTAAGAAAGACTCCAGCATGCGTCTCGAAATACGAAATTTAGTGTGTTTTTTTTTTCTTTCTTTTCCTGATAACATCTTTTATTCACGTTTGCGGTTTGCATCTACAGTATACTCTGTTCGATGAAAAAAAAAAAAACTGTAACCAACATTCAGGTATTTGCAAATACGACCCATCAATTTTTAATTTATTATAGTTATTTTTTTTTGCTAATCAATTTATTATAGCTTTAAAAAATTTGATACTAGTCCTCTTGAGGTGACACAACGTGTAAAATAAAAGCAAATGATCGAAGTATCGAACAGTCATCAACCCGAGGCTCAAGAGAGTCCAAGGATTAGTATCGGTGAATGAGTTGCCTAGATGCAACTGGGTTCTTCGAATAAAAATCGATCTCAGCCTATTAAAAAATTCGAAAAAAAAATCACAATAGATTAGTGCTTATGTACTTGAGCATTGTGAATCTACTGAAAACTAAAAAAGACTAATAATACCTTACGGACTCCTTTTATGGCACCAACAAGCTTTTGTCCGAGCAAGTCGTGGAGTACTTCATCTTTGTCTAGAGCTTCAACAGCTTCTGAGAGCAACTTAGGAAGTCTTTTCAATGTAGCAGCCACATCAGCAGGATTTACATCTGATGTTTCATCAAACAAAATGGTGACAAAATATAAGCAAGTCACAACAAATGTTTATATATAAAGCTTCATCTTATTAAAACTATATATATATATATATATATGAGAATGAATAACAGAAGACGTTATTTACCTATTGGACTAGGGAGTTGGAGATGTCGTCGGAGACCATCAATACCAGCAGCCATTATAATTGCCAAACCAAGGTGAGGATTTGTAGAGCCATCAAAAGACTTAATCTCAAAGTTAGTAACTAAGCCATCAGGAGCTCCTGGTGGAGAAGCTGTTCTTATCGCTGCTTCGCGATTTTCCTTGCCCCAGCATTGGAATGCTCCACTCCATGTATTAGGTTGGAGACGGTCATAGCTAAAAATATAGTACAAAAAAGAAAAAAAACACTTAGTTGAGGAAATTACTTGAAAAAGCCTTTGTGGTCTTTTAAAGTTACCTATTTGGAAGTGAAGCTATAACTGCTAAGATTGAAGGAAGGTGAAAGAGAACTCCAGCCATGAACTCTTCTCCAATGGAGGAGATTCCATGAACAGATGATTTATCAGATGCTGGGAAGACATTTTCACCGTTTTTCCAAAGACTTAGATGCACATGTGATCCAGAACCAATGTCAAATAAATCATACCTGAAAAATAAAATAAAAACACACAAATGTATTCTTTTAAAATCCGCAGTTAAAAAAGTGTATAATGTTGGTGGGAAAGAGAGTGTGGCATTACTTTGGAACAAAGGTTGCGAGCAATCCATGTTTCCTTGCAACCGATCTTATAGTTTCACGAGTGTAAACCAAATTGTCCGCAGCATTGGATGCGATGGTGTGACCTAGAGATACTTCAAACTGACCTTTCCCGGATTCAGCATGAAACTGTATAACAGAAATTATTCATGTCAAGAAACATTATTCTACAAAGATTGATGGGTCAGATGTTGTTGATCATTCTGAAGGATTTTTAAATCGTCTGAAACCTGTTCAACCGCGATGTTCAAGGACTCGAGCGAGGGTACAATTTCATGGAAAAGAGGAGATGCAGCATCGAATGAGGATGTGGCACAGTAAGGACCAAAGTCAAAAGGTACATACTCTTGTTTCCCATCCCTAGATTTGTGTAGGACAAATGTTAAGATTAAGATCATGAAAATGATTGGATTGAACAAAGAAACCAAGACTCAAGAAACAAAGTCACATACCGCACAACATTCTTGAGTAGATAAAACTCATTCTCAAAACCTGCGTTCATTACCTAAAATCCAAGGAAACTTGAGTATAAGCAACCAAAAAGCCAATAAAAGTTTCCTTAGGATGAGTTTTTTTACCAAGTCAAATTCGTCTTTGAGAACTTTTGTGACCCTTCTTAAGGTCTCTC
Organism: Barbarea vulgaris; assembly: GCA_963667165.1. Classification (NCBI taxonomy): domain Eukaryota; kingdom Viridiplantae; phylum Streptophyta; class Magnoliopsida; order Brassicales; family Brassicaceae; genus Barbarea; species Barbarea vulgaris. The sequence goes on along the minus strand of OY763888.1, from coordinate 29,142,147 downwards.
TTGGACAGTATTCCCATGCTTCACCAGGTTTCAGGAGCATGTCAGCTAAAACCATGCTCTCTTGCTTTAGCCTAAAGAGTAAATATGATTACGGTAACAGATAAGAAAACAACATCTGTCAAGTTAAACGCAAAGAGAAAGAACACGAGTAAAGTACCAAGGTATTGTCCGCTTGGTTGATAGATCTGGAACCAATCTAATCTCACCCACACCAGTCAATTTAGACTCTTCTGCTGGTCCATCAGTAAATGAAGGCATCCCCATTGACGCAAAAGTTAGACCGACACCATTCTTCTTCACACTTTTGTTAAAACGCTGCGCATGAACAGCCTGAAACAATACAATAAACAGAATCCTTGTCTAAGTTTATGTGCTTATAAGCAATAAACAGTGAAGTGAGAAACAGAGGTTTCTTCTTCAGAAAAAAAAAAAAAAAAAACTCACACGGCATCTTTGTTGTCCAGAAGCATCAACCCAAATAATGCGTACAAAAGAACTACTATCTTCTTGAACATCAGGCTCCTTCATCTCTAACTTGGGAGATATTATACTTTGTGGACTTGAAGAATTTGTGTCTATATCAAGCTTGTAAAAACCAATCGAATTTCGTGAGAAAATGTCTTTAGCTACATCAATAGCTTCCATGAGTGAGAGATCACCACTTGCACAAGCATCACGCAGAACTACATAGATGACCTCACGTGCTTTCTTTGCACCTGCAACAAACATAGAGCTATGTTCAAGACTGAAGCAAAGAGATTTCAAGTTTTCAAAAGTTATAAACAGAACTGAAACACACATATATATATATATATATAAGTATGTTACAAACTATAAAAAAAGGTAGTAACTTGAGCTAACCTAAATAGTAGGTCTCAGGAGATGCATACCCATCAGTGCTGAACATAACCTGTAAAATATCTTTTAGTTAGCATTTTCTATTGAACACAACAAAAAAAAAGATAATGCAAGTAAATTATAATGAAACTTAACAATGTTAACATGCTGCATTCAGTTTTACCTTCTTTGTTGGGGCTAAGTCAAGGAGCTCCTTAACTGAAGACACCATACCATGGACACTAAGCTTTGGAACCGCCAACCCGAAATCAAGGTATACCTAAAAGGAACAAAAAGATTGATAACAAAAATAAGCAAACGACATGACATAAATTTACAGATAATTGAAATGGTATGAAAAAAAAACCTGTGGATAAACTGAAGACAGAAAAGATGCTTCCTTTGAGAATGGATAAGATGCATGAAGAAGAACTATACGGCACTTTGCAAATCTCTTGTCTTCAAGAAGGGTTCTAAGGTGAAGAGGATTTGACAACCGCAAATCCAAATCCCTATCACCAAAACTGGTTCAAACAAAACAAAAAAACAAGAAGAGATTTTCATTACTATAAACAAGAAGGGTTCTGGTGAAGAGCAAGAGTTTCTTATTCTATGCATGCCACAGAACAAATTCTCAAAAGCTCAGAGCTTAGAAGCATTGGAGGAAAAAAGAGTATTGCAAAAGATTCAGGTTTCTTTAATGCAACTTTATTAACATCAATAGACAAAGACAACAAAGATCCTCACAGAGTTGACCAAATCTTGCATACCCTGTGTGAATCTGCAAGGGCAAGTCGCAACGTTCAGCGATCTCCAAACTACAAGTAAGAATGTAATCAATCAAGCCTTTGTTTCCAATACGGACAGGCTTACCAGCTGCAGCAAGAAGAGGGTAAGGGTGATCAGAGAAAAGCCTATTTAAAATCTTGATGAGTAGTATTAGACATATATTAGGACTATAATCTTACATTGCAAGACTTCAATGAGGCCTTTCTCAGCAACTTCATTACTCACATGAGTATCGATATCCAAACCACTACGATAAGCAGCAATAGTTTTCAAAGCAACAATCTCTGGAACAAGCGTGACCAAAACGTCAAGGTTAACCAACACTAGAGTGACTACTAACAGAGTAGTCATATTCATTACGAGTCATATTCATCAAGAAATATAAAAAAGGATATGAGTTCAATCTTTGGACAAAGGTTTTGGTGAAAGAATCCAAATTCCAAGAAGAAGAAGCAGCAGGACTCTCTTCGTCGAGGATTTGCTCGGCAAGAGTTTCGATACGCAAGACTCGACCAACAAATGGAACAAAGTTTCTATGCCACTCAATGTCATGTTTCTTGTCTAGCTTCAATCCATCATCAATGAGCAGAGCAGAGATTTTAGCTTCTTTAAAACACTTAGAAGTAAAAGAATCTAAACCAGAGGTTTTACGATGTTCCTCAATCGATTCCAAAGATACTTGAGTGCCATAAAGTTGAGCAATCTCTCTCAAGTTCCTCTGTTACCAAAACAAGAAAAAAGAATATTCCAATATCAATCAATCACTTGGACAACGAAATATGTTGTAAACAAATTCACACAATCTTGTGACGAATTCGAAGCTAGAACTTCCTTAAAATATAAATCCGACACCAACAAAAAACGGTGTCGTTACCTTGAAGGAGAGGGAGTGATGAGCGAAAGATAAAGCATCGCCGGTAGCTTCGGAGAAAGTTCCGATGAACGGAAAAGAAGAGTCAAGAGAGACAATGTTATGGGCGTGAGCATCAACTAGCTCTAGTTTCTCTATTGCTTCCTTTAACTCCACAAATTCCATTTTAGTGTTCTTGCTATACTTTAGAGATGCAACAGAAACATTTTATAAGTAGAAGAAGTAAAGATCCTCTTTGAATCTTCTTCGTTGATCTTGGTTCCGGCCGGTGGACGGTGTCTTTAAAGAACCAAGATCACCATTGACTTTTAGTTCACAAATCTCAATGGTGGTCGGGAAGTGCCAAGGACCACGTGCCAACAGTGAAACCAATAACCATCTTCCACGTGTCCTTGTTAGGTCGTGCGGATAACTTTCTCGCATTTCATTCTCAATAGTCAATACTGAGTCTGTGTCTGTCTCCTTCCTTTATCTTCTTTTTTTCATTTTCCAATTCCGGCTCATGTCACATTTCCAATTCCTGGTTCACAAACCACTAAACCGGAAAATGAAATTGAACTTTTTGAAAATTCTATAATTTTTTTTTTTTTTTTTTTTTTAAGTATAAAAGTCGAACTGAATCAAAACTAAAACCACATCAAACCAAAAATTATATACTTTCCATTCAGTTTAAAATTTTAAATTATAGTTGTAAACCGATATGATCCAACCGAACGATACAAATCGTAACCAAACCGAAGAAACAAAAACGATGAAGCAGAGCAACCGTGTCGTCGTCGTCTTCTAGCTCCGTTTCTACACAAGAAATTTAAATTTGCAGTATCTCATCTTCTTCCACTTTATCTCTCTATCATTCTTCTTCGATGGCATTAATACAACATCCCTTTCAATGGAATCATTCGGATTGCGCCAATGAAATCATCATACAACTCTCTTCTAAAACTCGCTGCTTTTCTCGGTAACATTCTCTCATATCTCTTGCTGTTTTGATTTTTAAATTTCTCTCATTCTTCAATTTGGGTTTATCTTACTCTCTTTCTCGCTCGCTCGCTGTCTCTCATACTTGCAGCAGTGCGGTTCATCAACAACATATACTTTCCCCTGCTTATTTTCGTTGTGTAGCTTCTACTTCAGTGACGCCCACAACGTGTTCGACGAAAATCCCCAGCGAACGTCCTGGGAAAACGAGCTCTGGCCTGATCTCAACAAGACACAGAGTAGATCCTAAGAAAGAATTGTCTCGGATTCTCAGAACAGATGCTGCTGTTAAGGGCATCGAGAAGAAAGCCAACTCTGAAAAGTACTTAACTTTGTGGCCAAAAGCTGTTCTTGAAGCACTTGATGAAGCTATTAAAGAGAATCGATGGCAATCTGCTCTCAACGTACACTGCTTTCTTTCTTCTTTTTCTTCATCTTTACGAATAATTGTCCATTAAGATTCGAAAGAATTCATTTTTCTGTTTCTTTACTTTATAGATTTTCAATCTTCTTAGGAAGCAGCATTGGTATGAACCCAGATGCAAAACATACACAAAGATTTTTAAAGTTCTTGGGTATTGCAAACAGCCTGATCAAGCAAGCTTGCTTTTTGAAGTTATGTTGTCTGAAGGACTGAAGCCCACCATTGATGTGTATACATCTCTTATTGCTGTCTATGGCAAAAGCGGGCTTCTAGAAAAGGCGTTTGCCACGCTTGAATATATGAAATCGGTTAGTGATTGCAAGCCAGATGTGTTTACCTTTACTGTTCTCATCAGTTGTTGCTGCAAACTTGGTCGGTTTGATCTGGTTAAAAGTATCGTTCTTGAGATGTCGTATCTTGGAGTTGGATGCAGCACGGTTACTTACAATACTATTATCGATGGGTATGGAAAGGCTGGCATGTTTGAGGAAATGGAAAATGTTCTCGCTGATATGATCGAGGATGGACATTCTCTTCCAGATGTTTTCACGCTTAACTCGATAATTGGGTCATATGGTAATGGTGGCAACACGAAGAAGATGGAGAGTTGGTATAATCGGTTTCAGCTGATGGGAGTGGAGCCAGACATTACTACATTTAACATACTGATCCTGTCATTTGGAAAAGCTGGAATGTATAAGAAGATGAGCTCGGTTATGGATTTCATGGAGAAAAGGTTCTTCTCCCTGACGACTGTCACTTACAATATAGTGATCGAGACGTTTGGAAAAGCTGGAAGAATCGAGAAAATGGATGATGTATTCAGGAAAATGAAGTATCAAGGAGTGAAACCCAACTCTATCACTTATTGCTCTCTTGTTAACGCATATAGCAAAGCTGGTCTTGTGGTTAAGATAGATTCGATTTTGAGGCAAATTGTGAATTCAGATGTTGTACTGGATACGCCGTTCTTCAATTGCATAATCAATGCATACGGTCAGGCTGGTGATTTGGCCACGATGAAGGAATTATACATACAAATGGAAGAGAGAAAATGTAAGCCCGACAAAATCACTTTTGCCACTATGATCAAAACATATACTGCTCATGGTATATTCGATGCTGTCCAGGAACTCGAGAAACAAATGATTTCCACTGGTGAGAATTCAAGAATCCTCTTATAAATATGTTGGGTATTGCAGCTCTAGATGGTGATTGTATTTGTGGTTGTTTCTAAACTCTGTTTCTTCTATTGGGTTTTAAGATGTAGGCAAGAAGAAGCTTATGGGGTGACGCTTTGGTTTGTGAATGAGCAAATCTAATGCAGAAGGAATTTGGAAGTTGTGAACAGATACTTCACACTAAGAGGATCACTATCTGGAGACACTTGCCTGTGAGTTTAAGTTATGGAACCGGTTGTTCAGGTGCTTGGAACATTGGTTAGCAAGATCCCAAGAGCGGCATGGTCATTACTCGTTAGAATGGGTTGGTTCTGAAATTTACCAGGTCAGTATGTAAGTAGTAAAAGCCAACATTTGTATCTCTGTGTCATATGTTTGTTGATACTTGATTTTTTGGGGATTGTAGTTGTTGATGAAGCTGTTTGATAGTCAGTCACCTTTTAGCTTGTTTATTACCGCTTTAGTGTTATTGTCTAAATGTAAATCTCAAGTTATTTATCTGGGTTGTTCTTTTGTAATTTCGTGTCAATAATAGGTTTGGGCCAAGGGTCTGTATAACACATTGATCAAGTGACACATATCTATTTAAGAATTTTTTTTTAGTTATCACATACTATTATTTGTTGGACTTTTCTTGTCGTTTAGTTTGGTACAACTACTAGTACCTGGTATCAAAAGTCAATTTGAAGTTTTCTTTGGATAAGTAAAAAATTAATTTTCTTACGGCGGCTCTTAATTTAGACGGGTCAAAGCAAATTGTGATCTAAACTCTATCGTGGCTATATAATTTTTCTTTTCTAACATTGTAGCTATATATATATTTACATACATCCCTGCTTTTCAATCTTAAAGATCAATTTCTTTTCTTCTAATATTGTAAGATCTATCAAAATGTCTTCTCATGATCCTCTTCACTTCGTCGTAATACCCTATATGGCTCAAGGCCATATGATCCCATTGGTTGACATCTCTAGGCTCTTGTCCCAGCGTCAAGGCGTAACAGTCTCCATCATCACAACTACTCAAAACGTAGCCAAGATCAAGACTTCACTCTCCTCTTCATCTTCCTTTCCAGCCATCAACATCGTTGAGGTTAAGTTTCCATCTCAAGAAGCGGGTTTGCCGAAAGGGTGCGAGAGTATAGACATGTTGGATTCAATGGGCGATATGGTGAAGTTCTTTGATGCAGCCAACTTACTTGAGGGGCAAGTCGAAAAAGCTATGCAGGAGATGGTTCAGCCGAGGCCGAGCTGCATCATTGGAGACATGAGCCTTCCTTTCACTTCAAGACTTGCCAAGAAATTCAAGATCCCCAAGATTCTCTTCCATGGGTTTTCTTGTTTCAGCCTCATGTGCATACATGTGGTTCGAGAAAGCAGGATCTTGAAAGATATAGAATCTAACGACGAGTATTTCGAATTGCCCGGCTTGCCTGACAGAGTTGAGTTCACTAAACCTCAGGTGTCTGTGCTGCAACCGGTATCTGTTGAAGGACATTTGAAAGAGAGTACGAACAAGATTATTGAAGCTGATAATGACTCTTATGGTGTTATTGTAAACAGTTTCGAAGAATTAGAGGTTGATTACGCAAGAGAATATAGGAAAGCAAGGGCTGGAAAAGTTTGGTGCATAGGACCTGTTTCCTTGTCCAATAAGTTAGGATTAGAAAAGGCTGAGAGAGGAGACAAGGCTTCCATTGGTCAAGACCAATGCCTTCAATGGCTTGACTCTCAAGAAACAGGTTCTGTGCTCTACGTTTGCCTTGGCAGTCTATGTAACCTTCCCTTGGCTCAGCTCAAAGAGCTAGGACTAGGCCTTGAGGAATCTAATAAGCCTTTCATATGGGTTGTAAGAGAATGGGGGAAATTTGGGGATCTAGCAAAATGGATTCAAGAAACTGGATTCGAAGAGAGGATCAAAGATAGAGGACTAGTGATCAAAGGTTGGGCACCACAAGTGCTCATCCTCTCACACCCATCCATTGGAGGGTTTTTGACTCACTGTGGATGGAACTCGACTCTAGAAGGAATCACTGCAGGAGTTCCATTGTTGACATGGCCTTTGTTTGCTGAACAGTTCTTGAATGAGAAGTTAGTTGTGCAGATATTAAAAGCAGGATTAAAGATAGGAGTAGAGAAATCTATGATATATGGAAAAGAAGAGGAGATAGGAGTGATGGCGAGTAGAGAAAGCGTGAGAAAAGCTGTGGATGAGCTAATGGGTGATAGTGAAGAAGCAAAAGAGAGAAGAAGAAAGGTCAAAGAACTTAGTGACTTGGCAAATAAGGCTTTGGAGGAAGGAGGATCTTCAAATTCTAATATCGAATTGCTCATTGAAGATATTATGGAGCAATCACAATATTAAATTTGATTACAGGTATTGTTGTTGAGGAAAATAAAGATATGGTTGTAAAATATTTTCATTTTTTTTGCATGTTAGAATAAAAAAGTTTGTTAATAAATCGGGACTCACTCTTTTAAATTACCTGCTGATGTCTCTGAAATATTGAGCTGGTCTTGTATAGCAACGGATAGTTAACAAAATTTGAGGATGAGACAGACTCGGTTTTGGGCATGTTGATTAAACTAAAGCCCATAATAGAACATGGTCCAGGAGAAGAATGAACCGGGCCTGGATAGATAACGTATCTTCTCTAGATTTACCAAAACCATTATCTTCGTTTGATAGTTTGATTCAGGAAAAGATCAAACCATATAATTTGAGTTATCTAAATTAAAATGGTTACATATGTTAAAAGAGATAAAGAGGATGCTGACATATCAAATATAGAAGATATATTGGGTGGGATATGGAAATCCAAAACTTTAGTTGTTCAAGAATTTACAACCAATATTCCATAGTATTTAAAAGACGACCAAGAAAGGATCATCGAAGGATGACTTGCATTGAATCGATTTTTCTTTGTTTAATAATATTCTATTTATTTTTCTGCAAACAAATATTTTTTTAAACAAGTTTTTGGCACGGTAGATTGGATCATATGAATGTTAAAGCGTTGAATAAGATTTTTCCAAACATTGATTTTGATAAGATAAAATATGAGACTAGTCCTTTTCGGTAAGATTACAGAAATGTTATCAAAAATTCTGTGAATCTTCGTATGCAAGTTGTTCTGATTTGATTCGTTTTTGACATTTGGACGTGGCTTTGCATTTCTCGATCGCGAGATTAAAATTAATTATTTTTCTAGTTTGATTGATTACAAGTCTAAGTTTACAAATCTTATTAACCAAAAGAAGAAGAAGAAGAAGAAGACATGCATGACAGCATGAGTAAGTCGCCAAACATAAAAAAAAAAAAAAGAAGAAAGAGAGCCATATATGCTCCATCAAACAACATGTATGCATACTTCAAATTAGCAAAATATAGTAGAAAAACGCAAAAAAAAAAACGTAACCTAAAAGGGCTAATAGAGACTGTTCGAATAACAATTATGCACCATAGATTTTACCTGTCATACAAAAAGTAATTGTAAACATCTACATATAATTAATGATAATGATATATATATATATATATATAAAATTTAATATGCAAATCTTCGTGGTTACATGGGTTTATGTTTTCATGTTAAGGTAAATATGTTTCACTTTAAAAATTAACATTCTAAAAATTATATTTGAATTTTTTTTTACAAACAAAGAAAAACACAAAATAAGAACGAAATAAAATCATTTGAATATAAAGAAGAATGATACTATTTGATTAGAGTAAAAAGCAAAATTTATTATACTATAACAGAAGACGCCATGTGACCAGTGAGGCAGTGACCCACCGACTGGTGGCCTTTTTCTTTTTGCTACATTGAGGTTGTGATTTCTTTCTTATCATTGGTCTTTTTTTGGGAATAAAAATTAAAAGCTTTAGAAAAATAGAAGACGTCATGTGAAAAGCATTAATTACCCTGAGATTAACCAGACTAAACTCTATAATATTTGTGTATATATATTATATATACAGTCAAGTAAATTTAATTAAAAAACCTACCAACTTTTTTTTTTTTTTTTTGTCGTCAAAGCCTACCAACTTAAGAGAAAGAAAATTACTCTAGAATGAATATATATATATTCTAGAAAAGATTAACCAAAAGGTATGCTGTACACGTCAATGCTCCAATGTTCCAAAGGTTGAACTGGTCCACGTTGGTTTTTGTTCACCACACTGACGCACAATTGAACATTTCAAAGTGTCTTTTTCATGCAAGCGAAGACAAAATGTCCCTTTCAGACGGAAATTATTTGAAAAGAGCTTATCGTAAACAGAAAACAAAAAAGGAAACTACGAACAAATATGAAGCATCTTTAATGCCGTGATGTTTGGGGTTTATTTATTTAAAATGGTTTTGACTGTCATTAAACTGGAGTATATGATTTTCTTGGGATACGCTAGCTGTATATAAAGTTCTCTAACTAGCTGGTAGAAATGCCTTGATTTAGAATATTTTATAAACTTTATGATGATGCAAATAGTCGAAATTGAAGATGTCAAAAAAAAAAGAGAGTTGAAATTGAAGATATAAATGATATAATGTCAAAAAAAAAAAGAGAGTTGATGTTGATTTCTCTAGAATATTTCGATTTGGTTTCCCTTAGCTTACAACATTTTCGACAAAATTTCAAAAATAAAAAATTGAACGAAACTAATAGGTAAGAAAATGATGGTTTTAAACATCAATCCAACATTATTATTATTATTTTTCTTTAAAGCTGTCTTTTCTTTAATATCAGTGGACATATATAATTTATACTCACTCACAACTTAAAATATACGTATAATGATTCCAACATTTTTTTTTGTTTATCTGAGGATTTCATTTTCCTCATATTTTCCTTGAATTGTTTTCTTATGTAACTCATTAATTAGTTGTCATGGTATAATGACGTAGCTCACTACCGTCACCGAGTAAAATTTTAAACAATGAGGGTGGATGATTGGTTCTCTAAACAATAGTTTTTTGTATGACTTGTTCAAAGTCAATATATACAGCTTTTGAAGACTCACCCAATATATATTAAATAAGATATATCTCTTACTAGATGCTTCACACGTATATATATATAGATATACATATTAGAACTTTGTTTTGTATATATCTTCTATATGCCTATGTCTCTTTATCTCTAAACATTTACTAAACCCAACAAATGGAAACTAAAATGGTTTCAAAAGCCAAAAAACTTCACTTTGTTTTGATCCCTCTCATGGCTCAAGGGCATCTAATCCCAATGGTTGATATCTCCAAGATTCTTGCGAGACAAGGCAACATCGTTACCCTAGTTTCAACACCTCAAAATGCTTCTAGGTTTGAGAAGACAGTTGAGCGGGCAAGATTGGATTCAGATCTCCAAATCGACGTCGTGAAATTTCCACTTCCCTACAAAGAATTCGGTATTCCCAAAGATTGTGAGACTCTCGACACTTTGCCCTCCAAAGACCTCCTACGGAGATTCTATGACGCTGTGGATACACTTCAGGATCCCCTGGAAAGGTTTATTGAGCAACACGAAATCCCTCCAAGTTGCATAATCTCCGATAAATGCCTCTTTTGGACATCAAAAACCGCGAAGAGGTTCAAGATCCCGAGGATCGTTTTCCACGGAATGTGTTGTTTCTCTCTTTTGAGTTCGCACAACATCCATCTTCATAGCCTGCACCTCTCGGTTTCTTCGAACTCAGAGCCTTTCTCTATACCAGGAATGCCACATAAGATCGAGATAGCTAGAGCTCAGTTACCAGGTGCGTTCGAGAAGTTAGCAAATATGGATGACGTTCGAGAGAAGATGCGTGAATGTGAATCAGAAGCTTTTGGGGTTATTGTTAATAGCTTCCAAGAATTGGAGCTTGGCTATGCAGAGGCCTACGCTCAAGCCATTAATAAGAAGGTATGGTTCATTGGACCTGTTTCTTTATGCAACAACCGTATAACGGATCTTTATGATAGAGGAAACAATGACGACATCGGTATAAGCGAGACCGAATGCTTGAAGTTTCTCGATTCGATGAGGCCAAGGTCAGTCTTGTATGTTTGTCTAGGTAGCCTATGTCGACTAATACCTAATCAATTGATAGAACTAGGTTTAGGGTTAGAAGAATCGGGAAAACCCTTTATTTGGGTGATCAAGACCGAGGAAAAACACATGAATGAGCTAAACGAATGGCTAAAAAGCGAAAAGTTTGAAGAACGAGTTAGAGGAAGAGGGATAGTAATAAAGGGTTGGAGTCCTCAGGCTATGATACTTTCACATGGCTCGACCGGAGGGTTCTTGACTCACTGCGGTTGGAACTCAACAATAGAAGCGATATGTTTTGGTGTACCAATGATCACATGGCCGTTGTTCGCTGAACAATTCCTCAATGAGAAACTCGTTGTGGAGGTTTTGAAGATCGGAGTTAGTATTGGGGTGGAGATTCCGGTGAGATGGGGAGACGAGGAAAGACTTGGAGTGTTGGTCAAGAAAGAGAGCGTTGTGAAAGCTGTAAATCTTTTCATGGACGAAGATTTTGAACGTGTAGATGATGATGATGATGATGATGATGATGATTATAGTGAATTCGTGAGACGAAGGGCACGTATTCAGGAACTTGCAGTAATGGCGAGAAAGGCTGTGGAAGAAAAGGGATCTTCGAGTATTAACGTTTCAATTTTGATCCAAGATGTTGTAGAGCACTTAAGTCTTGAGTAGAAAACTCAAGTTAATTAAAAGAGCTTTAACAAATTTTTATTTTATTTTTGGGTTATTAATGAAGAAGTTAATTTTAGAGAACAATCTTAAACTAGTTTAGCACCCCAAAAACAAAAAAAATGTAATTTTACTATCATGAAAAAGTTCAGAACGTAAAGTGTTTTAATTATCGAAAAGATCTCTATAATTTGATGGCGTTTAGCCGGTTACAGCTCGGATCGCGTTTTCTTTCTTTCTTTCCCCAAAGTAGGTAGATGAATATATCACAAGTCCCGACAAAAAGAAGAAAGAACTCACAAGTCAAAATTTGACACATCACTGTCCATTCCGCTAAACCCACTTGGATCAGAAGATTTTTTTTTTGTTCAGAAGATAATTTTCCCAACAAAAGATCTTGTAAATTAAAAACCTATAAATTTTTTCACAAAATAAACTATATACTGTATCCAGAAAAACTAATAAAATAGGATGCAAAAGATACACAAAAAAAAAAAAAAAAAAAAAGGCACAAATGAGGTTTTTGTGAACCCACAAGAATATCCATTGCACATCATATGTTTAAAATTTCTTCAAACTATTCATGAGGAATCAGAATATAACACCACAGGAAAACATTTTTTTTTCTTTTTTTCTTTTTGCCAACAGGAAAACTATTAGAAGAGCAAGATGTGTATCTTGCGAATCAAGTATTGTAAACCGTTAGAGTCCGGTTATGAAGTGAAGCCCGTGAAGCCCGAAAGAAGAATATTCTCTAGATCTCCATATTACTTCTTATACAAGTATTTTCATTATGTCTTGGATAAAGATTAAGAAGATTTACATTATTTGGTGTTAGCAATATGTTAAAGCTAATCACTATATATATGTGTCTTATGATTTTGTATCAAAATAACTCAATAAAATATATTATATTCTATAATATTCTACATGGTATCAGAGCCATCGATCCTCGTGGATCAAAACTAAACGTTTCCGCACTAGAAATCTTGTAATCATCATGGAGAAACTCACAGACGATGCCGACGATGAAGATGATGTTGATCGTTGGGTTACTTAGTCTTTATTTTATTTCTCTTAAGTTAAGTTGGAAGTTTGGTGTTTTTTTTTTTTTTTTTTTTTAGGTTAGGGGTACGTGTCTCTTTTGAAGGTTTGAGTTTTTTTGGTTTTCCTTAACTATATTTGGTTTTGGTTTTAAATAAGTTTTCTTAATAATTTAATAATTTATGGTTTTACGGTGAAGAAGAATTTGAGAGATCTTTGTGTCAATTTTAAGTTTAAGGGTTTGGGTTATCACATGTAGTTGTTTATTCTAAGGTTTAGAATTTTTCATATTTTTTAAATTTAGTTTTAGTTTCTCTTGTTACGGGGGAGGTTGGTTATAGTTTAACCGTTAAAAAAAAGGTTTAATTATAGCTTGGTTATTGTTTAACCATTATTGGGGAATTATTTAAAAAGCTCAAGTTTTTAGGTCAATTTTTAGTCCAGTTTGTGGACGTTATTTGTAGAGATGCAGAGTTTGCGCTCATGAGATGTTGTTATTCCCTTTACCAAGACCAAGACGAGCTGAAGTTTCATCCTTACTTTCAAGATTGAAGTTTATCCGGGATTGTCGAAGAATAATTTCCGACCCGAGATGTCTGTTGATTTGTGTTTGTCTGTCCTCGACAAGTTGTCCACGACATACGTGTTCCGCTTTGTGATTGCAGAGTTTGCGTTTCGCGTACCATGTTTGTCGTGCGAGGGAGTATTAGAGGAGCAAGATGTGTATCTTACGGATCAAGTATCGTAAACCGTTAGAGTCCGGTTATGAAGTGAAGCCCGTGAAACCCGAAAGAAGAATATTCTCTAGATCTCCATATTACTTCTTTTTTTTTTTATAAAATGTAAATTATATTACCATAAGGAACAGAGAGTTTAATTACATGGAGCTTATAGCTAAGAGTAAACTTTGGTTAAAAAAATTAAAACACCAAAGATTACAACAAATATTGACTTTGCTATGAGTTACAGAGCTAAGCGTGGGCAAACCATTGGGAGAGAAGTCTCGAGAAGCCTCTGCGAGCTCTTCGGGCAAGTAGTAGATCACGAATTGCTCGGTCCAACTGGGCAAAGAGAGCTGTTGCAGTAGATGCTGAACTTGTAAAGACCCTGTTATTTCGCTCCTTCCATAGGAGATAAACAGTAGCATGAGACGCCATTAGCTTTAGCTTAGAAGGGGAGCCATTAGAGACCGTAGATAGCCAAGTGACAAGAGTACTCCAATTGTGGAAAAGTAGCTGAGGTTGGCCTAATCGGCTAAGGACCAGACCCCATAGTTGCTCAGAGAATTCACAATGAAGAAATAAGTGGTCCCTTGTTTCACAATGCATGTTGCAGAGACAGCACAAAGGGGAAACATTCATTCCCCACCCGACCAGACGAGATCGAACAGGTAATTTATCCAGATTTGCAGTCCAAAAGGTGAAAGCCTGTTTTGGAACACAACCTTTAAACCAAACCACTTTTGCCCACGAGACTTTAGAGCTAGATTGTCGGACATGCTCCCATGTCTTCTTGGTAGAGAAGTTATGGGATCTAGAAAGAGCAGGGCCCCAGCTAAAGCAATCTAAGCCTCTGGATGGGTGAGGAAGAGGGATAGTTGATAGAGTTATCCGCAGTGCCCTTAAAGCAGTAGACCTAGTCCGAGTCGAGGGTAGCCGCCAGCCCCTTAGAGTTATGGCCTGAGCCACCGTAGCAGTGGCTAGGATTCCAACCAGTCTTGGACCAGCAGCCCCTACAAAATCAATAAGAGGACCAAGCAAGTTCCAGTTATCAAACCAGTAGCTCGCCTGGTTACCATCCCCAACCTCACATGAGATTAAGTCTTTGGCCAACGGTCTCAAAGCTAATATGTATTTCCAGATCCATGAGGAGCTCGCTTGAGCCTCCACAACCCATATGTTTGTCCTTTGTAGCCTATGGACTCTGTTCCAAGCTACCCATAACGAACCCCTCCCTGATATCAGAAGCCACAAAAGCCTAAGATTGAGCACCTTATTCCACATCACAAAGTCTCTTAAGCCCAGTCCACCCTCAGATTTTGGGAGACAAAGCTGCTTCCAAGCGACTTTCGCTGAACCTTTCTTCTCCATATCTCCTGACCATAGGAACCGAGTACACATGCTTTGTATCTCTTTTAGGCAACCTTTGGGTAGAGCGAAAGCTGATAACCAGAAGTTTACTAAACTGTAGATAACTGAAGTGATAAGTTGGAGTCGGCCGGCAAATGAGAGAGTCTTGACTGTCCAATGGTGAAGCCGAGTGGAGAGCTTATCAATCAAGGGAGAATAGTCTGCTTTTCTAAGCTTCCTGTGCATCAGCGGAAGGCCTAGATATCTGATAGGCATTGAACCATGCACGAAACCAAAATTAGATAGATTTTCAGATTCCTGCAAGTTCAATCCCGCATAAAAGAGAGAAGTTTTCCCCCTGTTCATAGCAAGCCCTGAAAGGTGATGAAAGTCCTGAAGAGCTACCGAGATACCTTGGAGGGAATGAGCTGATCCATCAAAGAAAATCATGATATCATCTGCAAAAGCTAAATGAGAAATGAAAGGGTTGCGGCCCAGGGGGTGTAATCCTACAGACCCATTCACAAACCGTGTTTTCAGCAACTCTCCAAACACCTCCATAGCCATAACAAATAAGAAAGGAGATAGGGGATCCCCCTGTCTTAGGCCCCGTTTCCCTTTGAAAAAACCACAAAGGTCACCATTGATAGTAAAAGAGAAGGACGGTGTAGTAATGCATTGAGTAATCCAATTGATGAAAGTAGTGGGAAAACCCCCAGATATCAAAACCTGAATGATAAACTCCCAGCCAACAGAATCAAAAGCTTTCCTTAGATCTACTTGAAGGAGACCTCTAGCTGAAGTGCTCTTTTGGTTGAAGCCTTGGACCAACTCAGATGCGAGAAGGACATTCTCAACAAGTAACCGACCTTTGACAAAAGCAGATTGAGTATTGGAGATCATATCAGGCAGGAGAGATTCTAACCGTCTAGCAAGAAGTTTCGAAATAACCTTATAGACCACATTACAACAAGAGATTGGTCTGAAGTCACCCATTCTCTCTGCCTCTGTTTTTTTAGGAACAAGAGTTATTGCCGTGCAATTCCACTGCTTTAGAATCTTACCCGAGCTGAAGAATTCCAGGACTGCCAAGACAAAATCATGGCCCACTATACCCCAAGCCTTCTTAAAAAACTCTCCTGTGAACCCATCAGGCCCTGGTGACTTACTATT
The DNA here is from genome assembly GCA_963667165.1 of Barbarea vulgaris. Classification (NCBI taxonomy): domain Eukaryota; kingdom Viridiplantae; phylum Streptophyta; class Magnoliopsida; order Brassicales; family Brassicaceae; genus Barbarea; species Barbarea vulgaris. The sequence continues at coordinate 29,126,080 of OY763888.1, read as the reverse complement.
CGGGAGAGCAAACACCTCTCTTTTTATTTCCTCTGGAGTGAACACCATTTGGAGCTTTCGCTGAGTGTCCTCACTGCACTTGAAGGGAGTAAGGGATAGAATTCTGGCCTTGTCCTCTGCAGACAGTGGGTTAGAGGCTTCCCCTAACACACCCTCATAATACTCAACACAATGGGCTTGTATGTCTTCTAAGGGATCAATACGGTCGCCTACAGAATTCAGTAAATAATGGATCTGGTTACTTGCTCTTCTGGCCGCTACCACGCGATGAAAGAAAGAGGAGTTGGAGTCACCACATTCCATCCACTGTACTCTTGCCTTTTGCTGAAAAAACCTCTCCTCTGCTTCTGCAAGAAGTAGCCATTTTTTGTGAAGAGTCTTTTCTTTCCCCGCCAAAGAGGTCGAAGGATTAAACAAGAGCTCAGTTTGACAAGCAGTTAAGAGTTCATGTGCTTCTTTAACCCTCATTTCTAGACCTGAGTAATGTTCTCTGTTCAGGTCCCTAAGGACTCCTTTAAGCTCCTTAAGCTTCCTGGAAAGAGTAAACATACAAGAGCCCACAATTCTAGAGTTCAGCCAGTACTGTGCCACCCTCGGAAGAAAGTCCTCATGTTGTGACAAAACCTGTGAGAACATAAATGGTCTCTTGGCCCTCGTTCCCTCTCTTAAAGTGATGGTAGCAGGACAGTGGTCTGATGCCTCTAAGTCTCCAAAGAACCCGAGAGCTAGAGGGAACTTCAGCTGCCATATATCATTTATTAGAATTCTATCCAGCTTCTTAGCTATCGGGTTTTGCTCTTGATTGTTCCACCAAGTGTATACCTTTCCTCTAGAAGAGATATCAAACAAACCCGCTTGACAGACACAATCCCTTAACTGAGACATCCCCTGAGTAATCCTGGTTCCAGCTGTAGACTTTTCTATAGGGTGCAAGATCTGATTGAAGTCACCTAATACTGCCCAAGGCTTCGAGGAGATGACATGATCCTGAGAAAGAGAAGGAAGCTCTTCCCATAACTGTTCCCTGCCAATCTTACAGTTTACCGCATAGACAAAGGAAACCACCATCTCATTTGTTGAATGAGGCAAGGAGACAATGCATGTAACCATTTGGCTAGACTTGGAATAGATAGCCAACTTTACCTTTGGATCCCAACCCACCCAGATACGACCTAGCTCCGCAAACTCATAGTTTCCTGCAAAATTCCATCCTGGAAAGGATGACTGAAAGTACCTTTGAGACTTATGAACTTTCACCCTAGTCTCAATTAGACTACCAAAAAGCGGCTTATTAAGCCTAAACCATTTCCTAAAGCTCCTTCTCTTAACGCGGTCATTAAAGCCACGAATGTTCCAACAAAAAGTGTCTACCATATTTATTTACTTGAGGTAGTAGTTAGGCCCTTTCACAGAGGCCTGTTGCTTTCTCAACCTTTGTTTCTGCTTCTTAGATAGAACCGGAGTGAATTCACGTTCCACTTCCTTCCTTTTAGCTTCAGATGAAGAACTCTCTCCCGAAGAAGAAGATTCTTTGATTTGATCATATTCAGATTCAGATGACGAACTTAAAGGGGAATCTGAATCAGTACCCGAGACCGCAGTAGTGGACGAAGAAGACTTAGAAGGCAGGTTAGGATGATGAGCTTTTTCCTTCTTGGAGCTCGAGGCTCTAAGCTCCTCCAACCCTATATCAACCACAAACTTCCTTCCCTTCTTTGGTAAAGGACTTACAGAGACACCTCGTGTCTCTATTGCCTTCCCTTTGCCCTTGCTTTTGTCTCTAAACATAGGAGGCAGAGTGTCCGTAGCTTTGGCTAAAGCTAACACTGGAGGCACTTGCTCTTTCTCAACCCATTTACTCACTAAGGAGGAATCAGATATCTTACTTTTCACTTTCTTTTTTTCCTTTTTCTTTTTCTTAGCTGACTCCTTTGCTGCCTCTTGATCCGGAGGGTCTGGTTCCGAATCCAAAGCCTGCTTTTTCTTGGATCTGGGACATACATCAGGAGCATGGGCAGAGGATTTGCACATAGCACAAGTGATGGGAGCTGTGGGACAGCGTCTGATACTATGTCCCATCTCCTGGCAATGCTTACAGATAGGCGGGAGCCAGGGACACGAAACCTTGATTCTACTGATTTCTCCGGTGACAAACTTGGCATTTACCGCTTCAGGGATCTCCTTAGTTGGGTCAATAATCGTAAGAACCTTTGCAACCTCCAAGTTAGTCATATTCAGAGTTGAAGGATGAAGGTACACCGGGTCTCCCACTAACCCCGCTATATGCTCCAGACCCTCTTCAGAAAAGAAATGAGGGGGAACATCACGAAACTCCATCCACACTGGCACCTCTGTGAGCTCTGGCAAAGTAGGTGTTAAGCCCGGAGCCCAATCAGCTACGAACATCGTCTGGCCTTCAATAAGCCACATGCCTTGGCTAAGAACTCGGGTACGCGATGCTGCATTTGGTATCCTGATAAGGACTGTTCTGGGACCGAGCTTGGAAACGGTGATATCTCTCGTTCGATTGCTCCATATGACATTGAAAATGGCATGAAGGGCTCCATGAGTAGGGAGGTTCCCATGAAACTGCCCTACAATAAATGAATCCCATTTACTGTGATTCCGCTGAATGACCTCATTGGGGATGAGAACACACTTCTCCCCAGATTCCAACAAGAATGGAGTACCCTTCTTGGTCATCTTCGCTGATGGACCTTTCACAAGATCAATCCACTTAGGTTTGGACCCAGAAATGGCTGCCATTGAAGGCACCTCTTCCTTTGCCAGAGAAACATGGTCACTAGATCCAGAGACAGTAGCTGAAGATCCAGGGACACTAATCGATGCTCCATGAAAAGTAGCAGGAACAGTTCCGGGAACAGTAGCAGGAACAGTAACACGAATCTGAGCTTTAGACCCAGACTTAGGAAGGGTCAGATCTGAGCTACCAACCTTCGATTTGACCTCAGGGGAACCGGTAACAGGGGAGCCTGTCCCAACAGGCAAAGACAAGGCCGGATCTGATGAGATACCTTCGGAGGACGAGCTCGCTTGCGAAGGGAGAACAGCTGGGAGAGAGACAGAGGGGCGAGAGATAGATGGTGCTGAGGGAAGCTTGGGAGGAGAGCTCTTCTTCTTCCCCATCTGGGACACCGGCGGTGGCCGCCGCCGAGATCGACGACGACAGGTTAAAAAAGAAATGGTCGCTTATCGTGTCGTCCTTTATTCAGACGAGAGAGAAGACTTTATATTTTCAATTTTCCATATTACTTCTTACACAAGTATTTCCATTATGTCTTGGATAAAGATTAGGAAGATTTACATTATTTGGTGTTAGCAATATGTTAAAACTAATCACTATATATATGTGTCTTATGGTTTTGTATCAAAACAACTCAATAAAATATGTTCTATTCTATAATATTCTAAAAAAACACTATTCATGTAGAAGTATAGTCAAATACGTTGTACCGGAATCTTATCCTAGTCTAATGCATAATGTTTAAGAGTCTTTTCCCTTTCCTTTGCTCTAAAGATGAAACTTATAAATGAACAATGCCTTTAAATGATGCGATTAGAAAAATAGACTATTAGATTATTACATCTTTATGAAAATGTATTCATTAGAGAGTCTCAACAAAGAGGTCAATGGTTATTTCGAAGCTTTTAGGAATATCAGAAGATAAATGCATCAATATTACTTCTGAAACTCTAAGATGGTGTAGAAGTAATCAATGTAGAATGGTCGGAAAGTAGGGAATCCAGAAGCGAGACCAAGCTCTTTGAACTCTTCTTCGGTCCTATGCTTACCTTTGGTTCTATAGATGGTCATGACAAAGATGTCGCCTTCTAACAAAGCACGAGTCCGGTGGCTATCATTTGTTTCCTTAGGCAAGACTGGCTCACATGCGATTAGCTTTCCTCCAATCGGTAATGCGTTGTAGCAATTCTTCATTATCTGCTTGCATTCTTCGTCCGTCCATGTCGTTAACACCCACTGTGCACTCAAACACACACAGCGTTACAAGATACTGATTTGGGACAAAGAAGCAAGAAATGTGTTTATTTATTTAATTTGTTGCTGTTCTATATATCTACAAACATGTCCTTTTCATGGCCGTAGCAAAAAAAATGAAGATTTAACAAACAACAATTCGAACAAACGCTTATGATTTGATAAAATAAAATATATAGTATTTACATGTTCTTAAATAAATAAAAGTGACAAGTCGCATGCATGATCTAACGGCCCAAAAGTAAAGATAACTAAACCTATATACTACCAAACATATTGTTATATTCGTGATCAACTTAGAATCTTAGATACCTACCTAACTACTATCAATGAACCTTAAAACTACATACATAATTAGTATTTGTCCTACTAGCTAAAAAGTGACAAGGTATATTCACGTGACAATAATGTTACCATGTACCTTCATGAAGATTGCGTCACCACTAGGAACTGATTGGAACATATCTCCACCCAAGTGGGTCACTCCTGAACCATATATACAATATTAGGCTAATATTGAAATTATTATATAATTAACTAAAAGTAGTATAAAGCTTTCCAAAAATGACATTTATATATTAAATATTGAAATAACAAACATACAAAAATGATAAATTCTCACCAGGGATATTGGGAGCTTTGGCAACCACCTCAGGCAAGTCGAAATTAATCCCTTCACGGACATTAGGAAACTGTTGAAGGATCATACGGAGACAATCCCCTGCGCTACCTCCTACATCAACCAAATGTTCCACCGATTTAAACCCATCGTAGCCGTCCAATATAGCTTTCATGAACGGCACAGATACACCAGACATTGCCTTCTGCATTAGACCGTTCATTTCCTCGCTTTTACCATACTGCTCGTACGCAGCCTCGCCGTTAGCTTTCACGTACGGCTCCGTCTCTGGCTCCAACACCGCCGTGTGAACCAGTGGCCACGCTCTCATCAACGCCTCCTGAAAATGTTCATTTTCTTATTTTCGTAATTAATAATTAACTAAAAATTTGAAATTAGATTTCGAAAATGCAAAATCGGAAACCTGGTGGTGCTGGAGGACGTAGGCGGCGTAAGAGAGGCCGCTACTAGAGTCGGTGACGAGTGTTTTTCCGACGTCAGTGAGGGAGTACTTCCTCTCTATGGTTCCGACGAGATGTTCGGAGAAGACGCCGTAGCTGGTGAGCATGCGAAGTATACGCTGGAGATTCTCGGGATCGCCGCCGATGGTAGTGTGAGATGGGAGAAGGAGGCGAGGGAGGATCTCCGCGGCGGAGAGAGGAGAGTTGGTTCCGTTGTTCCAAATAGCATCGGCGATGCCTAACCGTACGGCGGCGTTGAGGGACATGGGAACGCTGATCATGTTAGCGAGCTCCATAATGGCGAGACGAGCTTTGTTCTTACTCTCTGAGCTTTCGTTCTCCATTATTTCTCTCTATCGTACGTGAAATCAGAAACTACTTCAGTTTAGTTTATATGTATGGAACTGAATGGGTATGGTTTCAGACTTTAGTTTAGTTTTTGGATTAAGGGGAGAAAAACATACAATATCAGCCACTCAATTTTTATATATATAGACTTCGAGTTCAAACCTTAACAATTGAAAATTTTAACTTTTTTTATCAGATCTTAAAAAAAATAGATTTATTTTTAATTTTATTAAAAGTTTTAAATTTAATAATTTTAGTGTTTAGTATTTAATTTGCTCCGTAAACTTACGAAAATTCAAAATTTTCGAATAAAATCAATATGAATAACACATCACTGAGTCCAATAATACATATGTTTTGTCCACCCTAGCTAACGATACAAAATTTTGCAAATAGTGACCAAAGTTAGCATATCACTGTTAAAAAATAACCATCTTCTGACAAAAAGATTATCATCGTACAATTTACCATATGAAATAATTGAGTTGCTTTGTTTTTGTCTAACTCCAGTTTTCCATATTTTTCTTGTCGTTATTTATGGAGAGGAGTTACATTGTTCATTGGTTCTTACATTATTTTGATGGCAAAATGAATAACTAAAACAAAAACTAAAATGTAATTGTAATTGTTATATTTCGTGATAAGAAATGTGAGGATGTAATTAGATAATATTTCATATGGTAAAAAAAATTAGAAAATATTATTGTTCGAGGATATGCTACTTGAGTCTTTTTGTATTAACTCATCTTAAGTTCTGTCTCTGTATACTGTTTATTTTTTATATTTAGAAGTTTAGATAGACTAATGAAACGTTTACATAGCACATTTTTACGTGATTGGAGTAACTTTGGTTAAAGGAAAAAAATTGTGTGCCCGTCAATTTAAGATTTTTCAATAGTAATGATATAGCACTGAGCTTATTCCACCAAACACCAATCAATCATGATGGTAACAAAAAAAAAACAATGATCATAAAGACAATTAAAAACAGATTCGAATATCATCTTTGACATTTCTAACTTACCTTTGGCTCACCTTTTTTTTTTTTTTTTTTTTTTTTTTTTTTTGATAATCCAGGTATCCTAACGCTCTCCGACAGAGCAGGGGTCCACGTGTTAGCTATAGGATATCCGACATAGCAGGGATCCACGTGTTAGCTATCGGTTTGCTCAGACTAGCCACGTGGGCGGCCAAATGGCACTCCACGTGTCGGCTCCTGGGACGCTGCAGCCCGCATGTAAATACCGCAGTGACCGGGACTCGAACTCGTGATGGTGGGTACCTCAGCTGAGGGTCCTTTAACACCAGAGCTAGAGGCCCCGGTTACCTTTGGCTCACCTTCATATACAATCCATGCAAAACAAACAAAAAAATTCAGCATTTGTAAACAAAACAGACACTATGATTAATATGGAGTTTGAGAACATTGCCATACATTGGTGGGGTGTATATGGTTGCTACAGTGGTCATGCTAATGGTCTGATCATGAACTAGCTCGACGTTTAAGTGCGGGAGGAACATCACGAGTGCCCACAATTGCCTCCATCAATGCAAACTGATCGCATACACATTTTCTAGGCCCTCCACTGAATGGTATGAATCTGGTGAAAGAGCAAATCATCTTTTAACCTTCGTAATCAAAATATTATAAATCTTGATTTAATAATAGTTTGTGCCAAAACATGTTTACTACTTGAAATCGGTGTTTGTTTCATTAGGGATTGCGCCTTCTATGTCGAATCGTTCAGGCAGAAATTCTTCAGCTTTTTTCCAATACCTTTGAAACAACAAACGCATTAATATGGGAATGAATTTAGCACTAGGGTGCCTTATCATAATCCTAAAAGTGAAACATCTAACTCCAAAATGTTACTACTACTGAAAATGGAAGGAAGAGAAACTGTACCTCGGATGAACGGTGAATGTTATAGACCGAATTCATAATGTATTGTCTGGTATTAACCTTGTATAGTTTCCGGGAAGAATATCAGGAACTTGAGGTCTTCTAATCGAGACCTACCAAGAAAAACAGGAACTTTTAGTTCATGAATATCAGAGAAATGAGCTTGATTATTGCTTACAGGAGGATGAGGGTAGAGACAAATTGACTCATCTATACAACATCTCCTTAGACCATTTCCAATAGTTAGAACATCTAAGAGTTTTTTTAAACAAAAAAAATAGGATTATTTTAATAGAATTTAGTGATATAATTAAATTTTAATTTAAATAAAAAGTAAGTACCAATATAATGAGGACATGCGTCTCTATAGATTCTTAAATAAGAAACTATAAGTTTTTTAAATAAGAACTTTAAAAACCTCTCTCTTTGTTCATTTCACTTTTTAATTTTTTATTAATAAATATCTTAAAAACTTCTCTTAAAATTTTTTCTTAGAACTTCCATTGCAAATGCTCTTAACATCCACAAAAGCCAATGCAGATGATCAGTTCTAAAATAGTATAATAGATGAATTAAAACTTTAACATTGACGTTACTAGAGTTGGAGGTTATTTATGCACAATAGTTGTGTTATATAGTGACGAGGCAAAATCCCATGTGACAATAAACTTATATTCCGGTAGTTACCATATAATTAAAAGATTTTAGTAAATAGATAATGAAGAAATATATAAAGAATCAAAGGAAATATATATATATATATATATATATATATATTGTTAGACTATCTGATTTGATCAATGCAATCAAGAATAGTATATATATATAGATAGGGGGTGATCATAATAACAATTACATAGTAAATTAATCAACGTCGATGATGGAGTATCCAGCAAAGGGGTCACTTGAATGGATCGACATAAGATTGATATTTGTGTTTTCAGCGATGATCTTCGCACTCGTACTTATCTTTATCTCCATCTTCGGCTGCTTCTTTATCATCCCATATGCCAAGACTTATAATGAACAGGACGACAACTTATACTTGGAATATATTCGAAGATCAAAGTTACAATCTAATACGACCTAGAAGAAGTTGGAGTTATCCTCCGCAGACATCTTTTTCAACTGTCTTATAATTTAGTGTTTAGATTTAGCGAGTTTTGCTTCTCTTTCTTTTTTTTTTAAAGTGTTTTTGGGGTTTAACAATTGTTATTCATTCATCTTTTACCTTTACCAACTGATCATTGAGATTGTTCGTGTCAATGATTAATTAGGGTTTTTTTAATATATTCCAATCACTTAGGTTTCTTCATTAAGTGAATATATATACTGGTCTGTATAAACTAAAAAGTAGAACGCAACCATAAAATTACAAAGAGGGATATATATGAGCGAAACATAATTAAGGAATCAATTCCATTGAAAGAGGATGACCAGAATTATCAATTTATTATCTAAGAAAAAAAAAAAACTAAATTTCATAGCAAAAATAAAATAAAATAAAAACTGAATCCCATATAATCAACATCTAGTATTCAAACTCGATTGAATCCTTGGTCTTCGTCTTGGTCGACGATCAGAGATAGCCACTGACGAAACAAATAAAATCCAAAGATTCCACCATAGATAAGGGCAAAGAATATGAATCCAACCCTGAAATACCAAACTGCTAACGTATCATCATCCATCCTATAGTTGTTGTTGTAATCCAACTAGAAAAATATGATTTTGATTCATTGTCAAAATAGATTTATATAGAATAATAATTTCTAGTTTGACCAAAAAAACAAAGGATAATAATTTCTTAAGATAATGATAAAGATCCTTGATATAATAAATCTGATAGGTTTAGGAAAAAAAATAACAACAATAAAAAGCTAATTAATTAAGCAAATATTTAAAATCTATTTATATAACCAAAAAAAAAAAAAAAAAAAAAAAAAGGTAACGAAAAGTTCCTAATTAATTCTAGACGTTATCTAATTTTGGTCGCACAATGCCTTGAATCGTCCATCATATTATAGATTCATGGGTTTTGCATTATATTAATCTCTTTCATCTTTCATCGCCGAGCAAACTTTAGCACAAAGAGAAGTGCCGAAAACGATAACAATGATGGACATCACCATCATTACCCAAAACAACACTTTTACAGTTTCTTCATATCGTGATGTATCCATCGCCCACTCCAAAATAATCAACCAGTTCTTGTTGAAGATGAAGACTATGCGTAATTGTGAAAGACTTTGTTTTTAAATTAACGACATATATATATAAGAGCTTTTTACCCTACCATCTAGGTTTTCTATATACACATAGCTAGATATTAATTAATTAGGAGATGTACGTAGTTTATTATTATTGCAAAATAAAAATAAAAAAAGGATAAGTGCCATGCCTAAATTCTTATAATTATTAATACTTATTATATATTGTGAGATTTATGTAATTCTTCATTATCTATTTTTACTAAATCTTAGTATAATTTAATGGGACTTAGTTTCAGAGAATATCCATTAAAAATCTAAACAGTTGAAATATCTAGATTAGATAAATGTTATGCCTAATTTTTTTTTTAAAAAAATAGGATACCTAATGGGGATGGAATTACATCTCGTAGTAATATATATATATATATATATATATATACGTTGTCTTACAATTGTTTTAGTTATACAAAAATATATGCTCCACGAATATTATCTATGGCACCTCCTCCGTTTTCATCTACTTCTGCAGTCTTCGACGCACGGCGTGATGATATGATAAGTACTGCGAGCTTTATTATCACATTGGTCTATTACTTTGTCTGCTTCTATTTAATCATGTATTTAATTATATTGGATTGGTTGCTTAATTGTGAAACTAATAAAAAGGAATATTTCCGTTTACGTGATATCGAACTCGGAACGTTGCAACCGGGTGGAGAAATCATCCAAGAGAATTCAGACGGATGATGGAAGCGATTTCGTCAACTAAAGATCAATACCCGTTTTCTTTTTTTTTTCTTTTTTTGTTTTTTTTTGCTTATTCAACAAACTTTTAAAATATTTATCAACATTACTTTTTATTTATATTTTTCATGAAATAATACAATAGCACTGAACCAAGTTTTGTAGACAACTATTCCACAAATAGTATTAGTGAATTGCCATAATTTAATATTATTTATATTACTATGCTTCTAGCGAACTCTTTGTTAGAATAGTTTTAGACTTGCGGAAGAGAGTATGTAAGATTCATAACTAAGAATATGAGAGAGAGAGTTGAGAGAGAATGATAGAATGAACTTGTGTGTTTATTACTTGCAACCATAAGGCTCTTTATATAGAGTTTACAAAGAGACAATAAGTGATGGGTTAAAAAGAGAATAAAACACAAAGGGATGAGAAAGATGCTTCTTGTTGTTGGCATGAGTTAGAATAGTATGGGTGCATCATGGGTATGAGTGTAGCATGGGTACACCAGGGGTTAACTAATAATTTAATACTCCCCCTCAAACTTAGCCGAAGTGTTGGAGTGGAGGCTAAGTTTGGCTAACCCGTGAGTACCACCTCATTAAAAACCTTATCAAAGAAAACCCTATGGGACAAAACCTTGATAAGGGAAAAAGAGTGTGGTCTTCACGAATTTAGAGGAGTTGACTCAAGGGCGAGTGAGGTCCACTAGCCCAAGCTTGCTGTGGATGTAGTTGCAAACTTTGAGACTAGCTGCCTTCGTGAAGATATCCGCCAACTGATCTTCACTTCTTGTAAAGCATGGTAGCGTCACTCCTTCTTCAATCTTCTCTCGAACCTTGTGACAATCTACCTCGATGTGCTTGGTCCTTTCATGGAAAACCGAATTGGTGGCAATGTGAATTGCTGCTTGATTATCACAATGCATGGTAATGGGACTTGAAGACTATATGCCAAGATCCTTTAAAAGCGCTTTTAACCATACTAGCTCATTTGTTAGCTTTCTCATGGCTCGATACTCGGATTCGGCGCTTGAACAAGAGACAACCTTTTGCTTCTTGGACTTCCATGTCACTAAGTTCCCTCCAATGAACATGCAATACCCAGTTGTTGACTTCCTATCACATGTATCTCCAGCATAATCTGCATCACAATACCCAACAATTTCCGTGTTTCCATTCTTTCCCATCCATATGCCTTGACCCGGTGATCTTTTGATGTATCTCAAAATCCTTTCAACCATATTCCAATGATACACCGTAGGCACTTTCATGTGTTGACTTACCTGATTCACAGAAAAACACAAGTCAGGTCTTGTAATGGTTAAGTATATGAGCTTACCAACGAGCCGACGGTATTGGTCTGGATTAGCGAACGGTTTGTTAAGAGGATTATCATCTCCTTTCTCCCCCTTTCGCTTGACCTTGTAGCCATCCTCAAGAGGTGTCTTTGCTGGTTTGGATCCTATCTTTCCTGTCTCATTCAATAAATCAAGTACATACTTCTGTTGTGATAGAAATAAACCGTCCGGAGATCGACATATCTCTATCCCTAGGAAGTACTTTAGCTCACCTAAATCTTTAATATCAAACACTGATTTTAGAAAAGATTTGGTCTCTTGAATACCTACTTGATCACTACCTGAAATGATCAAGTCGTCGACATACACCAAGACAACAATGATTCCTTGGGAGCCATGGAGTGTGAACAATGTGTGGTCAGCTTCTGATTTTCTGAAGCCACATGCGGTTAATGTGAAGCTTAGCTTGTGATACCACACCCTTAGAGATTGCTTAAGACCATAGATTGCCTTCCTAAGCCTTAGAACCTTTCCGGGAGTGATAAAATCTTCAAGTCCAGGTGGGGGCTTCATATAAACTTCTTCCTTAAGCTCGCCTTGTAGAAATGCGTTTCTTACATCCATTTGCCATAGATCCCATGAGAGATTGGTAGCCAAAGAGAGTACCACTCTGACTGTATGAAGCTTAGCAACTGGTGCAAATGTATCCTTGTAGTCTTCTCCATACGTTTGAGTGAACCCTCTTGCTACCAAACGAGCTTCGTATCTTTCAATCTCCCCATTGCTCAAATACTTGATTGTGAAGACCCATTTGGAGCTTACCGCCCGCTTCCCGGATGGAAGATCAGCCTCATCCCACGTATGATTTCTATCCATAGCTATTATCTCATCATCTACAGCATTCAACCACTCTTTACTTTCCTTGGCTTCTTCATATGTTTGAGGGATATGATCCTGATCAATCTTTCCAAGGAACGCTTGATGGTCAGATGACAAAAGAGCAAGGGAACAAACTGCTTGAATTGGATGAGCAACTGCTTGATTGTTGTAATAGACCCGTGTATTCTTCCACTGACTTGGAAATCGTTGTCTTGTGCTACGCCTAAGTTGGGGAGGTAAAGCTTCTTCGTTACTCAGATCATGCCTTTGAATTTCGGGTTCCTCATGTTGAACTTGACTTAGAAGATCTTCCTTCTGATGGTTTGTATCCGGTTGAGTAGTTTCAGCTTCCCCTTGATCATTACTTTCTTTACCTCTGTAATCCTCAGATCTAGGGCCTTCATTTGGTGGTTGATCAACCATAGGAGCTGGTAGATTGACTCTCGGTACCGGATTATCGAGATGACTCAACAAGTATTGTAAGCTCGTAGCCCGGTCTGTTGTGGAGTCAGCCAAATCTTTCACAATATCCCAACTCTTCTTGTCAAAATAGCTTTGGTTCTCCATGAATTTGACATCCCTTGAAACTAAAGTACGGTTGCTTGATGGATCATAGCACTTGTACCCCTTTTGGGTTGTTGAATATCCAAGAAATACACATCTAGTGCTTTTTGCATCTAGTTTGTTTCTTTGCTCACCTGGCACTAAGACAAAACACAAACAACCAAACACACGTAAGTGTTCAATGGATAGTTTAGTTTTGTTGAGTACCTCAAATGGCGATGAGTCTTTCAAGACTTTTGTTGGGATTCGGTTGATTAGATAACATGCTGTCATGACCGCATCACCCCAAAATCTCCTTGGCATACTTGTATGGAACATCATAGATCTTGCAACCTCCATAAGGTGTCTATTCTTCCTTTCAGCTACGCCATTTTGTTGCGGAGTGTATGGACAACTTGTTTGATGTAGTATGCTATGTTTTGCTAAGTGATTTTTGAATATGTGACTCATGTATTCTCCTCCATTATCCGATCGTAATACCTTGATTTTAGCATTAAACTGATTAGTTACGTATGTATGAAAGTTGATAAAAGCCTCAAATACTTTATCTTTAGATGGTAACAATGTGATCCAAGTATATTTAGATTTTTCATCAATGAATGTCACAAAGTATTTATTGTTATCTCTAGATAAGCAAGGTAAGGTCCAAAAGTCTGAATAAATTAAATCAAAGCATTTTTCATAAGTGGTAAATGAGTTTGTAAACACGGTTCTACAATGTTTTCCGAGAATACACGACTCACAACTTGAATTATCAAATGACATATTTGGCAATATAAGTTTTAAGGCCCGAGAGTGGGGATGACCTAATCTAGCATGCCACATTACATTTGAACTAAAAGCATAACATGAATTAAAAGATGATAAAGTAGGGCTACTGGGAGAACTCTCAAGAACATATAAGTCTCCTTTTGCGTTTCCTTCTCCAAGAACTTTTTCGGTCTTAATATCCTGAAAATGAAAGCTATTAGGTCCAAATATTGCATAAGCGTCAATATCACTAGTTGCCCTATTTACCGAGACAAGATTAGAAGTAAATGATGACATAAAGAAAGCTTGAGAGTTCTTATCAAATAGTTTTAAATCGCCTACACCTTTAATTGGTATTCTATCACCATTTGCAATGACAACATTACCATTAGCCGGTTTAATGTTACTAATCATTTTAGGATTGCTAATCATGTGATGTGTAGCTCCTGAATCAATAACAAGTGAGTTATTAAGTTTAGAGGCGAGTAATGTGATACCAGAATCCTTTAGTGTGAAGATCGATTTGATGAGTGCCTCCAAATCAGATTTTCTAACCACATCATTGGAGTAGGATACCATCGCTAGCTCTTCTCTTTTCTTTGAAGATTCAGCTGGAACTTGTTTTGAAGATCCGATGTGATAAGGTGATACCACGGTTTGAGTTTGTCCACTTGGAGCTTCACAAGAAATGTTGGCTTGATACCTTGGCTTGGATTCTCTCGGTTTCCAATCTTTAGGCTTGAGATGAGGATGGAGGATCCAACATTCATCTTTGACGTGTCCAGTCCTTTTGCAATGGTCACAAATCTTTCTTGTAGACCCTTCACGCTTGTAAACCACTTTATTTGCCATGATGAGTTCTCCTTTTCCACCAAAGAGACCGAATGATCCTTGTTCTTTTTGGACTTGAGAACAAACATCATCCAAGCTGGGAAGCTGGTCAGCCCTTAAAAGGTGCTTGATAAAATCATTGTACATTGGACTTAAGGTGAGGAGAAGTCCGAACACCTTATCTTGCTCACGCCTTTCTTCAATGATCTTGAAATCCTTAGTGCTTGGCCTCAACATGTCAAGTTCAGCCCAAAGTGATCTGAACTTCCCAAAGTGTTTGGTGAACTCAAGATCCTCTTGGTTTAAGTTGTTGATCGCCTTCTTCACTTCAAAGACTTGGGTTAGATTGGAAACATTCCCGTAAACGTTTTTGAGTGTGTCCCACAACTCCTTTGCAGTCTCACAATAGGAGTATGCTTCTAGGATCGACGCATCTAGGGCATTTTGAAGAAGACCCAAGATAGTTTGATCCTCCTGAAACCATTTGGAGTCATCATCCGCCTTGGTATCTTCTTTTCCTTTGTTTTCTGCTTCTTGAATGGGTTCTATGTGGCTCCACCAGCCACGGCCACACATAGCAGTTTTAGTGGTTCTAGACCACAACAAGTTGTTCCCTCTTTCTACTCGTCACTTTTCTTTCGTTCCTCTCTTTCTACTCGTCACTTTTCGTATCTCTCTCTCGGAGCTCTTCCTTCTTCCGTCTTCTACCGTTGATTACGGTAAGATTAACCTTCTCCAACTCAATTTCTCCACCAGAGAGAAATAAATTTATGTCTTCACCTCTTATCTCTCTCTATGTTCTTATCTACTATTGAAACCATCAAAACAATTTTGTGGTTTTACAAAGTTTCCTTTGCTTTTGTTTAGAATGGGAAAAATTGCTTATATCATCTATGAAATTGATATTCTTTTCTACTTTGATTGAAGTATGTGTTCAATTGAAATTGATGTTGTGTATTTCTTAAGTTGAAATTGTTGGAGTTCATGTTCATATCTCTTGGGATGTATAAAATTGGTTGTTTCAGAGTAAAAACTCCGGTGACGGAGAAGTAGGACGACACACCGTTTTTATGTTTAGCTTCGAGAGTGATGCAGAAGCAGAGTAGATACGTGAAAAGAAGAGGAAAGAAGAAGAAGATTGATGAGAGAAACTAAACGGTATCGTTTTGTGGAAGTGGTTTGGGGATTGTTGAGTGGAAGAGGATGATGAAGATTTTTGTTAAGAGTAAGAGAAGTTCGTCGTCGTCGTCCATTTCGATGTCTTTGGCTTCTTCGGCTTGTAGTTCGTCAATTATTGAGTGGGCTAGTAGTGTTGATGAGGCGGAGTACAGTGGTGGAGGATCTTCTTGTTCTGGTCATCACCAATTTTTGGGATTGCTGAATATTTAGTAAAAATTTCCTAAAATTCAATGTCGTCTTCCTAAATATTATTGAATCATTCATAAATTTAAAGAAATGTGTTTTTTCAATTTTTATTCTATGTTTTGTCTTAATGTATAATAGATTACTCCATCTAGTGAGGGATATTGATTATATTTTGTGTAAATCCTGATATTTTATCTATATATATTGGAGTAATGATTTGATTTCGTGTCTTCCTAAGTATTTATGAAGGCTATCCTAGAAATTAAGGTGTCATTTCTAAATATTATTGAATACTTCATAAATTTAAAGAAATGTGTTTTTCAATTTTTTTTTTTTTATGTTTTGTTTTAATGTATCACATATTACTCCATTTAGCGAGGGATATTGATTTTATTTTGTGCACATCCTGATATTTTATCTATATATATGAGTAATGATTTGATTTTGTGTCTTCCTGAATATTTATGAATGATATTCTAAAAATTAAGGTATCTTTCTTAAATATTATTGAATCATTCATATATTCAAATACAGTAAATGTGTTTCTAAATCTCTTTGTTTGTGGTTTGCCTCAATAATATCCAGTTTTATGTTATATATATATATATATACTAGATAAGGATCTACATATTTGCGGGTTTATAAAAATATTTTATAACCCATAAAATAAAAACTAATAACAAAAATGGGATAAAAATTCATCTCTCTAATATATAAAATAAAATTGGTTTTCAATCTTCTATTTTTTTTTTAATTAGCTTTCTAACTAAATGATGTAATAATATATGCATCTGTATATCAAAAAAATTTCTTCTCCTATGTGTATTGAATTATTATTTTTATTATTTAACTACTCTTATTTCTAAGTTTTTAAAATAATTTTGTTGAATTGGTTTCTTATTCATATTAAAATTAGATTTTGAGTTTGTTTGGTGCAAAGTAGAGAGTGTACAATTTTGTATATTTTAAGATAAATTTTTTTAATCTTTTGATTTTTAAGATTTGACAGAGTGTTATTATTTATTTTTACTAAGATTTTTTTGAAAAAATTTTAATTAGAAAAAATTATTGAAAGCTACACTAATAATTTTTTTAACACATAGATTACATGTCCAAGATATTTTAATATATTGGATAATACTCAATAATTTGTTTTAAAAAATTTTGTAAGAGTGTGAAAAACTTTAATTAAAATCCTAAATAAACTAAAAGTCTAAAAATATTTTGAAAAGAAAAATTTTAAATTTATTAATATACTAAGATTTAACATATTTTAAAAAAGAACGTAAAAAATTTCATATTTTTATTATTTATTTATTGTTTTATTAGTTTTCCTTTAAATTTTTTTTTTTAAAAACATATTTGTTTACATGTGTCATAATCTAATCATTCCAGAAAAACGTGTCATGGTCTCATTAATTATAATTTAGAGTACATATTATCTAAACACTTCTGTTCAATAATCATTTCCTTCGCATAATTGATTTCTAATTTTTTGAGAAGAGAATGATGAATTAAGTTGTAGTTATACATATAATAAGATAAGTATTAATTGTAATACAATTTTAAAATTATGATATATGACAAAAAAAGTTTAACCTTTTCATCAAGTAATAATAAATATATTCCCATGAGCTCATTATCATTTTTGAAGTTTCTGAATTCCGACTTTTGAAGAAGACGCATCATAGCATGAATATGAAGATAAAAACGTTTACGATTTAACTGATCCAATATCAACTAACGTTTGTGTTAGCCATCAAAAATCAATAGAAATATCTTATTTGAGAAAATTTGTCTCATAGATTTTGTTTCTTGTGGGTTAAAGTTGTGATGAAAGAAAAAATGGTTAAGTTTATTTTCTATTGAAAATTAACCGTCTATTAAACTTTATTTTTCTAATAGTAAAATGTATTTTGCCTAATTAATTTATTAAATTATGTTAATGAATGAGAAAAAATATTTATCTTTATAGCTTATAATTAGTAAAAAGTTAATTATAAAATATATATATATATATATATATATATATATATAAGATTTTCTTTTGCTAATAGTATAAGGTATTTAAATTTTTTATTTAATTTTGTTATTATATTAATAGTTTTGACACATGTTAAGATCTAAGATTATAGCTGACACGTGTCACGATCTCATTAATTATAGTTTTGACACATGTCGAGCTCTCCTGTGTGTAACCCAAGTTTATATATATATATATATATTGGTATGCAATTGTTGAATGAAAAATTTGGCATATTGGTTACACGCTCTAATACTTTATCAAATGTCCCATCTTCGAATCATGTAGCTGAATTTTCAAATCAAGTATGTATCTCCCGATAAGCTTATCAACGAGATGGCTACCGACGAATCCAGCTCCACCGGTGACAACAATTCTCAGTCTCTTCCGTCCAATACCGATGGACTCAGCAGCACCTAAACATGAGAGAGAAGGCGGGAGGATGAAGAGAATGGGTCCGATCAAGATCCCAACGAGGATGAAGAGGTAGTGAAGCGATATAGGAAGAGATATGGGATGCTTCAAGGTCTTGAGGGAATAAGGAATGGATTGGCTCATGGAAATCGTTTATACGTCACGGTTTGAGCTTGTGAAACCGCTTTATTATCTATCTTCGATTAGAGCTTGTCGCGGGTAAAAATGAGATCTTAGAAATCTTGATTTCTGTAACGATAACGAAAAATGATCGTGAAAGATGGATACTTTTATTAAATATTAAATTAATAATTTTAGTTTATTTTAGTATTAAATTAGAGCTTGTGTGCTAAATTGGAAAAAACTTAATTTGGTGCTATTTCTGAGAACTGCCTATGATTTAATTATTTTTATTTAAGAAAAAAATGTATAATGATTTAATCAAAAAGCTTACCAACTTAAGAGAAAAAAAGAATTACTCAAGAAGGGAAAAATGGTGTGCCCGTCAATTTAAGTTTTTTTTTTTTCAATAGTAACTACTCCCGCGCTACATAATTTAGATTTTATTTTTTTATATCATTAAACATTTTTTCATGGTTTCCTATGAAGCTAGTGAACTAAACTTATCAATACAAATTGCCCAAATTTCAAGGTTTTGTAGATAGTTGATCCTTGTAATATCTAATCTTACGTGAACTCGTGCGTATTAGAACAGTAAAGCTAAATATATCCACATAATAGGATTTTATATGGAATGTTGTTACGGGTAAAACCACATTGAATCTTTAGTATCACAGGTTTTGGAACACATAGAACATCATGAATAACTCATCTATTATTTGTTTTGTTAAATTAATCGTTTAGAAATTCAGTTTAAAAATTTGTAGAACATCATGAATAACTTATATATATATATATATTTTATTTTTTTTGTAAAACTAATCGTTTAGAATTTTTCTGTTAAAAAAACCATATAATATTATGAATAACTTATATATTATTATTTTTTATTAAATTGATCGTTTAGAAATTGACTCTAAAAATTCATGGAACAAAAAATAATGTGGTGGAGGCAAGATAACGTTAGTACTATATACATTAAGTTAACTGAGTAATAAATCATATATTTTAATATTTAATGCTATTAATCATCATATTCATCATATCATATACTATATACAAATGTTTAATATATAAAGGATTGCTAGAAATAATTAATAAACAAAAGATAGAGATGAAACAATGTCCCAATCTTCACAGAGATATGATGTATTGGTTTCAAATATAAAATTTGATAGCAAGAAGGCCAAAACAGATCCATTCTCAAAATTGTGAGAAATCCACCTATTCTCAAAATTAACACAGAGGAAAAAGTTTAGGTAGTTGTTTGTTAAGTCAAAATCAATCTGTAACGTCAAATGGCGCCTGATTTTTTAAGAGCAAATACATATGTTGATAAATACATTCTCAGTATAATACGAACTTTCGATGCTGAGCTTGTTAACCACAAAGTTTAAATGAAGTTTGAATGAGTAATAGCGAAACTCAGACCATTCCTATATATTGATATTTACCTTTCAAGTATTTTAGATGGGGGAGCATAACAACATTGAAAGAGTATAAAACAATATACAAACCACCAAAACATGACATATATATGGCAACGCTTCTGTCTCCTCCTTGAAAGCTTACACAATGCAAGATCTACCATAGATCTGTGTGGACTCGTATATTAACACAATCCTATCAGTCACATTCAAACTATCGCTAGAAACTTGAGTATATTTTTTCCTCTTGTGCCTGCCACACAAATATTGGCTTGTATTGGAAAATCCCACACATGTTATATCAGTAAGCCGTCTTAGTAAATGTCACATGAATCTCATATACTTACCTTGACACTGAGATTTGAAAGAAAAGTTGTACACTCGTCTGTATAAACTTTTGGCTTCACTGGTTTGGCGTTTTCTGTCTCTTCGTTATTTATTTGAATCAGGCAACCATCTGCCTTTTTACCCTATGCTTTAACGTTTTTTTTGTGTTTGCTTGTTTGGCATAATTGGACTCTGACTACGTCCACTTCATTCACATTTTGACCCTTTTCTCTTTTTCCGCTTAGCCAAAGACTCTTCTTCTACATTCGGTCCTGCTTTTCTCTTTTCACGTGTATTCTTTTGAGAATTATGCTCTTTCAGACCAGCTGGCGGTTTGACTGGTGTAGACTCATGTTTGTATAAAAATAAGGTTTTATAAGGTTTTAAGCATTATAAATCCTTATAAGTAATTTTCCCGTCAAAAACTGGTACGTTTTCCACACAAAAAAAAAAAATCGATTCCGTAATTTTCTTAACAAAATGCAAATCCGTAATTTTTCGCCAAAATAAAAAAAATCACAATTTTTCCTCCAAAAATCTGATCCGTTTTCCGCCAAAAAAACTTGATTTCATAATTTTCTTAATAAAATGAAAATCTGTAATTTTTCGTCAAAATGAAATAATTTCAGTTTTTCCGCCAAAAATCTGATCCGTTTCCCGCAAAAAAACTCGATTTAATAATTTTCCTGACAAAATAAAAATCCGTAAATTTTCGTCAAAATGTAAAAATTTCAGGTTTCCCGCCGAAAATGATAATATGTATGTTTGTTTTTTTTGTCTTTCAAGAATGATATTTTTAAAAATAATCAAAAATGAATGGTATTTGTGGTATGTCAAGAATTGTATTTGTGGCAATTTCTCTTTAATATAAATTTGCTTAAAGTTATAACCAACAAACATAATAGAATATTAGCATTTTAGTAGTATAATACTAGAATAATACGTTTCTATGATCATTATATCTATGTTTTTGTTTGTTAGTTAGAGATCATTATATCTATGTGCTAACTATATAAATTACTAGTATTCAAACCCGTACATAGTACGGAATAAATAAATTGATTAACATAGATATATAATTTAATATGTAAATTGAATTTACCACACAATTTTAGCTACTAAAAAATTAAGCATCATCTCTTAGTCTCTTACCTATATTATTGGAGTACCCATCACTTGAACTCTAAAAAAAAAAAATCTCAGAGACACCTCACATTTGCATTTCAATCAGATAGAAATGCAAACAAAAAAAAAAAAAAATTGGAAAAAAATAATAATGAAACCAACCTTGTCAAACATATAACCCGAGAAACTTATATTGTCGATTCCAAATGTTGATATTAAGTACTTTGATTTCAAATTCCAACCTTCTTTTTCTATTGAAGTTTGAAAGAAAATAAAAATAAAAATAAATATATAACTTTGTGAAAATAAGTATAAAATAGAGTTTCAAAGAAAGATAGTAAGTAAATATCGCATTAAATCTTGGAACCGTCTAATTACCTCTGGAATATTATGTAAATGTGAGCAATGCTCTATATCATCCACATGAGAAATTGGAGAGAATTTATGAATTCAAAATTTCTAAAACCAAAGAAAAGTGTTTGAGGTATTTTGAGTTAAATATATAGAGGAAGATGAAACAGTTTCAACGATCTTGAAAGCTCTAAAAACGTGGGGTTAATGGAGCTAAAGAATTTAGAAAAATTTAAATTATTATTTTTGAATAAATATGCCATAGAAAAATAAATTAGAGGAAAGTAGTTACGTTGACGTCAAAAAAAAAAAAAAAAAAAAAGAAAAGTAGTTACGTCTGTTTTGTTTTGATATTTGTTATGACTTTTTAAATTAAAAACTAAAATCCATGTATAAGATTTTTATTGGTCACTTGTGTTTTATAAAATAAATGAGTTATAAAAGAAAGAAAATGTTTGTATAATTTTACTCAGCACCAAAATAATTGTTTTTTCCTAGTTTTTAGCTTCGTTTTTTTTTTAAAAAATTGTTTTTAAAATTTAAATTTGAAATAAAGTGTATGTGTCAGATTTTGGTTGGGTAAATGACTACTAATTAGCAAGATAAATGATGTTTTATCATAGCATTTCATACTAATACATGCATATAAATACAGAGTATGATAGTCTACTCGTGTTTTTATTTTATTTTTTGTTTGTTTTTTTTTACCAGAAATTGAAGAGATTTGGAATTGTACGAGATGAAAAACGTATCGTTGGAATTGTACGGACAAATTTGTTACGAAATTGCCCCTTCAATAAAACACATGGGGTTTGAATGGTTTATGTATTTAATAAACATCCAACACATGTTTATTATGCAATGCAATATAAAATGTTAAATGCTTAACAAAAAATAAAAATGATACCATATACAAATTTTAAGTAGCAAATTTTGATATTCGAAATGTTTATGCTATAGTAGGTTAACTTAGCGATGAAAATGAAATATATGATTTTTTACACGTGGGAAAAATATAAATAAAATATGTTATATATTTTGAATGCATCATGTACTAAACGAGTAAAAGTCCACGTCAGCTCACTTTCTTCATTCTCGTCAGCTCACTTTCTTTTTTCGCTCTCGCTTCTGAATTTTTTTCATCATCGCTTCATCGCTTCTGAATCTTTTCTTCTGAATCTTGAGTTCTCTTCGGCTGCAGAAACTCTCCGAACTCAAATCCGAAATGCTATTGCCGGAGATTTCGCCGGAAGATTCTCCAGCGAGCCACGCTTACCTGGAGAATCTTTCTCCGGGAATCCGTGCGCAGGTCTCTCTAATCAGGGGATTGAACTGTAATAGATCTCAAAGAGGTAATATGTTTATACTTTTCTTCTCGTCTCAAAGATTAGAGTTTTAAGCGATTGTTCTGATTTTATATGTTTTCGTCCAGTGGAAAGCGTTATAGGATTAGAGAATCGGATAGCTTCTCTAGAATCTGGAGTAGAAGTAGCGAATGCAGCTATTGAGCGTATCAAGAAAATCCTAGAGAAGGAAGATTCCAGCAGAAAAAATGTTGAATCAAGATTGAAAGACGCTGCTATGATGTTTCCGGAGGTTTGTTTTCCTTTCTTGGCTGTGCTTTTTTTTGGCTTTTGGTGTAGAACAATTTTCATTTGAACTGAGAATCGTTGGCTGAGGCAATTGATATAACTATTGAAGAGAATTCAAGGTTTTGTTTTGCTTTCTTCAACCTTATGGGTTATTGTATAAATAAATTAAATGACAAGGCATGGAACTTTACATATTTTCAGGCATGGATTGCTCTTTACACAGAAAGTAGGATTGCACATCTTCTTGATGAAACTAACAGTATTGAGTATGAAGAGGATTCATTGAAGGTATTCACCGTGTGAAGTGGATCTTCCTAAGGCTTTAGTTGCATACCTTTTTCTTAAGTTTCTGTGCTTTCGAATGCTGATTTTCTCTTCGCTGGCTTGATGTTTGGCATAACCAAGAACAAGGAACAATTAGTCAGGTGATTCATGTTCTTACTTTATCACAATTTTGAATATTATCTAAATTTCAGTGCTGACTTTTAGAATTGCTTCTTCTCTTCATTATGTAGACTTGCCTTTATGAGAAGCATTGCCATATTGGAGAAGAAAGCAAGGTAAATCTAACAAAGTGTTGCATAATCCAATGCATGTTCATCATCTTCTACATTAAATCTAAATTTATTGCATGGTAACAGGGAATTGGAGAGAGTTGTTGGTTATCATTTGGGCAATGAAGACAGCACAGCCATAACATTAAGTGACAAGAGCAAACAGAAACAAGGTATGGACTTGAAGGAGAAGGCGCAGCAGCTCACTGAAACGGTTTTGGATCTAGAGAGGAAAATTTTTCAGCTTGAAAAGGATGATAGGGGTCTAAAAGAAGATCATTGGCGTCTACTCAAAGAAAACGAAGATGTCACTGCACTGAAAGACAGTTTTATGAAAAAGTCTATCAAGGTAACTGTTTTAACTTGCACTTAAGTCTCGGTAAATATGGTCAATTGATATTCGATTTTTTCCAATATCTAGGTGGAAGAGGATCTGCTAAAAGAAAAGCAGATGTTGAGAGATCAAAATGCAGAGCTGGAAGAAACAAAAAAAGCTTTATTGCAACTGGAGCATAAAAATTGTTTGCTTGAAAAGGATAATAGGGGTCTCAAGGAGACAACTGTTATTCTCAAAGAACAGCACAGGCATCTAGTAAGAGAACACGAGGATGTCACTGCACTGAAAGACAAGTCCCTGAAGGTAATTAAACAATTCTTTAACTTGCTCTTAAGTGTCTGGTAGCTTGATATTGATGTTTTCGATATATAGATGGAAGAGGAAATGAGAGTTAATAATGCAAAGCTGGTAGAAGCACAAAAAGGTTTATGGCACCTAAAGCAGAAATATTGTCAGCTTGATAAGGAAAATGAGGGTCTCAAGATGATAACTTCATTACTCAAGGAAGAGCAGAGTGTTCTTGTGGCAGAAAATGAATCGCTCAGGAAAACAGAAAACAAATATACGAAATTGACCATCAAGGTATCTGAACAGTTCTTTTAAGCATTTAAATCTCGGTAAAGATGGTGGATTGATTTTTAATTTTTTGGATATTCAGATTGATGATGATCTACTAAACGAAAGTCAGGTGTTTAGATCAAATCTGCAAGACGAGGACATTCAAAAGGTTAAAAACTATACAACTTTATATAAGAAACCAGTGTTTTGTTTGTTTGTGTTAATTCATCCCTGATTCTAAATTTCAGAAGGCAAAAAAAAAACTTCTCGGAACCATGAAACTAATCATGATGCCTAAAGGAATGCTCACCGGGGATGAGCTCGGGAGCCTGATGGGAAGCTTCGTGGCACTCACAGCATACATAGTGACACTCGCAAACAAAGACATTAAGATAATTGCTCTGAGTGGGTTGGCTACTCTTTTTAGCCTAATCCTTGCAACGTGTTTCAACAACTTGGTAAAAGAACTATCAGCGGTAATTTGCTTTGCTTTCTCTAAGTTCATGAGGAAATTAGTAGTTTTGTATTGAAGTGTAAAGACAATAATGTTGTGTTCTCTTTGCAGGTGGAACCGGTGACGCAGAATTCCTACTACGCAATCAAACTCCTAAACTCTGTCCCTTGGATTGTGTTAGGAGGCATAGTTCCTATACTTGTCGGAGGAATCATCCCCTCGTGGAGGTTCAGGGCCATCGTAACAGGACTTGCAATGCTTGTTTTGCAGATCATCTTTGCCTGTTTTTGGACGAGTAGATTTAAACTCCCGAAGAAACGTGGCTTTTGGCTCGTAGTTCTAACCATTTTAGGCATTGCGTTATCAGCAGGAGCACCGGAAGTGATTGAGAAGTTAGGAGGCTAACAGCTGTTATGTGTGTTGATGGCGGCGTTTGTATATTTTGTTTTCTTTGTTATTTTTGAAGGAGAGATTAATATTGTATTCCACTGACAGTCACGATATGAGGATATCCATAAGAATCGGATTTAACAAAATGTAGGGTGCGGCTTTGCTATTTGAACTTCTTGTCAGGTTTTTACCTTTTATAATAAAAGTGACGTGACGTTATGATAAAATTTTCCAACCAGCTATACAATATGAATGCTACTAGCCTACTATTAAGAGTTCTTGGTAGGGCTGGGCATTCGGATTTCGGATCGGATTCGGTTCGGATTTTTTCGGATTCGGATAATTCGGGTAGAAGAGTTTATTATCCGTTCGGGTTTTACAACTATTCGGTTCGGATTCGGTTCGGATAGGTGTCGGGTTCGGATCGGTTTCGGATTATTTTTGAGGGAAAAAATAAATAAAAATTTGTTTAATTTTAATAAAAATGGTTTAATTTTAATAAAAATTGGTTATATTTTACAAAAATTGTATAATTTTAACAAATATAACTTAAAATTTTCAGGATATCTAGGTTATTTCAAATATTTTTGTTATTTGGTAGTTTTTGGGTATAAAATTATGACTAAATATAACTAATTTTTAGATATTTAATTTTATTTCGGGTTTTCGGATATACCATTCGGTTTTCGGTTCGGATCGGATTCGGTTCGGATAATTCGGATAGGAGAATTCATTATCCGTTCGGATTTTAAGACTATTTAGTTCGGTTTCGGATTCGGATTTTTCGGATAAGTTTCGGATCGGTTTTCGGATATTCGGTTTTATGCCCACCCCTAGTTCTTGGACCAGAAAAAGAGTTTTCGGTTCAACCGGTGTCATCAAGCTTGTTAGAGATATGTTATTATTCGGACATGAGATTATATAAAATCGATTAGTGTAGATTATTTTATACATTTTTATTTTTTACCTATTTGGTGTTACATACTTTGTAGTGTGTATATAGGAATTTTGCATTCGATTTTCATTACTAGTACTAGGCCTGGGCAAAAAACTCGAACCCGAAAACCGAACCCGAACCCGATCCGAAAAACCCGAAAAAATTGGGTATGGGTATACTTTAAATATCCGAACGGGTTTCATCTCTGAGTTAGTTCGGGTTCGGGTCGGGTTCGGGTAATACCCGATACCCAAAATTATAACCAAACTTATCACTTATCCGAAAGTTATTAAAGCTAACTTAATCTAAGTAATTTCTAAGATTTTTACGAACTGATTTTGTGTTTTTCGTTTTTATTTTATGTTTATAAACTCATTATGGATTTAGATAGCTTCACTTTGTCTTTTTCTCAAATAATTTTGTGTTTACGAATTGATTTTGTGTTTATATACTTATAATCATTATGGTTAGTTTGGGTATTTTGGGTATGTATGGTTAGTTTGGGTAATAAAATACCCAAAAATACTCGTACCAAAATTAAGTTTAGATATTATCGGATTTACGGTTACTAACCATACCCGACCCGAACCCAAAAAAACCGAACCGAACCCGATCCGAATTTTATAAATACCGGAATGGGTCTTAGACCTCTAAACCCGAAAACCCGAAAACCCGAAATACCCGATCCGAACCCGAACAAATACCCGAACGCCCAGGCCTAACTAATACGAACTCCCAGTTTCAATGACAATAGCTTGCTTTTACTATACTGTACTAAACTAGAAAATGTCGTGTTTATGATACTGCTTAAAGTGATATAAAAAATACTAATTAAACTTGAAAGACATATACATAAATAAGCTTACATTATAATCTTATGTAACATCGTTTCCTTTTGCAAGTTCTAAAAAAATAAAATAAGGGTAAAACTTTTTAACAGAAAAAAATAAAATAAAATAAGGGTAAAACTTTTTTTCTGTTTTTTTTTCTTTTTTGTTTTGTTTTGGGCGTGGGTAAAATAGTATGTTGAAAACGAGCAGGCTTTGCCGTCTCGGCAGGTTTTTGTCAGGTTGGTCCATGTAGCAAAAGACATGACGATTTTGTGGTCATCTCTCCAACTTATCTCAAATTTTCCCCATTGAATGAGAGGTTTTGGACTCTTGTGATTATTATTTCAAATAGTAAAGTTAAGTCTTCATCATCACAGTATAAGTATACAAGCATACACAAGAAAACAATTTCCTAGTGAGGCGATCGCACAATCACGATCATTGACACAAGTCTTCACGATCATTTTTTTTTTCTATGCTCCATGTTTTATGTTCTATACATCATATATATATAGGCGTCATATCTTGTACGGAACTAACTAGGCCGAAATCGTCGCAATAAATTATCTTAATGCATACATTTCAATCTTTTTTTTTTTTTTTTTTTTTTTTTTTTTTTTTTTCATTTCAATCTATTACTATTGTTTAAAACGCTGAAATGACATTACTCATCTAATATTCGGCCAATTAATGGATCTAAAAAAACACGATTACTTTAACTAAGAGACGTTAACTGTTCATCTCGACCATCGCATTGTAAGTGACTCTTCTACAAAACATGAACATCAAGGTAAATCCCAAATTCAATGTTAGTTAAACAATGATTTCGTTGTTCAACAAATAATATTTATTAGAAAATTTCAAAAAGGAAGACAAATAATATTATTTATATAATAATTTTGTAGAACTGTCGATATATGAATGGGGTTTAAAATTCATCCAAAATACCGATATATTGACATAATGGGTTTTGACTAGGAACATGACAGATTTTAGTTTTTTAAAAATCGTAAATTTGGATTCATCTCTTGTAAAATATGCATGTGTGGTGTAAAGACGAAAAAGGACGACGGTCTTTGGGGTTGGCCCCGCCTTGAGCGTTCTTGGAGAATCTACACAAAACCCGCACGTGTGAAGTCTACAAAGACTGCTACAAACAGACACCGCCGCGTGGGGGGTCTAGCTGAGACTGATAAACTCACACGAGACCACAAACCTTTATGTTTTTCTTTACAATGATTAAATTTTTGTTTTTTTTGTTATAAAATAAAACTAATTATGCGATCTAATTAGATAAGTAATATTTACATAACTTAATAACTTAGTAAATGGATGCAATATATTCAAATATATATATAAGTGAGGTTGTTTGGTTATTATAATAACTTATATGATGAAGAAGGATGTGATTGTGATTCTCAAAAAAAAAAAATAAAATAAATAAAATAAACATGTGATGATATTGGAATTATATTGTGTTGAATATGAAAAAACTGATTTGATGTAGTTGGAGTTTGGAAAGAAGAAATTGAGGAAAGTGACCAAAGTTAACGAAACAAAATTTTGCAAATAGTGACCAAAGTTAGCATATCACTGTTCAAAAATAACCCATCCTTGGACAAAAAGATTTTCATCGTACAGTTTTAATTGAGTTGCTTTGTTTTTGTCTAACTCCAATTTTCCATATTTCTTTTGTTCTTATTTTTGGAGAGGAGCTACATTGTTCTTGCATTATTTTGATGGCAAAATGAATAACTAAAACAAAAACTTAAATGTAATTGTTATATTTCGTGATAAGAAATGTGAGGATGTAAGTAGATAATATTTCGTATGGTAAGAAAAAAAATATATAAAATATTATTGTACGAGCACATGCTATTTGAGTTGTTGGCTTTAATTTGTATTAATTCATCTAAACTTCTGTTTCGGTATACTGTTTTTTAAATCTTTAGATGTTAGGATAGACTAATGAAACGTTTACATAGCACACTTTTACGTGATCGGAGTAATTTTGGTTGAAGGAAAAAATTGAAAATTGTGTGCCCGTCAATTTAAGATTTTTCAATATTAATGCTATAGACTTATAGTACTGGGCTTGTTCCACCAAACACCAATCAATCATGATGGTAACAAAAAAAAAAAAAAAAAAATGATCATAATGACAAATGAAAACAACAAAGAAGATTGAGAAAAAGGAAATCATGAAATAATACAAAGAAGAAAAATGAAAACTATTACAATAAAATTAATAACTTATTATTAGTGTTTAGAATCCAGACTCTATAAATAAAATGTTTGTGTTAGAGTTTTATAATATACACAAAAAGAAGAAAAGATATTTAGAAAGATTTGAGAGAAGAGTTTTAATAATAAAAAGAGTTTTGAAAATAATAAAAAACATTCATAATTTTTTTTTTACGGCAAAAAAAAACATTCATAACTATCCAACATAGATTCTTATTGACTCGTCTATACAACATTTGCAGTGAAAGTATCTTAGTGATTCTTTCATCCACAAAAAAATATAAAAAAACAAAAAGGTAAGAAAGAAAATAACATGAGTCTCTCAGAACCTGGTGAGAGACTCATTTGACACATGCCCCAATATTATTAGTTTTGAATTTTATTTATAATTTAAATTTTGAATAAAAAAGATAAATTATCTAAAAAAATATTAATAACATATTTAAGAGACTATGATAGATTTTCTCCACTGCACATGCTCTAAGTTAGAGCATCCCTCTACCAATGAGAACCTCTTTATGAGATTCTAAGTAATATTTTTAATGTATTTTGTTTATTTAATTAAATTGAATAATTGAAAAAGAAACTAAACCAATAATATTTGACCATCTCTCAAATGTAGTTCTCAGGTTAAGAAAACTGAAGTTCTAAATTTCTTATTTGAGAAGCAGTTCTTAAACCTTTCTCATATATATATTTTCACTTTTTTTAAGAGAAATTCTCTCAAATAGCACCAAAACAAGTTTTTGTTCCACAAATAGCATACATTTTTATTTAGGACAAAAATAGCATTTTATGAAGTTCATAATTTTTTTTTTTTGTTTGGGTTGATTATATTAGAATTTAGAGTATAGTTTTTAGGGGGTAGGGGGTAGGGGGTACAATTTAGGGTTTAGGGCTTAGAGTTATGATTATCCTCTAATAAAAATGATATTTGTGTTTTAAATAAAAATGTGTGGTAAAAATGTCACAAAAACTTCATTTTGTGCTATTTTTTTAATGATTAGAAACTCATTAAGAACCTCCATTGGAGGTGATCTAATACGCTCCAAAGCCGGGTTTCTTCCCGCTAACTCTGTCTACTTCTTCTTGTGCTTTCGCCAATGCAGATGAGTTCTATATGCACATACATATAGTTATTAATCAATGAGAACATAGAAGCTCAAATGGCAAAGGAACGTAGAAGATGCAAAAAGGTACCTTACTTAGGAGATAAAGTGTCCAGGTGAGGACAAAATCGAATAGTTTCATCATTCATGACCTGCTACAAGCATTGAGAGGAGATAAATTTTTTTTTTTTTTTTTTTTTTTTTTTTTTTTGATAATCCAGGTATCCTAACGCTCTCCGACAGAGCAGGGGTCCACGTGTTAGCTATAGGATATCCGACATAGCAGGGATCCACGTGTTAGCTATCGGTTTGCTCAGACTAGCCACGTGGGCGGCCAAATGGCACTCCACGTGTCGGCTCCTGGGACGCTGCAGCCCGCATGTAAATACCGCAGTGACCGGGACTCGAACTCGTGATGGTGGGTACCTCAGCTGAGGGTCCTTTAACACCAGAGCTAGAGGCCCCGGTTACCTTTGGCTCACCTTCATATACAATCCATGCAAAACAAACAAAAAAATTCAGCATTTGTAAACAAAACAGACACTATGATTAATATGGAGTTTGAGAACATTGCCATACATTGGTGGGGTGTACATGGTTGCTACAGTGGTCATGCTAATGGTCTGATCATGAACTAGCTCGACGTTTAAGTGCGGGAGGAACATCACGAGTGCCCACAATTGCCTCCATCAATGCAAACTGATCGCATACACATTTTCTAGGCCCTCCACTGAATGGTATGAATCTGGTGAAAGAGCAAATCATCTTTTAACCTTCGTAATCAAAATATTATAAATCTTGATTTAATAATAGTTTGTGCCAAAACATGTTTACTACTTGAAATCGGTGTTTGTTTCATTAGGGATTGCGCCTTCTATGTCGAATCGTTCAGGCAGAAATTCTTCAGCTTTTTTCCAATACCTTTGAAACAACAAACGCATTAATATGGGAATGAATTTAGCACTAGGGTGCCTTATCATAATCCTAAAAGTGAAACATCTAACTCCAAAATGTTACTACTACTGAAAATGGAAGGAAGAGAAACTGTACCTCGGATGAACGGTGAATGTTATAGACCGAATTCATAATGTATTGTCTGGTATTAACCTTGTATAGTTTCCGGGAAGAATATCA
This sequence comes from Barbarea vulgaris, assembly GCA_963667165.1. Taxonomy (NCBI): domain Eukaryota; kingdom Viridiplantae; phylum Streptophyta; class Magnoliopsida; order Brassicales; family Brassicaceae; genus Barbarea; species Barbarea vulgaris. The sequence continues at coordinate 29,094,156 of OY763888.1, read as the reverse complement.
GGAACTTGAGGTCTTCTAATCGAGACCTACCAAGAAAAACAGGAACTTTTAGTTCATGAATATCAGAGAAATGAGCTTGATTATTGCTTACACGAGGATGAGGGTAGAGACAAATTGACTCATCTATACAACATCTCCTTAGACCATTTCCAATAGTTAGAACATCTAAGAGTTTTTTTAAACAAAAAAAATAGGATTATTTTAATAGAATTTAGTGATATAATTAAATTTTAATTTAAATAAAAAGTAAGTACCAATATAATGAGGACATGCGTCTCTATAGATTCTTAAATAAGAAACTATAAGTTTTTTAAATAAGAACTTTAAAAACCTCTCTCTTTGTTCATTTCACTTTTTAATTTTTTATTAATAAATATCTTAAAAACTTCTCTTAAAATTTTTTCTTAGAACTTCCATTGCAAATGCTCTTAACATCCACAAAAGCCAATGCAGATGATCAGTTCTAAAATAGTATAATAGATGAATTAAAACTTTAACATTGACGTTACTAGAGTTGGAGGTTATTTATGCACAATAGTTGTGTTATATAGTGACGAGGCAAAATCCCATGTGACAATAAACTTATATTCCGGTAGTTACCATATAATTAAAAGATTTTAGTAAATAGATAATGAAGAAATATATAAAGAATCAAAGGAAATATATATATATATATATATATATATATTGTTAGACTATCTGATTTGATCAATGCAATCAAGAATAGTATATATATATAGATAGGGGGTGATCATAATAACAATTACATAGTAAATTAATCAACGTCGATGATGGAGTATCCAGCAAAGGGGTCACTTGAATGGATCGACATAAGATTGATATTTGTGTTTTCAGCGATGATCTTCGCACTCGTACTTATCTTTATCTCCATCTTCGGCTGCTTCTTTATCATCCCATATGCCAAGACTTATAATGAACAGGACGACAACTTATACTTGGAATATATTCGAAGATCAAAGTTACAATCTAATACGACCTAGAAGAAGTTGGAGTTATCCTCCGCAGACATCTTTTTCAACTGTCTTATAATTTAGTGTTTAGATTTAGCGAGTTTTGCTTCTCTTTCTTTTTTTTTTAAAGTGTTTTTGGGGTTTAACAATTGTTATTCATTCATCTTTTACCTTTACCAACTGATCATTGAGATTGTTCGTGTCAATGATTAATTAGGGTTTTTTTAATATATTCCAATCACTTAGGTTTCTTCATTAAGTGAATATATATACTGGTCTGTATAAACTAAAAAGTAGAACGCAACCATAAAATTACAAAGAGGGATATATATGAGCGAAACATAATTAAGGAATCAATTCCATTGAAAGAGGATGACCAGAATTATCAATTTATTATCTAAGAAAAAAAAAAAACTAAATTTCATAGCAAAAATAAAATAAAATAAAAACTGAATCCCATATAATCAACATCTAGTATTCAAACTCGATTGAATCCTTGGTCTTCGTCTTGGTCGACGATCAGAGATAGCCACTGACGAAACAAATAAAATCCAAAGATTCCACCATAGATAAGGGCAAAGAATATGAATCCAACCCTGAAATACCAAACTGCTAACGTATCATCATCCATCCTATAGTTGTTGTTGTAATCCAACTAGAAAAATATGATTTTGATTCATTGTCAAAATAGATTTATATAGAATAATAATTTCTAGTTTGACCAAAAAAACAAAGGATAATAATTTCTTAAGATAATGATAAAGATCCTTGATATAATAAATCTGATAGGTTTAGGAAAAAAAATAACAACAATAAAAAGCTAATTAATTAAGCAAATATTTAAAATCTATTTATATAACCAAAAAAAAAAAAAAAAAAAAAAAAAGGTAACGAAAAGTTCCTAATTAATTCTAGACGTTATCTAATTTTGGTCGCACAATGCCTTGAATCGTCCATCATATTATAGATTCATGGGTTTTGCATTATATTAATCTCTTTCATCTTTCATCGCCGAGCAAACTTTAGCACAAAGAGAAGTGCCGAAAACGATAACAATGATGGACATCACCATCATTACCCAAAACAACACTTTTACAGTTTCTTCATATCGTGATGTATCCATCGCCCACTCCAAAATAATCAACCAGTTCTTGTTGAAGATGAAGACTATGCGTAATTGTGAAAGACTTTGTTTTTAAATTAACGACATATATATATAAGAGCTTTTTACCCTACCATCTAGGTTTTCTATATACACATAGCTAGATATTAATTAATTAGGAGATGTACGTAGTTTATTATTATTGCAAAATAAAAATAAAAAAAGGATAAGTGCCATGCCTAAATTCTTATAATTATTAATACTTATTATATATTGTGAGATTTATGTAATTCTTCATTATCTATTTTTACTAAATCTTAGTATAATTTAATGGGACTTAGTTTCAGAGAATATCCATTAAAAATCTAAACAGTTGAAATATCTAGATTAGATAAATGTTATGCCTAATTTTTTTTTTAAAAAAATAGGATACCTAATGGGGATGGAATTACATCTCGTAGTAATATATATATATATATATATATACGTTGTCTTACAATTGTTTTAGTTATACAAAAATATATGCTCCACGAATATTATCTATGGCACCTCCTCCGTTTTCATCTACTTCTGCAGTCTTCGACGCACGGCGTGATGATATGATAAGTACTGCGAGCTTTATTATCACATTGGTCTATTACTTTGTCTGCTTCTATTTAATCATGTATTTAATTATATTGGATTGGTTGCTTAATTGTGAAACTAATAAAAAGGAATATTTCCGTTTACGTGATATCGAACTCGGAACGTTGCAACCGGGTGGAGAAATCATCCAAGAGAATTCAGACGGATGATGGAAGCGATTTCGTCAACTAAAGATCTATTTTTTAGGGAGCTTATTCAATTTTGATTTGGCTATAGTTTAATAATTTTGGAAACAAACTTCTAAAATATTTATCAACATTATTTTTATTTTTATTTTTCATGAAATAAAATGATTTAATTACTTTTATTTAAGAAAAAGTGTATAATGATTTAATTATTTTAAATTTACAGGTCAAAGTTTAATTAAAAAGCCTACCAACTTAAGAGAAAAAGAATTACTCAAGAAGGAAAATATGGTGTGCCCGTCAAATTAAGTTTTTTGTTTCAATAGTATTGCATCAGTATTATGGTAACAAAAAAAAAAAAAAATCAATGAAAACAGAGTCCAACTTCATTTTCGACATTTCTAGTTTACCTTTGGCTCACCTTCATATACAATCCCTGCAAAACATAACAAAAACAAAAAATCAGCATCAGAGAAAATGGAATCATTTATAAACAAAACATACACTATGATTAATATCTGAGTTTGAGAACATTGTCATACATTGGTGGTGTGTATGGTTGCTCCAGTGGTCATGCTAATGGTCTGATCAGGAACTAGCTCTACGTTTAAGCGTTGGAGGAACACTGAGAGCGCCACTATTGCCTCCATCAATGCGAATTGATCGCCTACACATTTTCTAGGACCTCCACTGAATGGTATGAATCTGGTGAAAAAGCAAATCATCTTTCAACCTTTGTAATCAACATATAATTATTCTTGATTTAATAATAGTTACTATACTTGAAATCGGTGTTTGTTTCATTAGGGATTGCGCCTTCTATGTCGAATCGTTCAGGTAGAAATTCCTCAGCTTTTTCCCATACCTTTGAAATAACAAACACATTAGAAATGTATGCATGAATGTAATACTCGGGTGTCCGAACTGAGACCGGATTAGGCTCTCTCGTATATGTTACTATGGAAGAGGAAAGGAAGAGATCTGTACCTCGGATGAACGATGTATGTTATAGACTGAAATCATAATGTCTTGTCCGGTATTAACCTTGTAGTTCCCGGGAAGAATGTCAGGAACTTGAGCTCTTCTAATCAAGACCTACCAAGAAACAAAGTAAATCAGGAACTTTAGTTCATGAATATTAGAGAAATGAGCTTGATTGCTTACAGGAGGATGAGGGTAGAGACGCATTGACTCGTTTATACAACGAGTAATGTACTTCAACTCCTTAATATCCTCAAAAGCCGGGTTTCTTCCCGCTAAAACTCTGTCTACTTCTTCTTGTGCTTTCGCCAATGCAGATGCATTCTGTGAACATACAGAATTTGAAGAGGTAAATTAGAACAGAGAAGCTACCATCCAAGTAGCATATCAAAGTAGAAGATACAAAAAGGTACCTTACTTAGGAGATAAAGAGTCCAAGTGAGGACAGATCCAGTAGTTTCATGACCCGCGACAAGCATTGAGAGAAGATCATCTCGTAACTGCACACTTGACACCTGCAAAACCGCAAAATCCAACATCAGCTTCAGTTTTGCAATAAGGAAAGGTCAAGTTTGCTTATGAACTGAAGGAAGAAAAGGTTAAACAAACCTCTTCTCTGCTTGCGAGTAAGAAACGGAGGATACTTGGATCAGCATCATTTACATACTCCTCATCATTGATTCTTTCACCTTCTCTTTCGACAATTTCTTTACACTTTGCAATAAGGTCTTCAACGGTTTCCCTTATCACAGTTACAGCCTTTTCAGCTTTCACTTGTCTCGGGATTATCTTACATAATGCATCAATCTGAAAAAAACCAACCAAAGCCTCAGAATCAACAAGCATCCAAGCCTACCACAATCAACAAAACCACAGGAAAAACACACACAAAAACTTGCCTTCCAATAAGGTAAAAGATCAGTAGAACGAAGCTCAGCTTCTTTAAGAGCAGTATAAACAGATTCAATAACAGGACTATCAGTAGTGAGTGAATCAAAATTATAGTTAAAAAGAGACAATCCAATAACATCAAGTGTTAACTGAGAAAACTTCTCTTCCATATTCACAGCTCTTCCGTCTAACGCATAAGGCTGAAGCTTCTCAACAAGCCTCTCTGCACATTTGCAAAACACTCTCTCCACAATCACTGACAAATACCTCTTATGAAGTGATGGAACCACAGCTCTTCGCCTTACCTAATAATAAAAATCCAAACTTTAATACTTTAGAGTTTAGAGTTTACTTATCACACAAGACAAATGATAAAACATTACTTAAAAATTGAGTCTTTGAGAAGATTGAATATTACCGTCCAAAGAGGTCCTTCAGCGATTGCAAAACCTGATCCGAATAAAAACTCAGAGACTTCAGCTACTAAGCCTTTAGCGTACTTTGGATAGTTTCTCAAAACGTGTTTTGCGATCAATGGATCGCTTACGACTACGAAATTGCGAGGACCAGCAGCGAGACGATAAATGGGTCCGTACTCGTTCATCCATTTGTAGAGAGGTAAGAAGAGAGCTCCACCGAGGAGGTCAGAGACGTCGTCAAGCTTCGCACTTGCGATTGGTATGCCTGAATCGTCGTTTTGTCCTGAGGAAAGGGTGCGAGTGAGTGATGTGAGCCAATCGGGGCTGACCCATGATTGGGATTTTGATGATGATTTGGTCTCGAGTTTGGGTTTGGGTTTGTCAATGGAGGATTTGATGGAGAATTTGAATTTGGGTTTTGGAGAAGAAAGATAAGTAGATTTTGCAGTGAAGAGAGAAGAATAAGAAGATGAAGAGAAGAGAGAAGACTCCATTCTTCTCGAAAAAGTGTTGTAAGTCTCTCTCTTTCAAGTTGATGATGAGCTTTGGAAGCTTCGGTTCCAGAGATATTTGAGTGTGTGAACGCGGGGCCCTTAGGCGAAGATAAGGAAAACGATGAATAAAACGGCGCCGTTGTCGTTAACTACATATGCGGTGCCGTTTTGTTTGTCAATTATTAAATATGGGCCTAACTATTGTAGATTTGTAGTTGTAGACACGAATTTGTTAGTGAAAAAGATGTTTCAAATTATTTCCGTTTGGTACGATATTTTTTTCCTTAAAGAAGTTATGAAAATAAAGTAATTAATTAAGTTTTTACAAACAAAATATTTTTTACTATATTTTTAGAGAAATTCCCTCAAATAGCACCAAAACAAGTTTTTGTTCCAAAAATAGCTCACATTTTTATTTAGTACAAAAATAGCATTTTATGAAGTTCATAATTTAATTTTTTTGGTTTGGGTTGTCTATATTAGAATTTAGGGTATAGTTTTTAGGGGGTAGGGGGTACAATTTAGGGTTTAGGACTTAGGGTTTAGGGTTTTCTAAACCCTAAACCCTAAATCCTAAACCTTAAAAATATGAGGTTAGGATTACCCTTTAATAAAAATGCTAATTATGTCTTAAATAAAAATTTGAGCTAAAAATGTCACAAAAACTTCATTTTGTGCTATTTTTGAGAATTGCCCATATTTTTATATATTTGAAATTATTTAATTTCAATTTATTTGGTTTGGTTTTGTTCGGATGAACCAAATGTGGGCTTGATTCACATAATTTTGTTATCATTTGGATAAATATGAAATTTAGTTTTCGTGCAAACCTTAATACCATCTTGATTATATATTTTTGGTACAATTTAAATCGGTTATTTATATTTTAAATTAGAGAAAATGAAGGAAAAATAATCTAAACAAAACCTTATCCGAATTTTCCAAAATTTTATTTATGTTTGATTTGTTGATTAAAAAAAAAAAACATCAAATTAAGAGTTGTATAAAACATGAAAAGCTATTATTATACAAGAAAACAAAGAAAAATATACAATGGGCCTCAAAAACATTAAAGCCCAGTCATTATTATTATAAACACAAGATAAAGTCTCGTTGACGAATACACACGCTTCTAACCCAAGTACCAATTCTTCGATCATCCCTGTTTCTTTCTTTTGGAAACTTCTTAAATTTTGTCAATCTCGTTGGCAAAAAAAAGATTTGAGTTTTTTTTTTTTCCGGTAACAACTTTTGCTCCTCGGAGAAATTCTAGAAACGATGTTCAATTTCTGGTAATACCAACTCCCATAATCTTAATTGTATTTCCTTGATTTATGCAACTTTTTTGCTATCTCTTTCGTATGCTCTATTTGCTTTTATCGAGTTTTGTCTTCTGATGCTTTAAAGATTTATCTATTTATGACATTGGAGTTCTGTTCGCGATTAAGGATGTCTGGTTGTTGTGTAGTTTATTTACCCTTTAAAAAAGCACTTAATGTAGATTAGCTCAGCTGCAGATTTAAGGTTCATAAGATTTAGAATGGTGTGCTGTATAAATTGAATGTTGTAGTTCATGTATGAGTTTTGATGAATCCATGTTCTTAACTCGAATGGGTTTTCTCATGATGAGAACAAGTTTCAAGTTTATATCTTAATTTTTGATGTATTATACTATTTTTGTGTACATAAAAGGGGATCAAAAGACCAACAACAAGGGCAATCTCGTCCTCAGGAAGCTTCTTCACAGCATCCATGGTACTCGCCTTCTTTAGTCAGCTCGCCAAGCTCATCACGGCCTCAAACATCAGGTCAGACTTCAGCAAATGTTTCACCAGCTGGCATTATCGACTTCTTGAAAGACAAAAGGTTTTTTTCTTCTTTTTGTTTGATTGTTGTGCTTCTCTGTGTGTAGCGGTTTTTGTTTACTTTCTTTTTGTTTATATTGTATACTTTTGCTGTAGTGCGGACGAGCTCAGGAAGCTTCTCTCTGACAAAGATGCGTATCAGCAATTTCTGCTATCTCTTGACCAGGTCAAAATCCAGAACAATGTAAGTCTCTTAAACCAATCAGCTTCTAATGTAGCTTCATTAGTTATTTGTTGAGATTATTCATTTCAAGTATATTCGTTAGTATTGTTTGATTTGGCTAGAAGGCCTTCATCATGGCATCATCTTTTGCATGCTGCCATTTATTAGAGTTTTCTGGTTCTTGGTTATATAGTCTTTGGACGTTAAAAGTTAAAACTGCGTTAATTGTTTCGTGCTTTTCAGATCAAGGTTGAGCTCCGCAGAGAAACATTGCAGCTAGCTAGTAAGTTCTCTGTGGTTCATGTCATTTGACTAGAAACTCAGGTTTCATCTAGAAATCTAACGTTTTCATATGGGTTAAATGTAACAGGAGAGAACTCGGAGAAGGAGCCACAGATAATAGAGCTTAGGAACCAAGTGTGTATCAAGAACCAACTTCCCTTGTTTCAGTTCACCATGTTTGACCTTTTGTATATCTCTTTTTTTACCGTTCCCTACTCGTTTTACAGTGCAGAATTATCCGGACAACTGAGCTCGCAGCTGCGCAAGAAAAGCTCAACGAGCTTGAGAGGCAAAAAGAAGAGATCCTCAAATTCTATTCCCCTGGTTCTCTTCTTCATAAACTTCAAGGTAACAAGTTATAAAATTGCAATGGTTTGTTTATCTACAGTTCTTGTGTCATCATCACTTGTAAATACTTTTTGCCGGTTTTGCAGAGGCTATGAATCAGGTGGATGAAGAATCTGAAGTCCTGCAAGAAAAGTTCCTAGAGAAGGAGATTGATACAGCAGCTTTTGTGCAGAAATATAAGAAGCTACGTACTATTTATCATCGACGAGCACTGACTCATCTTGCTGCTAAAACTTCAGCCATCGGCTGATGAAATTAAAAAAATTCTTTTCACATTGAACTGAACACAACCTAAGTCTTGTTTTGTGTCTTTTGATTCTTATCCTTTGGTGTAAAGAAATGCCTTGATGTTTAGGTTTGTTCTTATTTATGTGATTGACAATTGAATTCAACAAAAATTATATCTTTTTTCATGAACAAAAAATCTTACACAGTGAAAATCTCAGCAATCTGATAAACAGACACCAAAATACGTCGTATACAAGTTTTTTTTTTCTTTTTTCGCATAAGTAATCTCAAAAAGCAAAAAGACAAGACTTTTGGATGCTTTGAACAACTTCTGTCGTCCTCACTCATCGAGGAGGCCAGCTTCCTTTAGTGCACCCTTATACTCTTCCTCTGAGTTCCACGACTTGATCTGCACCAAAGCTTAAAATCATTAGATACAGTTTTAACAAACACTTAGATATATATATATATATATATAGCAATTTTCAGAAATCTTATTACCTCCTTGACATATGCTCCAAAATACTTCTCAATCTTCTCCATCACCTCTTTATCCCTCGCATCATCAAGCAGCAGGTTGAATACCGCTCCTACGATACAAATACACAGTTCAGTTCAGACACTGATGGAAACACATGAGAAGAGAACACAAGGGAGAATCAAAAACTACCTTTACGACCAAACCGGCCAGCTCTCCCAACCCTGTGAAGGTACACCTCATAATCTGGCTCCCCGGTTTCATACTTTGTGGGAAGATTATAATTCACAACCAGATTGACCTGCAAGTATTGTATATAACCCACCAGTAAGATGTATTATACTTCGAAGCACCTTTTGGGTTAAAAGAAGAACAGAATTGAGCAAAATATGTACCCGTTGTTGGTCAAAACCTCTTGCAATTACATCAGTAGCAATGAGGACTTGAGTGAGGCAGTCTTTGAACTCCTTCACTATTTTATCTCTGTCAACTTCAGTCATACTACCATGGACACTGGTGACGTCATAGCCCATTTCCGCAAGAGCTTTGTGAACCTTGTTTGCTGACACTTTTGTTCTCACAAAGATTATGGTCTGGCCAATATCCCCGAGCTCCATGATCTGATCCTTGATAACTTCAATCTTGTTTTGCTCCTTTGGGCAAACAACCTTATATTGCTTCACAGAATCCAACTTCAGATCCTCTCTTTTAACAAACAGTTGGTTGGGATCCTTGACTGTCCTCGCAACAAAATCTTTGACAGTATCATTAAAAGTTGCTGAGAATAGAAGAACCTGTTCAGAAAAAAGGTCAAGAAGATAAGCACGCAATCAAATTTAGCACAAGAAAGAAAAAGAAAAAGAGTTTCCTTTAAACTGAGACTAACAACAGCCTTGGAGACAAATTAAATAACCTAGTATTTAGTATAGCTTTCTGACAATGAAAACAGATTCATCATCGGTCTAACACATAGATAGACTTATTAACATAATAAAAAAGCACAGCTGAATTGTTTCTATTTACTAAGAGCTTCTTAGCATTGAAACAAACGTAAATACTCAGTACACTATGTTGTGACCCTAGATATACCACTAGAAATCAATTGTCATCCTACTTATAATTCAAGAAGCATGACCAAATCAGACACTAGTTTAACATACCTGGAAATTGGGATTAACTTTCTCAATGTCTTTCATTATCCTCAAGGAATCATCCCTAAACCCATCCTGCAACAGCAATAAAATCTCAATTATCAACATATGAAGGGAAAATATGATCACATTATACAAAGGTAATCAATCATAAAGTTGAGAAATTAACAAGACCAAGTAAAACATACCGTAGCAAGCATATGGTCAGCCTCATCAAAAACAAGAATCTTCAAATGACTAAGACCTAGTTTCTTGTATGACATCCACTTCTTAAGAGTTCCAGGGGTGCCAATCACAACATGGGCAGAAACAGGAGCTCGTCTTGCAATAGGTACGCCTCTTGTCGACTCTGGCACAGCCACTTCAGCAGTGATACCAGTAAACTTCCCCATCTTCTGAAGAACTTCCATGTTCTGCCATTCATTCAACCACACATACATGAATCAAGCTCTTAACATGTTTTCCCAAATTAATAATCAAATTACTCTCAGATCATTAACCAATAGAGTAACCAAACCAAACTAACCTGGTTTGCTAATTCTCTAGTGGGACAAATACAGAGCGCTTGAGGCTCTCTTAGTGCCGGGTCAACCCGACTTAACATTCCAAGTACAAAACAGGTCGTCTTGCCAGATCCGTTATGCGCCTGAGCAATCAAATGCTTGTGAGGCGGCGTCATTATCATTGGCAAACTGATTGCTTGAATCTTGCTGGGCTTCTCGAATTTCATCTCAACGTACAAGCCTTTCATCAATTCAGGTGATAAGTTCAAATCCTCAAACCTACTTGCTGAAGTATATGGTGTATCACCAGAAGTAACCTACGAATACACGGAAAAAAAATCAAAATCATCCACACAAATCTGGGAAACTAATAACCCTCTACTATAATTGAGATCATCCAAGAACTAATTTGCATCAAACCAATCCAAAAAGACAAAAAAAAAAAAAAAGCCTAATTTCTTCTAGTAAAACCCAGATCTAAGCTCGATTGTTAATATTCAACTCAATCACAATTCACTAAATCTAACAACATAAAGCAAAATAAGAAAGGCACAGTAGTAATACCGCTTTGATGTTTGAATCTTCAGGTTCCTCAAGCACAGATTCATTTGTTTCTTCCTTAATACTTAACGAATTGAGCTCCGATACTGCGTTTGCTTCCTCTTCATCGTCATCCTCAACATCGCCCCACTTTTGCTTCTCAATCGTGGGCTCTGTCTTCTCAACGGAGTTTGATGCTTCTGCGGAGGATGAAGGTAACTCAGCGGTGGTGATTTTCTCTACAGTATCCGCCATAGCTGTAGCCAGACCAAAAATTAGAAACTCAAATCGACCAATTCAAAAAACCTAAGGAAGAAACAAAGCATCAACTTCCATTAATCCGTGAAAGAGCTGAGATTCTGAGAGAAGCAAAACCTTTAATATATGAAATCTAGGCTGAAACTTCGCGAATCAGAGACGACGACGATGAAGACGATAGATTTGTGTTGTAAATACGCAAAATAAATAGCTCTTGCTGCTTTATTTTCAAGCTAGTAAAAATGAGAATTTCACTGACGTTAATTTAAAGCTAGTAGTGAAAATGGAAAATAGCTGACGTTAATTTCAAGCTACACGCAATAACCGACTTTATAGTATAATTCGGTTTATCTTTAGACAGCAAAATACTAATTTATTTTGGGCTTTAGTTTATGAGAAGCCCAGATAGATATTGTGTAACTGCAAGTGTAGAGGAACCAAACACTAAAACGACGTCTCGCTTTCGTTTTAGAATATTTTGATTAATTATTTTATGATGTGGTTTTGAATTGAATTATCATGTGTTAATGAATGGATAGTTTACCATAGATAAGGAAGAACCAGAAGGTTGATGTAGCGTAAGCCTTTAGGTAGTAGTAACATTTGTGTCAAAATTGGCCATTTTCTTCCAATTGGGTCTTGTTTCACTTAGATACTTTAATTCAAATTCCATTGCGTTATGGCCCAAAGTCTTTTTTGGGATACAAATTTCCTAAGCTTTTGACATTCAAACAAATTCTTTTAACTTCTTTTGTATACAAGAAAAAGGAAAGAAACCATGATGGCTTCGAAGAAAGAAAAAAAAAAAAAAACATGATGGCTTAACCACAATCTTTGAGGGAAAACAGGAAGAAGGAAAAAAAAAACAATCTTTGAGGTGCGCAAAGTGGATGCCACATTACTTGAGACATTATCACAAAAACAATAAAAAAAAGTTGGTGGAGGTCACACTTTGTTATAATGATATTTTGCAAATAATTAAACTTTGTTTTACCTCAAACATCATTTATTACCAAGAAAACTGATTACTAACTCTCAAAATCCTATATTCATGCCTCCAACGGTTCCCCAAGAAGCAAAATTAGTTTAATGAAAGAGTTGAATAGTTGATAAATCAAATCAATCAAAGATAAGATTATCTCTTAATACTCGTCTCCTTATAAATAGAGTTTGCTTTTGCAAACCAAACAATCAAAGATGACCAAAGAGACTGATTGATCTCACATACCATTTTTTTCCACCTACTCAATTGCACTACCAAATGCTTTGTTCTTTTATCTTAAACATAAGCATGGGGAGAATGATTATGTGCATGACACGCATCATCTTCTTAACTCTCCATTTTCTTCACCACTAAAAACTCCCTCTTTCTCTGTGGTTGCATTAGACAAGAAGGAAAAAAAAAAAAAAAATGAAAGAGATGGAGGTTTCAGTGTTTAGTGTTCTTCTTTTGGTTTCTTGTTTCTTTTGTATATCTAAAGGAGCTATTGTTCCTGCACTCATCATGTTCGGTGACTCCATTGTTGACGTCGGCAACAACAATAACTTGCTTAGCATTGTTAAATCCAACTTCCCTCCTTACGGCAGAGACTTCACTAACCATAGACCCACCGGAAGATTCTGCAACGGAAAACTCGCTGTAGACTTCACCGGTAAATTCTTATTTATAAAACCACATCTCTCGCTCTACCTAATCTAATTGGTTTTTCATTTTCCTACTCATGTCTAGCCGAGTACCTTGGCTTCTCTTCATACCAACCTGCATTCCTAAGCCGAGAAGCAAGAAACGAGAATCTCCTGACCGGCGTCAACTTCGCATCAGCTTCTTCAGGATATTATGATGCCACATCTGTTCCATTTGTAAGGGAGACAACACAGAGTAAAACATCAACACAAATGCCCACGAAATGATCCATAAAGGATTAGCTCTTCCTTTTGCAGGGCGCCATCTCCTTAACAAGACAACTGAGTTATTACAGGTCGTATCGAAACAGAGTGACGCGTATGACCGGGAGGGAGAACGCACAAAGGCTGTTCTCTAACGCTATCCATCTTTTGAGCGCGGGATCTAGCGACTTTCTTCAGAACTATTACATCAATCCTCTGCTCAACACCCTATATACACCTGATCAGTTCGCTGACATTCTCATCAGATCCTACTCAGATTTCATCCAGGTACTTCTAAATTTAAAAACGGAATGTAGAACCCGATATTCTTAACAAGCATATGAATCTGAAAATTTACAAGAAACAAACAACTCGGTTCAGTTATTTACCCTTTTGTTTTTTGTGTCAACGAGAATCATAATGTCGCTTGTAACAGAATCTGTATGAACTAGGAGCAAGGAGAATTGGAGTGATATCACTACCGCCAATGGGTTGCCTGCCTGCAGCTATCACTCTTTTCGGAGCAGGAAGCATGAGTTGTGTCGAGAGGCTGAATAACGATGCTCTCATGTTCAACACCAAACTTGAGACCAGAACCCAGTTATTGATGTCGAGACACTCAGGCCTCAAGCTCGTCGCCTTTAATGTCTACCAACCTTTCCTGGACATCATCACCAACCCAACTGACAACGGTATGCACCTGCATATGCAAAAATTTAAATACTTTATTCAACTTTCAACCATGTCAGGGTGACCTATTCACTGGAAGAACTTCTCAGATACTTATTCTAGTTAGCAACTAACAAGGTATCATTAACATCTTTTAAAAGTCTAGACTGCATGTATTCCAGGATTCTTTGAAACAAAAAGGGCATGCTGCGGAACAGGAACAGTAGAGACATCGTTCCTTTGCAATTCTCTAGCCAAAGGCACGTGTGTAAATGCCACAGGATATGTGTTTTGGGATGGATTTCACCCCACAGAGGCTTTGAACGAGCTGTTGGCTGGTCAACTACTGGCTCAAGGGATTTCTCTAATCTCTTGAATTGAGTTCCATCCCAGTTGGATTGAATTCAAACTGTATACCTACAAATAGCTACCAAAGTGTGTGTCTCTGCCTTCTCTTTCCCTCTCTCTCTCTCTCTATATATATATATCTCACAAATAAGAGATAGGTTGTGTGTGTGTGTGAGTGAACGTAGAAACTATCAAACTGGTCTGTGTTATGGGTCTATAGGTCCAAGCTTTGTTTGAGAAGATCACAATCTTTCAAAGTTGATTTGTGTTCTTAATTTCTCTTTGTAGCATCTCTAAGGTTACTACAGTAAGACTTTTGGTAAAAGTATAAATATGTCAAAGTTTGCTGCAACGTGAACATTATAAAACATTCAGGTTTGGTTACACTTACACATAAGATTTAAGAAAATTCCATATCAGCTTAGTTGATTATCATTTACAACTACCAAGAAGAACCAAGTTCCCATAAAGATAAACCAAACACACTGTTTACATCACCCCTACTAATATAATTGACAGAAGCAATATATATATATATATTGAATAGAATAAAGGATTAAGGTCTAGCTGCATAACAAGATGAATACCTGGTCAGAAGTCTCTACGAGAGTTCAAATCCTGCATTTGAAGTAATTGCATACAATAGTTTCTCCCTCATGGTGCTTGCTCGTTTATACGTTGGAAGCTGAAGTAACCCACAAAGAAAGGTTGAGCAAAAAGATATAGGGATCTTCACAACTCACAAGTGAACAAAAAAATCAACAGAACAACTGAAACACCACCTTAAGAGTATTGTAGCATGTAGAAGCAGATGGAAGCCTTTCTACATCTTGGCCTCCAATAGCAGCCCAAAGTGAGGTATCACAAGAGACCTGTGGAAGATGAAGATTGCACAATGTAAGAAGAAAATTACCAAACAGGATATCACACATACATTTCTAAGCTAAAGCTCAAGAACAAACTTTATGGATGATGAAGGTTGGCTGCAAGTATTTGAAACCAAGGAGTGGTGCACGAGAACAACTAGTCACAAATTTGAGGAGCATGCAACGTTCACTCGGTTCAAAACCTTTCATGACCTGAGACAGCATGCCCAGATAGAAATTAAACAAGCCAGATACACTTTCCACGTATGTCATAAATTGGCAGACAGATTAGGAAGAAAAAGAAGAGATCAGGGCTTCTGAATCTGAGTCATTACCTCCCAAAAGATTTTGATTGTTCGACTGCTATCAGAGTAACCACCAGTGTATTTTGTATTCCTCCTTAGATCATCAACATCGATATCATGGTTTCCTCCAGAGAGTAACTGCACAAAGTAATTATTGTAAGACAATAGCTTTGTACAAGAGAAAAACTCTAGAAATTATTACATTAAAGCCGAATACCTGATTAAATTCATGGGCATTAAACAGTTTCAACCAAGCAGGGGATATAAGGTCAGTCAATCCTCTATAAAATGCATTTGAAAAGGGCACTATCTGCATTCAAGACATAAGACAACATGTTTACCTCATTAATTATGACGTAAACTTAATTTTGCAGGGACCTTACATTAAACAGTAAAGACGATACCTGCCGGTTGAGTTTATAGTCAGCCATTGCATGAATATATTGCATTTTATTCTCATTTGTGACTGAAATATCCTTCCCACCAGGTTTGAGCTCAATTATGCTCATTTTTCCACAAAACTCTTCAGTGACTGTGAAGTCCAGACAGAGTTCCTTCAAATCACCATCATAATTCTGGGTATAAAAAAGAGTCTTGATGTCAGAAACCCTATCTTGTGATACTTACGCAAGAGTGAATTTTGACATATGAGGCGACAGATTTATCACCTGCAATGGTTTTTACCTTGATATACATAAGGTTCCTGTAGAGCTCTGGATCAAGTCCTGATAGTTCATCAATAAAGCTATAACGCCCCAAAAGCTTCTGGATGAAAACGTGTGAAAAAGAGTAATCCAACAGTATTCCCTCATAGAGAGCTTTTCCAACAATTCTTCCAAGAAACTCGATCATCTGAATCCCGTTCTCAAGGTGCCGAGCAGATGGGCTAGGAACAAGCAACCTATCTGAAGTAGTGGTTTGCGAGAATAACCCATACCTTGTGGGAAAAAAAAAAAGAGAATGGACATGCCAATAAAAACTAAACTTAATCCACTGGACAAGTAACAACATAGACTAGAATAAAGTATGCATACAGAAGAGCTTACTCGGTAGCAAAAGCTGCTTTTGTTATGTCAGTCAAAAACTCTTTTGAAAGCCCGCCATAGTCTAGGCCAGCCTCAGGAAGGCCAGACTCATTCACAAACGAGACGTGGATGGAGGATTTTAGCCTGCTACCAATAGAATTCAGTTGTTGAAATCCGTCCTCAACAACATGACCTCGACGAACAACTATCTCTATTGATCTCGCACCAGGTGCATCCACTTCACCAGCCATTTTCCTTGAAGCTTTATCCATACTTATAAACTCTCTAAACACATGGACCCTGCAGTAAATCATGTAAATAAACATCATTCAAAAGATAAAGAGAAATGAGGAGAGATGTAATAGTTAGTTAGAAGTTATTATAGTACAAAAAAGACGTGGATAAGGGTATGAAGGGTAAGCAATGTAAGACTACCTTTCCTCAAATGGAAAGACATGTGGAGTTATTGTTATAACGGAACCCATGCTTGGAGACGTAAAAACATCACTGGATGGTAAAGCCTCATGAGTTCTGGCAGCAAATGCAATTGGAGGTCTACTAGTTCTACCAGGTGAGAGCCACAGGGCAGAAGGACAAAAAGGGTGTCTGCAATCTCTTTCATACAATAAATGCAAACATCTGATAGCAGCATCCATCAGTTGTCTATTCTCAGGGCCTGTGCCTCGCAACAATCCGTTGTACACGAGTGTGTTAAGAACTGACACAACTCTTCGTTGTTTCTCTAGCACAAAGGGGACCTATATCATGCCAAAAAATATCTCTAGTAAATATCAGACTAATAACAGATAAGCTGCAGGAAACTGTATTGCATATTTACCTGCTTTTCGTAAAACTGTATGTCATCAAGAACAACGAGTAAATGCGCATAGGTTGCACAAAATAGATGAAGCAGACATGACACATCTTTGGAGATACCTACAGGACCACCCCTCAGAGTTTCCACATCCCACACATCATTAATCAGCTCATTAGCCTGGCTTGATGCTGGTTGATCACTAGTACACTCCACATGTTCACGCGGTCCCGGTGATTTACCAGAAAATTTGTTTAGCACATTCACCCACTTGTTGACACCGTCATTCTTAAGATGTTTCAGTTTCTTCTCAGAAGGACTTCTTATATTCCATGAATTTTTAACAGATCCATGAGATGAATCGTCAGCGATCCAACCATTTTCGGGGAGTAGGACATTCTCTAGAGAATTCCACAAAGAGACAATGAATCCAGGACAGAATGATAACATGTTAAGAACAGGCAAAGGCCCTACAACAGGATTCAGCACGCAGAAGATTCTGAGCATGCATGAATAGAATCGTGCAATATCAAGCAATCCTATTGTTTCTGATCCTTTCTTACTACTCGTTGATGCATCTTTATCTGCTATTACACGAATTTCTTTCCCAGAAGCTGCCAACAGTTTCGCGAGATGCCACTGCTGACATACTGGTTGAAGCAATTCCACAAAAGAAATCTTAACAGAGTTTTCTCCTTTCCCAGTCTCATCCGATGTGGCCTCAGAATCAGGATTAATATTCTGAATTCCAACATTTTCAACCTGAGACAAGAGATTCTCGGCGAGAGTCACAATAACATGAACATATAAGACATAAAACTTCTCTGGATTTGATTCTTGTGTGTCCATAAAATCGGTTTCACTAACTGTTGCCAGGGATATGATGTTCCCAATAGCCCATCCAACAGAAGGAATCTCCATGGTACAACTTTGCTTCTCTGAATGCTCCATCTCCAATATTCTGGTCAAGATTTTGTCCCTCAAAATCTGCTGTCACCTGCCACACTTTAATCAGTCCTTCGATTGTTTGGAAAATAGAAAAACAACCAGTTCAACTGAAAAGGTAAATAAAGACAACGCATTCTCTCTACATTCTTTTTTGGGACTATGACAAGAAATTAATTGGTCTAACAAAATTTGATAAGAGTTTTACCAATATAGTGTGAAAGCTTGGCATTAGTATGCTCTTGTGCTTCAGTGCACGTATGAGAGCGCTTGGCAGGCAGCTAACAAGTCGAGGAATCGTCAGTATTAGAGAAACATATTCTTCAGCGGCCAAATTCGTGTCTGATGGATTTTCATCAACAAAAGCAGGCTGTCTCGTATGGAATGGTCGTAGAGCCAAAGTTACTGCACTTGTAGTAATCAATAGTCTCTCATCTGTATGTTTGGTTAACGTCTTGATATATCTTCTAACTGCTGTGTAATACCCACTTTTAAAGCTCCCTATAAACTGAATGATCATCTTTCCAGCTGTTTCTGCATCTTCAAGATTTTCCTTTGTAATGATCTTCCAGCTTTTGGGATCAGTTAAAACAATAAGAATACGTAATACAAGGGCACTGACACCAAGAACATCTTTTACCCTTTCCCGTGAATAATTACACTCCATGAGAATGAAAGAGCAGAGAGAAACCAGCCTTCGTGTCTGATAGGCCCATATTTTACTCTCTTCAAATGTACCAACTGCTAGTGAACAAAAATTATACCCTTGATCTGCAAAAACAAATAACAGCATCCATTCAAGACTTGTTTCTGTTCTAAATTTGCAAGACCAACAATGCAAGCGAAAGAGAAAAAAAAAAATCATACCATTAGAGTTGATGCTTTCCAATAGAACCTTAAAGCAATTTTGCATACAGTGTATATCTCTTGCCTGTATCTTTTGATGCTGGACAGACAAAGATCTGATAAAGAAGAGAAACGGTCTCAATACTCTGCTTGATACCCAACTTTTGGTCGGTGTATCAGAACGGCAACTCAATGAATTCTCCCACTCCTCCTGGATCTCTATAGCTGCCTTCTTTCTCACAATGTAAGACCTCCAAACTCTCTACAAGTATTGGAAAATGATGTAAGTTTACGCCTTCGTTAGAGTCCCACTAAACCAAAAATGACATCCATAGATTCCAGCTCAGAATAATCCTAACAATGTACTGGAAATGATAATGGTAGAACAAAACAGCACACTCTACAAAGTTAGCTATGTTCACAAACAACAAAAGAGATTTGAACGGGAGCCGTGGTTAAATACCCGTTCACCGCTTCAGCCTAAGTCAAGAGGAAGAAGTACCTGAATATAAAGTGCTGCAGCATTAGCGCGTCTAGCATAACTGCGTAGCTCCCTTTCTTGTGACACTTTAGCAAGCAAAGCATCCCTTGATATCTCCCCACTGCTGGCGCCTCTAAGGGACACCTGATGAGAGTTACATTTAACAAATCACAGATACATCTTCATGCAACCAATTCAAGGACATGTAAAATCAACCTCAGATCAACAAGTTTCAAGCAAACCGAAACATTTCTTTTCAGTTCCCAATCCTAAGTTCCCATGGAACTAGGCTTCTTCTTCACTACCAGGAGCTTAAATTTCCACCGAATCTGAATGCTATAAGAATTAAGAACCCTAAATTTTCCTAGAAAATCGATAACATAAGATCAAGCAGCCAGCAATTTCGCAAGAAAACAAAAATTGAGTTCAATCAAGAGAGTTGAGATCGAATTCGAAAGCGATGATCAGAAGAGCAACCAAATGGTTTGAGTTTATCAGCAGCGAGAGAAGAAGGAGGAGGAGGAGGTACCTTGTTTTTGCGATTGAGGTCCATTGGAATCGAATATTGGGCTGACGATCTTCTTCGTGTTCGTATTCGCTTAAGTTGACGTCAAAGATCGAAGCCACTTCTTCGTAGAAAACTTGAACCTGTTCTTTATGACGTCAGCTTTTAAAAAACATATACAATTATCGACCTATCCATGATTCAACCAATTTTTTTTTTTTTTTGGGTAACGTAAGTTAATGAAATGTTTAAGGTAGTAATAAATTTGTTTTATTCTGGAGTTGACTGAAAAAAACAAAACAAAAAAAATACCGTACCAAACAGAGTCTAAAATATACAGTACTAGAGAGTAGAATTTTTCGTTGAGTTGATATTTTTTAATAAAGAATTTCATGAAATACTATTTTTGTTGAATTGCTTTCCATTAAATTATTTATGTGGTGATAGCTTTAATAAAAACTCTGTATCTCAAAAGGAGGGTTTAAATCTAAAATTTTGTACTTCTGTGTTTTTTTTTTTTTTTTTTTTTTTTTTAATAGTGTCGTGTATATTATAAAACAACGGCAACTTCGCTCTCGGACGCATTATTCAGTTTTTACTTTGTGCAAGATTGAATATCGTGTTTTATCATTTTTGAATGATTTTTTTTTTAACTTTTAGAAAGAGCTAAATAGTAAAACAAAATTTACGTAATGATGCGGGTGCCTAGTGCTGGCAGTCCGGACACACCCATGACGTTGAGTGGAAGGTTCGACTACATCTACACGGGACAATAGACGCATGCGCGCGGTTGCCACTTGCTGTTGAAAATAAGGGGCAAAACTGTCTTTTCCGTTATAATCGGTTATGAGTTTGATTATCGTTTTCCGATGATCATCAATACATTTTCATATTAAAGAGTATAGTGATAATTTTCAAGTTTGCTATTTCGTCAAGGTGTAAGTAAATCGTCAAAATTGGAGTTCAAATACGTAAAATTGTCCTTACCCTGAGAATGGAACATTAGTCCCCTTTTACGTAAAAGCACTTGAAACATGATCGACAACATAAAGATCCATGCCTCAAAGAAACAACAACTTGATCAAAACGAGAAAAGAGGGAAAGAAATCACTTAAAATCTCTATATATAATATATATATATATATAGGCAATATGAAACCTAAGTTTTAGTACAAGTTGTTCCAACAGCGAGCTTAGGAGCTCCCTTGCAGTTGCTCGGACCAAACATCTCGTCCGTAACAAGAAGGTGACACTTCTCTTTACCAAGACAATTCTGCACAAATAATACTAACAATAAGGCAAACCAACATATTTACTAATGTTTTTATCAAAAAAAAAAAGAAAAAAACATATTACTAATGTTAAGTTTATTTTGTTAACCTTTTTCACAATCCTCATGGTAGCTGGTGAGCCGCAATTGCCGCGTTTAAAGTGTCCACATGTACCAGTGGGATTGCCATATTCAGCGAAATTGATCTTTGTAATAACATATCCAGGTTCATTGCAAGAAATACGCGTCAACGGACCAAGATCAGGTTCTGGATTCGTACACGCTACAAGTTCCTTGCCATGTTGAGGAGAATTAGTGAGAAAACGTGTCTGGTCACCGTTGATTCTGATGCCTCGTGCATCATACGAAACATCGATCTTTGAAGCTAAACTAAATAGAGAGGAATAAAATAGAACAAGAAACAAAATGAAGCCATGATGATGATGACAATGTAAAGTATCCATTTTTTTTCTATGGTCTCATAATCAAGGTATCGAAAATATTTAAGTAGAATACTTATGGATTAATCAAGTTTTGGAGAGGCTAATTCGTTTGTAGATGTGGCCACGAAATCTCCTCTTACTTATATTTTTCATTCTCTTTTCTTTTTCCTTGGTTTTCGGAGGAATCTGGGGAAAGACATTCCTTGACTTTTCAACGATTACTTATTAATAGATTTGCATTTCCAGTGAAAATAATAATAATTAATAACATTTTTTTCTCATAGACGTGAAGTGAGTTTAATTTTCATAATTATATGTTGGTTACTCTAGAGTATTGGCCTTATTGGTGTCTCTCTCAACCATGCTTTAACATTGTTGATGAAGGTTGATCGAAGAGTCTCAAGAGGTCAAAGTTGTTTGTATCAGTTTTTATGTAGGAGATACAGTTTCTGAGGCAGAAGGTTTACGCTCAAGAAGGAGCTGAACCATTTTGGCAGTGTAAGGAACGAGATTACTCGGGACAATAGATGCACGTACGTATGGAAGTAACGTGCGTGCTTGTTACGAGTTGTGGAAGATAATTATTTTCCTTTCGTAGTCGGTTTATGAGCTTAGTTAACTATTAGACTATAGTAGTGTTCATTCTTCTTTTTTCGACGACGATCGTAAACTCACCATCAATAAACTAAACTATTCAAGAGTATAGTCAAAGCTTTTGGACGCGCCGTATTCATCGACATGTAAATCACCAAAATTGGTGATCAAATTCGAAAAGAGAGGGAGTGCATGTGTTTTAGAAATGATTCAACCTTGAAAGCAATTCAGATCTATATAAGCTCAAACATATTATGTTGGATAATTCCTAACTTGAAAAGGAAGTTATCTCTAGGAAGAGAAGAGCCTAGAAGATAAAGAAAATAGGAAAATACAATTAGATCTAGTTAAGATAAGTTTTGTAAGTTTTCCTTTATTATATAGGAATGGGAAGTTGCCCAGACCTATAAATAAAGAGCCTATGGAGAGTTGTTCCATAAGACTCAAGAAAGAGATTTAGTTTTTGAGAAGTTTTCTAAATCAATAAAGAGAGGTGTTCTTTAATTCTAAAGTCTAAACAATTAGATTTTGGTATCAGAGCTTCAGGGAGAAGACTTGAAGACTCTGTTGAAAACGGTGACAGAAGGTGCAGATCGGAGAGATGTCCGAAACAACAGGAGGTCCACCGCGACTTAAAGAGATTGGATCAGCGTCGATCCAATGTCCGATGTTAACATCGACAAACTATACTGTTTGGGCGATAAGGATGAATGTTCTCTTGAATCTCTATGAAGTATGGGATACGATTGATCCAGGATCAGAAGATAGAAAGAAAAATTTTCAAGCAAAAGCCCTAATCTTTCAATCTATCCCAGAATCTTTAATTTTGCAAGTAGGAGAGCAGAAAACATCAAAAGAGCTTTGGGAGGCTATCAAGTCACGACATCTTGGAGCGGATCGTGTAAGAGAAGCCAGACTCCAAACTTTGATGGCAGACTTCGACAAGTTGAGGATGGAAGAAAGCGACTCTGTCGATGACTATGCAGGCAAGATCTCTGGAATTGCAGCAAAAGCAGCCTCACTAGGAGAGACCATAGAAGAAACCAAGATGGTAAAGAAGTTTCTGAAAGGACTTCCAGTAGACAAATACATTCAGATTGTAGCTTCCCTAGAACAAGTTCTTAACTTGGCAACCACGGGTTTTGAAGACATAGTGGGAAGAATAAAAGCATATGAAGACAGAGTTGGAGCAGCAAAAGCCAACGTGGAAGATCAAGGGAAACTGATGTGGTCTAGCAATAATCAAAACAGCCGTGGAGGTTACGGAGGTTCTCGAGGCAGAGGCCGAGGCAGAGGAAGAGAAGCTGGTGGCAGAGGCAGAGGCAGAGGACGAGGAAGATCTAATGATCAAAACTCAGGAGGAGAGAAACGAGAAAATAACCAAAAGCCAAAAGATAAATCTCATGTGATCTGTTGGAGATGTGACAAACCTGGACACTATGCGACAGCTTGCACTGAAACACCCATCAGGAACCAAGAATCAAACCTGAACGAGACACAAAAAGCAGATGAAGCTCTCTACGTTCATGAAGTAGTGTTCTTGAATGAAGACAGAGTGTTTCCAAAAGTCTATGATACAAATAATGGCGATGCAAGTATTTGGTACTTAGACAATGGAGCAAGTAATCACATGACGGGAAACAGAGGTTATTTCTCAAGTTTAGATGAGAACATCAAAGGAAAAGTCAAGTTTGGTGACGGATCATGTGTTGAGATAGTTGGGAAGGGTTCTATTATCTTTGTGGGCAAAGATGCAGAGAAGAGAACTCTACAAGATATCTACTACATACCTAACTTGAAACACAATATCATCAGTCTTGGGCAAGCAACAGAACACGGGTGCGAAGTAAACATGAAGAACGACGTTTTAACATTAAGAGACCCATACGGTAGGTTACTTGTCAAAGTAATAAGGTCACCAAATCGCCTCTACAAAACACCAATGGAGATCGCCTATCCTAAGTGCCTCCAAATTCAAGGTAACACAGAAACAAAGATTTGGCACTCACGGTTGGGACATGTGAGTATTGGTGTCATGAACAATATGGCTAAGAAGGAGATGACCTTAGGATTGCCAAAAGTTCAATATCAGAAAAGCACTTGTGATGCTTGCTTAGCCGGAAAACAAACAAGAGCTTCGTTTCCGACTAAAACACTGTTTCGCGCATCAAAGGCTTTAGAATTGGTTCATGGAGACTTGTGTGGACCAATTTCGCCACCAACGCCAGCCAACAATCGATATGTCTTTGTCCTCATTGATGATTTCTCAAGATATATGTGGATCATACTACTAAAGGAGAAATCTGAAGCTTTCGATCGGTTCAAAAAGTTTAAAGGAGTTGTTGAGAAGCAAGCAGGCTCAGAGATAAAAACTTTTCGCACCGATAGAGGAGGAGAATTTACATCAACTGAATTTAACCTATTCTGTGAAGAGAATGGGATCACAAGACATCTAACTACTCCTTATAATCCACAAAAAAATGGCGTTGTGGAGAGAAGGAACCGAACACTAATGGAGATGACGAGGAGCATGCTAAAGGCGATGAAGGTACCAAAATTCATGTGGGGAGAAGCTGTTCGACATTCGGCGTATGTCATTAACAGAGTTGCTACAAAAGCATTAGAAGACAAAACTCCATATGAAGCTTTCAATCTCAAGAAACCAAACATAGAGCACTTAAGAGTGTTTGGTTGCATAGCTCACACCAAAATCAACAAACCGCATCTCAAGAAATTAGATGAGAGATCAAAGAGAGTGATAAATCTTGGAACTGAGCCGGGTTCTAAGGCTTATAGACTCTATGATCCAGTTGAAAGAAGAGTGGTTGTTAGCAGAGATGTTGTATTTGAAGAAGAAAAGTCATGGGACTGGTCCTTAGTAGAAAAAGAAGGAGAGACAGACTCAGACACTCTAATAATTCCACACTATGGACCTTTAGCAGCTGATGAAGAACACGAATACAACAACAACAACCAAGAACAAGAGCCGGAAGAGCATAACTACGAACAAGAGCAAAACGCAGACGCTGACCACAACGAAGATCTAGCAGAGGAACCACAGCAAGTGGTGACTAGATATGGACGTGCAGTCAATAAACCAAGGTACCTGAATGATTATGTTCTTCAAGCAGACCTTGAAAGCGTGCGATTGCTACTCACAGTAGATGGAGAACCACAAAATTACTACGAAGCTGCAGAAGTAAAGGAGTGGATCGATGCAGCGGAGAGTGAATTGGATTCCATTGAGAGGAACAGAACATGGGATCTAGTTGACAAACCTGATGGAGTAAAAGTCATAGGACTAAAGTGGATCTTCAAGATAAAAAGAAAAGCGGATGGCTCTGTGAACAAATACAAGGCGAGACTTGTGGCAAAAGGATATGTACAAGAACAGGGAATTGATTTCGAAGAAGCTTTTGCACCAGTTGCAAGACTCGAAACAATTAGATTACTTATAGCTTTTGCAGCTGCAAGAGGCTGGGAAATTCATCACTTAGATGTCAAGACTGCATTCTTGAATGGAGATCTAAATGAAGAAGTCTATGTAAGTCAGCCAGAAGGTTTTGTCAAGAAGGGACAAGAGAAGCGAGTATACAAGCTGCACAAGGCGTTGTACGGTTTGCGTCAAGCTCCAAGAGCTTGGAACATAAAGCTTGACAATGTACTTAAGGCAATGAATTTTCAGAGATGCCTAAAAGAGACTTCGGTATACTTAACTACAGATGGCAAGGAACTCTTGATAATAGCTATATACGTTGATGATTTGTTTGTCACAGGATCATCAAAGAGGATCATTGATCAATTTAAAGAGAACATGTCAAGAAAGTTCGAGATGTCCGATCTAGGCAAGTTAACGTACTACCTTGGCATTGAAGTGATTCAAGGGACTGATGGCATAAGCATAAAACAAGAAGGTTACGCACGAGGAATCTTAGTAGACAACAAGATGGATGCGTGTAACCCAACGCATATACCTATGGAAGCAAACTTGAAGATATCAAAAGCAGAGCATGAAGCAGAAATTAATGCAACAGAGTACCGGAGAACGATTGGTTGCCTAAGATATCTTCTACACACAAGACCAGACTTAGCATTTGCAGTGGGAGTTCTAAGTCGGTATATGCAGAGTCCAAGAGAGTCACATGGACAAGCTATCAAACACATCCTGAGGTATGTTAGAGGAACTACTAATATGGGTTTGTTTTTTAAGAGAGACGGGTCAAGAAGAATCGTTGGCTATAGTGATAGTAGTCACAACATTGACATCAATGATGGGAGAAGCACATCAGGTCATGTTTTCTACTTGGGATCGTCTCCAATAACCTGGGCGTCGCAGAAGCAGCCCACGGTCGCTTTGTCTTCGTGCGAAGCTGAATTCATGGCGGCTACCGAAGCAGCGAAGCAAGCTATTTGGCTCAAAGAGTTGTTAAAAGAAATTCAGAGTAAAGAAGAGAAGATCACACTCAGAATCGACAACAAGTCAGCCATAGCTTTAACAAAGAATCCTGTTTTCCATGGGAGGAGCAAACACATTCTCAAGAAGTATCACTTCATACGTGAGTGTATAGAGAATGAACAAATTGAAGTGGAGCATGTACCAGGCAAGGAGCAGAAGGCAGACATACTCACAAAACCATTAGCAAGGATCAAGTTCAAGGAAATGAGAGACCTCATTGGAGTTCAAGCAATCGACACCTCCGAAGTTCAAGTTGGAACTAAGGGGGAAAATGTTGGATAATTCCTAACTTGAAAAGGAAGTTATCTCTAGGAAGAGAAGAGCCTAGAAGATAAAGAAAATAGGAAAATACAATTAGATCTAGTTAAGATAAGTTTTGTAAGTTTTCCTTTATTATATAGGAATAGGAAATTGCCCAGACCTATAAATAAAGAGCCTATGGAGAGTTGTTCCATAAGACTCAAGAAAGAGATTTAGTTTTTGAGAAGTTTTCTAAATCAATAAAGAGAGGTGTTCTTTAATTCTAAAGTCTAAACAATTAGATATTAGTCTAAAAACCAGAACCGATATTGTTTCGACTCAAAATTAGTCCGATCAATACAACCCAATATTGGTCAAGCCGATCCCACCCAAAATATATCATATCATGGAAAGGCAGATAAAACCATCATTTTTTTTTTTTTTTTTGGTAAAAAGATAAAACCATCATGTTAAGAAAGAGTTAATTTCTCATGAAATTTAACAAACTAAAGATTCGTTGAAACAAATTTTCAATATGAAACAAAATATTGACTAGATCGATATGACGTAAAAGTGACAACATAAAAATTTGTCTAGACTCTAGCTCCTCCCTCCGTTGCAAAATAAAAGAACTGAACAACAACAACATGCAAGAACCTTAAGAAACCTAGGTTTTTGTACAAGTGGCGTCAACCGCGAGTGTAGGAGGTCCCTTACAGTGGCTCGGACCAAACATCTCGTCCGTAACTAAAAATACACACTTCGGTTTTCCAAGACAATTCTGCACAAATAATACCAATGATATGATTCACTGAAATATTTAATAATTACTTCACATGAAGAAAAGAAGAAGTAACATATTATAAATGCTTTAGTTAATTTTACTAACCTTTTTGACGATCCTCATGGTAGCTGGTGCGCCACAGTTGCCGTGTCTAAAGTGCTCACATGTACCAGTGGGATTGCCATAGTCGGCGAAATTGATCTTGGAGATAACATATCCGTTCTGGCAATAAACACGCGTTATCGGACCTCGAACAGATTTATGATTCGTACACGCTGAATGTTCCTTGCCATGTTGAAGAGATTCTCTAAGCTGGCTACGAGAGTGATGATTGGAATCCATAAGAAAACGTTTTCGGTCATTGTCGATATTAATTGTTGCCTCTTGCATCATAAGAAGCACCGATCTTTGAAGAGAAACCAAACACAGATGAATAAATCAGAACAAGAAGCAAAACCAAGCCATGACCACGGTGACGATTATGTGAAGTATCCATTTTCTTCTCTTCTCATAATCAAGGACAACGAAAATGTTAAGTACGCTACTTAATTACTTATGGATAGTTATCGTTATTTTTTTATTTATTTTTTTTTTTTTTGCTTTTATTAAACTTGGATTAGTTAAGTTTTGGAGAGGCGAACTCGTTTGTAGATGTGGCCACGGAATTTTCTGTCAAATTGTATTTATATTTTCCAATTCTCTTTATCTCTTCGTTTTCGGAGGTTTTGGGGAAAGAAAATTCCTTTTGACTTTTCAACGATTACTTATTAATAGATTACTATAAGTGAAGAGAAAACAGAAACAATATTTTTTTCGTAGAAGAAAGTTTAATTAGTTTCACGATTATCCGTTACTTTTTAGATTTTTTGGCTTATTGGTTTATTTTTATATAAAGACTGGAATTTGAGGTTTTATACATGTTATCCATTTGGTTTTGTCATGTATAAAAGAAAAAAAAAATTCAATATAAAAACATCAATTATTTAGATAAAATATTTGATTTCTTCAAGCTTTATGATGTTGATTTATTTAAGTTTAATTCTTTTCCTCTTTTCTTTTACCTTTTGATGTGGTCAATTGTTGAGTCACAGTTATGTTTTAAAGAGATAGTTAGTATCATATGCAATTATATGATGTATGTTAACGCGATTGTGTAAAATGGAAGCACAACGGTGATTTAAATTTTAAAACAGGCAAACTTATATTGTTGATGTAACAATGATGTTTGTGTATTTTTATTTTTATTTTTTTGTGGTAAAATTTTCGATTTCCAACTACTAATGATGTAAATATATTGTACACATTAAAATATTTAGATTAAATTTATGGTGACTCTAATTTCATTATAAGTAAATTGAAATACAAATGTAAAATGTTGATCTAACGAAAAATAAATAAACGACAAATTTTTCTCTGATTTGAGAGAGGTAGGAGTCCTAGGATAGTAACAACAAACTATATATATGATGAAAGCGTGAACAGAGATAAATTATAAAGAATCACTTGAAAAGATACTTAAGCAGGAAATAAGAAACCTAAGCTTTTGTACAAGTAGCTTCAACAACGAACCAAGGAGGACTCTTGCAGTGTGTTGGACCAAACATCTCGTCCCCCATTCCCAAAAGAAGTATACACTGCCATTTTCCAAGACAATTCTGCAAAAATAATTAAATGATTATAAGATTTATTGAAATAAAGATGAACCTGCATAACCAACATAATGATCAATTGATCATATATATTTAGTTAAGTGTCTCGTACAAACAAATTTTATTATAAATATTTTTGTTCTAATTAGTATGTTACATTAGAAAAATCAAATTCTTGCACACGGTAAAATCAAACAACAAATTGATGTAATTACTCGTTATAAGTATAAACCAGCATGCCATTAGTATTAGTTAACCTTTTTGACGAGCCTCAAGGTAGCGGGTGCACCGCAATTGCCGCGTCGAAAGTCACCACAATCACCACTTGCATGGCCATAGTCGGCAAAATTGATCTTTGTGAAAACGTATCCTTTCTCTTTGCAGTCAAACATCAATACAGGGGCCCTAGATCTGTTTTGGTGACGACACACTGAAATTTGATTGTCCAATTTAGGAAGAGATATCCCAAACTCACTACGAGGGTTGGGAATGGAATCAGAGAGGATACGTTTCCGGTCAACTTCGATTTTGATGCCTCTTGCATCATAAGAAACGTCTACTTTTGAATCTAAACAAGAGATAGAGGAAAGAAACATAACAAGAACTAATATGAAGCCATGACGAACACAATGGGTAGTTCCCATTTTTCTTTTTCTTTTTTTGGTGTGTAGTGAGAATGCTATTAGCATTCTAGTACCAATGCAGTTATATATAGGTAATGTTTTTTTTATTTTTTTTATTTTTCGTTGTTAAAAGAATTATTAAAGTTTGTTGCAGAGACGAATTCGTGTGCGGATGTTGTGTTGTCAAATTTTCTTTTCGTTCTTGGATTTCGGAGGTGTTGGTGAAGGACATAATTTTGACTTTTTCACGATTACTTATTATTAGATCTGCAATATTTTAAGTGGAAAACAAAAAAATTTCTTCCAAAAGAGAGTTTAGTTGGTTTCACAATTATTCGTTGATCTTCGGAGTTTAGTCTCTGCTAGTTGATTTCAGTGTTATATTTTGGTTAGAAACTTAGATTTTTATTTTTTATTCTTATCTCTATTTGGATATGTTATATGTTCAAGACTTGATTTTTGCTCTTATATTTGTTGTACCCGACAAATAATCAATCAATGCTGTAAAAGTAAACAGAATTGATACATACCACTTTCATACTTTGACGATTTGGACACTATTCCGTTAGTTTTGTAAACTATTATGAACATTCATCAAAATTTTCACGTTTTAATTTCTTAGAATTATGTCCCATTTTCCCTTGAAATTAAAACAAGCAAATTTCCAAAAAATTTACTAGTCTTCAAGAAAAATTGGGATCACTATATATTGGGTCATTATAATTAAGTGCAAGAAAATGAATTTCTGCTAGGGTTGGCGAGAAACACGTTGTTGAGTTTTGATCTTTTAAGGCGAGTCAAGTTTACTCCCTTTTTTTGGGAAGATTAAAAAGTCAAGTTTAGTACTCCTTTTTTTTTTTTCTTTCTGATAAACAAAATCAATCATATACAAGTTTACTCCTTGAAACATAAATCTGTGTAATTAAAGAGATATGATTCTTAAAGTGTGTGGTAAAAACTATCGTCAGAAAGAATATTTATTTTAAAGAAAAGCGGAAGGGAAATATATACATGAATGAGTTAGCTTGCTGAACTTAAATGATAGCGTGATCGATACATCATACAGCGAAGATGTCATATAACCGAATAAAAAGAGAACTTAGTTTCTCAATTACTCAAGGCAATACATGAGAAGATATACAAATAGTTTATCTTTTCCCACAAGTGGTTCTAACCAGTTTGGGATACTACAATCTAAAATAGCATAATAAAGCAATATATGAAGCATTAATTCTTAGCTACAAGATCCGCACAAGTGTTGGCTTGTGGACCTAATTGGAATGCAGAATTACAATTTCCTTTCACGTAAGAAATAAGAAAGCTTAAGTTCTTTTACAAATAGCAGAAAAAACAAAGCTCACAGGTCCTTTACAATGCGTCGGCCCAAACATCTCGTCTGTAATATAAATCCTACACCGTTCTTTTTTAAGACAATTCTGCATACATGAAAACAATTATTAGCAAATATCAACTAGATAATTAATCTTAATTAACCTCTTCTTCATAAATAATAATTAACCATTTATTACTATGAAGAAGGGAAGAAATGAATAAAAAGGCACGTAAAAAAAAGAAAAAAAAACTTTGTTATAACCTCTTTGACGAGTTTCAAAGTAGCGGGCGCGCCGCAGTTTCCACGTTTAAGCGATTCACATGAAGAACCAATGGGCTGACCATAGTCTGCAAATTTAATCTCAGAAAAAACATAACCTTCATCGCAAGAAGGTGCAAATATAATACCATCCTCAGTCGGATTATTCAACCCGCAAAGAGGATATTCTTTTCCCCGTTGAGGTAAACCTTTAGACTTAGAACCAGAGATACGTTTCGGATCAGTGTGGATTTTATTGCCTCTTGCATCAAAAGAACCATTGATTTTTGAAGCAAGATTAGAAACAGATGAAAGAAACATAACAAGAAGCAAAATGATGAAGCCATGACGACGAAAATAATATGAAGTTTCCATTTTTGTTTTGTTTTGTTCTCTTATTATAAATCAGAAGGATAATGAAAAATGCTAAGCAGACTACTTACAGGTGTATTTAGATATATCATATATGTAGGTAGTCTTTTCATAATAGAAAATTTTGTTAGAGAGACTAATTAATTGTGTGCGGATGACGCTGCGAAGTTTACTATCAATTTGTCGTTTTAATTATGTTCTATTGATTTTTTTTTTTTTTTTTTTTGCACTGTTTATTCTTCTTGGCTTCCGGAGGTGTTGGTGAAGGACATTAATTCTGACTTTTTCGCGATTACTAAAAAAACATATTGCATTTTAAGAAGAAGTTTAATTGGTTTTAGAGTTATCGCATAGATCTTCAGGCTTTTGTCTCCACTAATTGAAAACTCCCTCAGTTTCACTATATATATGTACGTACGATGTTTTGCCTCATCAATATACAATATTTAAGAAACTATATTAAATTTTATTTTTTTTATTTTTTTCTATCAATTTTTTAGAAAATTATTAAACATAATTCAATATTTTAAAAATTCAAATAATAATTAAAAATGTTGTAGAATAATAATGATTACAAAAATTCAATGATTTCATTTTTTGGCATAGAAACTTGAAAAAAATCAAATAATATAAATTAAAAAAACTCCTAAAACATCATATATAGTGAAACAGAGGGAGAAAAGTTATTATGAAAACACTACCTATATATAATTAACGAACATTATTATACTTATGTTTTATAATTTACTTTTTTTTTGTTAAGGTAAACATAAGTTTAAGGTAAAACTGCAAAAAATAGTCTCCTTTCAAATTTTAATTCAAAATGAGAACGTATAGTGTTAAAAACACACACACACAATGTGTCTCTTTTTAGAGATAAAATTTCAAGGAGGTCTAAAATAAAAATTGTCCCTAAGTTTAAAGTGTTTTTAGAAAAGTTCATGTGTTTCTTACATAAGCTTTTTCTTTAAGGGAGGGTTGGTGTGAACGTGAAGATTGATCTTCTTCGTTCCTCAACGTGAATGCATGTATGCTATTTAAAAGCATACATAACGTTTCACATGGGTTTTATAAGTGTACAATCAACAAAATATTTTCAGAACTGCTGGAAATCCTTAAAATTAATTAAAGATAATCTTTTATTGTTTATCATAATTAAATAGAATAACTACTAATAAAATAAATATAAGATAATATTCCAATTTCCAAATATCTCGCTTTATCATCGACAGGAGAATTTTGTATGAGCTAATTCGGTCTCCTACTTCATTCATTCTTCACAGATGGTTTGTTAATTGTCAGTTTTGTATTTGTGTGAAAATAGGTTTGGAACTCACTATTAGGGTATTTTTTTTTTTTTAAACCCATTCAAAGAACTTCTACATGTATTGTGAATTTTGAATTAGGTTAGCATTCATAAACATTAATTATGAGTATGGCGATGGACCGATGGTATTCATAAATTAACCGTCGATTTGTTTAGGACTTTAGCTACTCGCGCGATCACAAGAACTTCATTTGCAAGGGAGCACCATTGAAGACGAAGAACTTCATTTGCAAGGGAGCACCTTCATCTGCAAGAGGTGCTAAAGTATCATGGGTATCCATTTGTACACCAAAAAATGCTGGAGGTTTGGGCTTGAGGAGGCTTGAATCAGTCAACAAGGTGTTCAGCTTGAAGCTCATTTGGCTTCTGTTTGCAGGTGGAGGTTCTCTGTGGGTTTCATGGGTGACTAAAAGATACATTCGTGGCAGAGTTTTCTGGGACATCAATTTTCAAAGAACAGGCAGCTGGATTTGGCGCAAACTAGTTAAATTCATACAATTAGCTCGACCTTTTCTCTCGTGCCAAGTCAGGTTCGGTAATTCTGCTCTCTTTTGGCATGATGACTGGACTGACCTGGGGCCATTGTTGGATATTACTGGATCTCAAGGCCCTCAAGTTGCGGGTATCAGTTCGCTGGCCACTGTTTATGAGGTAGTTTCAGCTGGTTCTTGGGTTCTTCCTAGAGGTCGCCATCCTCTGTTGGTCTTGCTTAGAGCTGCGCTCCCAGATCCGACTGAGTTACTTTCAGATGATTCAGAGACGACCGATTTTTTTCTTTGGAGGAACTCGGCAACGGATGCTCCATCTCCTTTCAGCTCGTCTAAAACTTGGGCACAATTGAACCCTTCACCTCCACTTGTTTCATGGTTCAAATTGGTGTGGTTTAACCAACGAATCCCTAAGCATTCATTCATCCTATGGCTTGTTCTTAGAGCTCGGCTTACTACGAGAGATAGGCTGAGGAGCTGGGAGTTATCTGTTCCAGACACTTGTTTACTTTGTTGCTCTGCCGCTGAATCTTCTGAACACTTATTCTTCTCATGTTCGTACTCACAGGAAGTCTGGTTGGGCTTCTTCACTCATCACGATCTTAATCCTCCATCAGACTTCCAAGGAATCAAAGATTGGTTAAGCTCGCCTACTCCTATAGCAAAGCTCAATGTCATCTGTGTTTTAATATTTCAAGCAGTCATTTATTTTCTCTGGAAAGAAAGGAATACAAGAGTTCACACATCAACATCGATGCCATCTGCGTTTTTAATTAAGGAAATCAAGCTCACTATTAGGAGCAAATTGGCAGGCTTAGATAGGTTGTCTCCTCCAAGTCAATCTTCCTCATCAACAGCCCGACAATCTGAATCCTACCTCCTCACCTGGTTTAGGTTCATTCAAGAGTAACATCTTCTCCTACTTGCTTCATCTGAGTTTCACTTCACCTTGTAAGTTTTGATCCAATTGTTTCGATCATGTATGCTTCTCTTCATCTTATTTACCTTTTCATTCTTATGTAAGCTCAAAACAGTTTTTCCTTTTAGGAGGAAAAGAAAATGAAATGAAAATGGTATCGATAAAAAAAATAAAAAAAAAAAATAAAAAGGAGTTCGTCCTTGTTGGCTGGTGCATCTTATGCATGCAAATAAAAACGCCTGGTTCGGTGGAATGCTTAAGCAATATATATATACATGATATAAAGATTAAAAGATGCGCACTAACCAAGGTCCTTACTTAGAAAATTATCGTATATCTGACCAGCAACAACTTAAGTAAATAACCTTTTTAAAAGCAGAAACAATGTTACTGCAAGAACTACGACTCTGACCTCTATCACATCGTGGGAGAAAATATCATATTATTAAAATCTGTTGTATCCCATCTATTTTATATCAACATTAATTATATATTATATGAAGAATCAAAGATAGAGAAACATAATTCTCATAATTACATATTGAGACTGTTATCATTGGTATATAAAAAAAGAATATTTACTTTGAGCCTTTAGCTACTTATTACATGAACTTAATATGCAAGGTAACTTCATTGGAGACGGAGTTCGTCCTTGTTGGCTGGTGTAGCTTCTCATAGAGGATTTGATAATAGCATATTTTATTGTAACACTCTTTCTTACGCATAATCAGGGTAACGAAAACGAGTCGAAACCAAATAAGCGAAAGGGTTCAAAAGATCCATTGTTTGATTGGAAAAAAAGTTTTAAAATAAAGATTCGCTCTATCTAAGGTCCTTACTTAGGAAAAAAAAAGATCATAACTCGGATCAGCAACAACTTAAATATATAATATTGTTTTTTCTAAAGAGGGAAAATGTTAATACTATAAAAAACAGTGATGTACTCCATCCATTTAGCAGATAGTGTAATTCTAACAGTTTTACACAAAAAATTATGTAAAAAAGTTCTACTTGTTTTAATACAGTACAAATGTTTCTCACACTAATTAATAAATTAAAATTATATGGATAAAATTAAAATTTAGATTAAAAATTTCAATTGTATGAAACAAAAATTAAAGCTTAAAACTATGTTTTTTTAAGAAACAAAATAAGTATAAACTATTTGTTTTCAATATGTTAATATAAGAGTCAAAATATAAAAAAAAATTGATTTTATAGGGTCAATATGTTAATTTAGCTGAAATTAATATAACTTTATAGCAAAAATACATCAAAGATATTGATCAGTAACAACTTAAATAAATAAATTTTTTTAAGAAGAACCCCATCATAAAAGCTTAATGGATTTATGTTTTGCCTCAAAAAAATAATATAAGGAAAGATGTTACTACAAGAATACTACAAGAATCACTAATTCTTTAAGCTACTTTTTTTTTCTGCACAAGTATACAAAACAGCGAAGCTAATAGATCCTTTACAATGAGTCGGACCAAACATCTCGTCTGTGATTGGAAAAAAACAATCTTGCTTCCCAATACAATTCTGCAAAAAGAAGAACAATGAGTTTAAAAAAAAAAAAAAAAAAAAGAAAGAATGAGACATAATACTAATGACATATATACTATCAGAACTTATTTCAGACAGATACATTAATATGTTTAGTTAAACCTTTTTGACGAGCCTCAAAGTAGCGGGTGCTCCGCAGTTTCCGCGTTTATACTTAAGCTTATCACAATCACCAATGGGTTGGCCATAGTCTGCGAATTTGATCTCACTGATCTCTTCCCCATCAATACAAAAGATGATGAACATTCTTTGAGGCCCATGTTTATATTGGCACTGTGTATTCGGTTGAGGAGATCCTCCAGAATCCGAACTAGAGAGAACACGTTTCCGATCTCTGTAGATTTTTATGTCTTTTGCATTATAAGAACCGTTGATCTTTGAATCAATACCAGACGCTGAAGAAACGTATAGAACAAGAAACAAAATGATGAAGCCATGCCGATGAAGACATTGTGTAGTTTCCATTTTTATTGGTATTTTTACTATTTTTGGTTCCCTTATAAGATACTGAAAATGCTAAGATAGATATATATATAAAGATAATGTTTTGATATTAAATATAATAATAATTTTCATATAAAAGTTTATTGGAGAGGCGAATTTGTATTTGGATGTGGCTGCGAAGTTTTCTATCAATTTGTCGTTTAATTTTTTGTTTTATCTATTCTTCCTCCTTGGCTTTAGGAGGCTTTGGTGAATGACATTTCTTCTGACTATTCCATTTCTTAATAATAGATTTGCATTTTCAGTAGAAAAAGTTACTCCAAGACTTTTCTGAATTTCTCCAATTAGAATGAGAGTATAATTTATAGACTTCTGTCTCTGTAAATAATTAACTTCATTGTTATAGAGGCCGGAAAGTTATATATTTTTATATATTTTTTAAAAAAAAATCTTTCATGGACTTGCATTTGCAGTACTAAACATAAATATGGAAATAATTGATTTTCAAAAGAAATTTTTGTTTGTCAACTATAGAAATTTTTGTTTCTCAACTATATATAATGTATGATGACATGCTTAATTACACCAAAAAAATTCAAAATGCATGGTGACATATCCCAATATATTACTTGCATCATTTGTCTTAGTTTTAACTTTGCCAAAATTTCCATTTAAACGTAACGCATGTCA
Source organism: Barbarea vulgaris (assembly GCA_963667165.1). Classification (NCBI taxonomy): domain Eukaryota; kingdom Viridiplantae; phylum Streptophyta; class Magnoliopsida; order Brassicales; family Brassicaceae; genus Barbarea; species Barbarea vulgaris. The sequence continues at coordinate 29,056,562 of OY763888.1, read as the reverse complement.
TTTTAGGGCTCGACTGGTTTAAACGCAGCGGTTGCGCTTGTGGGTGCGAGAGTTTACGAAGCGGTTATAAGCGTTATTAAGCAATTTACAAGACTGGTATAAAAATTAAAAATGGATGCGTTTATGGAAAATTTCTGACTGGTTGATAGCGGTTGCATGTTTAGTATTAAATATATAAAATATATTTATAACATATAATTTCTATAAGAAAAAAATGTATTAATATAATAAAATTTAGTTCTAAATAAATTATAGAATAATTAAAGTTTAAAATATTTTTTTATATATAAAATATTTAAGATTTTAATATCATAATATTTAATAAGAGATATAAAATTTTGTTTTTTTTAAAAAAAATTTGTAAATTTTTATTAGTATTATAGATTTAAAAAAAAAAAAAAAAATTAACCAACCGCAACCCGCAAACGTTACCTGGAATGAGCTTTTGAAATAGAGAGATTATAAGCGGTTCGAAACGATTTATAGCGATTTGCATGATTGGTATAAAACGCTTGCACCTGTAACTGTCTGCAAACGTAGCGTTTACGGATAGTTGCGGGTGAACCAATCAAGCCCTTAATGTTTGCTAACTGCACTTACTATAATAATATAATAATATACTCTGCTACACATTTGAACTGAAAGAATGCATGATCAGCTTCACCAACAATTGTGTTTTGTATTTGTTGATTCTAAGAGAATACGGAGCACCGAGAACTTGAAAAGAACTACAGCCGACTCACTCTTTAATCTTTATTATGATCAAAAACTCTAGTGTCCTAATAAAAAAACTATGAAGCTAAGTCACGTATATATAGAAAAGTTACAAAGGAAATTTTTATCATAAAAATAAAGGTTACAAATGACTTGGACTAAAATCAATTAATAACCGAAGCAGAAAACAAAAAAATTGAACTCGGAAAGGAGTTCAACCTTAGAATCTAAAACAAACGTGTAAAGTAGAAAACAAAAGCTTGGAATTGGTAGATTACGTAAAGATGCGATGCCTCAAATTAAAGACCCTTATTGGAAAACAGTAAAATATAATTAGGAGTAACAACCTGATCGAGAGAGAGGTACACACACAATGCTATAAGAATCACTTAAAAGGAAAACATTTAACGTGGGAAACAAAAAAAACCTAAATTTTTCTACAAGTAGCGTCAATAGTGAGTCTAACAGGTCCCTTGCATTGGGTCGGACCAAAAATCTTGTCTGGAACAAACAGCTTACACTTCATTTTCCTAAGACATTTCTGCACAAATAACTATAATTATAAGAATACTTGCTAGTTGGGAAATTATAACTATAAAATGTTAATTAATATTGTTTACCTTTCTGACGATATTCAACGTATCTCTAGCTCCGCAGTTGCCACGTTTAAACTTTCCACAACTACCAGTGGATTGGCCATAGTCGGCGAAAGTGATCTTTGAGATAACATATCCTTTTCTGCACTCAAAATCCAATGGTATTGGTTTACCATCCTTAGCCTCCCTATGATTCGCGCACATTGTATATTCCCCAGATGCACTAAGAGAGGAATGAACGGAGCCAGAGAGACTACGTTTCTGGTCACCGTCGTCCATCTTTGAAGCTAAGCTAAACACAGAGGAAAGAAACATAACAAGAAGCAAAATAAAGCCATGAAGACGACGGCAATGTGAACTTCCCATTTCCTTTTTTTTTTTTTGGTGTTCTCATAAATGATCAAAAAGGAATATGAAAATGGTAAGCAGGCTATTTATGGATAATTGTTTTTTTTTTTTTTTTTAATAATAATGAAATTTTGATTGAGAGGCAGATTCGTGTGTGGATGTGGTCTTGAAGTTTTCTCTCCATCTTGTCGGTTTCCTTCTTCTTGGCTTTCGGGGGTGTTAGCGAATGACATTTCTTCTGACTTTTCGACGATTACTTAAGAATAGATTTGCATTTTAAGTAGCCAAAAAAAAAGAAAGAAAAGAAAGGTTTTTCTCCCGTAAGAGTGTTTAACTGGTTTCGCGAATTTTTTTTTTTTTTTTTTTTTTTTTTTTTTAGCAAAAAAGGAAATTTACGATTTCGCGAATTATTATGTTTATAATTATATAAAGGCCGGGAAAAACAGATTCATCAAAACAAGTTTCGATTCCATCCGTCCATTGGACAGATCATCCGCACATATATGCGGGTTGCTCATATGTTTTGTTTTTTTTTTTTTTCATATTTTAAATAGACAAATGACGAATATCTACTAACTCTTATATATTTTTTTACTTAATATAAAACTTTTAATAACTACAAGTCTAGAACGTCATTTAAACCATGCCTTATTGCAAAAAAAAATGAATTGATCAATAATCTTTTTATTTTATTCTATATCCCTTCGAAAAGAATAGTTCATATAAATTCCCTAATAAGAAAGACAAGCCAATAAATGACTGGTTGGAGAGTTGAGAAGCTTTTTCATTTTATCAAAAAGAGCTTCTTTTATTAATTGGCTTTCACAAAAAATGATTGATAGAGAATTATATATATAAAAAGATATACACTACAAGAAAACTGGCGCAAAACTGACAGCCAAATCCGTCGGAAATCCGTCGGAATTGGCCAATCCCGACGGATTTCCGACGGATTTGTCCGTCGCTTCTATCTCGTCGGAAATGGAAAATCCGTCGGAAAACCGTCGGTATTTCCGACGGCTTTCCGACGGAAAATATAAATCAGAAATCTGTCGGAAATCCGTCGGTTTTCCGGTTCCGGCAAGCCGTCGGTAATCCGTCGGTTTACGTGTTCCGGCGAGCCGTTGGAAATCCGTCGGTTTACGTGTTCCGGCGAGCCGTCGGGAATCCGTCGGTTTGCCGGTTCCGTCAAGCCGTCGGAAATCCGTCGGAATATAAGCCGTCGGAAATCCGTCGGAATATTTCCGACGGCTTATATTCCGACGGATTGGCTAAATTATAATAAAAAAAAAATATTTAATAAATAATTATATATTTCGAATATTAATTAAAAAAAAATTATTTAAAATCCAAAATATTAATAATAATAATTTAAAACAATTACAAAATTCATATTTTATATAATTAAAAATTCAAAAATTAAAAAATTAATTCTCAAATATTGAAAAACAAAAAAAAATATAAATTTACAAATTATCCTATATAAAATATACAAATAAAAGTTTAAATCTAACAATCGAAAATCTAAATATAAGATTTCAAACCTTAAACTAACATTAAAAACCAAAATCTAAATCTAACTTTTCAAACGTAAAACTAAACATTATAGAAACCTAAAAGAAACATTTCAAACCTAAATATAATTACAAAACCTAAATCTAACATTATTATCCTAAAACTAAAATTCTAAACTTAAATCTAACATTCAAAACTTAAATCTAACATTCAAAAATCTTAATATAACATTATTATCCTAAAACTAAAATTCCAAACCTAAATATGTTAATTGAAAACCTAAATCTAACATTCCAAAATATAAATCTAACAATTTTATCCTAAAACTAACATTATAAACCTTAAACTAACATTAAAAACCAAAATCTAAATCTAACATTTCAAACCTAAAACTAAACATTAGAAACCTAAAAGAAACATTTCAAACCTAAATCTAATTACAAAACCTAAATCTAACATAATTATCCTAAAACTAAAATTCCAAACCTAAATCTAACATTCAAAACTTAAATCTAACATTCGAAAATCTTAATATAACATTATTATCCTAAAACTAAAATTCCAAACCTAAATATGTTAATTGAAAGCTTAAATCTAACATTCCAAAATATAAATCTACCAATTTTATCCTAAAACTAACATTATAAACCTTAAACTAACATTTAAAACCAAAATCTAAATCAAACATTCCAAACCTAAAATTAAAAACATTAGAAACCTAAAAGAAACATTTCAAACCTAAATCTAATTACAAAACCTAAATCTAACATTATTATCCTAAAACTACAATTCCAAACCTAAATCTAACATTCAAAACTTAAATCTAACATTCCAAACCTAAATATGTTAATTGAAAACCTAAATCTAAACATTCCAAAATATAAATCTAACAATTTTATCCTAAAACTAATATTATAAACCTAAATCTAACATTGAAAACCTTAAATCTAACATTGCAAAATCTAAATATAACATTTTTATCCTAAAACTAACATTCAAACCTAAAATCTAACTTTGAAAACCTAAATCAAACACTCTAAAATCTAAATATAAGATTCCAAACCTAAAACTAAGATTCAAATCCCATCTCTAAGTTCACAATAACTAAATCTAACATTCCAAAACTTAAAACTAACATTCCAAACCTAAAACTAACATTTATAACTTAAAACTAACATTTAAAACATAAATCTAACATTCCAAACCTAAATCTAACATTCCAAACATAAATCTAACTTTGAAAACCTATAACTTCACCTAAATCTAACATTCACTCTCATTCACTCTGATTTTTCGAGTGAGGTCGCGCTTATAAACAGATTTTTCCGACGGAATGTCCGTCGGAAATCCGTCGGAATGTTTGAAATTATTTCGTAAAATTCAACTAACGCGGGACACGAGAACGTTTGATTTTGCCAAAATTTCACTGTCCGTCGGAAATTCCGACGGATTTCCGACGGACTTTCGAAATTATTTCGTAAAATTCAACTAACGCGGGACACGAAAATGTTTGATTTTGCCAAAATTTCACTGTCCGTCGGAAATCAGTCGGAAATTTCCGACGGACTTGAGAAAAATATATGTTATTCCTTTTGTCAGACAAACCTTAAAAACTAACACGTGTTTCCCTAAACCCGTCGGAAATCCGTCGGAAATTTCCGACGGATTTCCGACAGTTTGTGGTTTCGTGAGTTTTTTTCGATTCGTTTCAATTGGAATGTGTTTGTAGTGTGGTTTATTAATGATTTCAATGATAAATTTACAATATTCACCTCCGTTTATAAGAATTTATCAAAATTAAGATTTATACTTAGGAACTAGTAAACATGCAAGTTAAAGTATACATTTCATTATGTAGAACTTAAGTGTAAATCATTCCAAAATCTTGAAAACAATAATTTAACCTAAATACTAAGTTTAAATTGTGTTATATCTAATAATCTTATAATATAATTAGTTGTTTGAGGTTTATTGTGTAAAATTTGTCAAAAAAGCCATGAAACCCCAAACTGTCGGAATTCCGACGGAATTCCGACGGTTTAGTGTTTCATGGTTTTTTTTTTAACCATTTAAATTGATTTTTTTTCAAGTTATGTTTTTTTAATATTGGTTTGAATGATAAGTTTAGAATATATTAATCAAAATATCGATTGTCACTTAAGAACCGGTATTTAATTAATATTTATAATAATTTAAAAATTCACATAATTGAAAAATAATAAAATTCTAATTGTTTTTAAAATAGAAAAAAACATAAAACTTTAATATTAAATTATTCGAAATAAAAATTAAAACAACAGAAAATATTAAACATAAAGTGGTTTCTAACAAATAATTTAAAAAAACATAAACAAGATCTAAGGTGGTGGTGGTGGGTATTGAGCCATGAATGCTTCCATCCTAGCCGCCATCGCTTGGTTTTCCTCTGTGAGGCGTTGCACCGTAGTCTCGAGTTCTTCCACTTTATCTTCTAAATGTGGGCCGTGAGAACCTCCGTAATAGCGTGACGTAATAGAGGATGAAGTATCGTCGGGAAGACCATAATACCGGCCTTTAGACCTCGGAATAGCCTGTGGAACCAATTAAAAAGTTGACTAAAAATTGAAAATGAATTAAAACTTGAATAAAAATAAAAATTTAACTTACCTCAAATACGAACTCGTTTTCCTTCTCCAAAGGAACTTCGGTTAGGGGAGGGGTTCCTTCAATGATTGGTTGAGAAAGTAGGAACTCTTCACGCATCCTATTGACGTTCTCGACGATATCCAGATATCCGAAACTGCATGCAAAAAAAAGTAATTGAGTAAAATTTGTGAATCTTAAACTTAAAAAAAATTAATGATTCATTTTAGTATGAATGAAAATTGAAGGGATAAAAAAAAACTTACTAGTTCTTTTGCCTTCGTCGCCTTGCTCTTCGCACCTAGATTGTGCGTCGCTTTGCCCTTTCCTTTGCGATCGCTGTTCCGGGATGCAGAATGTTTTGCGGCGGATTCTTTGGTAGCCTCTTCATTCCAGTAAGCGATGAACCCATTAAATAGATCCGGGTTCGAAACCAAGTCCCTTGGCACATCATTCTGCTTCCACTTTTCTTTCCACTCGTTTATCTTCCATGAATACGCCCGTGCGCATTTTTTATCGAATTCGCGTCTAACCGAAGCGGTTAAGTGACTGTCCCACCTGAATTCTTGCTGCAAATTAAAAATAAGATGAATTTGAATAATTTAAAAAATTTAAATTCAATTTTAATAGAAAAAACAAAATAAATACATTACCGCAAATTGACGAAACCACATATCCCTATCTTGGATCGGCATTGAGCTGTATGTTGGATATGGATGCTGAAGCATTCCTTGGCACATTCGGTTGATTGACTTTGAGATCCCAGTGTGCGAATCGTCAAACCTACAAAACAATTTAATTAATAAAACCCTAATTAGTTTTTAAAAAAGTACATTTATAAATTAAATAAATAAATAATTAAAAACACTTACCAAATGTCTCTTCCTCGACAATCTGGATGAAGACGTGGAAGTCTTTCTCGTCCCGGAAGAGCCATGAAGTCCTCGACACTCATCTGCGTCGGAGCAGTTGCGGATGGTGCCGGTGAATGAGTTTCCGGAATCTGTGTATCCGGAATATGTGTGGACGGCGTAGGAGAACTCCTCGCAGCTCTACTCCTACGGTGACGACGCAGTCCGCTCGTAGACTCGACGTATGCTCCATAATCCCTACATAAAAAATTATAACAAAACAGAATCATTATAAAATTTTAAAAATAGACATAAATTTATAAAATATATTTCATAAACCATTGTTCATAACTTATAATTTGAAAATAATTTTTAAAAAATAGACAAAAAAATACGAAAATCATTAAAAAAAAAAAAATTCAGTTTTTTAAAAAAAATCATAAGAAATATATTTATTATTAATTGTCTCAAATAATTATAAATATGTTCACAATTATAAATATATTAATTATTTTCAATATATAAATTATATCCAAAAATTTCAAAATAAAAAAAAATCCTAAATCAAAAAATCAATTTGTAAAATCAATTTCTATTTCAATTTCAATTCCAAAACCAAAAATTAAAAAACAAAAAATCCTAAATCTAGATCTAAAAATCATAATTTCAAAACCTAATATAGAAAATCCAAATCTATAACCAAATAACCCAAAATCATAATCTAAATTCCTAATCTAAATTACCTCAACCAAATCTATAACCAAATTCCATAGATCTAAATTTCAAAACCCTAAATCCACAAATCTAACAAATTAAACTCTTAATAAACATTAAAAACTTACATGTTTCTTTGAGACCCAGCCATTGGAAGAAGATTTGATGGAAAACTTTGAAGAATCGAAGGTTTGAAGAATTTTGGGAAAGTATCTTCAATCCGTAGGAAATCCTTCGGAATTTCCGACGGATTTCCGACGGATCCTCACGAATTCCGTCGGAAAAAAGTTTATTTATTTTGGAGCTCATGAGGGTCGAACTGCAGCCCTCTAGGATAATTTATACAGTTTAAACCATTGAGCCATGTTTAGTAATTGGTTAAATATCAAAAGATATATATATATATATATATATATATATATATGTTCAAATCCAAAATAAATCCTATAATCAACATATTTATTTGAATCCAAAAAAGTCAATATTTATTGTTAAAACATTCACATTATAAAAAATTTACATTATATGATTTAAAACATGTTTTTAAATTATATGATTTAAAACATTCACATTATATGATTTACATTATATGATTTAAAATATAATTATATGATTTAAAACATTCACATTATATGATTTACATTATATGATTTAAAACATTCACATTATATGATTTACATTATATGATTTAAAACATTCACATTATATGTTTTTAAATTTACATTATATGATTTAAAACATGTTTTTAAACATGTTTTTACATTATATGATTTAAAATATGTTTTTAAATTTACATTCACATTACTGTTAAAATATTCACATTATATGATTTAAAACATGTTTTTAAATTGATACATATTTATTTTATAACATTTATTTTGTATTTGAATATTGTTAAAAATGAATAAATTATTTTTGTTAAATAGCTGCGCTCGATTAGAGCTGCCTACGTACCCATATCGGGATCAAGCCAAACCGTAGTTCATTGTACAAATTTATTACTTTTGCAAGATATTTTTTTATTCTCCTTGTTATTCTCCTTGTTCGTCTTCCTCTGATGATGTTGATCCTTCAGATGTAATTGAGTCTGTATCGTCATAAAATTCTCCTTGTTCTTCTTCTGACTCGGAATGAACTATACCGATTTGTGTGAAATCAACCACAAGATCGACACCAGTAGAGGCCGCAACTGGATCCATTGGAGTACTTATGCTTGGCTGCATGGCATCGTGTTGAGAAACTCCATAAATTCTTCCTCTAGGGCTTATTGCAGTAACTGTGACCCAAGGATCTGACCGCCGTGTTATGCGAGGGTAACGAATGTAGCACACCTATAAAGAAATACAGAAATTTTCGTAAGTAAACGCCGAAATAAACATAAAAATTAGTAAAAACACAACATTTAATTGAACCAAACCTGATCTGCTTGTGACGCTAGAATGAATGGATCATAATGTTGTAGTCTCCGATTTGTGTTAACAGAAGTAACACCAAATTGGTCCACGACAACACCACGACCAAGTACTGGATCATACCAATCACACTTAAAAACAATGCACCTCAAGTCTAACATTCCTGGGTACTTAACTTCCAATATTTCCTGAAGAATGCCGTAGTAAACATCATTACCAGACTTCACAGAAACACCATAATCTGCAGATGGTCTTGTCCTTCTTTCGTCATGAATCCTAAACCCATATCCCCGACTGCAATACCTAGGATAAGACTTTGCACGGTAGATTGGACCACTAACAAATTCCATTAACCATGTGGGAAATGTGGCTCCGCTCTTTATTCCTTCAGAAATCTACGAAAAAAATTAACCGCAATTAACATAAATGACATTGACACTTATTTAAAAATAAGAGGGTTTTGTTAAATCTTACGTAAAATTCCCTAAACCAAGTCATAAAATCTTCCTCCTTATGTTGTTGAAGCTCTTCTTCTGACTTATCCACAAACCACCCGCGTATTAATGCCATGTAAATCCTGTACGAAAACCACATTTGTATGAAAGTTAATAAATTAAATATAATATATTCGAATATATATATACATTGTCATAAATAAAGTTTTTTACCTTTCATATTCCGCAATTTCCTCACAATTTGTTAGGATATACGTATGCAAGTGTTTAAACTCTTGTTGTGATAATGTGCGTGTCTTGTTTTTTCCACTCACTCGACCAACTTGGGAAAACAACTCAGGAACTACGATGGGATAAATCGCTCTCTCATTACGATCATCATGGCGACCAGGACGTCTACTCTTTGTACGAACTTCGGATGGGAAGTAATATTCAGCAAACTGTGACGCTTCTTCGTTGAGGCTCTGTGCGACAATAGATCCCTCTACTTTACTTAAATTTTTAACCTTTTTCTTCAGATGAAACATATACCGCTCAAAAGGATACATCCAACGGTATTGAACTGGACCTCCTAGTGCAACTTCTCGTGGGAGGTGGATAGGAAGATGTTCCATCACATCAAAGAAAGATGGCGGAAATATCTTTTCAAGGTTACAAAGGATCACGGGGATATTGACCTCTAAGTTTCGGATTCCGTCAACAGTAAGTGTTCTTGTGCATAAATCTCGAAAGAAAGAACCAACTCCTGCAATTGCTTGGTAGACATCTGGATCAAGAAGATGGGCAAAAGCGAAAGGAAGAAGCTGCTGCATCACAACATGACAATCATGACTCTTCATTCCTGTAAATTTCCCTTCTCCATAATCTATGCAATTACGCAGATTTGATGCGTACCCATCAGTGAATTTGACATCATCGCGAATCCAATCAAAAAATTCCCTTTTCTTATCTCCTTGCAACCCGTACGGAGGAAATATGTATTTACCATCCGGCTGAACTTCAAGAAAAGCCCTATCGCAAATATCGGCCAAGTCTAATCTAGATTTGATATTGTCTTTCGTCTTCCCTTTGACGTTTAAGACAGTGTTCATGATGTTCTCAAAGAAGTTTTTCTCAACGTGCATCACATCTAGATTGTGCCGCAATAAATGGGTCTTCCAGTAAGGCAGATCCCAAAAAATACTCTTCTTGTGCCAGTTATGAACTTCACCGGCACCGTACACAACTTCATGTCCATTACCCCCACAGTCAGGAGTCCTATCAGCACCAAAATCTCTCAATTGTTCTAATAAAGTATATCCGTCTATCTCAGGAGGTGGCGCATCAAACACTTTCTTAGACTTCGTAAACAATGTTCTAGACCGACGATACGGATGATCACTCGGTAGAAACTTTCTATGATAATCAATCCAACAACTCTTTCTTCCGTTCCTAAGTTGGAATGCATCAGTGTTGTCTTGGCAATACGGGCATGATAATCTCCCATGAGTTGTCCATCCAGATAACATACCATATGCTGGAAAATCGCTTATGGTCCACATAAGAACCGCACGCATGTTAAAATTTTGTTGGCATGAAACATCGTAGGCTTCAGCACCATGCTCCCATAGCATTTGTAACTCATAAATCAATGGCTGGAGGAATACATTGAGTGATCTCTTCGGATGATCTGGGCCAGGAACAAGAATGGAGAGAAACAAAAACTCTCGACGCATACACAGAGATGGAGGCAAATTGTAAGGAGTTACAATTACAGGCCACAACGAATACTTCCTTCCATGCTTTCCAAATGGGTTAAAACCATCTGTGCATAACCCGAGGTACACATTCCGGCGCTCGTACGCAAAATCCGGATAGGTAGACTGAAAATGTTTCCACGCCTCTGCGTCTGAAGGATGTGTAATATCTCCATCTTGACGATGCTCTCCATGCCATCTCATTGCCTCTGCCGTACGCTGAGATGTATATAACCTCTTCAATCTATCTGTTATTAGTAAATACCACATACGTTTATATTGAATTGGAACTCGACCACTCGTTTCCTGATACCGCGGTTTGCGACAAAATCGACAGCTGTTACAGTGTTCATCTTCTCTCCAATATAGCATACAATTATCGATGCACACATCTATCACCTTATACGGCAAACCAAGACCAGCTACAAGTTTCTGTACCTCGTAGTACGATGCGGGTAAAAGATTATCTTCAGGCAATAAATCTTTCGCCCAGTCTGTTATCGCATCAAGACACTCCTCTGACAAATTGTGGTCCGTCTTAATCGTCATCAATCTAGTGGCAGATGATAAAGGTGAATGACCTTCTCTACACCCCTTATAAAGTGGCTGCTTTGATGCGTCTAACATACCAAAAAATCTTCCTGCTTCTAAATTAGGTTCTTCAAACCTATCTCTCTCTTCACTGCCATACTGTACATTCTCTCTAAACGCATCATTTACCATCTCAACGGTGCCTACACCTACATCTACTTCCGTTCTATCTCCTACAAATTCCGAGACTGTTGGTCCACTACTACTACTACCATGATCATAATTTGTTTCCCCATGTAGATACCAAATCTTATAACCCGGCGTAAATCCATTGGTATACAAGTGATGCCAAACTATCTATACCGCAACATTACGAGAATTTCTACAAATTGAACATGGACATTTCAACTTACCTGATTTAAGTACACGCGGTTGATTTCCAGCCAATTTCATGAACTCGACTATGCCTCGTGCATATTCCTCGTTTAAGAGGTTCGTCTCCGAATTCATCATTGGTTCGTCCATCCATGATCGAAAATATCTAGACATATCTTTCCACTTTTTTTTGTTTATAATCGCATGAATATCATAAGAAAATAGAGAGAGAGATGGAATTGGAGTAAAATGAAATGAAGAGTGTGGAAACATATTTATAAACTCGCTTCCGTCGGAAATCCGTCGGAAATCCGTCAGAATGTAACGGCACCATACAACGGTAACCTGCGATACCAACGGCTCCTTTAACGTTTATATTTTCCGACGGATTTCCGACGTTCGCCGACTATTCCGTCGGAAATCCGTCGGAAATCCGTCAGAATGTAACGGCACCATACAAAGGTAACCTGCGATACCAACGGCTCCTTTAACGTTTATATTTTCCGACGGATTTCCGACGATCGCCGACTATTCCGTCGGAAATCCGTCGGAAACAGCCGGTGGTTTTATCCGTCGGAAAGCCGTCGGAATGTTCTGACGGATATCCGACGGATTTCCGACGGTAAGAAGTCCGTTGGAAATCCGTCGGAATTTCTGACGGATTTCCGACGGTCAGAAGTCAGTCGGAAATCCGTCGGAATTTCTGACGGATATCCGACGGATTTCCGACGACTTAAAAAATGCAATTTCGTCGGAAATCCGTCGTTTTACCGTCGGACACGGGTCCATCGGAAATTCCGTCGGTTTTCCGGCTGCTTTCTTGTAGTGATAACATAAATTAAATTTGATGTTTATCAAAATAATTACAATTGTGAAAATCATAAAAGAAAAAAACTTAACTAAAAAGGTTTAAAATTCATTTTTTTTTTTTAAAAGGTTGAAAATTCATAAATTCAAAAATCGAATTTATATAGTTTTACTCCTTCAATCCTAGTTGCCGGTTGGATCCTTCAATCCACGGTCGAATAGCTTCAACCAGTGGTCTAGTCCGGTTTCTACAATTATCAGGATGCTGCAATTGACATGAGCATAGATGTTAGTCCTCACGTGGTTTGGGTTTCCAATCGGCTTCTTGGCATTTACAAACATAATTGCTTCGAAGAAAAACAGGGAACATCGAATTTTAGTAGTATGGGAGCCGACCATAATTGCTTCCATGTAAGTCCAACCTCTCGAGATGCATGAATATCCCACGTGGCACTGTTTCTCTAGTAAAACGATCTTCTCATATACGTGTCACGCAAAGAAATATTTGGAAGAAAAAAATGGGACATACGAAAAATACGAGAACACACGTGGCAGCTCTTGCTTTATCAAAGTTATCACGTGGCATCTCATTATAACCAAAACACTTGCTATAAAATCAACAAAGCAGCTCTACATGCTAATTAACAAGACGAATAATAATAATAATCTATCAGAAATTTTTCTTGGAATCCAAGCAAACAAAAATCATGGCGTCAGGACAACGGGAGGCGGAGAGAGCAGCGAAGGCCGAGAGAGCTGAGGCTGCAGCAAGGCTAGCCGCTGATGATTTAAAAGATGTCAACAAAGGTGATGTGACGTTAAAGGTGACGGAGAAGACAACGACGACCGAGCCGGAGAGGCCAGGGCTGATAGGGTCGGTGATGAAGGCAGTGCAAGGAACGAAAGAAGCAGTGATTGGTAAAAGCCACGATGCGGCCCAGTCAACAAGAGATCAAGCCGAGATTGCTTCGGAGAAGGCCGCGGGAATGAAAGACGCCACCGGAGAGAAGGCGAGAGAGGCTAGAGACACTACTGCTGATAAGACCAAGGAAACGGCGGATTACACTGCGGATAAGGCGAGAGAAGCTAAAGACAAGACGGCGGCTAAGACTAAGGAAACTGCGGATTACACGGCGGACAAGGCGAGAGAAGCTAAAGACACGACGGCGGCTAAGACTAAGGAAACTGCGGATTACACGGCGGATAAGGCGAGAGAAGCTAAAGACAAGACGGCGGAGAAAATGGGAGAGTATAAAGATTACACGGTGGAGAAGGCGACGGAGGCCAAAGACAAGACATCGGAGAAGATGGGTGAGTATAAAGACTACACAGCTGATAAGGCGATAGAAGCTAAGGATAAAACAGCGCAGGAAGCAAAAGAAACGGCTGATTACACTGCAGATAAGGCGAGGGAAGCCAAGGATAAGACGGCTGAGAAAATGGGAGAATATAAAGACTATACGGCGGAGAAGGCAACGGAAGGGAAAGACGCGGGAGTGAGTAAGATTGGTGAACTGAAGGATAGTGCGGTGGATACGGCGAAGAGAGCTATGGGTTTCTTGTCAGGCAAGACAGAGGAAACCAAACAAAAAGCCGTTGAGACCAAAGACACGGCCAAGGTATTAAGCTGAGCTCTCTATATAGTATATACTGAGTATTGTTATGTATTTATTTAATTACGTACTTGTTTGTTTGTGTACTAAAATATTTGTTGTTAATTATTAGGAGAAAATGGATGAAGCGGGAGAAGAAGCGAGGAGGAAAATGGAAGAAATGAGACTTGAAGGTAAAGAACTTAAAGACGATGCTGGCCAAATGGGCCACGAGAAGACCGAATCCGCCGCCGGGAAAGCTAGAGATATCAAAGACTCCACAGCCCAGAGGTATAAAAGTGATTATAATGAAACAGTTTAACAATGAAATTAGATGTTAATGGAGAAGTTATTTATTTTTGTTTTTTGTAGAGGTGAAGAAGAGAAGGGAACGATATTGGGTGCGTTGGGAAACATGACCGGAGCGATAAAGAGCAAGCTCACTGGCACGACGCCGTCTGGTGATGAGACACGAGTGACGGCGCGTGGAGACGACGAAAGCTCGGGGAAGACAACAGTGACGATTGACGTGAAAGATACTAGGCCTGGACACGTGGCGACGTCTCTGAAGGCGTCAGATCAGATGACTGGTCAAGCTTTCAACGACGTTGGAGAGATGGATGAAGAGGTAGGTAAAGGGAGAGTCACCGTGGAAGAGAAAGGGAGGAGCTAGGCTCTGATAAAATTAAAACGCTGCGTTTTGGCTCTGTTAAACGACGATAGCAAGTTTGTTTTCTTTTCTTTTTTTCCCTGATCAAGTCTTTTCTTTTTCAATCTTGATTTGTAATAAAACAGCTTTGGTTTGTGCTTTTAAGTTTTAACTGTTTACTTTTGTAACCGGGTGAAATGAAATGGTATCCCATTTTATATGAAATCAGCTTTGATCATGGATTTGATTTTCACGGTAAATTAAATAAAAAAAGGTACAATGATACTAACACCAAACCGGAGGAAATTCACGAGCCTTAATCAAAGATTATGAACCAAGAAGCTGCTGAATTTCATCATCATCAGAATCATATATATATTCAATCAAACAGTATACTGTATGTTGAATGTGTAAATTTGGTATTGGATCCGTAAAAGTACACAAACAAGATATCAATCTGCATATATGAAATGGTTGGAGAGCTCAAGTTCTCTCTCGTCTTTCTATGAGCTTGAGGTGGTTCACAGAGCCGCTTTTAAAATCACAAATTCCCTTCGCTCATTCATGGAATAGAACACATATATCGTCGACAAATCTCAGAAGTCAGTCAAGTTGCTTGCTTAAGAGATGAGCTTCGGCTCGTACCTGGTTTGGAGTCTGGGGATGATATGGCAACATTTCCCATTTTCACTTCCATAGCTTCTTGCTCCTCGTTCTCTTTCTTCTTTCTCTCTGTATCGAGCTTGTTTTCTGATTTTTGTTCTGTAGGTGAGAGTGAAGGTTCTAGAGAGCGAGGACCAGAGTTGATCCAGGGATGTAGAAGACATTGAGACGCAGTTGGTCGCTTCTCTGGGACGAAATCAAGAATCGAAACAAGAAAATCACTCAAGTCATTTGCATCTTGCTCACTGAACTCATACTTCTCAGTCAGGACTTTGTTCATGGGCCAGAAACGCAGTCTTCTGATATGTCGAAGATCACCGTGCCTGTTAAAGAAATCTCTGGAGTAGCGACCACCTAATGCTATCTGCAAAACACAACAGAGAAAGAGTTGTGTTTTGAATCGTCGAAACAAATTTCTTAAAAGTTAAAACTGCCTGCCAATGATTCTATTACCTTGCGTGGCATCATCCCCAGAAGCTCCATCATAAGAGCCAAGTGATCCTGTTAGCACACATAAAATAAAAAAGGCAAATTAGATTCTCCAAACTCCTGGAAACAAATTGAAAAGATCTGAAACCATTTCACCAAACAAGAGAGAGAAGAAAGCCAAAATATGTATATACCACACAGCAAAAGAAAATAAGGAATTTAGGCTTTAGGCGTACCTCATCTCTATCATAATTGTCTCCACTATGTGGATCAAACAGTACATCTCCAGTGGCAAGTTCAAAACAAATGCACGCAAATGACCAGAGATCTGCTGATGTAGAATATTTAGATCCAAGGATTACTTCTGGACACCTATATTGTCTCGTTTGAATGTCGCTTGTGAACTGTTTGTATGTCCAACACGCATTACCAAAATCAACAAGTTTACACTTAAGGTCAGCAGATGCAACAAGATGCCTTCTACTTGATCGACTCCCTTTCTTACCACCTTGCTTTCCTTTCTCACTACCATTTATGGCAGAAGTAGAAGGACAATCTTCTTCACTCGATTTTTCTCCACCACTCGGTTTTCCATTAACCGATGATCCCACTTCACAAACTTTATCAGATTCAACAATCCCATTTTTCTCTACACTTCCCTGAGCCGCAACCTTTGCCTTTCGATTAACGCCTGTCTTTTGATTTTGAACAAAGTCCCCATAAGAGTCAACTGTCTTATCCTTATCAGTAGGGAGCACAAGAGGAGCTCCAGACTTCCTGGGATCTTTAGATGGATCAATCGTTGACGGTAACAAAACATTCTCAGGCTTCAGATCAGTATGTATAATCGAGAGCTGTTTATGCAAGTAGTCTAATCCAACCAACATATGATAACAAATCTCTTTAACCATCGGAATAGGCAAGCCACGGTAATCAGAATACTTAATCAACGTTAACAGATTATCACCTAAGTACTCAAATACCATACACACATGTTGACCATTGGGACCTGAGTGCTTGAAATGATCCAAAAGCTTCACAACACATTTGGTATCATCAGTATCTCCTTCTGCAATCTGTTGCAATATAGTTATCTCATCCATGGCAGCTTCAGTATAGTGTTGAGCACTCTTTTGCACTTTCAAAGCCACATATCTCTGTGCATACAAAACAAATAAACCAAAATTCAAAACTATACAGAAAAGAGAATATATCACAATTTCGTTTTGTTCACTAGATGAGCAACAATCTCAACTCCAACTTCTAATTAGAGAATTTGCGAGCGAGAGAGAGACGCGTACAGAGGATTGAGTATCCCAGGAGAGCCAGACAGTAGAGAAATGGCCCCAGCCGAGTTTGCTCTGAACAACGTACCGGCCGTTTTTAAATGAGTCACCGATACGTACGGCGTGGTAACCGCCGCGCCGGTAATCCTCCGTGCCTTCGTCCTCCGACGTGTATTCACCACCGTCGCTACTCCATTTCTCTACTTCCATATTCACCGATCTAGACGCAACCGGAGACAAAACTAATCTCTTGCTCTACTCTTGGAATATTCGACCGGCGACGATTGAATCCAGTTTTTTGGATCTCTCTCCTTTGATTTTATTTTTCTTCTTTCTGGAAGCTTGTGCAGAGAGCGAGCTTAAGCTACTTGTTCAAACTTTCATCTACCTTTACCAAACGTCACCGTTTTTAGGTCCGTCGGCAGCTAAATTATTGTGGAGATGCTGACGTCATAAATACAATCTGTTAATTGTATGGGCTGATAAAATAATGGGCCTGTAAAATGGGCTAAAGGTATGGGCCAATATAGTTAAAAAAAAATATAAATACACGAAAATGGGTTGCGGGGATGTGTAGTCTCGTTGTAGTCTCTTATATATAAGCATCGATTGAATTAGGGTTTTCTCGTCTAGGGTTTCGGCAGCAGCCTGAGCAGGAAGAAGAAGACGACCAGCAGCAGCAACAACCATGGTTCTCAAGTAATCTAATCTACCCTCTCTATCTGTATTTGTTCCTCTTTTTCATCTAATTGGAATCGCTTAGTGCAATGAATCACGATTTCACACTATCGGAAGGATCGATTCACTGAATTGGCTCTTCGTTTCAATCAGAAATTATGATATATATTGCTTTCTCGTAATTTGGTAGTCAAAGCTGGGTAATTTCATGGTTTCTGTATGAAGATGAGATTGTGTTTTGCTTCAATTGGATCTGGTTCTGAGTTATAAACATCTGTGATTGGTCTATATTTTTGTATTTGGATGATTCATTTCTATCATTTAGCTTGAGATGTTTCAGTTTCAAAAGATCATTTGCTTGTTCATTTTTGTAGTTATGTGTTATGCTTTGGTTGTGTTTGGAATGCAGGACGGAGCTTTGCCGTTTCAGTGGCCAGAAGATTTACCCAGGAAGAGGAATTAGATTTATCCGATCTGATTCTCAGGTTAGCTCTTTTATAGATCTTGAGCTTATCAAACTGATGTTTATGATTTTGCAAATGTTTGGATCTCTTAAATGGTTTGTATTTGTTTTCATGATGATTCACCAGGTTTTCTTGTTTATCAACTCAAAATGCAAGAGGTACTTCCACAACAAGTTGAAGCCATCCAAGCTTTGTTGGACTGCCATGTACAGAAAGCAACACAAGAAGGTAAACAATCTCTTTAGTTTTGGTTCTGGTTTCTGAATGTGTTGTGAGTAGCTGTGATAGGATTCTTCTATTGTTTGTGACAGTGACCCTGAATCAGTAGTAAACTTTGATCTTTATAGGATGCAGCTCAAGAGGCTGTGAAGAAGAGAAGACGTGCCACCAAGAAGCCATACTCAAGGTCCATTGTTGGTGCTACTTTGGAGGTGATTCAGAAGAAGAGAGCTGAGAAGCCAGAAGTTCGTGATGCTGCCAGAGAAGCTGCTCTGCGGTTGGTTTTCTTTTTTTCTCAAATATTCCAACTGAGAACAACATCTTAAAAAGTAATTGACTTATTAAAATTATCTGAACAGTGATATCAAGGAAAGAATCAAGAAGACCAAAGATGAGAAGAAGGCTAAAAAGGCAGAATTTGCTGCTAAGCAAGGGAAGGTAAAGGCAAATTTCCCTAAAGCTGCAGCTGCATCAAAGGGTCCTAAGTTGGGAGGTGGTGGTGGCAAACGTTGAAGAGCCACACAAACTCTCGTTTTCTGCTAGTGGTTACTTTTAATAGTTAATGTTGTTGATTTCAGACTCTTCTGCAAAACGACCTTGTTATTTGTTTTTGTCTCTTACATTTTGCAACTTTTATAATCTCCGACTTGAGAATTTTGCTGTTTATCAACTTTTCACTAGTCTCTCGTGTCTTCTCATCAGTAGAATCAAAAGAGTGTTTTTGTCAGAATATCTTCAGTCATGTTGATCATTAAGTTCATATCTGTTTTCATTGGCAAATACCTCAACCTAAGGAATATTGTTAAGTAAATCCAAAACTTCTTATATTAATCATATAAACAGAAACAAATTAATAAAAAAAAGAAAACTAACTACATAGGAAAAGTAGCTTATGGTAGTAGCTTATGGTTTGCTTGGTGCTTAGTACAGAAGAGTCGGGCTTGATCGAATAAGTAGTCAACAAAGCAACCAAAAAGTCCAAACATTGTCGGAATTCTCAAAATTTTAATCATGTAAATTTTGCTTAACTCCATTCACAGCCTTGTTACACTTTCGGAGTTTGTAAATGATTTGGAAATGTTTAATATTGTCCTCTGAAGGCCAAAAATTCATGAAGGTATTGCAATAGAGAAGGCCAAAGAAACGTTTCTCCATTTTTCATGGGTTGTGAACTCTTTATTACAGAAAATATGCTCACTACAAACTTCTCACGGTTTCCACAAAAATCATGGGAATACCCCTAGTAAGTAAATATATATTTAAAGAAAGCACTAGTTATGTAGAGAAAACAAAATGAATTCATACAGTCATACAGATATTAAATATATATTATAAAAAATACAAAAAGAAACACAAAGTGAAGAACCCATCACTTCCCACGCCATCTTGCATATTCACTCATCATCATCATCTTCTCCTTCTAACCTTTTTTAATTCTTTTCTCATCGAAACATGACACCTACAGTATTTGGGAAAATATCTGTAAGAAATTAAACAAATGAACCATCGATGATTTGTACATGTGACGACCAACACAGTGGAAACTGGAAAGTCAAATGTGTGTGAATCTTTCCGTTTTTCCACTTTTCCTCGTAGTTTCACTTAGATTCCCTACGTTTTTTTTTTTTGGTCGAAATGTTAAGAATCCCCCAGTTTTCAACTTTTGCGACCTATTAAATCAAAATTTTCTTCGTTTTGAGCTTCTAAAATAGTAAAAAAAAAGTCATGTTTTGAATGGAATCCTCAGTTTAAGGTTTCTCTTGGTTTTAGTGGAGATTACGTCATTCTCTTCTGAATATTTATTTTATACGTCACGTTTTACCATTATGCTACGTTATTAATAATTAAAGTTTTAGACCAAGTAGATCATTATTCTTTACCAAAAAAAAAAAAAAAAAAAATACAGTTGTAGGTCTCGAGATACAAAAAAAAACCAGGTTTTTTCTTACCAATCAAGTTGCGTGTGAAAAGGCATTGACTAAAAAGACCAAACTAATTATTCTTCTTATTTTCTGTAAAAAGAAAAACAAGAATTTCTGAAGTAAATAGAAAGAAAGAGACAAAACAACTAAACAAGTAGAAAACATTATTCTCTCTTGCATCTTACTTCGACTAGCTCTGATTTGGATCTAAGTTTCAATCTCCAACTTTCGATAAAACAATGTACAAGATCTTCTTCTTCTTCTTCATCATCATTTTTCTTCAGTCTCCACCACAAATCCAATCCCAAATCATACCAAGAAACATCAGCATTTTCATCTTAGCCGGACAAAGCAACATGGCTGGTCGAGGTGGAGTTTATAACGACACCGCCACAAACACCACCATATGGGACGGCGTAATTCCGCCAGAATGCCGATCAAACCCTTCGATCCTCCGTCTCACGGCCAAGCTCAAGTGGGAAGAGGCTGAAGAGCCACTCCATGTTGACATTGATATAAATAAGACCAATGGTGTTGGACCGGGAATGTCATTTGCAAACCGGGTAGTTAACCGGTTTGGTCAGGTGGGTTTGGTTCCATGCTCTATAGGTGGGACTAAACTAAGCCAATGGCAAAAGGGTGAGTTTCTTTACGAGGAGACGGTGAGGAGAGCGAAGGCAGCGGTGGCTAGTGGCGGCGGCTCGTACCGGGGGGTGTTATGGTATCAGGGTGAGTCGGATACGGTGGATATGGTGGATGCTTCGGTTAATAAGAAGAGACTAGTTCAGTTTTTTAATGATCTTCGAAGTGATTTACATCAGCCAAATCTTCCTATTATCCAGGTATGTTACATAAACTAATAATGTCAGAACTCAGAATATATCACATAAAAAAAATCATTTTAATACATCTCACACAATTTTTTTTATTTTTTAAAAAACAATTATTTAATGACAAATCTTGTTGAATTACGGATTTAATGCATTCCATGTTTATTCCGGATAATTTTTACTTCATTTATGATTTCTTTAATTATTCATTGTTTTAATCCAGGCTGTAGCATACATTATACCAATCCAGCTGTGGTGTTTTCAATTTGGTTTTTTTTCCTTTTTTTTTTTTTTTTTCTGGGTCAAATTTGGTTATTTCCTTTAAATTCTAGAAAAGACATGAAAATATTAGTCTGATACATGCATTCTATAAATATCTTATTATGTTTTTGTTTGTTGCTATGGGACCAAAACAACAAAAGGTGGCACTAGCTACAGGGGCAGGACCATATCTTAACGCGGTGAGAAAAGCTCAATTGGAGACAGATCTTGACAACGTGCATTGTGTTGACGCCATGGGCCTACCTCTTGAACCGGACGGTTTGCATTTGACCACTTCATCTCAGGTTCGGCTCGGTCAGATGATGGTCGATGCTTTCTTGGCCATTCCCAATTCAGCTCAACCACCACTCTATTTGCCTTTTCTCTGTTCCCTCTCATATTTTTTTAGTATTTTTGGACCTACCTTACATTTTCTGTAACCTTTTCTTTTCTATTTTTTCGATTCGTCATGATATTTGTTCAAATTATTTAATCATTTATTTAAATCTTAGCATTTTAGAATCGAGATGACCCTATCAAATGTACACAGATATGTGATTTTAGGATCCTTACTGGATCTAAAAATTAGGATGTCCTAATTCTTTATCATTATGTGACTTCTGTCCACTCCTACGCATTCTTTTTAATTTTATCGTCTCTTACGTATTGTTTAAGAAAAAACAAAAACAAATGAGGATTAAAAAATGTAGATTTGTACACAAAACGATTAACATCTTTTGGATAGTACATATTTTCATCTTATAACTCGTTTCCGTAGTTCATTGTCTTGATTTTTTTTTAATCTTCTAACCATATATCTATATTTCGGATAATATATATTACATGATAGTTCAAGCATTTGTATTTTTGGATAAGCTTGATTGAAAGATTTTGGATAATTATATTTTTCTATAGCTTGAATTATTCGATTCAATCTTATGCACACCATCTCTGGTTGGATATGATAGATAATAAACAAAATCACAGCACACGAATAATTAGAACTAGTCAAACAGAATATTTTAGATAATCTTGGTTGGATACAGATAGTTCATCTAGTCTTGGTTGTCCAAACCTATAAACATTGAGTATACAAAAAAAAAAAAGAGTTCGCTCCTAAAATATGTAACAAACTGAGTATGAAGTAAAAGCAAAAAAACAAAAAACAAAAATAAAAAAAAGAGAAAAAACTCGATGAAATGCACAATAATAAAATGAAATTTTACCGTATCGTCGACTCGATGTACCCTAATTTTGGGAACCAGTTAAAACGACGAAAAAACCACTAAGAAATTAAACATCAGTTTTTTATACCTTGAAAGAATCAAAAAAAAGCTTTGGTGTTTTGGTGTGTGATCGATGTTCTTCTTTCTTCAAAAGCTTATTTCACAAAAGCTTTCTTTCTGTGTTCTTTCACATCACCAATTGGGTTTATAAAGACTGAATCAACACATAACCCGCCTTTCGAGTGCGTGCAGTCAATCTGTTTCATCGACCACTGGATTTCAGTTGATGGTTCTGATCCAGTCACTATGAATTCTCCAACCCTATACACGATCCAGCAACCGCGCTTGTGTGCTTCGTCTCTCTCTACATCGTCCAAGTAATATTCACATGATGCATCTTGGCCATCAGAAGTTGAGAGCGAAAACCTTACAGGCTTTAAATCCCAACCGTGAGTGTGTTCGAAGTGGCACACACGTCTCCCTAGCCTTTTTGTGAATCTCCCTAGATGGATTCTGAATGACAGAGAGTATATACCAGGCGGGAGATGGAATCTGACTGTTCCATCAACTTCAAACCACCAAATCTGCTGTAAGTAGGCTACAACATGGAACCTGTTCAAAGGGAAAGTTAAAACAGAGTTTATTATTTGTTCCATAACCACAAACATAAAGCAGTCTCATACAAATATTGATTTTATTTATATCACTAGCCTAATCATTTCCCAAGTCTATATGAATCATCATTACATTAAGCACCTCGAATCCATAATCAAAGATTTTGAGCAAACAGAGCCATTGTCTATATTAGCTATTCATCAAAACAGTAATCCTCACAAGAGATAATTGTTCTAAGAGGACCTGAGAAACCAAGAATCAACAGCTCATGAAATTCAGGTCAAATGACATTATCACAAACCAAGGATTGCTATGATCTTTGACCTATACTTGTTGAATCTTCTAAAATCCTAATGAGATGATTCAATCAGCGAGAGTGTGTTTGTACCTAGATTCTTCAGTTGGAATCCAATTCCAATATCTCCGATCTTCAATTCCAGTTATAGCCATTCCTCTCGCTGAAATTGCCATACAAACTCGTCCTGTAACTCTATCAATCCATAGCTCCTACAAAAGACACCACCAATTCAAAACTGTCTTCAGAGAAAAAATCCAAACAAATCCAAAACCCTAATTCCCAAATCCAAATACATCAAATGAATTACAGTACCTTATTATCATCATCAAAAGGGATTGGACGAGAGAGCACAGCGAAAATATCTTTCTTCGAGAGACTATGATACCTCTCCGGCGGCAATAAATCAAGCAGATCCTGATAATTAGGCGGAAGCTTCTTCTCCCACACAGAATCAGACGAAGCCGCACCACGAAATGAACGATTCAATCTAGCCAGATTACAAATCTCCGGCGGCGTTAGATACATAAACACACACGCGACGCAGCTTTCCGGTATATCGCCGAGGCTAGGTCCCATAGCCAAACCATTCCCGTCGTTCAGATTCGACAAGGACGAACCCATACCTCTCTCTCTCTCTCTCTCAAAACAAACCTCGCTCGTTCTAATAGTTGACCGAGCTACACAAACAGAGCTCCGTACACGTATAATCACAAAAAAAAAAACGCAACCGCTTAAACGCGTCGAACGGAGAATCGAAGATGCTCGTGAGCCATGGCGACGAAGACGATACTTGTGAAGCTTTCTATAAATGTATTGCTTTCTCTCTTTCTCTTTTTCTCACTGTGATTTTCTCGGAAAAATCTTGGACGGGGCGAGAAACGAAGAAAGTGAGGGAAATATATTAAAGAGATTAATAGAAAAAAAAAAAAAAAAAAAGAGCGGAAAAGGATGACGTTGGAAAGCTAAGATCCAACGATGGCTAATGTTGCCACGTGGCAGCGCCGAATAAACGTAAAAAGTCCGTTGATTTGGTGTAAAGCATTTTGGAAGAAATGTTAATTGTATTTGTACCAGTCCAAAATAAGATTCTTCCAAAATACTGTATTTTATTTTCATGATACGTGTTACAATATGGGGGATGTTGTAACTTTGATTCAGTTACAATCACTCGTGGCTTGTGCGACTGTGGCTGAACATTTTGAACAAATTTACAATGGAGAATTCTTATATACATAATCTATGAAAAGTTCAATTCTTTTTCAAGTTCTAGGATAATGTTTGGTTAAGTTCAATAATCCTTTGTTTCCTTTCATCAGTTCATGTTATGGCGCATATATATGACAAATGAATAATATACTAAGTCTTCATTAGAGAGCCATAAAATAATATTTTGATTCAAAATAATGGAAATAAATTCTTAGATTGAAGACTATACTTTTAGGTTTAAAATTATTGAGGTAAGTTAACTTGTAGTCGACAAAATCATTACCTTACAATGAGTAAATGTCCCCGGTTAAATAGTTTTGTCTGAACGTTTTGTTCAAGTTTTAATTTATGTGATAACTATTCTCTTACATGAAGATGTTAAGATATTTTCAACTAACAACCACCATGAAGGGGGTCCTTTTTTAGTTTTGTGATATCTATATTTATCCCACGTGATTAATATTTGCGATTGAGATCAAATATAAATAAATGTATAGACTGAGACCCTTTGATGTAATCACAATTTTACGAGTTGTTGTAAAGTTTGGGAGCATCGTAATCACTCCGACACAGGATCGTATGGATGGGAGAATTGAGGAAAGAAACAAACGTCATAATTACTTTGTTCATAATTCATAAGTCATAACTAATGATCGAGCGTGAGTGACTTATCTTTTTTCTAGACAAAGACATTAATCAATCGGGAAAAAATCTCTATCCGATGTCCAACCAACTATAGAGATGTTGGTCCCCAAACTTTAGCATGCAAAACTAATTCAAATTAATTGAAAACCTACCATATAAATGATGCACAGCTAAAATAATTTATGTAACAAAACAATAAGACTATTTAGGTGTTGCTTAACGAATATTATAGTTTTTGTTTTTGTTTTTTTTGGGTCAAATTACACAATAAATTATCTTTCCGTGGTCGTATGTTATGTTACATAACATATAATTTAGCTAACATAACAAACTGTTTTTTTTTTTTTTTTTTTTTTTTCATTCGGGGTTAAGCTAAAGGGTTTTCTTTTGTTTGGTAGTTTAGACTGATGTTTGTTTGATCTTGTTTTCGCTGAAACTGGTTGTGGTGTGGTATTGAAAAGCGGGAATGGTGTACAAGAGTTTGTTGTAATTCTATTATGGTATTCTGATATGTCTTGCATTGATATTTTCATTTTCTGATGGAAATATGTATTTATTCTATAGTTAATATAAGATACAAGATGAGATGACAAGTTGACAACCACCACTTTTTCTCCTCACTATAAAATATATTTTAATTTCATTTCATGCCAAAAACCTCATTTTCTGTGATAAAATCTAAAAAAGAAAACAATACGTAGTTAAGATAATTGATATATGCAAGCGAGAAGAGAAAATAGTCTTAAAGGAATAGAGGATATAACTTTGTAACAGAAGAAAAAGGGAATGTTACAGCTTATTATAAAATTGCTACGCATTGTATACTTTTTTTTTTATCGTATGCTTAAATTTGAAGGTTATCAAATATAGCGGGGAAAAAAAAGGGAACCGACAGAGACATCAAATCTCCCAAGTACAAAAAAAAAACCAAAAGTCCCGGAGACAATATACTCTCACTCCGGCATTGGAATCATC
Organism: Barbarea vulgaris; assembly: GCA_963667165.1. Taxonomy (NCBI): domain Eukaryota; kingdom Viridiplantae; phylum Streptophyta; class Magnoliopsida; order Brassicales; family Brassicaceae; genus Barbarea; species Barbarea vulgaris. Next base: position 29,029,928 of record OY763888.1, on the reverse strand, counting down.
AATTCAAGGCAACCCAAAATGCAGCCAATTTTATAATAATAATATTGTTTCTGAATCTGAAGGCAAAGTTAATCCTCGAGCTCGATGATCTTAACCACAGATGCATCACCAACTTTCTGACACACCACTACTCTGTCATGCGACTTGATTACTCCAGCATGCTTCCCATGGTCTAGTGCTACCTTCAGGACTGACTCGTTTGTTGCACTTGTTGATTCCGCCTTTAAACAACAACAAAAATTTCACTTAGAACTACTCTTGAATGACTTGTATTAGCCTCTCAGACAACCATCCAGTTCAAACAGAACACATTTTGGGCACAATTGGTAGCAGCAATATTGGTCCTTAAGGTATCAGTCTTGGCAATGCTATGAGTGTAGGACATATAGAGTATATTTGTGACCGTGTGTTTCTCCAATAGAGGAAGATATAAGAAAGAAAGATAACAAGACTTACAGGGTGACGAGGATCAGCGAGCATTGGGAAGAGGCCTCTGACTATAAGTGACTGCCTCGCCTGATAAGATCCACACGGGTTAATGCCAGACAACAGCTATGAATATGTCTTTTGAAAAAGTAGAAATTTGTAAAACAAAAATCTAATCTCTAAACTAGAGAGACTAGGGGGTAAATGTACCTCAAAAGCTCCACTAAAGCTCCATTTCAGCTGATTTGTCTTAACTCGTGGAATGACAACAGAAATAACCGGCATTGTTGGCCTGTATTTGGCAATCAACCTGCACGGAGATCAAAGGAATAACAATTCATTAGAAAAATATATGAATATATCAAACGAAAACCACCAGTGAAAGGGAATGATATGAACCTGGCTGCTCTTCCAGAAGAGGTGAAGCATATAATCACGGATGCCTTAACCTTGATAGCAGCTCGTACCTGATCAAGCGTGAATTAAGCTAGATTAGAAATTGTGATGACAATTTGCATCTTAAAAACCAGAACTTCTAATCCTTTCTTATGTTTCTGCAACTCAGAAGATAGACTTACAGCTGAAGAAGCAATGGATTCCAAGTGAGTCATCGGTTCTCCAACATACTTGACAGTCTTCTTGAAGTACAAATCTTGATTAAAAACCTTCTCTGCCTAGAAGAGGTAAAGAAACTGTGTAAGAGAAAATCAGATGACAAGTAACAATTTGGTTCCACATAGTCGCAAGATGCATAGGATTTATCATTGTAAGCAACCGAATGATACTAAAGAAATATATCATACAGCCTACCTCAGCACAGATCCTACCGACAATCGATATTGTCTCAACAGGGTACAATCCACGAAGGGTCTCAGCACCAAGAAGAATTGCATCACTTCCTGCAGGAAGTTAAAAAGAAAAAGAAACCCCAAGTTATGACAAAAGCTATGATCCAGACATAAAATTCCCTCCACCATTTCATAACACTTACTAAACCAAGAAGATTCTGCTATAAAATGTTAGGACCATGAAAGAAGCATTTAAAGGATTAACATACCATCTAAAACAGCATTAGCAACATCCGTTGCCTCTGCACGAGTTGGTCGCAAGTTGTCAGTCATACTGTCAACAACACGGGTAAGAACGGCTGGCTTTCCGGCCATGTTGCACTTGTACAGAGCCGCCTTTTGAAACAAAAACACCTGCAACAGGACCCACCAAGGGAATTATAAAAGTGTAAAGTTTGGTGCCGGACAAAATAAAATTGAATGACCAATTAACATACCTTCTCCGGGGGTAGATCTATACCCAAATTCCCACGAGAAAGAATAATTCCGTCAGCTTCTTGTAGAATCTCATCGAAGTGGGTTAGCCCCTAAATAAAATATAAAATCAGCAGCTTCCTACTTCGCAAAATAAAGTAAGAAAAGTTACCGAGACATAATATAAAGCTACAATCAATACATTGTACTTACCTCTACATTCTCAATCTTTGCAAATATTTGTGTTTGAGAGAGGTCACCCAACTTTTTAAGCATTTCACGTGTCTGTGTTATGAAACAACAATTGGTAATTGTTCAAGACTATCAGAAGCTCAGAATTAACAGCGCATATACAAAGAAGTATGACACAGCAACTGAAGTGCAGCATTAAAAATACAGACCTGGCGAACATCCTCTGCATGTCGACAATAAGACAATGAGAGGAAATCAATTTTGTTTTGAACTCCCCATGTGCTTATAACCTAGAGGATAACCAAACCAAAACAATCTGGTCAAACACTCTAACAAAGTGAATCACTGAGATTTAAAGATTAGAAGCATTTCTGACCTCCTTATCCTTCTCTGTGAGAGTTGGTAGGTCGATATGAACTTGAGAGGCGTGTAAAGTGAACAGAGAACCAGCCAGAGTAGCAGCATTCCTTGAGAGGCAGATGACATCATCTCCTTTAACTTCATCAACCTGCAGATTCGTTTGGGAGGTGAGGTGAGTTTTGCAACACATACATCTAAACATCTAAAACTTTAACACAGAGAAACCACCAAAGTCCATAAGTAAGCTTCATTTTCTTACCTCGAGCCAAACTGAAGTTGTTTCACTACCAGTGAAAAGGTATTGCCCAACAAAGATAGTGTCTCCTTTCTTCACAGCCTGATTACATCAAACAGTAACACCCATCACACGCCTATATAAGCAACCACTAAACCACTGATCATACATCTGAGATCATCTCATTCTATAAGAGTTCTTAAACGAACCTTGGCAAGTCCATTAAAATTAATGGGAAGGACTTCAGAAGAGGCTTCTTGATCTTGATTTGGTGTCAAAGTTACAAGACCATCAGCTTTCAAAGTAATAGCTTTCTCAGATTTGTTAATAACTTGCAACTCAGGTCCAACAGTATCAAGCATAACCTGAGTAACCAAAAACAGATAATCTCAGCTCAGATACATATATCAAATCTAAAGATCCACCAAGATTAAAAATTTCAGAGAAGAGAAAAAAAAAGCATACAGCACAAAGCTTCTTAGTACTCTTCACAGCAATCTTCAGATTCTCCAATGTCTCCTGGTGATAATCAGCGTCACCCCAAGAGAAATCAAATCGAGCCACTGCACAAAGATACATATATCAGTGAGACGAAACCAAATCACGTTAGCAAAACTAGAGAAACAGTAATCGTTAGTACCGGACATGCCGGCTTTAAGACAGCCGGAGAGAGCTTCGACGGATCGGGATTTGGGACCGAGAGTTCCGACGATCTTAGTCAATGCTGGGAAGAAGCTCTGAGAAAATACATATAAAAAAAAAAATTCAGAAAAAAAAACAAAATCGAACCGGTAAAAATCAAAGCTTTATGAAGAATCGATCTATACGAAATCACAAATCGATGAAGGATTGGGAAATTGAAACAAAGAGGAGCTTACAGATTTGGAGGGTTCGAGAATTGAAGCCATCCTGATCGGCTCCTCGAGAAGAAGATGACTGGAATGCATCTTCGGTGACGATTGTAGAGAGAGATCTCAGATGTTCGACGGCGACGGAAGAGAGACGCAGAGTGAAAATTCGACGGCAGAGAAAAACATAAAGCTGTGAGGTTTGGTAGCTACTTTATATAATTGACCGTCGAATATGCTTCTTCTCCGTTGAATATATGATATTATGATATCACGCAACGGAGGAAAAATATAAATGAAAAATGTGTAAAATAAATTTTTTAAAAAAAGACAAGCCGTCGCTTTTTTTTTTTGCTTTAACCTAATCATTCTCAATTTAATGCAAATTATACCCCTATGTTTTTTTTAATTATCTTAAACCCAAATTTTCTCTCTGATTGGTTCCTAACTCCTAATCACCTTCATTCTGGTTTAAATATGAAAAAAATACAGCAAAATATATCAACTAAGAATAAAAAATAAAAGCGCAAGTGTTTAATTGTGTAGATGAATCGAATAAATGTAAATTTATAGAAAAAAATACTAAAACGATAAGAGATTAATTGGAGATAACTGATAAAAAAAAAAAAGAATAAAGAGTAATGTTGATTAACATAAGAGAAGACTAGACACTTTAAAGTCCATTTTTATGTCAAATAATGCTTCGGCTTTGGAATACGTTCATATGATGCGAAGGGTTGGTTCATCTGTTATTAGATTAGTCGAACTCAATGCGAATTACTGATGTAAATCTTGAAATAAATAATTAATTGTGGAATATATAAATATATGCCTTAACTTAGGGGGATGTATTGAAAGTAGAATTTTAGAAGAATTTGATTTTTTCTTAAAATCACATGTTATTTAACTTGGGATTTTTAAATCACTTCTCAAATTCTATGTTATTAAACTTGAAATTTATATAAAATCATCCAAACTTATTCACAATCCTATGTTATTCAAATAAGAATTTGTGAAAGACATATCAAATCTCCTGTTATCCAAAATGAATTTTTTTTTTATAAAAAACAGTTAACAGTGATTGTAGGAGATTTTGGATACCTTTTTTAGTTAAAAAATAGGAATGAAAAAATCACAGCTCAATAGATGGTATTTGGAAGAATATCAAAAAAAAAAAAAAAAATTGATTGAAAATCTGTTTATCGAGTCCCAAAAAAATTATTTTTTCATCTGGGTTCATTATATTCAAAAAAATAAAAGAGATATCTTCATCATCTGGGTTCAAAAAAATGAAAACATGATTTTAATAGATTCTCCTTTCAATCATCTCATTTATCTCAAGAATCGTCATCTAGGTTTAAAGCTATGGATGTTCTGAACACCGTGGAGCTCTCTAACTCTGTATTGAGGAGAAATTTGTTACCCAATGTCCCAATTTCTTGAAATTTTCCAGGTGAAATTAGATTACCAGTGTCGATCTTTCGTTTCTATGTCTGTGTGATTAGAAAATAATCTGGAAAGTTACCTCCAGAGCTTGGTAACTTGAAGTACCTCAGAGAACTTCATACTGATAGGAATAGACTTTTTTTTGCTGGAGCATCGGGCTATCACTCGAAAGTGTAAGTTTAATAGCTTAAGAAGCCAAAGATGAAACATTGGAATTTTTCATTCAAGTCTTTAAAAGTAGCTGACTTTTCATACAATATTTTCGTGGAATTCAGTTAATGCTCTTATAAACAAAAATGTTAATGTTAAATCCAGTTTTTCCTTTTTTTTTTTCCAAAAAAATCTACACAAAGATTTTCGTTTTTTTCAATTACTCTCACCAAATCACAAGCTATTTTTTCTTTTATACAATTAAAAAATCTAAACAATTCCACCAAATTTTTTAAAATCTCACCCAAATCTTTCAAAATTTAAAATATCTAAAATCTCACCATATCTCCTAAAATTCTAGTTTCAATACACCCCTCTTAGCATCAAACTAAAACTACAGGGACTCGAAACGTATTAAACTATTTTATTGTGTACCGTAGAAACTAAATCTGCAATAAGCAAATGTTGGACTAAAATCAAAAGAGCTCTCTTAGGGGGATGTATTGAAAGTAGAATTTTAGAAGAATTTGATTTTTTCTTAAAATCACATGTTATTTAACTTGGGATTTTTAAATCACTTCTCAAATTCTATGTTATTAAACTTGAAATTTATATAAAATCATCCAAACTTATTCACAATCCTATGTTATTCAAATAAGAATTTTTGAAAGACATATCAAATCTCCTGTTATCCAAAATGAATTTTTTTTTTTTATAAAAAACAGTTAACAGTGATTGTAGGAGATTTTGGATACCTTTTTTAGTTAAAAAATAGGAATGAAAAAATCACAGCTCAATAGATGGTATTTGGAAGAATATCAAAAAAAAAAAAAAAAAATTGATTGAAAATCTGTTTATCGAGTCCCAAAAAAATTATTTTTTCATCTGGGTTCATTATATTCAAAAAATAAAAGAGATATCTTCATCATCTGGGTTCAAAAAAATGAAAACATGATTTTAATAGATTCTCCTTTCAATCATCTCATTTATCTCAAGAATCGTCATCTAGGTTTAAAGCTATGGATGTTCTGAACACCGTGGAGCTCTCTAACTCTGTATTGAGGAGAAATTTGTTACCCAATGTCCCAATTTCTTGAAATTTTCCAGGTGAAATTAGATTACCAGTGTCGATCTTTCGTTTCTATGTCTGTGTGATTAGAAAATAATCTGGAAAGTTACCTCCAGAGCTTGGTAACTTGAAGTACCTCAGAGAACTTCATACTGATAGGAATAGACTTCTTTTTGCTGGAGCATCGGGCTATCACTCGAAAGTGTAAGTTTAATAGCTTAAGAAGCCAAAGATGAAACATTGGAATTTTTCATTCAAGTCTTTAAAAGTAGCTGACTTTTCATACAATATTTTCGTGGAATTCAGTTAATGCTCTTATAAACAAAAATGTTAATGTTAAATCCAGTTTTTCCTTTTTTTTTTTTCCAAAAAAATCTACACAAAGATTTTCGTTTTTTTCAATTACTCTCACCAAATCACAAGCTATTTTTTCTTTTATACAATTAAAAAATCTAAACAATTCCACCAAATTTTTTAAAATCTCACCCAAATCTTTCAAAATTTAAAATATCTACAATCTCACCATATCTCCTAAAATTCTAGTTTCAATACACCCCTCTTAGGCACGTGGAGTTTTTGCCAATTTATTTAATTTCGTGGGGAAGGGGTCAAATAACAGTCACGCGCATTTTTTAGCGCGTATGTCAATTATTATGAGTTGAAGTCCAAATGCTTAACATGCGCGCGTCAGATACATCATACATGTCCATTGGTAATGGTAAGTATTACATGTTTATGAACACGAATATAAACTGTGGCCCACGTCAAAATTTGGTTTCTTATTTTTCTTTCTTTATATACTTTCAAACTAGAACATTGGAGAGACATTACAAGATACATTAAAAAAAAAAAAAACTAAACATTTATAAGATCTTAGCAAATTCAAAATAAACAGATCATACTATGCGGTGATTAGTGAAAGATAAACCATTTTGGAGAGACATTACAAGATACATGAAAAAAGCAAAACCTTTATAAGATCTTAGCAAATTCGAAATAAACAGATCATACTAACAAAAAGCTAATAGAAAGATAACCCTAGTAGAAAATTCCATTAAAAAAAAAAAATTAAAAAGGGTAAAACAGAATCTTTTACTTTGATTTCTATATTAATGTTCTTTTCAGCTAACATTACATTTTCTTTCATAGTTAAACATTACTATTTTTGTTGGGTAATTCCTAACAACATTGTTAAATACCAAATTGTTTTCATTTATTTTCCCTACTATAATTCTTTGGAAAACAACATTAGGTGCAAGATACATATATAACATTTTGATGTTTTTATTGGAAAACATTAGCGTGATTCATTTATCGCAAGACTCATATTATTTACATTTCATATCTATTATCTATCATTGATTTCAATAAAAAAAACAAATTACGATTATAACAACCACTATGAGTGATAAATAGATCTATATCCAAATTGTGTATGCCACACATTTTTTTTTGTTACATACGCCACATTGCCACTCTAAATCGCGTATATGCAAAGTATAATAGTCATAAAGACACATTCACTAATCAAGCCTAAATATGCAGTGTATGTTTCAATTTGTTCTCTCACATTCAAGTCATATATTGGTGTCAACAGGCTATGGTGAGGATAAAATGGCATATCATTTTGGGAAATGCAACGTAGTAAAGTGAGGAAATGATGGTTATATAAAAGTAGCAAGTTAAAGTTTGTAGGTATATCTTTAAATTTTCTTGATTTTTGTTGTATTGATGTTGTCTTCAAATTTCTCTTAAAACATTTGGCTTAAATTTTAAGTCTCGTTTTAACTAAAAACAAAAAAAATTATAGATAAAGACAAACATAAGTCTTATCTTCAAAGTTGGTTTTAGTTTACATATCAAATATTTATATATACTTTTCAGAAATTCATGATATTTTATGGATTAATTTATAGTTTGATGTTAATAATTAATGATAGGAAAACTTATTGGAGGATTTAATTAGAAAATTCGGTAACATATAATTATAGTTAACATTATTTATTTACTCTTTTTCTTCTTGTACCAAACATGTATCTTTCTCGTCGGTGACAATCCAACATTTTCTTTTGTTTTGGCCGAATGTCAATAACATTTTGGAATTTAAAAAAAAAAAAAATTTATTTCTCCATGTTTTGCATTCATTATATATATATATATATATATATATTTTTTTTTTTTTTTTCACAATGTTCAATATTTATAAGAATTTTTTATACAGACGATTCATGGCTGATCTAAAATATGCGAAAACTACCACACATTTTTCTAAACTTTGTTCTTAAAACTAGCGACGATTCTCATATGATACAATGAAATATGATCCAACCTTGCATAACAAAAGTTTAAGACATATAGAAGAAACAACCATCATAAACGTTTCAATTAGTATTATCATAAGTTGAAGCAAATAGTACCTTGTTGTGTGTCTTTGTATTTCTCCCTTTCATCCCTTTTCTTTCAGTTTGCTAAACAACCTAAATCTCCATGCCATCAACTAACCCACTTCTAAATCCCAAAGAAGATAATGAAAAATACAAATCTCTTTTTTTTGTCGACGGATGATTGGATTACAATTTTTTGAATTTCATCTAACATTTGTGCTTCTATCTTATTTCTCCCTTTTGTTGGGTATCACTAGCTCTCTCTCTCCCTATGTAACCGTATAAATCTCCTTCCCAGAAAGGGAAGAAAACGGACTGTCAGGTAGATTCAAGACTTGATTGTCCAAAGATTCATAGTGCATCCTCCTAATGAGAAAAAATAAATCATATGGTCAAAACTAAATAAAATTCTAAAAAAAAAACAGTTTGTTAATTATGTCAAAGTTATTGCATACCGATCATTCTCTTTGTAGTTAGTGCTTATTTTCATGACATTATCATCTGTGTTTAGATAATCCAGTAGATAGCTCAACCTTCCCGCTTGTTCCTCTTGTTCCTCTACAAACAAAGAAAGTCACACAATATATATTTTGTATATATATATATGAAATTGAGATACTATGTTGTAAGAAGAGGTGTAATTACCATCTGTTGTTAGCTTGAAGTCACTGGAAGAGAAGCCAAGATATGAGTAATTATTAGGTAAAGACCTAGAAGACGATTGTTCGTGTTCCTCAAGGAACTGCTTCCTCATTAGTCTTGAGCTCTCGCTACCCCGCAGTGGCACTTAATTAAAACAACACAAAAGAAACAGTCAAATGAAACGTAAAGCCAAGATAGGCATAAACAATAAAAGAAAAGGTTTTGAAAATGTACTAACAAGTGTGCATCTCTGTGTCTTTGTCAATGTATTGAGAGCCATATCGGATGTCATGTAGAGGCTTGTTATTGTCAAGGTATCTACTAGAGCGTGATTTTTCTCGGTAAGGCTTGACGAGAACACGAGCCCCACATATGAAATGAGGATTGCCTTTAGCAAGAATGTGTTTGACGGTTTCAGTGTAAGCAAAAGTTACAAATCCAAACATTCTCTTTTGTTGACAAGGTATCCTCACATCCTCCACTGGTCCGAATTTGGAGAAGTAGTTTGAAACATCATGTTCAGTGAAACTACTCTCTGCCGGAAATGTTAAGTAAATCTGTCTGGAACCAGCAAGGATCGCTCCATGTTCGTTTCTTTCACCGGTGTATTCCACAAACTTTGATACATCTTCAGCTAGTATAACTGAATGTTGCCCATGAGGCCTGCAAAAACTCAAACACCATTTACCAAAACAATACATAAACTATGGTAAGGATCAGTATATGCTTGTTGAAACGTGTTATGCAAGTAACTAAATAGCTAACCTGTCGATGAGGCGGATGGTGTTCTTCAAGCGAGCAAGAAGCTTGGTAAGGCTATAGCCAGCTTTGCCATGTCTTTGTGACTCAGTGAGATATCCTTCAGCTTGAAGTGTTCTACCATACTTCTCATAGTACATCATTGGCAATGAAGCTATGGAAATTGGAGCACCTCTTCTTGATTTGAGCAGCTCAATGATCTCTCCTTCTAGCTTCTCAAGTGATCCAGGGGAAACAACATGCTCTTCTTCACTTAGGTTGTTGTTTGGATTAAACATCTGAGCAAAACTATCTCTCTCCGGTATGATTTGTCCATGGAAATACCTACAGTTGTTGCCGTGTTTGCAGAACCCTTTGTTGAAGTAATGACAGATTTTGACTGGAAACTCGGGTAGACTCGGTGATCTTCTGCTCGTCCTCAAAGGCAAACCTTGCTTCTCTTGAGAGAAGAAACTAGTTGAGAATTCAGGACTTGTCATAGAGTCTTCGAAGTTCAAGAACTGAACATTGTTCTGTAATGAATCCATGTCGTTTGAGTTCTCCCAAAAACTTGTTCTCATGGAGAGAACTGAAGGAGGAGAGACAGAAACCATAAGAGATTGAGTCGATGAACCGGTGAATGATCCGAATTTACAGATTGGAATGTGGTCAGATGAAGGAATGTGGTAACGAGAACTTTTAGCCAATTCGTATTTAACACAGTTGATCATGGAACGCATCACAGAATCAGGACAAAAGGCGAGACGGATCATGTCACGATCGTTGTGGTCTTGCATCAACAAGAGATAACCGATGATCTTTGATGCACTTTCTGGTTCAAGTTGATGGATTCTGTTGTGGACAACGTTCATAGCTTCTGCGAAATTCATCTCTAGTAACGTTTTCTCTCGACAATTACCTGCAACGCAAATCATTCAAAATATTTGTTATTTTAATAATTTTTAGTCAAACTCTTATATAGATTAATCATATTCATACGTAACATATGAAAAGATGAGTAAGGCTCACTCACGAACGTCACATGTTCATATTTTTTTGTATAAATAAAAGGGAGTTGCATTGTAAGTCAAACAAAGAAAGCTACAATGTTATGGATAAGAAGAACCACGAGATAAATCTAAGTTGCGAATATGTAATCAAAACTACATTTTGATCCCAATCCAAGAAAAAAAAAAAAAAAAATTTAACACTTTGAATCCAGTCTTTCCTTTTTTAATAAATGCCATTAAATTTTGCACCAAGCCACCACTCAATTCATAAACTCAACAGAGCAGAAACCAACAGAGTGTTTTCTCCAAAACGATTACATCTATCGAATCAAAATCAGAAAAAAATAAAATAAACAATAGTGATTATTAGAAGATTTGATAATCAATTACCTATAAATAAAAAAAGGAGAAGGGTCTCTGGAAATCGAAGAAAGAAATCAACAAATCATAGCTGAGAAACTCCTTCTCCCATGACCGTTAAGTTCTCTTCACGCAATCAAAGTTTTGTTGTCTTTTGCAGATAATCTCCTTCTCCTTCTCCTCTTCTTATTCTTCTTCTTCTTCTTCTTCAGCTTCCTGTGTCTTTGTTGTAAGTGTCTGTTTAAAACACCATTTCTAGACAAAAAGAACAGAACAAACTAATATTCTTTAAAAAGACAAAACTGTGAGACAACTGTGAGACAACAGCTTTTGTTTTCACTTCACTTTTGCCCTCTCTTTTGCATATATAGTATACACAGCTCTTTATACCTATACGTATATATAATGTGTGTGTATAAGACTCTGCCAAATATAGCAAAACAAAAAACTTACTATAGTGATCCTGATCCATAGCGTATTTGGTTCCAGATCTCTCTGACTCAGCTTCTCTTTGACTTTTGTTTATAGTTTCTACCAGTTTTTTATTTTATTTTTATTTTTATTGTGTTATCTCCTTTTTAATATTTTCTCTATATGCTTTAAGCTAAATTAAGATTCTGTAAATAATTTTTTCTCTATATGCTACAAGATCAATATTTATTTAAAGTTTGGGTAGTAACTTTTTATATACTAATGTTTTCATAATGATTTGTTTATATACTTATCACGAGTGTGGAATTTTTTTGTGTGTGTGTTATATGGTTTAAACTTTAAAAGAAAGAATAATTTTTTGTTCGGGAGGATAGTATATGGTATTTTTTCATAATTATATACTATCTCCATTTTAAAATATAAGACATTTAGTCTTAAAACACACATATTAAAAAATTATTTTTACTTTAAAAAAAATATTATTTTATATAAAATTAAAAACAATTCAGCCAATTATAAAATAGACTGAAAATTGTTATTGGTCACACAATATTTAATAAAGTAAAAAAGTACATAGAAATATAAAACACTTTATATTTTGAAACACAATAAAACTTCTAAAATCTTTTATATAATGAAACGGAAGGGAATATATTATATTTATGTAAACTTCGCACAGATAATATACAACCCCGCCAAATGTAGCATGTATACACATCTCTACCAAATATAGCAAATGAACTAACTATCGTGATCCTGATCCCTGGCGAATATGGTTCGAGATCTCTTTGACTTAGCTTCTCCTAAAATTTCTGTTCAGAGCTTATTAATTTTAAAAAATTAAATCTTATATTTCTTTTCAAAATTTGCGTTAATTCTTATCAACACCTTGGGTTCAACAGAATGGGCATGGAGAACACACATTATATTTATTTTGATAACTAAAATTTGTCAACATGTTTATATTTATTAAATTTGGTTGATAATATATTATAGAATAATTACAAATATATCTCATATGTGGTGGTTTTGAAATTCGGCATGTACTGTTTGCACCGATGAAACAGACGGATTCTATTCAAATGTCGTTTGGATTTAACAGTTCAACAAAAATTATGCCAACTTTTTTTCTCTTAAACAAGTAGATTATAGCCGAATATATGAAATTTTTTTCATAAGTTTTGATTGAACTGATTAATATTTGTTAGATTTTTTTTTACTCAACTGTAATTGGATTTAGAATTATATGTTTATGATCATAATTCATAACTAAAGTTTTTCGCTATACGTTGTTGCAGGTTGTTGTTGTTGTTAAAATATTATATGATCTTATTTAAAATATCTTCTATGATTTTGTTCTTATTTGTATACAGAACTTTGAATGTGAAGAATAGTAATCGAAATTAATATGCAATATGCAATGGGCTTTTTAGAAATACTTTTGCAATTGTACAGCTTTGTGACACTAAAGTTTTCTCGACTTGACCCCATTTCTAAAATATTACTCCCTCTGTATCAGAAAGATTGATTTTCTGAGGTTTTCACCAAGATTAAAAAAAATAATAAATTGAAAAATAGTAAAAATTAATCTCAAATTATTTTTTACTCTATTTATATTTTTTTTTAATAACTATAATCACACTAACTATTAAAAATATTAAATAATTAATTGATTTTGAAAATATAAATGCATTAAATTTATTAAAGGAATTCATTTTTTTGATACAAGAATAAAACTTTAGAAAATCAATCTTTGTGATAGAGAAGGAGTAGTAAATTAGATTCGTAGCCTACATAATCTGAGGATATATTAACATCTTGATAATAATATGGTAACATGTCTGATGTATCATGTATTTATATTTTTTTTGGATTGGAATGAAATAAAATAAAATAATACACCGTCTAGATTTGTAACTTGTATCATCTATGCTATCTGGATCAAAAAAAAAAATTAAAAAAAAATTAAAATTATCATTTATCTAGTGGAAAAATTGGCTAATCATGTGCTAAATTACTTAAATGTATACGTGCTTTAAAGTTTAAAGCATATGTGAAGGGTCGATCTACAGAGTCTAAGAGCATGTAATGAGAGTTTTAAACTTTTAAGTGAGGTTTTCACTAACTAAAACAAAATTAAAAAAATATGAATTATTTGAGAATTTTTAAGAGATCATATAAAAACTCATTTAATACATGTATTAATGAGATTGATTGTATTTTTTATAATTAATTAAACTATATTAAAATGATTAAAATAATACTATATGTGAGAGAATATAAAGGACTCTATGCAATGAGATGCTCTTACAACAACCAAAAAAAAAATATCCAACTGCAGAACTAAAATAAATTACCTTTTCCAAGCGATTATATCCGATAAAGATTCCTAACATAATAGCGACAAGATCCGTCATAACATCAATAAATTGTTTAACAATTTTATATTCCCTATTTGCTAATAGATACGAAACTCGTGACGAGAAAAAAAAAGCGACACGAAACCTCAAACCTGATGCCTATAAAACAAAATACATTTCGTATTATATTCTAAAGCCAAAAAAAAAAATGATTGAACAACTAACGAAGAACGAGTTCATCGTAGTATTTACATCCATTGCCCTGCTCATATGCGTTACATTTCTCCTCCACACAACACGACGTCGTACAAGACTTCCTCCAGGACCAAATCCCTGGCCTGTGATCGGCAACATGTTCCAACTCGCCGGTTCACCGCCACACGACTCATTGACTAAACTTTCACGGCGTCACGGACCGATCATGACTTTGCGGCTCGGGTCGATGCTGACGGTTGTGATATCTTCGAGCGATATGGCTCGAGAGATTTTCAAGAAGCACGACGCAGCTTTGGCAGGCCGAAAGATTTATGAGTCGATGAAAGGAGGGAAGAGTAGCGAAGGCTCTCTCATCACAGCTCAGTACGGTGCCTATTGGCGGATGCTGCGGCGGCTGTGCACCACTCAGTTCTTTGTCACGCGCCGTCTCGATGCTATGAGTGACGTACGCTCTAGGTGTATTGATCAGATGCTTCGGTTCGTCGAGGAAGGTGGCCAAAACGGTACGTTATTTTTATGTTTTTACAAGAAAATATGATATAAGAATTACATTAAAAAGCTATAAGAATTTAAAATTATGTTATGAATTCCATCATATTTTAAAAACGGTCTCTATTCCAATACATTGTGATTTAATGGAATTACAAAATGAATAAAAACTAATTTTTTGGAATATAAAAATCACCAGTGTTCGGTATTCTTGAATTATTATCTCTCTGTATCAATACATATCTTTAAGAGCATCATCACTGCTGAGAAACTTTCATAGTCTCTTAAATAAAAAATATATTAATATTTTAATAAAAGCTAATTGTGTAATTAAATTTTAAATTTAAAAAGATAATTAAACCAATTAATGAGAGACAACTGTCAGCAGAGTTTCGGGTTCTAAAAAATTCTTAAACGAGAACCTCTTCTCCTTCTCTCTCTTCCTTTTTTATTATTTTTATTATTTTTAATAATGAGAAATTCTGTTAGAACCTTTCACTAAACATGCTCTAAGTTTTTTTTTTTTTTTGGCAGCATACATTCATATCTTCAAGATTAAAAAGTGTCATATATAACCGATTATATACTTCTTTTTCTTTTGTCAAAAAAAACCCCAATATTCAAGCTTTGATTCTGAAACTAAAATTTGTATTATTATCATTAGGTACAAAAACTATCGACGTGGGGAGATATTTTTTCTTGATGGCATTTAATCTGATAGGAAACCTAATGTTCTCGAGAGATTTGCTCGATCCCGATTCTAAAATAGGCTCCGAGTTCTTTTACCACACCGGGAAAGTTATGGAGTTCGCCGGAAAACCCAACGTTGCCGATTTCTTCCCTTTCCTAAGGTTTCTTGACCCACAAGGAATCAGAAGAAAAACGCAATTCCACGTGGAAAAAGCGTTTGAAATCGCCGGAGAGTTCATCAAAGAACGAACAGAGGTTAGGAAGGTAGAAAGGGGCGATGAGAAGATGAAAGATTACTTAGATGTTCTTTTGGAGTTTCGTGGTGGCGATGGAGTCGACAAAGAACCTTCCAGATTCTCAGCAAGAGATATCAACGTTACTGTTTTCGTAAGTTATATACTCTCAGTTTTGCATTTTAGCGTTTTCAATATTTTTACTTTAATCATTCGATTTGACATTTTATGGCGCCAAATCTCAGTATTGCGTGCGTTATATATATGATTACCAATATTCTTAAGTCAAATTATATTACTGATTAATCATTTTTATAGTTTACTTTCTCCATTGATATATATATATATATATATTTTTTTTTTTGAATTTATGAATTGTAGGTATTTAATTTTTTGTTTGTTTTAATTGTCTTTTTTAAGGCAAAACGTAAATATAGACAAAATTTCAATAGTAAATACAATAAATAAAACTTTAACAAAAATATACATTCAATAAAGTATTTAATGTTAATTTTTTGATTAATGTTTAATAGTGTATTTAATGTATATTGATTAATCATTTTTATAGTAGTTCACTTTTTCCATCGATATTAATTTTTTTTTTTTTGAATTTATGAATTGTACATAGGTATTTAATTGTCTTTTTTTTTTTAAAAGGCAAAACGTAAATATAGACAAAGTATCAACAGTAAAACAATAAAGAAAACTTTAAAAAATTAAATAATCGATTTTATGAATAGGAAATGTTTACGGCGGGGACGGATACAACAACAAGCACGTTGGAATGGGCACTAGCAGAGCTTCTACATAACCCAAGAACCCTAACCAAACTCCAAACCGAACTCCGGACCTACTTCAAATCCCCAAACCAAAAGCTCCAAGAAGAAGATCTCCCAAACCTTCCCTACCTCTCAGCGGTTATCATGGAAACACTGAGGCTGCACCCACCTCTGCCTTTTCTGGTCCCACACAAGGCCATGTCCACGTGTCACATCTTCGACCAATACACTATTCCCAAAGAAACACAAGTCTTGGTTAACGTTTGGGCCATAGGGCGCGATCCTGGAACATGGATTGACCCGATTATGTTCAAACCCGAGAGGTTTATATCCGACCCGAATCTTCGTGACTACAAGGGACAAGATTTCGAGTTCTTGCCGTTCGGGTCGGGTCGACGGATGTGTCCAGCTTTGCCTTTGGCGTCACGGGTCTTGCCGTTGGCTATTGGGTCAATGGTGAGGTCGTTTGATTGGGCCTTGGCCCATGGGCTTAATGCAGAAGAAATGGATATGGGAGAAAGGATTGGTATTACATTGAAAAAAGCTGTTCCTTTAGAAGCGATTCCCATTCCTTATCGAGGGAGTTAGAGCATTACCAACGCAAGAGACGGTGTGTCTCTTAGCAATAAAAAAAAAAGAAGGGGTGTGAGAGAGAAACGTCTCTCAAAAGAGAGAGTAGAGACGCATCAGAGACGTATCTTACAGATGTTATTTTATAATTAGCTAATTCATATATTTTTTAATTAAATAATTTTATGATTTGTGTTCACATTTGTTCACATTTAAGAAGAGAGACGCACACAGTCTCTTGCGTTGTTAATGCTCTTAGATTCAAGTTCTCTCTATTTGCTTTCTTTACATGCGTACTTGAGCACTTTTAAATCACCTAAGCAATCCAATATGTGTATAC
Source organism: Barbarea vulgaris (assembly GCA_963667165.1). Classification (NCBI taxonomy): domain Eukaryota; kingdom Viridiplantae; phylum Streptophyta; class Magnoliopsida; order Brassicales; family Brassicaceae; genus Barbarea; species Barbarea vulgaris. Next base: position 29,012,697 of record OY763888.1, on the reverse strand, counting down.
TGAAAAAAAAAGGATATAAAATGTGATTAATTTGGCGTTATTGTCGGAAATTTGATTGACTGTCTCGCTTCATTGACATAGCCGATCCAGTGGTGAAGCTGACCACATTGGCGTTATTGTCCTTTTGTTGGAAGCAAATAAAAACTAAATAACATATTAAGTTATTAACACATTTGAAGTACTTGGCATGCAATGAGTAACGACAACCATATATGCAAACGTGGCATGCAATGAGCAACCAACCCAACCTCGTTTCCAAAGGTCAGGACTTGTGGGTGAATTAAAAACAAACTATTCATTATTCATCTTGAAAATTAGTCATATCAAAGATGAACAGAAAAAAAAAAAAAAAAAAAAAAAACTAAACTGTATCTAATATGAAAGTAGGTGCGATAGAAACATCGTGACTTTTGGAGAGTACGATGGGTTGGTTGTTAACAATCTAACACCTATTTAAGGTTTTAACAATTGAAAAAATAAACCGAAATGATAAATTTAGATATGCAGAGATCAGTGATTCAAATTTTACTTTTTTTTTTTCTGTGGAAATCATTTAGCTATTTTATAAAGTTCAAAGAATCCGTGTTGTTTATCATTATTTTAGTTAGATTATAAAAACTTGTTATTAATCTCATTGTAATTAGGTAGTGTTATTAATCAGATTAAAAAGTCAAAAGAGAAAAGATTAACGAAATTAGTAACTCTTAAACGAAATGCTTCCGATGGTTCACAAACAAAAGGCCTATGATTCATTATTCAATCACAAATCCGATGATTCGTAGATTTTAAGAAGCAAACAAAACACATAGAAATTTCAAAACGGAGAAAACAAAAAGCGAGAAAATCAAAGAGCTTTAAGCATATCCTCAGCGCTACTGTTAGTAAAAGCTCCACCTTCTTCAAGGTTCAGAACCTTCACAACACCATCCTCCGCCAATATCGCATATCTCCTTGACCTAACTCCAAGTCCCACCGGCTTATCCCTCAAATCCAATTCAACTCCAAGCTTCCCAGTGAATTCACCATTTCCATCTGATAACAGCATCACCTCATCGTTAATTCCGAGGTCCTTCCTCCAAGCTTCCATCACAAACGCATCGTTCACGGAGATACAGGCGATAACATCGATGCCTTTAGATCTGAGCTCTCCGGCTTTGGATACGAATCCAGGGACGTGTTTTTGCGAACAGGTCGGTGTGAATGCGCCGGGGACGGCGAATAGGATCGATTTCTTCCCGGCGGTTAAGGAGGAGACGGTTACTGTTTTGACATCGCCGGTGGCGGGATCGAGGTAGGAGAGAGTTGAGTCTGGGAGCTTATCTCCGACGGAAATGGAGGCGGATACGGCTGTGGCGAAGGATCTGGTGGTGGCGGAATTGGTGCGGCGGCTGCGGAATTTGAGGGAGAGGTTAGGAGCTAGAGAGCGGTTGAAGGAGAGTGGCGCGGTGAAAGTGACGTTGGAGGAAAGTAATGGCTTAGCGACGGAGATTACGGTGGCTGAGGAAGAAGAGAACAATCTGGAAACGGAGAGAGAAGTCGCCATGGATGTTGTTGGTGTTTTGGTAAGTGACTCAGGTTTGTGAATGTTTCGGATGAGTAGAGGAGAAAGATGAAATGGTAGGCTCTCATTATTGGGCCTACTATACGTTAATGGGCCTAAGTTATTATTGTCTTTACCTCCCGAGCCTCTTGTGTTTGTTTATCCTGTAAAAATAAAATAATTCGGTAGAAGAGAAACATTTATTTATCATAGAAACTAATTGATCTTTCGACAAGTACAATTAAATCATTAAATGTTTCCCGCTTGAAGAGTTTTTTGTTTGTTTCAGGTTATGCTTAAGTCATTGATTAGGAGTTGTATAAAGATTAAAGAGTTTTAGCAGCTGAAGCAGAGTCATGTTGTTTTGCGACTAGCTTTTGGATCTCCCAACTATTTTCTCCTACGTTGTAGGCTTTTATTGTTTATCTTTATTTTTGCAGATTTTTCAAGGAAACTTATGGTTTAATTTTTGGTTATTGGATCATACTACGTATTAGATGGAAACTTTAATTTCTTAGTGGTTTGACTCTTTGGTACTTGAAAAAAGGATGTGTAAGATGTTAAGTAATGCGGGAGAAATGTTTAAGATGCTAAGGGGTTTTATATATTTCACAAACTGGGACAAGTTTTGAATTTATTGAAAACTTTCAGCTTGGAGTAAATCATTTTCTTTTGTTGTCATTTGTCAATAACTTATACAGTATAAACTAATTTTACTGAAATTGAATAGCGATACGACGACAACGACACTATAACAAATCACAAGATTGATAAAAATTACTAAACTAATGATACTAGTCATAACATAGCGACAATAATTTAAAAGAAACAACACTCGACTAGTTCCACTCGTTATAAAATAAAATGAATTCATTTTCTCAACAGTTAAATAATTATATAGTTCAATAGTTGAGAAGAAGTAAAATTGATGTTGGAATCTTATTATTATATGCTTCAGCATATGCATTCAATAGATTAATCAAAACGATCCAACAAAGACAAAAGAGAACAGATTAAACAAACAGGCGTAAAGAAAAAGAGAGGTTCAAAAGTCAAGATGCCAAAGGAATATGCGTAAACCTGAGTGGGGCTGTGAGTGTTGTTATTACACTTGTCCATATGTTATGTTTTGTAACTTTGTTGTTACATGCAGAGAGCCCTTGGCTTGCTTGGGATCCCAATTCTAAACCATCTGACCGTTGCCTTGTCATAAATTAGCCTATCTACACATTCGTGGAATGAGCCAATGGGCTATGGTAATCAATCCAATTGTTATTAGACACTTCACAATCACACTTAATTGTGTGGTTAAGAATCGTAAGATCATACATCATCATCTTTAATTTATATAAGTTTGTCAATTCATTTTAATTTAATGTACATTAATATGACTCAGAATCTATGTACATTTTTATTTTTTTTTTATTTTGGAATCTATGTTCATTTAATATTACACGATCGAAATAATAACTATATTCCTTATTAGTTTAATTACTTGTTGACTACCCCCAAGTCGTATTTACTTGGGCAAGGAGCAAGAACCCAAAAAAAATTGGAAACCTCTTGGTCATCTGCAAAAGGCAAAACGCATCGTTTTAACATTTTTTTGCATCGTACGGTTATTAGTAGATCCCAGTACTTTTAATCGGACGGCTATAATCTAAACCGAACAGCTTCCCCTTTCCCGTTATATATGAAGAAGCTAGAGCTCAGAATCTCAGCTCTGTAAAGTAAAGCTTCGACGATCGTTCTTCTTCGAAACCTTCGAATTTTGTGTTGCTTCTCTTCGTCGTCTATCTCTAAGATCTAATCGAACTATGGCTACTATCACTGTTGTTAAAGCTAGACAGATCTTCGACAGCCGTGGAAACCCCACCGTCGAGGTTTGTTTCTTCTTATCTTTCCGATCATTTTTTCACGCTTTTTAAATTGTCTATTCCTCGTAGATCTGTTTAGATAATGAGTATTTTAGCAGATTCTGCTATCTATATATGTATAATCGCTTTTTTTAGCTACTTGATATGCTTTGTGAATTGTGAGTGATGTTTGATTTGGAAGAAATAAGCTGCGTTTGATGTTTATATTCGTTTTTTTATTAAATCGATTTTTCGCTGATTGAGGTTTTTGTTTCCTATCTTTGACGATCTGGCGACGGATCGGAGTTACTCCGATCTGTAATCATACTCTCCCTAATTTGTTTTTGCTTGAATCACTGAATCGCTATTACGATGTTTCGATTTGAATTGGATCGTACCGTCCGATTGATATGAAAGTAGAAAGAGGACTAATGATTTTGGTAATGTTTATTAAGGTCGATATCCACACATCCACCGGCGTTAAGGTCACAGCTGCCGTTCCTAGTGGAGCTTCCACTGGTATGCCACTTTTTTTTTTTTTTTTTTTTAATTTTAGTATTTTAAGATAATCATGTCTGCCTAAAAGTCACTGTAGGTTGTGGATGGTATTCATTTGTTTGGCTTATACAGACATATAAGTATATGTTTGCTTACATTAATCTGTGTTAATAACTTATTGAAAACTCAACTATAGGAATCTACGAGGCCCTTGAGCTGAGGGATGGAGGATCAGACTACCTTGGAAAAGGTGTCTCAAAGGTGAGGATTGTTTATAACTAATGTTATACTTATACGAATGAGACCTTTTGTTTGTTTGACATATTTTGTTATTGATGCTTATAGGCTGTTGGAAATGTTAACTCAATCATTGGCCCAGCATTGATTGGCAAGGTGACACACCTGTTAAACTCTCTCTCATCAAATGTTTCTAAAGCTTTTGGCCAGTATGGATCACTTGCTCAAAATTTGTGTGTTTATTGCTTGTTGCAGGACCCAACTCAGCAGACTGCTATTGACAACTACATGGTTCACGAACTTGATGGGACCCAGAACGAGTGGGGCTGGTGCAAACAGAAGGTGCTTTAAGAATACTTTCTTCTTGTGTTGTGCAGTTACTTGAGAATGACAGATGATCTAACCAGCTTGCTTTTTTCTGTGTGTGTGCGTACAGCTTGGTGCCAATGCAATTCTTGCTGTTTCTCTTGCCGTCTGCAAAGCTGGCGCTGTTGTCAATGGAATTCCTCTCTACAAGGTTCGATGATCTTGTACTAATAACTGGTCTCTTGTAACCGTTTTATAATATAAGGTCATCTCAACGCTTTTGCTTTGCTTTGTCTCTTGGTGCAGCACATCGCCAATCTTGCTGGAAACCCGAAGATTGTGCTGCCAGTTCCTGCCTTCAATGTCATCAACGGTGGATCCCATGCGGGAAACAAGCTCGCGATGCAGGAGTTTATGATTCTACCTGTTGGAGCTTCATCTTTCAAGGAAGCCATGAAAATGGGTGTGGAAGTTTACCACAACTTGAAGGTAAATCATGAGTCATTTTGGTTTTGGAGATGCTCATAATATGATGAGTAATGATTTAAGAATGTATGTGCAAATAACATGTCTTTTGTCTTTACTCCTTTAACTGCACTGAAAGTTGCTTAATTGATTCCTTGGGGTTAATATAAATGATTTCACATTTCGTTTGTGTGACTAATTCATCCTTCTTGTTCCCATGTGAATTTTCAGTCTGTGATTAAGAAGAAGTACGGTCAGGATGCAACAAACGTTGGTGATGAAGGTGGCTTTGCACCAAACATTCAGGAGAACAAGGAAGGTCTTGAACTGCTCAAGACTGCCATCGAGAAGGCCGGATACACTGGCAAGGTTGTCATTGGAATGGATGTCGCTGCATCCGAGTTCTACTCATCAGACAAGAAATACGACTTGAACTTCAAAGAAGAGGTGAAATAATCATTTTCTTTAGAAACCATGAACCCTCCTTGAGAAGAAATGAAGAACAATGCTCTCAATATCTACCCTCTGCTTTATTTGTGTATTTGCAGAACAACGATGGCTCTCAGAAGATATCTGGAGATGCTCTCAAGGACCTGTACAAGTCATTCGTTTCAGAGTACCCAATTGTATCCATTGAAGACCCATTTGACCAAGACGACTGGGAGCACTATGCTAAAATGACCGCTGAGTGTGGCAACGAAGTTCAGATTGTCGGTGATGATTTGTTGGTGACCAACCCCAAGGTCTGCCATTGAAAATCAAGTGTTTACCTTAGAAATTTCTCTCTATATTTCTTGCTCAAGTTGCTTATATCTTTAACATTCGTTCGTATCCAGAGGGTTGAGAAGGCCATCAATGAAAAGTCTTGCAATGCTCTTCTTTTGAAGGTAAAAAATCTCTCACCCACAAGAGTATTCTTCAATATTATAGATCAATTTGAAATCCTTAAAATAGTATTAATAAAAATCTATGGTGATTGAATGAATAGGTTAACCAAATTGGATCTGTAACGGAGAGTATTGAGGCGGTTAAGATGTCAAAGAGAGCTGGTTGGGGAGTGATGGCCAGCCACCGTAGTGGAGAGACCGAGGACACCTTCATTGCTGACTTATCCGTCGGTTTGTCAACCGTAAGTTCAAAACCTCACAATTAAATTGAAAGAAATCACCCATTGTGTCTTGTCCAAATCATATAATGAAATCTGAGTGTGTGAGTATTGTTGTTATATTTATAACAGGGACAAATCAAGACTGGAGCTCCTTGCAGATCAGAGCGTCTTGCCAAATACAACCAGGTTTAGTAACAAGAATGTCTTGTTTTTTTTTTTTATTGATAGACGATCACAGTAGATAGATTCATGAGACTGATGTGAGCTGGTAATGTTTGTGATATAATGAAATAGCTATTGCGAATTGAGGAGGAGCTTGGAGCAGAGGCAGTGTATGCGGGAGCCAACTTCCGCAAGCCAGTCGAGCCATACTAGAGACAGAGAGAGGAATCAAACAAGAGTTGAGTGTTTGATAAAAAGCTTGAGGTTTTAAAAAAGTGAAATAAAGGATTTGTTTTCATTTGAATCAGTTCTACTTTTTTTGGTAGAGAAGAGAGAAAACAGTGTGTTTGGATTTCATGTAAGCTCGCTCTGCCTTTTTTAAAGGACAGTAGCCTTTACTTTTAATATGATTAGCTTTTGTTTTGTTAATCTCACGATCCTTCTGACTCTTTTCTGCGCACTCCGCTCTAGTTATTATTTTAACATCTACGAGATTCACATAGTTACATGGTTCTTTGATAGACAACTCATATGTTTCAAAATTAACAGATTGCACAATCTATCCAAAATAAATTTTCATGTGTTCATAATTTCGGTTTATATAGATAACTTAGGCGAGTTGGTTTGGTTGAGAAATAAAATGTGATGAAAGCATGTTTGGAAACGTGATATCTTTTTGAACAAGATTCAACCAAAAAAAATAAAAAAAAATGCAGGCTGTGGGGTTCGAACCCACGCGCACTTATGTGCAGAAGAACTTAAGTCTTCCCCCTTAACCTCTCGGGCAAACCTGCTCTTTTTGTTATATCAATCCGTTGTAAAGTATATATAGTCATTAACAAAAGAAACAATTTCTCATACACTTATCTAGCTCTCATAATAATGATAAACAAGATGTCGAAGATTGTGATTTCTTTGTTTGTTTGCCTAATATGCAACCAAACCAGACCCACACCACACATCCACAAATCCATGTGATGTTTTAACTTCTAAGTAAAGCCTCAAGTTTTATATATATATATATATATATATCAAAGCTTAATTAACCACAAATCCTCAGGACATTGATAGATCCATATCTCCTCGTATCTTCCTCATCCACACAACAATCTCTATGGGTAAGTAGCAGTGACACATTCATTTACAAGAACGAAAGCAAATACATACTCAATGAGATCAAATACCAGAAATTGCAATGTAACAACATTCCCTGTTTTTATTTTCACTGTCAAATCTAATCTTCTCTTCTGAATAGGGTTTTTTTACCCTGTTAATATAAATTGTCTTAGGGAAATAAAGTTTCTTTTTTGCATCCGCAAAACATGTAAACCCAAAAGACATAAGAGACAAATTATATGAAACTTACCAAAAAAGAAAAAAAAAAAAAGAGTTTTCTTTCCTCCCAAACAGTTTTGCTTCTGCAAAAATCATATTTTTGAACGTTTCAAGTAAACAACTACGGCTATGCTCGTTAGGACAATAGCTCCTGAAACCACCATACCACCACGCCATGAAACCCATCCGCTCCCTCTATCTCGAGATTCCGCTTTCTTGAGTTGGACGGTTTCAGAGCTCAAACTCCTTGTTGACTCGGTGAAGTCAAGATGCAGCCTCAAAACCTTTTGTCCTGCAGACCTAGCAAGAGTAACAGCACCAACCAAATCGCTATCCGATGTAATCAAAACCTTATCACCTTCATCATCCTCATATATAATCTGAGGCCGTTGTTCCACACTGTTGATGTCGCTGCCAATTCTTTGCATCACAATACCCATAAGCTCTTCAAGGTTTTCAGCAGCAGAAGTAAACCGATGTACACGGCCCTTAAGATCTTCGAATTTGAATGAAAACGAGTTCCCAAGTCCTAGAGATGGGTAAGAAGTGAGCTTCCCAATATCTGAATGATGCATCATTGCCGACATTTCACTTTGAGTGTCAGAATCATCAGGTGGCTCTAACGCAAGAGCTGAATCCCAGAATTTCTGCATCATCGTATTCGCCATATCGTTCACAGCTCCAGAACTGTTCTCAACCATTGAAATCGCAGCGTGAGTTATCTGAAGAACATCTACACAAGCTGCAGCGGATCCGTCTTTATCCAAAATTGGAAGATGTAGAAACTTCCCATCATGCATTATATGCAACGCATCCAGAATCGTTGTCTCCAGTGAAACACATTCGGGGTTCGGTGTCATTACCTTCTCCACAAGAGTCAATTCAGGAGATAAATTCTGTGCCACCACTCGCATCAGAATGTCCTTCGAAGTCAAGATTCCACTGATTTTGTTCCCCATGGAAATGATAACAGAGTTAACACGCAAATCCCGCATCCTTTTCGCAGCAACATAAACAGGATCAGATGGTGCTACAAGTGCAACCTTTGAATTATCCGTGATTATCGTTGACAAAGCGGGTTTAAACATTCTCTCCCTCAAGGTCTCAATAAAAGCATACGGCGCAGAATATCCGCTTCCCCATTGCTTCTCAACACCTTCAACTGCAGCTGCTAAAGCACTACCTTGCTCTGCAGCTTTCTCCATCCTAGAAATAGCATCATACAAACACTTTGTAATATCCAACAAAGCAATGACTTCACCATTCTCTACAACAGGCAAGTGCCTAAATTTGCCTTGAACCATCTTCTGAAGCGCCTCGATGGCCAACGAATCAGATGTAACAAAAATAGGATTCCTTGTCATAACCTTAGAGACCAAAGTTTGATCCGGTCTCAACCCTTCAGCAATGACTCTTGTAGCAACATCTTTATCAGTAACAATCCCAGAAAGAAGAGCACTTGAATCAGTCAATAAACACGCATCAACACGCCTCGCAGCCATTCTTCGACAAGCATCATAAACAGTGGTTCCTTCAGGAATAGTGAGAGCTTTTGATAAACGAAGCTTCTTCACTGTTCTCTCACCATTCGAAGAAGGAGGAGGTTGAGAAGGAGGTGAATTGGGTTTTGAGGTGTTTCCATTGTTGACACTTCCGTTCTCTGATTGAACTGGTTTCTTGGACGGTGGTGGTCCTCTTCGTACACTTGAAGTGCTTCTTCTTCCTGATAGTGAAGAAGGCCCTGACGCTTGACTAGTCATATCGATCAATCTAGGGTTCTCTTAGATCCTGAATTTGTCAAAAAAAAAAAAAAAAAATGATTCCTTTTAGAAATCAAACTATCTCTGAGATGAAAAGTTCAAATTTTGATCTATACAGAAATCTTAACAAAGCCCAATTCACAATAAAGATTCTTCAATTGATCAAATAAGCATAAAGGTTCCAAAGATTCGAAATTACGATAAAAGGGAAATGATAAAACTTGAAACCTTAGAGATTGAGTTGAAGATTGGGATTAGGGTTTACCTTGTTCCAGCTCTCTCCCTCTCTCGAGCAATTTTGTTCCCAAAAACCAAACGGCTATTACCAATTGGCTTCAGCCATTTTATCGAGTTTTTTGATTGGTTGTTCTTGTTTCCTCTTTCCTGTGTGTGTGTGGTAGTTCGCCACCATATACCCTTTTTCTTATAATCGATGACTAAAAAATGTCAAATTTAATGTATTTCTATAATAGATCCGTATAACCAAAGGAACTAACCGGAAATTAAATTTTCTCTGTCGCTGTGATAAATGTCAATAACTACTCATCCTTTTTAAAAATATGAAATTTGAATTACTCCACCAATGATTAAAATACACGCAATGAATACGACATTTTTTTTCTTCTAAAAGGGTTAATGGCTAACATAAATACAAATTTTTATGCCGTCAAAAAAAAAAAAAAATACAATTTTTTATGTCTCTAAATCAAAGATTGTTTGTGTGGGTTAGATGGAAAATGGTCTGATAATAAAACAAAAGAAAATATATTGACAAGATTGTCTCGAAGCAAGTTCGGGTACCCATTCGGGTTCGAGTCGGGTCTTTGGGTCTTTGAGTTTTTGGGTTTATGGCTACAAGTACTTTTCGGGTATTTTTTATTTTTGGGATCGGGTTCGGTTCGGGTCTATCCGGGTTCGGTTCGGGTTCGGATACCCAAAATATTAAGAAAGAATTAAAAAAAAAAGATTAAATTTGAATAAAGTTTGGTTAATTTTTAAAAATATAATTAAAAACTTTCTTATAATTTTTTAAACTTAAAATAATTGATATAGTTAGGTTTATATATGTAATTTTAAATAATTTTAGATAGTTAGATTCAATTATTTTAAACTTAAAATAATTGATATAGTTAGATTTATATATGTAATTTTAGATAATTATGTTATATCAAATCTAAATATAATTAATATTTGTATATATATATATATATATTATATTTTAAGTATTTCAGGTACCCATTCGGTTCTCGGTTCGGTTCAGGTTCGGATTCGGTTTTTCGAATATAGAAATTTAGGTACTGTTCGGGTATTTTTAAATTTCGGTTCGGATTCAGTTATTTTTGTCCAGGCTTAGTTTCTGGTCAACTGGCCCCACGACTCTTTGTAACAACAAGTGGTCAAATGTAATTTCCTCTTTAGAAATTATACCAAATAAACCAATGTGGGTTGAAGAAAAAAAATCTAACTACTGGTCGGTGAAATTTAATTGGTGAAGATTCTCTCTTAATATGTTTAAACTAAAGTAGAGATGAAATTCTACTATTCACGTTTATTTTTTTTTTATTACGGAGATTTCTATTGTGCTTTTATTCTGGTTTTACTGAAAAACAAAAACAAAAACTGATATTATCTGTTTTAAAGTTTAGTCTAAAATATTCAGTAAAAATATATTTATTTCCTTACATCAAAATAATTCACGTCACGTGATTGCCTCAATTTAACGCTTTTGCTAAAGTTAAAAAAAACGATGACGTTTTAACATTAAAAAAAAAACTAAGCTAAGCCAAACGATGTCGTTTCGTACAATTAAGTCCACGGTTTAGTTCGTTTAATGCCCACCATGAACCTGGATTTTTCCATTGCAAAAATCAGGGCCATGGGCTACATATAATGAGACGGGCCGGATCAGCCCACTACGTTTGCGTCAGGAGAAGATCCGTAAGAAGAAATTAGCAATTCGGGGTTTAGGTTTTATTGCACAAATGTTTAATTTAAGGCTTTGATCGGAAAAATGAAGAATTTAAGAGTCTTATTTGAAGTTCTCCTAATTGTACAAGTGCACAGTCCGTCTGTGAGCTGATTAGTAAGCCTATCAGAGTGAAGAAGACAGCACAGCACGAGCTTCCCACTTAAAAAATTGAAATTATTTTAATCTGTTACTCTGAATTAACAAAGCGAGAAGGCGATACAAACGATTCTGAATGCTTCATCTTCTATTTTGAAATTTTTTCTGCTAATGCTAGATATGGATCTCAGTGTTCTTCTACCATCTCTAATTCCTTCATTGCAATCTGTGAGCTGCCTCTTTTAACATTTGATTCAATCTCGCATTTGTTCTCGTGATTTTTTGGTTCGATTTTTGATAAATTCGTTTCGGGATTCAGGTATATGTGCTGGTGTTTTACTTCGTTTACTTGGCCGTTGCCGGAGAAATTCTCCCAGGGAAAGTTATTCGCGGCGTCCTTTTATCAGATGGCTCTCAACTTCGTTACCGATGCAATGGTGATTTTTGGATCTGTTTCAGTGAGATTCTGTGAGCTCGAATGTTTAATTTCCATTAATTCTCCCCCAAAATATATTTTTCAGGTCTATTTGCATTAGCATTGTTGGTAGCTATATTGGGAACCTGTGCAAAACTCGGCATTGTATCACCTCTTGTAAGTGTAGTTACCATTTTATGATCTTAGATATACCAATTTTAACATTGCAACTGTGACTTCCTATGATCCCAATCATATAGATTTATTATGCTTTCTTGATGTTTTGTAGGTGGTTGCGGATAGAGGACTTGAGCTACTCTCAGCTACTTTTATTTTCTGTGTTTTGGTATGATGATTTTTATCCTATTTTGAGATATGTGTATCTGAGACCCTGAGTTTATGAATTTGCTTTTGGTGATCTAGTCTTTAATCTCCATGATTTCTCTTAATGTTCTCAGGTGACATTAGCATTGTATGTTACTGGCCGCAGTTCCTCGGATAAGAGTTCTTCCTTAAAGCCTCATGTCTCAGGAAATCTTGTTCATGACTGGTAATGGCATTATACATTTTTTTAGATCTTTTCGTTTCTTATTCCACAAACTGTTTGTATTAAAGCTATATATTTGAGGAATCATCCGTAATCTGATATATATATAGAGTATGAAACAACGATTTAGACTATATGATTCTCTAGAAACACAGACAAAAGTTGAGTAGTTTCATAGAGACTGTAGATTGCTCTTTAATCTTATGAAATAGTAGAGTGAGTAGACAGCTGCTTTGATTTTTTGTTTCTCATCTTTTTGTTTTGTTTTATATGATAGGTGGTTTGGAATACAGCTGAATCCTCAGTTTATGAGCATCGATCTAAAGTAATCCTTCTTTCCGTTTTTTCTTCTATTTGTAAGCCCCAGGCAGCATCACTGCTTCAGTTTGCTTAGTACACATATCAAGTAGCGGTTTGATAATACTATCTACAGTTATGCATGTTTGTGATGTTGGGAAATATTCCATGTGTAGGTTTTTCTTTGTCAGAGCCGGGATGATGGGATGGCTGCTTATCAATCTCTCTATTCTGGCAAAAAGTGTGCAAGATGGTTCCTTGAGTCAGTCAATGATTCTTTACCAGATCTTTTGTGCGGTATATTTGGGTTTACTTACAACTCCTGCTTCTTGTTATTCTGATTATCTGGGGTTTGTTAGTTTTTAATAGTTTTATAAATGCAGTTATATATATTGGACTACTTTGTTCATGAAGAATACATGACCTCTACGTAAGTTCATGGCGTCCTGAGGAAACACATTTTTCTTACCAAAATATGACCATTGACAATATTATATTTACTTTGATTTAACTTGTTCCAGGTGGGACATAATTGCAGAGAGACTAGGCTTCATGCTAGTGTTTGGGGATCTCCTATGGATTCCTTTCACTTTTAGCATTCAGGCATGTAACTGTGAGCTTGAACACAAATAGAACATAGTTAACTATATATTTTTGACAGTATCTTCTTGGCATGTTACAGTTATTCTCGGAAACAATATCGTTCTTGAATGCTTGATCACTCTGTGACTGGATTATCTTCTCTCTGGTACAGGGCTGGTGGCTTTTGCACAACAAAGTAGAACTAACAGTTCCTGCTATTGTAGCCAATTGCCTTGTGTTCTTGATAGGGTAAGTTCTCAGTCATTAGGTTATTTACATTCTTAGAAACTAACTAAGAAACCCACAAATTCTTTTTTCTTTTGGGCAGATACATGGTTTTTCGAGGGGCTAACAAACAAAAACATATCTTTAAGAAGAACCCAAAAACACTTATATGGGGAAAGCCACCAGTGGTCGTTGGTGGAAAGTTGCTGGCATCAGGCTATTGGTATGATCCTTGTATCCTTGTCTAGATTCTTTGCTTGGTCTCTGTTTTTTATAGTTCATCATGTTGTCAAATGGTGAAGTGAAATTTTTGCTATGAAACAATTACAACAATGTTGTTTCAATATATTACAGGGGAATTGCAAGGCACTGTAATTACCTTGGCGACTTAATGCTTGCTCTCTCCTTCAGTTTGCCCTGTGGAATAAGGTAACGTCTTCTGCTTGAGTTCATCTTACAACTACCAAAGTCATGTAGAAACTAATACCTCAAAATTTTATTATGTCGATTTTGGCTTAAAATAAATATGTTGATCTTAAACCTGATATAATTGATTGATAGTGTCTGCGATTTTCTTGCTTTTAAGACTTCTACCATTTGAACTTTCCAAAGCTTTCAAGTTCACTTTTCAAAGCTATATTTATGATGGTGTGTTATGTATTCTCAGTTCTCCGGTTCCATATTTTTACCCGATATATCTTCTGATACTGCTGATATGGAGAGAGCGAAGAGACGAGGTTCGATGTGCGGAGAAGTACAAGGAGATCTGGGCAGAGTACCTTAAACTTGTCCCCTGGAGAATACTTCCTTACATCTATTAATTGGGTCATGCATGATGTCTTGTATCTTTTATTCATCCTTTTGTATTCTTTTTCTTTCATCATCTTGTTTCAATGTGACGTGAGAAGATTCCATTTTGGCTTTTAGCAATATTTTAGATTGATACTTTGAATACGTTTGAGAATTCTACTTCGGTTCTTGTTACTATTTGGCATTGAAACTTTTTTTTTTTTTTTTTTTTTTTATGTAGATGTCATGTAAGTATTATAATATTTATGAAAATGAAAATGAAAATGGAAAAAGGCCCCATATACGAATGAATATATTTTGAATATATCATGCAAGAACAGGACATTATTGATGTTGAAATTTGCTGAATATGTTTATTGGACAAAATGGCAAAAAAATCACAAAAAATAGAAAATGACAATTACAAAAGTTAAATGCACTATCTAATCGATTTGGAAACAGATGATAAAGTCACATCCGTGTTTCTATTTACATATATACACATATTCTTTTCCTTTTGGGGTATATTTTGTTTCCTTTGCTTTCCATATTTTCTTCTTAAATTCTGTATTTCCTTTTCCATCTTCTTTCTACTATAACATAACATTTGTTTCCATTTATAATCATATTTTACTTTTAGTAGATCATATGAGTTTTTTATTTTTCTTTTTGTCAACGAACATTTAAAAATTATATACACATATCCAAATCTAATTAATAATACGTTGAAATACGTGTCAAAACTCTGTTAATTGTAATAGTGAGATGTATCATTTTAACAAAAAACCCATTAAAGATTCCGAAAGACACCTTTAAAACTTTAAAAATGTATTTATAAAAAAAAAGAAAATTGTATACTAACTCTACGTGAGTCGTGACTACATTATGTCGGTAGAAGGAAAAAGACTTTGATAGTTTTGATGATTCATTGGTTTGAAGAGGCGCAGCTAGTTTCGGTTATGTGTCTCCATCTCAGATCTAATTTTCTATGTTCGGAGTTCTCGAAGTCGCACTTTTCTACGAATCTAGAAACACTCAGCATTTTCAATAAGAATATTCTATTGATTATCGTAGTCAAACTGTTAAGTGTGTATTATAATTAAAAAATCACATAATTATAATTAATGGGATTGATTATACAGAAAATAAAGTGTATAATTCGTTTGACGGTTTGGGCCGTGGTAAGGCCGAAGTCATGCTTTTTTTCTGAAATAAACATCTGCACTACCAAATTACATCGGTATGTAAATGTAAAGTAATAAAGGGTAAAAACGAGAATAGCCAAAACTGCCAACAAAACCACGTGAAGATCCAACGGCTGAAAAGCAGTTTCTTGGAGAACATGCCACAAATCTAACCATTGATTGTATTTTTCACCAACCAATAGCCTTGTCATCCGCAGCTATAAAACTCAGCCTTTTTTCCTCTACTGGTCCACCAGCTTCTCTTCTCTTCTCTCGTCTACATCCTTCCGCATCTCTTTCTTCTCTAAATTTCTCTCGATCAATCCGTCACTATGTCTGCCTTCACCAGCAAATTCGCCGGTAAGATCTATCTGTCCCCCTTCCTTCTCAATTACGTCTACTGTATTCGTCTCCTTATCATACTTCTCCTCAAAGCGTTAGATCTGTTTTTTGGCTGCTTCGTTCTCTTGTTTAACTCTCTAGATCTGGTTTAGATTGCTTTAGCTTAGTTTCTTATACGATTTCAGTGGATCCGTTGATGATTTCTACGTTGCGTAGATCTGATTCAGTTCTCATCATTTTTCTTAGACTCTTTGGATTTTCGTTTGATCGATCTGTCATAGTAGACAACTGGATCTGTGTTCACGATCTGAAGTTTTCAATTTTATTGTCTCTCATGGAGACTGATCTTGCTGTTTATGCGTAATCGCAGATGAGCTGATCGCTAACGCTGCCTACATCGGCACACCTGGAAAAGGTATTCTCGCCGCCGATGAATCCACTGGAACCATCGGAAAGCGTCTTGCTAGCATCAACGTCGAGAACGTTGAGACCAACAGACGTAACCTCCGTGAGCTTCTCTTCACCGCCCCTGGTGCTCTCCCATGCCTTAGCGGTGTCATCCTCTTCGAAGAAACTCTTTACCAAAAGAGTTCCGATGGTATGATTATTCAATTCATTTTTTTTTGCCTTATGTATGAACTCTGTTATGTTATGTGTTTGTTGTTTCTTATTGGTGATGCTTTACTTGTACAGGCAAGCTTTTTGTTGATATCTTGAAGGAAGGAGGAGTTCTTCCAGGTATCAAAGTTGACAAGGGTACCGTTGAGCTAGCTGGAACCAACGGTGAGACCACCACTCAAGGTCTTGACGGTCTTGGTGACCGTTGCAAGAAGTATTACGACGCTGGTGCTCGTTTTGCCAAGTGGCGTGCGGTTCTCAAGATCGGTGAGAACGAGCCATCTGAGCATTCCATTCATGAGAACGCTTACGGATTAGCTAGATACGCTGTTATCTGCCAAGAGAATGGTCTTGTACCAATCGTTGAGCCTGAGATCCTAGTCGATGGATCCCATGACATTCACAAGTGTGCTGCTGTGACCGAGCGTGTTCTTGCAGCTTGCTACAAGGCTCTTAGTGACCACCACGTCTTACTCGAGGGAACTCTCTTGAAGCCTAACATGGTCACACCTGGATCAGACAGCCCCAAGGTTACACCAGAAGTCATCGCTGAGCACACCGTCCGTGCCCTTCAGAGAACCGTCCCAGCAGCTGTTCCAGCTATTGTTTTCCTATCCGGAGGACAGAGCGAGGAAGAAGCCACAAGGAACTTGAACGCAATGAACCAGTTGAAGACCAAGAAGCCATGGTCGTTGTCTTTCTCATTCGGACGTGCGTTGCAACAGAGCACCTTGAAGACATGGGCAGGCAAAGAAGAGAATGTGAAGGCAGCTCAAGAGGCCTTGTACGTGAGGTGCAAAGCTAACTCGGAAGCCACACTTGGAACTTACAAGGGTGATGCTAAGCTTGGTGATGGAGCAGCAGAGAGCCTTCACGTCAAGGATTACAAGTACTGAGCATCGTCGTCTCAATGATTTGTGTTGTCACGTCATCATCAACCTAGATATATTTCTAGGGGTTTTTATTTTTGCTTGACACCATCGGATTAACGTTGCTTTTTTTGTTTTTTTTTCTTCAGTTTCCTTTGGATTTGTGTTTTGATTTTGCTTGAGCTTGATTTTTAGAATTGAGTGTTTAAAAACGCCCAAATAAAAAAGCCATATGAGGTTATTTCTGTTGAACTTTTCTAAAGCCTCTTTTGGGGATTTGAAATCAGTTTATATTGATTCTCCGCATATTGAGTCTTCGAAAACTTTGGAAATGTAGTAGAAAACGTAATCCGTCTTTTAATCAATCGTAATATGAATCAGAAACATCGGAAAAGCTAGTAATTTGCAGACGCAAAAAGTAAAGAGTATGAAAATAAATTTATTGATCAGTGAATCCTCATTTTTTTGGTTAGATTTATCAAAATACTCATTTTCACCGTTTTCAAAAGCACTCAACTTTGGAAGCATGAAAAGCCAACCTACAGATGCCAATGCCGTAATCAGAAAGAGACGGCTTATTTAGAATTTGATATTGTTATCTATAGGGTAAGTCTCAAAATGGGCCTACTGTTTTGAATGTATATAGACTGTTTTGCTTTCCAGATCATACTAAGACCAAATACGTTGATAGTATATAGAGTGTATGTACTAAGATCGAATATTATGTCTTACCAGCTCGATGGAATAATCTAAACTACTATCATTCAAAGAAAAGGGAATTTGCTAGATTATAGTATTATACTAAAGAACGATTAGGTAATATTAGCATTTGTGTTTGAAAACAATAATAGGAAAATGTTCAAATCCCGACTTTATTGCGTCTATATTGCGAGTCAAGATATAAATAAGATAATACTTTGACAAGAAGTCGTTTCAATTTCAAAAGCATTTACACACGTTCGACGGTGAGAGGCTACTTTTCCAAAAAAGCTAAAAATAGTTGGGGGGAAATAAAATTAAAATAAAGCTAGAAATGAAATA
Source organism: Barbarea vulgaris (assembly GCA_963667165.1). Taxonomy (NCBI): domain Eukaryota; kingdom Viridiplantae; phylum Streptophyta; class Magnoliopsida; order Brassicales; family Brassicaceae; genus Barbarea; species Barbarea vulgaris. The sequence continues at coordinate 28,994,456 of OY763888.1, read as the reverse complement.
AATAAAATAATATTAAAAAACAATAAATAAATAATAAAACTTACAAACCCTTTAGCATTCAGTAGCCTAGGAAGCATCATAACCCATAATCCCTTCCCTAATATGATTAATCAGAAACATGAAAAACCGATCATAATTTTACAAATCAACCCACAAATCATTACCAAAGAGAAAAACTAAAACACCCAAAAACTAAGAAAACAAGCATACGAAAAATAAATACATCAAATAGAACCATTTTCCCTAAACCCAAATTAGTTCTTGATTGGTTGGTCTTGTCTTGTGAGATAGATTTTCACTCGGTGTCTATGCTCTTGCTTAGCTCTTCCAGCTTCTTCAACCTCAGCTTCTCGCTTTCTCCAACCAACTGTCCCATCTCCCCAGGGAGAAATTAAGAGAAATGAAAACAAACCAATACGGTTAATGTATATTCGGTTTGGTTATCTTGGTTTAGAGAAATTAGAACCGAGAATTTGAAACTAACCTCCATTAGCTTGGTGATCAGCTGAACCTTCTCACGATTCTTCTCATTGAATGTATCCAATGCTTCTTTGTATTCCCTTTCCTGTTTCATGTCATCATCACACACACACACAAACATGACTCTTAAGGTTTTGACTTTTTGTGAACCCAAATCTTGCAATACCAAATCTTTTGTCAACATCATAACTACCCAAAAAACCTATTCAGTTGACATTTAGGAGTTTGGGTTTGGTAAAGACCAAAACTTTTAATAGCAACCGGTAACTGAATGAAGCAAATGGTCTTGAAAAGTATTGTTTACCTTCTTTTGAACTGTAGCGCCTAAAGGTTTGAGTTCTTTGTTGACGCTATCAATCTTCTTACGCACCCAAGAAACTTCCTTCCTCATGGGATCTGCCATAGTCTCAAGCTCCTGAAGTAAAAAAAATAAAATATGATCATTTACACAAAGTTAAACTCTTTCCTCATAACAGAACTTGTAAACCAAACAAGAAGAAGCAAATGTTCATGTCCAAATCCTAGAAATTAAAAGACTTGGTTCACTATGTGATGTAATCTATAGAAACCCAAAACTCATTTACTCAACAATTTTTTTTGTTATTTATTCAACTCAATAAGTACATGCAAAATATCTGCTCACAAGATCATTAAAAGGTGAGATCCTGACCCAATTATAATTTAATTTCCAAGCTAAACTATAAATTGTATATATCATTTTCAGATCATCAAATTATCAAAAGTTGAAATTTTTTATAAACAAAAATTCACACTTTACCAACTTTTATGACCTTAATTTTACAATTTCACATCTTTAAAACCCTAATCTACTAAAAATCACAAAATAGCAACAAAAAATTCCAAATCACAGAAAACACAAACGTGCATGACTGTAAATTTCAACCAATTTTGAGCTTTAAAACGTCAAATAAAATTCTGAGATCTTAAAAAATTTCAAAACTTTTTAAATAAATAAAAAAACAAAAATGAAACAAACCTCACGGATATTAGCAAGACGTCGGGTCTCTTCCTCAACACGACCCAACTGAGCCTTAACACGTTCACGAACTTCCATTTTCCTCTTCTCAATCTCATCTTCTTTAGCCCTAAAAGCAGAGAGAGCAGAACGAGCCATTTCCTCATCTTCTCTAGACATCTGACTACTAAAACTCAAGCTCACCATCTGCTGACCTTGCGGTGGCTGTGGAGCTTCCGTCGTCGTCATCTTCGGTTTCTCTTCCTTGATTTGGTTCCTGAAACTGTTCCTCTTCCTCAACCCACAACAGGAACGCGACTGATGCAATTCCTCAGTGGAGTTCCGCTGAGGTTCTTCGATTAAACCTATTTTTACTGATTTGGGATTGAATATAAGCAAAAAATAAAGGTTTGGTTTTTAATGGAAGATGTGTGTGTTGTGTGGTGGATGAGTGGGTTTGTGTGTGGTAAAGGTTTCTTCTCTCTGTCCTCTTCTGCTCAGTCTTTTATATTTTGGTTCCTTTCTTTTCTCTTTTTTTTTTTTTTTTTTAAATTTATTTAATGGTTTGTTTTACGTATCCGTTAAGTTCGTACTTCTCTTAACTATACTTTAATTACGTGTCGTTTACAGCTTGTTTTTCTCTTTTTTTATATACAACTATATTTTTCAAATAATTAGCCGTAATACTCGATTTGTTAATCGCATTTATTTATAATATATCCTATATATTTGGAGGTTTTGTTTGGATATCAGGCTACAGATATTTGCGAATGTAGTTACAGATATTTGATATGGAAATTTTTGAATCTTTCTCTATGATTCAAAATTATGTAGTATTATTTTATTTTATTTTATTTTCATTTTATGATGGTTTTTAAACTTATAAAAATCTTTAGTTCTAAAGTATAATTTTGGTTTACTTTGTTTTTATTTTTTCTGAAATTTTAATGAAATCCGCTATCCTTTTTTAATGTGAATTATATATGATCAAAACAAACGGAGCATATGCGTATCCTATATTTTTAACTCTTTTCTGTTTAAGGATTTCTATTTTTTAGCTTTTTGTAAACGGATTATTAGAAGAAGAAAAATATCTTTAGCTGTTACTGAATAGTGATTTCTAATATATAGTTTTATCATTTCTTACGGGATTGTGTAACCATGGCTCTTAAAATATCACTATTATGAATGGGGAATTTCGTAATTTTATTTGATATTTTATTAGTTGCTTGTATAATTACTAAAATTCTAGTATATTATAAAATTTTATATTTCAGAGTTAAACAAAATTATTATAAGTAATTTAAACATAAAAAATTGTTCTTTAATCTTTTCTGGCTAAATGATTGGAAAGTTAACAATTATGCTACAGTAATAAAAAATTAACAATTGTGTTCTAATCTCCTTCGCGTCGATTTCGTTTCATTATATCAAGATTCTAAGTATTGATTTTGTCGTCTGGTCTTTTGACATTTAATATGTTAACGGTCAGTTTCAGGAATCATTTATTGTTTTTTTTTTTTTTTTTTTTTGAACCTTTGAATCATTTATTGTTTGCAAATGCAAATTTTGGTTTTTTCTATATTTTATTTGGAACTTGGCTTTGCCCACTTGACGTTCTCGAATTTTAAATGAATCCATCTTTCAAAAAAGATGACGGCTGTAAAGCAAAAGCCCAAATGTGTAGATATTTCCATTATATCGAATCCTATATAGTTAATTAGTAATATAGAGCTTCATAACAAATAATAATAATAGTATAGATGCAATGACACTATCAAATTGAAACAAATTGACCTGTATAGTTGTAATTTATACTAATATATCGTAGACTCGTAGTAGTTGTGCTGCCATCTAATTTCAAACATACATAGTATATTTTAGAAAACAAACAATTAACTAGTTGTACGTAATACAAAACGAGAGTTAACATTGGCTCTTTAAATGCCATCTAACTTTGGATAATGGGTGGGCTCGTAATCTTTTTAGGAGTCAATCAGAATATCAGATGCACATATGATATAACATATTTACAAGAAAAAAAAAAGAAGTTGCGAGAAGAATGAACGAAAATAATATTAATTTTCAAAAAAAATCTTCACTCTTTTCGTATCAATGCTTTCATCCCAAATAGAGCACACATTTCCTTTAGTTTTTTCATTGAAGAATTAACAGACGACAATACAGTTTGATATCTATTATTATTATTATTTCTTACCATTTGCATTGTTTTTTTTTTTTAACTCCAAAAATTGTTTTATGTAGAGATATTAAAGATTTTTTTTTTCCCAGCCTTGTAGAGTTTGCTTTTTAATTAAACGAGATAATATAAAAGCATAATCTTTGAAGGCCTGACTGGCTAGTGACTACCAAAAATGTCAACCAAAGCTGCCCAATCATATGAGCAAACATTTATTGTCTTTCTACTTTCTCCTGAAACAGCTTCATCAGCCTTCAAAGATGCAAATAAAAATAAAACACATTTTGACAGCCAAAAAGATTATGAAATCGTTATAAGCTAATATATGTCAATAAATATCTAACAACGAATCTTTACTAAAACTTGTTTTTCACATTGTTTATACAATGTGATAGTATCCAATCTACACGATTTATTCATTTACAACAACACAATGAAACCTATAATACCGCAAACCTCGGTTTTATTTTTAAAATGATGATATATTCTCACACAGTGGCGGAGCTAGATGAGAATCATTGGGGTCATATGAACCCTATAAAATTTTGAATTTTGGTGTATTTTAGTGTAAATTTCTGCTTAACTAATAAATTGACTCCTATAAAATCAAATCTTTTAAATTTTGACCCCTATACAATACTTTTCTACCTCCGCCCCTGTTCTCACACAATATAGAAACTGGAAAAAATGAATAGAGAATAAGGTGTAAACACAACTACACAAGGCAGGAAGAGAGGAGACAGCTCACTAAACACTTTAGACAATCATATTAATATCTAACTTCTTTCCAACTCTTACCTTCTCTTCTTAATCTTATTTAATTATTTCGTTTTGCAATTTGATTCATCGTTGGGAGCTTTTACATCATCATCGTTTCACCGAATCCAAACTTATAAAATAATTTTGAACTTAAAAAAACTTCTAAGTATTTTGGAGCCATACTGCAAGTATTTATGCATAAGTAGTTTTCTTAATTGAAGTCCTAACTTTTGTAATTCATATTAGTTGATATTTTGTTGTCAACTACTGTATTAAAAGCGTGAAACTTACATACACTATATATTTCAATGTAAGAGATATAAGTATAAGTTTTGTTGGAAAAAGTAACAATGAGTACACGTTTCACTTTATAAGTTACATATGCAATGTCCTCATGGAATTATTGTGAGTGTGGTCAATAAAAACACTTTACAGATTGGCATTTTTCGATTTTACATATCGATTGTAGTAAAGTAATAAAAATATATACCACAAAAATGATTAGCAAATAAAAGCATAAATGAGTTCCTAAAACAGAAGGCATGATTGATCGTTAGAGCTACAGAGAATAATCGGTGGCGGTAGGGGACCAAACATAAATTCGTTGTAGTATTCAGACAAATGTACGGCCTGGATTGCGAGATCTCATGGGTAGGGTAGATCTAACGGTGGGCCTAAAAAGAGATCCACGAGGAATGGTAACGACTACCATATGCTATTTTATTTTTGCCGTAACATTTAGGTTATTGTGTCAATCGATTGATTATATGACTAACGTTTCACAAAAATATGTTATGGTGTATATATGAATTCGCAAAATCGATTGATGGGCGTTCCTTGCTGACTAATGAAGGTTTTAATATCGTCTACTAACTTGAGAATTTTGGTGTATATAATGGGCGTTCCTTGCTGACTAGTTAAATACTTAAATCACTTTTTATTCTACATCAAATACAGAGTTGGGAAAGCCCATTGAATAATTCCAAATCATGCGATATACCTGAATATAAAAAGCCCATTGAGAAATTAGATGTTTCCTAAGGAAGAAGCTCGTGATTTTATAATGGGCCTGACAGCGTTTTTATACTCAAATCTATTATCTTTTAAAAAATCTAAAGAACCTGATACGATTGTTTTTTTTTTTTTTTTTTCTTAACCAGAATTATGAACTCTAAGATATGCGGAACGACTAATGCACAATGGATAGAACATGCGGAACAGATGTAGCAAGCATAAGCCTAATCGCACAAAAATTGATGTATCATGCTAACCACACAATGATTGTTATTAGTTAATTAAAACATATGTGAGCGACGTTAAAAAGATGTAATTTATGTGAGGAATATGTCTTTATAATAATAATCATAATTATAAGTTAGAACCATTATATTAACCGTATCATAATCTTCTGAACGTTATATATTACAGCCGTAATAATCTTAAACTGGTTTCAACCGTTTACAAAGTAGTTAAAATCACGGTTAAGAAAAATGTTAACCGAGATCAACAGGTTATGAAATAATCGCTATCAACCGTAGTCATTGGGCCTTATGGTATATCAAGGAAAATAATAAGGCACGTGGTATCACGTGAGGCCTCGCGTGCTGGCATGATCACTTGCCTTTTACTTCACAAAAATATAAAAATTCTTTACCAAATGGAGAGACTTGGCCCACGTTGACTCACCTTGACCCTTCTGTAATATGGAGTTCGTTTTATTTCTGACAAAACGTATTATTTAATTAAATTATTTGACACAATGTCCCAGAAAACGTATTTGTCTTGTCATGACTCATGGACATGTGACCTCAAAACTCTTACAAGTTCCTAGCTCTTCTTTCCTCCTCTCCTACATTTATTAAAAATATTAATTTTAACCTCTCTATTGTTTAACCATTTATAACTCTTCAGCAATAGAACTATAGGTATGGAATCAATCCTAAAATTTTAGGGGAGCTAAAGTTAGGACAATCAATTAATGAACATAATACATATATATTCCGATTTCTAGAGGCGATAACATAATTTTTTGGTAAGCTCAAGCAATAAATGAATAACTATGATGTATATTGGTTGATAGTTTATTGGAATTAGTACAACTGATTAAACTAAGGAATGTTGGTCCATTATCTCATTGTTCATATATAGTGGTAAAACATTTTTGTAAGTTTAGACCATAATTCAAGTTTTACCAAATACTAACTCTTTTGGCTACCGTAGATATTTTCAGTAACGAATTTTTTTGATTTTTTACTAACCTAGATTAGTTTAGATTTTTGTCTAATTATTCATTCGATATGTTATATCATTCACCAATTTTGTTTTTCTTGTTAAAAATATATTTTACTGGCGTTCTCTAAACTTTCAAGAATTGAGAACAGAAGTCGACTTGTAAAAATTGGGACAAGAAAGTTCTCCAAACCAACGTTGATATATAAATGAGTTAATTGATGGATTGGGATATTTTGGAAAAGTAATTGGCAGTATATGCCATTTATTATTCAAAATTTGCTAAACAGGCTATTGCCCACAATCACTCTAATACATCTCTTCTTCTAATAGAAATCTCTCTCTTGTTGACAAATGATCCAGAGGGTTAATTGGCTGATTTCAGCTCATTTTCTTTGTTTTTTTTTTTTTTTTCTGTTCTCTTTCTTCTTTTTCTTTATTTTTCTCTTTCTTCACTTTCTTTAATTGTTTTAAACTTAACATTTTTTTAATAAAATGATCATAATAAAATTGTAATGATAAATTATTATTCTTTATAAACATTTTATGAATGTAGAGAGTACAACTTTATTATATTTTACAGATATAAAAATCATCATTTGCTCAAATATTAAGTCAATGATAAACAAAATGGTGTACATGAAAATATTGTAAATATATGAACGTGTACAATATGATATACGAGATATGATAGTGTACCAAATAATTTTAAAATATGATAGTATACAAGATGAGTTATGTGACATGATCGGTGTACAAGACGGTATACGAAGCGAGCCGGTGTACAAAATAAGTTGGTGTACAAGACAATTCGGATGTACGAAATAGTATACATATTAGATGGTGTACGTGAAAGATGGTGTACATTTTATATCATACAAGATGTAAAAGATGGTGTACGTGATTCGACAATGTAAAAAATCTTGTACATTGAAAATTACTGGTATACATTAAAAGTCATTGGTGTACATTAAAATGATGTATATTTCAATTTGAATTGGTTTACATTAAAATAGTGTACGTTTCTATTTGAAACAAATCCAATTTCACTCATATCATGTGTCTCACAATTTAAATAGGTCAAAATGTTAGAAAATATATGTGTTTCTATTTTGAATATACTCGACAATGTATAATTTGTTACATGTATTCCTATTTTGAAATGGTTCTTCGTTTTTATTTTGAAATGATTTATGTTGCTAATTTAAAATGGTATATATTTAAATTTAAAATAATGTATAATGTTTCTAAAAATCGTTATAGCATTTGTAACTATTTTTTTTTAATAAGTTCAAAATTATATACATCATGGTGTACATGATATAACGGTGTAGAGACATAGTGGTGTACGATATAATGTAGTGTACGGGATTATGATGAAATAAAATAAAATTTTATAAATCCATAAAATATAACAAAATTGAACTTCGTAGATTCACAAAAAAAGTTAAAGATTAATATTTGACTACATTAATTTTTTAATAGAATTTTTATAAAAAGATCAAGTTATAAGATTTTTAGGTATTAAAAGTTGAGAACAGAGAGAACTTTTTTTTTTTTTTGTCACATGTTACTTTTCAGAGAAAGAGTGGTATGTTGCGTAATTTCGACACATTAAAGAGGGCACGCTCGTAACACAGAAAGCGTAAATAATGTGAGTTGGCCTAAACAGCAAATTTTGAATAGTGTATAGCCTAATCAGCCAATTATTTTCAAATTAATGTCCCATTCTGCCAATTATTTCTATATAAATAACCGAAAAGTTTTTTTTTTTTTTTTGATATAAGGAAGAAAAAAAAAAACAGAAATGGAGCAGAAAATGAGAAATATAAACCAATTCACCACGGCCCGGCCCAATGATAAACGAAGGCAAATGGCACAGCGCGTAAATAGAATGTACCTTTTGGGCTAGAGAGGTCAGATTTTAATATATAATCCCACACATAATTGGGTCATTGGGTCTCACTTTCACATTATAGGGCGGGGCCCAGTGTCTGCGCCCTCGTCGGAAACTAGAGCTCCTAAGTTAATTTCGTTGTCCGGCTCCATCTCATTCTATAGCTCGGCTCGGTTCGGCTCTGTGCTTCTGGTAAATTTGAGTAGGTTGAGAGTTTGGGCTGGGCCCACTTTTGATCTTATTTGGTCTTAATTTTAGCACGTGACCAACCTTCGTCCACTGAAATTTTCAATAGATCTTGCTATATTTATTTTTGGAAGTATCTCTACTTTTTTTTTTTTTTTTTTTTTTTTTTTTTTTTTGAACAACATAATTACAGTAGTTTGTTAATTTATTTATGCTCCTTGTTAAAGACAAGCTTGATCATATTCATTTTTTTTTTTAACTATCAAACAATGGGAACATGAACAACAATAAAAAAATTGTAGTTGGATAAAATAATGAACACTTTCGTTGGTTGGTCTGTTACCTTTATTGCCGTATGAACATAGTCGTGTTCATGTAAACAAAAAGATGTAGAATGTGTTACTGGCAGCTTCAATTTCATATACGTTCACATTTTGCCTTTGGTTTGTTTTCCTTATAGTCTGGCCCAAAGATATTAGCGCACAAGATCCATTATTAGTGAAAATCCATATTAGTGCAGAAGATCCATCATACAAAATTTATTTGTATTTTAATTTTATAAACTACTCCCTCTGTATCACAAAGATTGATTTTCTGAATATTTCACACAGTTTAAGAAACAATAAATATTTAGTAATTAATACATACATTAACCACTTTCCAATATTTATAAACCAATAGAAATTCAACAATTCAAAAATTCTCAATTAATATCTCTTGAAGTTTACAATCTACCAATATTAAATAATTTAAAATCAATCTTTTAAAAACAAGAAAAAACCTCTAGAAAATCAATCTTTGTGATACAGATGGAGTAATATTTTTTGGAGGCATTGTCAAAAAGACAAAAACACCATATACAGTATTCCCGAAAGTACCACAAAGGCACAAAGTATTTAGGAAAAATCAGTTGCATGGTTATGGTATAGTTGCAAACAAAGATTTTGTTGCCTCAAAGAGTTACACTTACATGAAGTCGATACTTGTAATATTGAACATAAGCCATGGCATTTTGAGTATTATTTAGGCCGTATACAGTATTATAATTGACATTTGTGATATTTTCTTATGGAGGAGCAAATGCAACGTTTAGGTAAAATCGGCAAAGTGCATATAAATGCCGCCGAAACTGGTGGGAATGAATGAATAGAAAACTTAGGAAGCTCTATCATCAGAATTCAGAGCCTTTGGCTTGGGGGCTCACTCTTACATGAAATATCGTTTTCGTCCTTGTCATATTTATTTACTTTATTTCCTCAAAACTACAAAATAATGCCATCGTTTATTTTGTTTTGGCACCACCAAATAAAGATACTTTGAAAATAGTTAATGTCTTTTGTATTATCAGCCAAGTGAAGATATGAAGTAAATGTTTCTAACTTCATTTTAATAAATGTTTCCAACTTTACTTGGCCTTTTCTGGTAATATTAGTATTCCCTGGTATCGATATTTAGATATACTAGCTAGCCATGTTTTTTTTTTTTAAGAAAAAAAGAACCACGAAAATAATGTTTCAGTACACACAGACGTTACAGTTTAATTTTTTAATTAATAAGCAACACATGATAAAGTAACGACGGTTACAAATTGGAACTAACTAAATAAACACAAATAATTTATTAGCCAAAGACAAGTGATATGGAAAATTTACTAACCTTTGTAAATAGAAAAACCATAGTTAGTCAGTTTCATAAATAATTTTGTAGATTCCAGAAATCAGATTTATATTGCAGCTCACACTCCAAATAGAAACTACAGTAACACATCAGTTGACTGTGGTAGTTAGTAAAATCCAAAGAGATGATTATTATGCTTAATTAGAATCTAATACATTTGTGACCCAATCTCTGAACAAGTGACATCTGTATCACAAAAATTTGAAGGTTACCTTTCATCACATTAAATGATTCTTTCTTTTTTTGTGTTTGGAGGGGTGAAAAAATGAATATTTAATTACCTTATCTTAATAGGCTTCTCGTTTATCTTTAACCTACTTATGGAATATTAAAATGAGGTAAAAAAAGGAAGTGATATTTCCAAGGCAGTGACCAGTGAGACATAAACACTGCAGGTTACTATCTCTCCATCTGCATCTTGCAGTGCTTTCTTTCTGTTTTTTTCTGCCTTACATAATTTTATACTTAAATAATGCAAAAAACCATTTTTAAACATATCAAATATTAATTAAAAAATCCACTCTTTTTAACTCTAATCTTGTTTTCCACCTCGACTGTCTTGTCTCATAGTCTTTTTTGCTCTCAAGTTCCCTAATAAACACTTTTCTCTTTCTTTACCAAAGAACAAAGAGTAAAACTTTTTTTTTTTTTTTTTTTTTTTTGGGTATTTACATGAGAAGCCAAACAAATAAGACTTTTGTTTGTGGTTGTCTTTGCTTATTAAGCCAGACTCTCTAAAAACAAAAGAAGTGGGGAAAAAAACTATCCTAAAAGCAACCAACACATTTCTCTGTCTCTCTTTCTCTCTCAGTCACTCACTCTCTCTTTGTTCCATTCCATGGACTTGCAACTGAAGCAATGGAGAAGTCAGCAACAGAATGAGTCAGAAGAACAAGGCTCTGCAACTAAGATATCAAACTTTTTCTTTGATCAGATTCAGTCCCAAACTGCAACTTCTGTTGCTGCTCCTCTTCCTCTCTTTGTCCCTGAACCCACCTCTTCCTCCTCTTTCTCATGCTTTACTCCTGACTCTTCTTCTTCTTCTTCTTCATCCAGGTTCCACAGTAAGTTGTTTCAAAAGGGCAAGTCTTTTTTTGTTTCACTCAAAGTTTATTGCTGATATTTGATTTGGGTCTATGTTAATTTTTTTTTGTAGAGATGGGAACCTTTTTCAGCTGGGCACAGTGGCAAGAACTTGAGCTACAAGCACTGATCTACAGATACATGTTGGCTGGTGCTTCTGTTCCTCAAGAGCTTCTCTTACCCATCAAGAAAAGTCTCATCCATCAATCTCCTTTGCACTTACTTCACCATCCTCTTCAACATACCTTTCCTTATCACCAACCTTCTTGTCAGTCTCTTTCTCTCTGCTTCTAATTTCTTTGAAAGAATCTTTCTTGTCATGAGTGCATATGTTTTTTTTTTTTTTTTTTTTTTTTTGTTCTTGATGTTTGATTTATGTTTCCAAGATCTAGAAAATTCCAATTTATAACCTCACTAAACAAAAAAAGTATATACATTTATCTGTACAAAGCTGCTTTGCAATCTTATTAGCAACATAGAGTCAGACAAAGTACATTCTTAAACAATGTTTTGTGTGATATTTTTGTTTGTTGTTTACTTATGAACTCACACTATATATAAAAAAAACAGGGTATTGGGGAAGAGGAGCAATGGATCCTGAGCCAGGGAGGTGTAAGAGAACGGACGGGAAGAAATGGAGATGTTCGAGGGATGTTGTAGCCGGCCACAAGTACTGTGACCGCCACGTCCACCGTGGAAGAAACCGTTCAAGAAAGCCTGTGGAAACCACCACAACTACAGCCACAACCGCTGCATCTTCCTTTGTCTTAGGAGAGGAGCTTGGTCATGGACCAAACAACAATCACTTCTTTTCCTCCTCTGCTTCATCTCAACATCTCCACCTTAGTCATCATCAAAGGTACATTACAAAAAAAAAACACTCTGTTTGATTAAAGTCATCATTAGCTTTGGTTAATTACAAAAGGATTTAAAACATATGTTGAGATTTGTTAAAACTTTGGGGGGGAATAGTTATTTCACTGTGAAGTGATGCTGTGAAGAAAGGGGTAATGTTGGCAATTGGGTGACACAGAGACTTATCATACTTTGTTATGATTAAAAAAAAAAACATATTCTTCTTTTCCTTCTTTTGTTGAGAGATAATGATAACAGGTTGGATTTGATAGAATCTAATATATTTTTACTAGTTGGGTGAGACTTTTCAATCAGAGAAATAGAAAAGAGAGAGAAAGAAAGAAAAAGAGATGTATACTTATGTATTTTGAAATAATTATGAGATGGTAGGTCCTCAGTGAAAGCTGACCAAACCTGCATACAAGAACAAAAAAAGCTCTCAGATTCTGCAACCACTTCCTCTTAAAACACACATTTTAGTATAAAAAACAATTTCAATTATTTTGACTTTATTTATTTTCCTTACCAAGTCTCTTTGATATTGAAATTATTGTTGTACAATTAGTAGGATGACTTTGGTTATTGAATTGATAAGTCTACTACTTAAAAATGGATAAAAGATTGATACTTTCTTGGTATTGTTGAAATGTTGGATCTTCTAATGGACAATGCTAATCATAAAAGATTTGTGAATTTGTCTCTGTCACAGTTGTTCCTCAGATATGAAACAAGAAAGCAACAACAGTAACAACAACAAGAGGCCTTTTGAAGCTCACAGTGGATTCAGCAATGGAAGATCAGACGATGGTCACATCTTAAGGCATTTCTTTGATGATTGGCCAAGATCATCAGACTCTACCTCCAGTCCTATGAACTCAGCCACTTGTCATCTTTCAATCTCCATGCCTGGTAACAACACTTCCTCAGATGTTTCTCTAAAACTTTCCACAGGAAATGAAGAAGAAGAAGAAGAAGAAAACATGAGAAACAACAACAATGAGAGGGAGCAATTGAACTGGTGGAGCAATGGAGGGAACCATCACAATATGGGAGGTCCACTAGCTGAGGCCTTGAGATCAGCTTCATCGACGACTTCAAGTGTTCTTCATCAGATGGGAATCTCAACTCAAGTCTTTCATTAAATCAAAGTGTTGCGTAATCTTTTGTTGGCATCTTTAAAATTTTCTCTGCATTGTTTCTTTTTCAGATTGGAGTTGTGACTGTTTTGGAATTATTTTCTTTCCTCCTAAATCCTAATGCTAATATATTTATGTCTAAAGTTTGAGAATTTATATAACCAATTAAGCTTTTGTTTTACAATCAAACTAATATGATTCTCTGCAAGTAACCTCAAACAAGAGAGTTTGTGCATTCAAAGCTGTTTATTAATCTTTTTAAATTTTCTTCAGTTAGAGAACAGTGAGCCTTAAGCTAAACCGAATCAATTTTGGAAAACCAGTTAAACAACCTCGAATCAGCCAGTTTCCGGTTTAAATTAAACACTCTGTTGATAGAAGAAAGGTTTAGACATCTAAACCGAAACTAACCGGAATAAACCTTTTCCACTCCATCTCCATTGTGAGGTTTTTGTGTTCGCTGCAGTCGGAAAACATTAACCAGAACCATTTCGTCGTTTCTTCTCGCCGGAAAGTTTTCGACTTTAAGTAAGTCAGATCATTCATTTCAATTTCAACAGAAACTAAAACTTTAACCTTTTTTCTGATTAAGCTCTAAAATCCTTTTCAAATACTTGTTTCATTGTCTGATTGAAGTTTCTCAGGTACAACAATCCTCAAATTTCTGAACTTTATTGACCAAGATTTGATTTTTGAGTCTCTTAATCTGTGAAAGTGCTTTTGGAAGTTTGATTTAGTTATTTGACCAGGAAAATGAAGTATGTGAAGCCATTGAGCTTATTGGGTAATGCGTTGAAGACAAAAGTGTCAGTTTCTGGGAGGTTTCTTGGGTTAGATGTTGGTGATAAATATGTTGGCTTAGCTATTTCAGATCCTTCAAATATGGTTGCATCTCCATTGAGGTAGACATATCAATTCTGTTTCATCTCAGTTTTGAAGATTCTAAGTGTTTTAAATCAGATACTACAACATTAGTTTCAATGTTAGTTTCAGAAATGAAATTCTTGTCTAGTTTGTATCAGTCAAAATTGATCCAAATCATTGTGTAGCTGTTGAAAAACCTTTTACTTCTCTTGCAGTGTTCTGCTCAGGAAGAAAACAAACATTGACTTGATGGCTACAGATTTTCAGAACCTGGTATGTGCTAAAAATTGTGATTGTTCATGTATTATTAGTTCTAGTTTTAAACAAATTCACAGTTTGTAGCTCCTGTTAAGAAGTGGAGAAGAAACTATCATTTCTTAGTTGTTTTGGACAATGAAGAAGAAAGCTTGGTAGTATTATAGATCAGTGTCTACTAAGATTGTAATGATTGATCAATACTTTCATCCTACTGCTTTTTGTGATTACTGGTGATTAAAGGATCAACGTTTAGTCTGTTAGGTGTTTGATATCTCTATAAAACTTACTGTTAAGTTATATCCAATACGAGTCCTTGACGTTGTAGATACTCTATCAACAAGTAGACTTATGAACTCTGTTTGATTACACAATCATCTGATTTTACTGATCTCATTGTCTCATCCAGGTCAAAGCATTTTCTGTGTCGGGCTTAGTTGTTGGTTATCCATTTGGTAAACTGAATAATGTAGAAGATGTAAGCTTATTCTTCCACTGAACTGTTAAGTAATTTTCCTCTTCACTAGCACTTATAACCAAAAAAAAGAGTTTTTCAACTTGGAACAGGTTGTCACTGTGAATCTTTTCATCGAGGAACTTCGTAAAACGGAAAAACTCAAGGATGTGAAGTACACATACTGGGATGAGCGTTTATCATCAAAGGTATATTTTATTCAGATTTAAAAATCTTTGTAAGTTCTACTAAATTTAAGTGATAGTAGACAACCGCGTAATTGATAAGCCCCTGAATCTCATGTAATACTACTACTGTCCACAGACCGTTGAATTGATGTTGAAGCCCTTGAATCTGCATCCAGTTCAAGAGAAGACAATGTTGGACAAGTTAGCCGCTGTAGTTATACTTCAGGTACGGTTACCAATTTTGTAGTTAAAGACGGATGATATCTGTTCTTATATTTCCTCCTTGCTCACTTGGAATCCTCTTTTATATTTGGTTGTTACTTGCAGGAGTATTTGGATTATGCAAACAGGTATGTAAACACTGAGACAGCAGAATAAAAGAAAAACAGGTAATGACAAAGTAACCAAAGCAGCTAGTTTCGGATATATGAATATAATGAATGATGTTAGATTTTGTTGTGACATTATCAATGCATACACAGACATCTTGCATCGAACTAATTTGTATCTTTTAGAAAATTTGTTTCGGGCCACATTCGTATTCTTTAAAGCTTAGGGAAATCATTCTTTTATCGTACATCCTGTTACATCGTAGCTCACTTCTAATAAAGAGGACTTGAATAGAATCTAAATACCAAAAACATCAAACAAATTTTCAGACTCTTATAAGGTAAGATCCATGTGGATTTGTTTCTCCTCATTGCAAGGTTCCAACAGTCTTGTTGATTTCCTCCAATTTCTTTATCCTCAATCTCTCACTTTCAGTCAGTAGCTGCCAAAGAAAGTCATCAACACACATTGGATCTGTTTTAGGAATCTACAAAGCTTAAGTGGCTTAGACCAAATACCTCCATTAACATGGAAACAAGGTGAGCTTTCTCTTTGTTCTTTTCGTTGAAAGCTTCCAATGTCTCTTTGTATTCCTTTTCCTGTCCAATTATTCTCTCGTGTTAAGTAGAGCGGCAGAGTATTTAAAAGGTAAAAGATTTTGAAAGGATGAAAATTTGAAACCTTCTTCTGGCAGCTTTGTGCCAAAGATTTGATATCTCGATTTGCCATGTCGATTTTCTTCCTCACCATTCCAACTTCTTTTCTCATAGGATCTCCCATAATCTCTAGCTCCTGTTTTGAGTAAGAACATTAGTTAACTTTGTTCTTTATTTGAAATCCAATCCACCATGTTAAACAAAGAGGCTTTACACTTACTTCCAATGTTTGAGTCAAGCATCTCGTAGCTTCCTCTGCAAAACCGAGACGCTGTTGAACTTTTTCCTTAACAGTCATCTTCTTCCTCTCGATCTCTTCTTCTCGGGCTTGAAACCTCGACACTGCGGCTTTCCATATCTCTTCTTCTTCATTCTCCTCCATTGGTAGCTTACCATTGGTATTGACTCCAGAAGCAGCTGCAGCTCCTGAGTTCTTGCTACTCATATTTTTTCGTCTTTTTCTTGTTATTACAACAAGTCTCTATGACTCTCCCAATATCTATTTATGTAACCTTTAAAGTCTTTTGCTTTTGCTTCAATTTAATCTTCTCAAACAAAATTTTGCTTTGCTTTTACACCATTCCAAAATCAAAGCAAGCAATCCCGCCAAAAGGAAAAGTTAAAAAGTAAAAAACAAAATCAATTTAGTGGAGCCAATCTGATGATCAAAGTTGTCTTTTTTGAGCTTTTGTTCTTTAATGTTTGCAAGTTGCAATCTTTGTTGACAAGGAAAATAACTAAAATTAAGGAAAACTTCTGTCTAAGTGGCTTATTACTGGCTGTTCAGACGTAGAAGATGAACAATCATCGCAATTTTGACTAAATTTAGCCGATTAATTTACCGAAGCAATTATATAATGTAAGCATTTATAATTGTTATGTCTAAAAAATATTAAGAAGTCCCCTAAACACCAAATTAACGTTATGCAATACTTAACATGTAATCTAAAAAAGAAGAAGAAGGGCAATTGTATTTAAATACTGAGATACTTATTGGGACTAAGCTGATGAATATATGAGATTATGTCTCAGAAGAAGAGGCTAAATTTACATATTACACTTGAGAACTTAGATATATAACTTACAACAACGTTTACTCTGACAATTTTTTACCAGAAAATTTCTCTGTCTTGCTTAAAACAACTCGAACTCAAGATGATCGCCTATGGCTTTACATTCAAGATACTTATTATTACTGCCTCCAGGAGAATCCGGTGCAGCCTCTGGTCCACCACCAAACTCGTAGAAATCCGGCAGCTCAGGTGGGACTGCGCACCTAATCAGAGCCCAATTCAATCCTTCGAAGAAAGGATGTCTTTTGATCTCTGCAGATCCTTTCTCTGACCCAAGTCGGTTCTCTGGTTCCTTGACCAGAAGCCCTCTGATCAAATCCTTTGCTTGGAAGCTCACAAGCGGACTGTCAGGAAACTTGAGGTTCTGCAGCACAACATTGGCCAAAGTCTCGTCGTTGTTGTAACCTTTGAAAGGTGTTTTCCCATATAAAAGCTCGTAAAGGAGAACCCCGAAAGTCCACCAGTCAACCGCAGCACCATGTCCTTCTCCTTTGATGATCTCTGGGGCTAAGTATTCGTGTGTTCCCACAAAGGAATTGGATCTTGCTTCGGTTGGTTCAGCCACGAGCTGAGGCAATGATCTCTTCAAGTGTTGTTGGGTTTTGGAAAGATGTTCAGTCTTTTTCGGCTTCCTACCTTG
This sequence comes from Barbarea vulgaris, assembly GCA_963667165.1. Taxonomy (NCBI): domain Eukaryota; kingdom Viridiplantae; phylum Streptophyta; class Magnoliopsida; order Brassicales; family Brassicaceae; genus Barbarea; species Barbarea vulgaris. The sequence continues at coordinate 28,976,518 of OY763888.1, read as the reverse complement.
CTGTTGGTTTGAAGAGAGCCTAGGGCTGAAACACGAAACCTGGCAAGATGGTTCGATAATACAGAATGGTTGTATGCAGTTGGATGTGTTGTATGGACCCGAAATCCTTGCGGGATCTTTACCAGGCGGAGAATTTGACCTGAGAAGAGTCGGGTTCACTGCACAACGAAGTGAGAGGTCGAAATCTGTAAGCATAATGTGTCCATCTTCACGGACTAGAATGTTTTCCGGTTTTAGATCTCGGTATATGATACCAAGCATGTGTAAGTACTCCAATGCAAGAAGAATTTCCGCAACATAGAATCTGGAAAAAGAAAAACAATTTCTAATCAACAATTTAGTAAATTAATGATCTAGATGCAAGATGTAAAAAGTAATCTTTACCTTGCTGCAGGTTCAGGGAAACACCGGCCTAGCTGCTTCTGTCTGAGGACATGAAGATCTCCTCCAGGACAATATTCCATGACTAGACAAGACAAATTATCCGAAGTAAACTGAGCATATAATGTAGGAAGAAAAGGATGGTCCAACATTTTGAGTATTTCTCGCTCCGCTTGTGCCCTCGGACTCTTTTTCCTTCTCGCCAAGAACTCGTTGTCCATGACCTTTATAGCAAACAAGCAGTTTGTACCAATCAGCTCAGCGAGATAGACTGTTCCTATATCTCCACAACCGAGTTTCTTCAAAAGGTTGAAGTGTCGTAAACCCAAAGAGCCATATTGCAACTTGACATGCTTAATCGCTTCCCATCTCACATCCATTGACATGTGAGGCTTATTCCCACAGCTAAACCTGCTCAGATTGCTCTCCTCACTCATGCTTGTGCTCCTGCTATAATCCCCAAGACTATCTTTTGAACTTAACGAGAACTCGAATTTCTCACTCGAAGTTGGATTCTCTGTTTCCTTTTCATCCCTTGTAACGTTTCCACTGTCATTGCTTGTGGAAACATCTTGTTTCATGATGACAATCTCAGCTTCAGAGCTTAGACTAACATTACAAGAACCAGAGGAGTTCTCGTAAACTACTTGATGAGCTTCTTTACCAGCATTATTTGAAACAGAGCTCAAACTGTCTGAGCAAATCTCAGGATTGTGACTACTAGTATATGAGGGCGGTTGATTTTCAATGCTGGTGCTCTTCAACGAACAGTGACATCTCTGGCAGAGAAGTTGATTTGCACTAGAATCTAAAGAAGGAACACTTTCTTCATCCTTTTTTATTGGGATAGTTGCTGAGACCAGCCCGATTTTTAACTTCTTCTTAACCAAAATCTTCTTTTTCGGTTGTTGTTTGGGACGTGGAATCATTCTTGTTACCTTGCGTACTGTTTTGCTCTTCTCTGTTCCTGAACTAGCTACATCATCCAAATTCTCTTTCTGCTTTGAGCCTGAAGCAGATGAGGGAGTTCTCGTTTCAAGCTCCGTCGCATTACATTTCTTGCTAGAATGAGAAGGCAGTGAGGTAACATGTTTGTCTATTTCTATCACATCATCTTCAACAAAAGCATGAGTAGAAGGAGAGGCAACATGTTCATCTAACTCTATCTCATAATCTCCACTGCCAGAACTAAGACAAGACGACCCAGACTTGTTGGATTTATGCAACAGCTTAGTCTCCACTTTTTGTGATCCCAAACTTGTTCCAGCTTGAGATGGCTCAGAAATGGGGTTAGAAGGCTCTTCAAATCGCTGAGGCACGCTCTCTGAAGAGCTTGGTTTATCATTTACCGGCACCAAAAATGTCTCAGCCAAGCTTCCTTTACCTTTGTCCACAGGAACAACAAGCCCAGACCTGCTACTAGATTCATTCGAAACTTGGTTATACAAACTCTTTATCCTGTCTGCCTCTGAGACCCTAGGAGAAGCAGCTGCGGATTTCGACAACCGTTTCTGAGCAGCCATTTCAGACGCCTTGGAAATGCAACGATCCCTCAAGGCCTGCTTCAAAGAAACTGAATCAGACATACCACCAAATCTAGGCGACTGAGGAGTCCCCGGTTTTTTCATGGACGCAATTCGCTTTGAAGGGCTCGTAGTCCTGCTTGGACCGGCACTCGCGCTCGTCTCGAGATTATGGAAAGAAGAACTCATTAACCTCACTGATGGCTTCACAGGAATAGACTGAAAAAGCTTATCAATATCATACTCAAGAGAACCATGATACTCTCGTTGCTTCCGCTCCAAATCTTTGCTCGATGATCCCAAAACCGACTTACCATATCTCCTGGAATGTTTTGTCAATCTTACATCATCATCTTTCTCTTCCACAATCTCACAGGCTCCTCCTGCAAATGATCCCATTGCAACAGAGCTTTTACAGTATCTTAAATCTCTGAGAATTTCAAAACGACGCCGCCGAGTTATTCATCTTCTGTAATGCAAGATCCTGCAACAATCACAGTTACCTGAAAATAAAAGAACAATCAGAAAAATCTGGTGAAAGAACAGTGTCAACTCTATAAACTAGAGAGTAAATTCAAATAAAGAGCTGTCTCTAAGATGTATTAAAAAAAACAATGGGGAAATAAATGAATAAAAGAGTAAGGAAAGAGAAGCAAACAGATCTAGAACGCAAATGAAATAGCTTTAATTAGGTCATTATCATTTGCAGACTCAATCATGAACCCTACATTAAGTACAGATAGAGAGATACTCATACACATTAATACAGCGACAAAAGAACATTTTTTTTTATATATATTTTGAACATTTGAAAGTAAAATTAGTCGATTTGTGTGAACAAAAACTGTAACTGGACCCATCATTTACGCGGGGATTAGAAGAACCCTAATTATAGAAATTTACAGGAAAAAAGTTACGAAATTTTTAAATCAAAACCGTGTAAAGAAGAAGGGAGGTAAGAGATCTAACAACTGTGAGGATCAAAATCAAAAGGAATCGACGATTGCTCAAAGTCTCAGATCTCAAAAACATAATTTTAGTGAGAAACAGAGAACAGTAGCTGAAGAAGGAGTGAAGAAGATTTAATGTAACTCAATTAAATGCAGCAATTTCTATTAAAGATATAATTTTTTAAAAACCCTACAAACAATCTCAAATGTCAAATCATATAGAGCCAATGTATGAACAAAGAAAAAACTAGCTAAAGCACACCCAGAAACTTCAATAATATTTTTTTTTAAAAAACCTAAACTTTTGAAATGAAACTGCACAAAACCAAAGTGACCACATAGAGAAAATGAAAGGCCAGTCAGAAAAAAAAGTAAGAAACTTCAAAGAAACCCACCACACAAAAAAAAAAAAAACTGAATACGGTCCCCAAATCTCATCAGAAAAAGCAATCAAAGAGAGTTACAGAAGAAAAAAGTGCAAATGAAAGCGTACGCAAGAAAAAAAGGTAAAAAAAAAAAAAAAAAAAGAAGCTAAAGAAAAATTAAAGGAACTAAGAAGGCTTACCCAGAAATAAAGCTTGGTTGCTGAGAAACAACTCTACAATTTAGAGCTCAGATAAACCCTAATGGCCTTGAACTTGAAGAGCAGGAGGATCCAGAGAGAAAAAGAAAGGAGGAGGAAAGTTTTTTTTTTTTTTTTTAATTTTTATGGGGTTGGGTGTAATTTTTGTTTTTTTGGTGAAGAGTTTAGAGATGATCAAGTTGTAAAAACATTGTGGGCCCACAGCATATGTTTGCGAGTCTTTCATATTATGTGTCTGAAAAAATAATTAAAATACTGTCTTTTTTTTTTTTCATTTCTGCAACCTTTCATATTTCACTTCCAAGAGATATTTTTACACTATTCCATATCTTGATTCAAATTTTTTTGTTCAAAGTCACTTTCGTCCATAGAATTAGCTGAATAAAAAATAGAATATTAATTTTCATTTGGATCTGTGTTTTTTTTTTTTTTTTTTTTTGTCATCTGTTTTTTTATTGATAATATAAAGAAGGATACATAGTTGAAATACAGATGTCGGAGGAAACATAAATATCCCCGGAGCCTAAAAGCCCAAAAAAGAGAAACGAAAGCTCTAAGTTACAGATGAGCTAATTAGAATCATAATACAAACCACAATAACGAAACAAAAGTCAAAAACTTAAAAGAAACTCCAAGGAAAACGAGCTTGTCAAGAATACTCCCACACCAATGTAAGCCAAAGCTAGTCGCAAAGGACAACTTGCGTCCATCTTGCAGCCAACGAAGCCTCCTTTTGTGAAGCCAAGGTACCTCTCAAATCGAATGAACCTAGACTTCTATTCCAAAAAGAGAGACACGGGACACAGAGACCAAATCCCATAAGACTTTCGGAGAACGGCGAAGTCGCATACTACGACATGTAAACGCCTTGATAGAAGACATGAACTGACCAGACCTCGATCAGGTCTTAAGTGTAGAGACAAGGAGCGCAACAGATCTCAAACCAGATAACACTAAACTCGGAGGAGAAAAGCACTCAATCGAACCGGAGAGATCGCAATAAGGCTAATCAAAGAGGCAAAAGCAAAGTCAGCACAACACGAAAACAAAGGAGCTCTAGAAAGCTAAGGCCAAAGCTTCGGGCTATCAGTAAAAGCAAGGAGAGCAAGGCAGCCAAACTATAATTCCGGATTACCGTCGAACCAAAGCCTAAACTGACCTATACAACCTAAACCAGCGATTTGTACCCACCTAAACCACAAACACAAGACCAAAAGACAAATACTATCATAGACGGAATATTACGAAAGTCTGATGTTACCGGAGAGGAGGCAAGAACATCTCAGTCGCAGGAGAGACCAACAACGCAACTATCAACATCGAAATTCAGAAGCTAAGTAGCCCAGATCTGAAACTACCAACCTCAAAACCACCGACAAGACAGGACAAATTGCGGCGCACCAGCACAAGCCAAAAGGAGACGAAACTCGGAAATTTTTTTACCGAAACTGGAGGAGATACAAACCTAAGGTCGCTCTGAAACTTTCGAAACCAGATTCGCCAAAGAGAGGTTGTAAATGGGTCAACAACAAAACAAAACAGAGGAAACAAACAAAAGCTAACCTTCTCACGACTCCGGTGAAAAGCGCCTGTGGTCGGAGAGGTCAGAAATCAAGGCTGAGTTTTGAGGGCGGCTAGGACGAACAGAGGTTAAACTAATATGTCGGAGAGGTTTTTTTTTGTTCGAGAGCGGATCTATGTGTTTTATTTTATAAAAAATAGTTATATCCATGGACTTGTCTAGTCATTAATATTATATATTGTCATGTCAAAAATAATTCTACAATTCACTCACGAAAATTTCATGATCAATAATTTACTTCTACTATCATGACATATTTGACCAGAGTCAAATTGCAAAAGTTTTGCCCATCAATTCATCGAATAGTGAATAGCAGGTTTTTACCCAATCTAATTACACTAATCTCTTAAAGTTGTATAATACAGTATGATGTCGTCATTCAATAACACCAAACAAACTTGAGAAAAATACTTAAAAATAGAATTTTGGAATATAGTTTTCAATGGGAAAAAAACTTATACTGGCGAAGATAAAAACTGGCGAAGATATTTTTGAAGAAGATTATACAGATGTGAATATTAATTTGTATTTGGAAAAAAAAAAAAAAACTATGGAGCAATATTGTCAGAATAAACAGGTGGCCAATGTGCGATTATTTTCAAAATGCTTTTTTTTTTTTTTTTTTTTGTCATCGACAACACTTATTTCGAAGAAAAAAGATTTTCTTATTTTATTTTCTGATATAGACTTGTAAAAACACTGTCTGATCAGTCTTTCGAATTCATAATATTGCTTCAAACAGTAGACTATGAAAGTACTGAACATAAAATTAAGAATTACGCCTGTAACTAACCAGGGAAACATTAATGATTAACGAAAGATATGTTCAAATTCAAGCAGACAAAAAAATAATACAAATCAATCTAATGTAAGAAAGATAGATAAAGATAATGGCTCTCGTAAAAAAAAAAAAAAAAAAAAAGAGTAGAATATGACTGCATGTTCAAACTGAATTTTTGATGATGAGCAAAGTGGCAAGTATAATATTGTACCCGTTGATCGATTCATCTGTGCTTATTTATAGGTGTTGTTGACTCTTGAGTATGATGGATAGGTCAATGGGTCATAGATTACTTTGGATCTCTCGTTAATAATAAAGCTTATACACAGTACACCACAGGCAAATCGATCCTTTTCCTCGGTACAATATACTATGCAATTGCAATTTACAAGAAATTATATACGTTTTTCCCCATAACACATCAAACCACTAACCCCCATATTTTCCAAAAAAATATAAAGTCAAATAAAACACAGTATGAGTTGATAATACTATGATTTAGGTGAATACTATATAACACAGAGCTTTTGAATCTGGCAAAAAGTCTAAATCACAGTTGGATCGTGGAAGTTATGAAATAATGGACTTTCGTAGGTCTTTGAGAACCCTTTGAGCCTAGGATTCCTCTTTCTGCGCCTTTAGTCTCTTTCCTCTTGCTTTTAATCCCCATTAAATATTATTTTAAACATTAACTAACTCAGAATTAGATCATCAAATGTAGTACTGTCTCCTCTTCTGATATCTTATTACTTAACTTAAATCCAGCCATCACATCAAAAGATCGTATTATACAAAAACATATGCACGCGCATATAGAAATATATATGAATATATGATGGTCCCTGCTTAGCATAAATGAATTGTTTAATATTTGTATCTTTTGAAGAAAAACGATCGATGGAATCAGATTTGGTGTTATAAAGAAAAAATATTCCTAAAATCTCATAATTTGTATTCTGTATTTGATACACTTTATAGATGATCTAAATATCATGTTCTTACCTTTTTTTTTTTTTTTTAAATCGCCATTCAAATTTCTGTTGATCCAAACATTTTTTTAAAGATATTGTTTGATCATGTAACTTTTTTTTTTAGTGATTAAAATAATTTTGAATCACCATTCTCTAAGTTTATTCCATTTTGTTAATTCTAATCGTTATGTTTTAATTGTTCCAATTTCCATGCAAGCATTTTATAATACACGCAAACTATTTATATAATACTGTACAATGGTTATAAAAATCAATAAACTAAATGTTATATATACAGTAAATTTACTTATCCATTATAATTATAATTATTGGGTGGACGGCGTACCAGAAACAACGGTGCACTAGGACAAATGATTTTGAGTTATGTTTATTCTGGTAAGTATTAAACAAAACAATATCAATGGGAGCTAAGATCTCAGAGATGAGAATCCGAGGAAGATGATATATATATACTAAATTAATAATAGAGGAGCAATCAAAATAGTTTTAGTTAAAAAAAAAAAAAAAAAAAAAAAAAAAAAAAAAAAAAAAAAAAAAAAAAAAAGAGGAACAAGCTAGAGAATAAGGCTACCAGTATTGGTTTCACATGTTTGTGTCGACAGGCCACACTCCCCATAAAAGGCTTGCTTGCCGTTTTTGTCCTCGCATGCATCTAATCCACTCCCCCAATCTTTTTCTTCCATTTATTAATTTGATATTATATATATATATATTTTGAATTCGAATATTAAAAGAAATCAAATTTAAGAACATTGGAAAAAAGGAACACAGTTTTTAGATGGGAATGTAATTTACAAAAATAATTGCTTTCAATTAATATGTTAATCAAAATTTATGTTGCACCTGACCTGATTTATCATGTGATGTGGGTGGAACTGTCGAAGGACTCATCTTCATTGTTTGAGTTCTTTGACTCCATATTTCCTGAATTTATTATTTTGGGTTGTTAAAGCCTTAAAAGGTCGGGAAAAGAAGCCCAATAAGTAAAAATGAAAAAAAAAAAAAAAAATCCATCATACTAAATTACTAATCCAATGACGTGGCACATTTGTGAGTTTCCCACCAAACTAATTTTCGGGCTAACTAAAGAGATCAGTCCTTAATTTGCGTCCTTAATCGTCGATATAATTATAATTATTTCCTTTAATTTCTACTTTCCTTCCACACCTATTAGCATGGATCACGATGGTTGGATAATTTGAGGGCTATAATCTTGCCACGTGTACGCTCTTCGTCTACATCCTCCAATCAACGATCGAGTTTTGGTTAAGTTGTAGCCAATTAGACTCTCGAGCTCATATTAGCCTTTTCCTTTTGTTCTCTACACACACACCCACCCAACTTAAGCGACAAGATAACAAACAACGTCGGAAGATCGGATAATTATGGCGGAGAAGAGCTTTAAGTACATCATCCTCGGCGGCGGCGTCTCGGCTGTGAGTATTTCTTCCTCTTTAAGATTTATGTATGAATGAGTTTGATTCGATTTGTGTTGCAAAAAAAAACCACAATTCCTCATGATTGTTTTGAGCTCGTTGTTGTAATTTAGATAGCGATTAGATTTTTGAAACTTCCGATCAGTGACTTTGTATTGAATTTTATTGCCTTGGCTGCTATTTTCTAAGAATCGTTGATGTCATATTACAATAGCAATTTGATTTTTGAATCTAACAATCGCATGTCTACCGATCTATTTTTTGAGGTCCTCAGGATTCTCTTTAGGTTTGTTTGAGCTCAGATATAATCGTAGAACATAGTAACATACAGATGCATTAACCAGTACAGAAGCAAATTCATTTCTGATATTGGATTTTGGTTGTAACCTTTGATCCATTTTTGTGTGTGTGTAGGGATATGCAGCTAAAGAGTTTGCCAATCAAGGTGTTAAACCAGGAGAATTGGCAGTTATCTCGAAAGAGGCGGTACGATTTGGAAAACTATTACTATGCAGTGTGTCTTATAGTCTATGTATGATTCTTAATTTACTTAATATGGTGTGGGTACTCAGGTGGCTCCATATGAACGCCCTGCACTTAGCAAGGGGTATTTGTTTCCTGAAGGTAACAAGACATTATTTTCTGGTTTAGTTTGCAAACTACAATGATTAGTTTTGATGTTCTGAAACTTTGGCTTTGTGTTATGCTTTTTGTTGCAGGGGCTGCTAGGCTTCCAGGTTTCCATTGCTGTGTTGGTAGTGGTGGAGAAAAACTCCTTCCTGAATCCTACAAACAGAAAGGTAATGAACTCTCTTTCACATTACCAAATATTCATCTATGTACAGTCCCACTTATTCGATGATATTATCCCGCGGAATTTCTCCAGTTCTCTATTCAAGCTTCACTGATTACGCTACTGGAACTAAATCGTGCTGTCATTTTTCGTTGGTCTTTGTGTTTGCAGGGATTGAGTTGATTTTAAGCACAGAAATTGTGAAAGCTGATCTTTCTGCCAAGAGTCTTGTCAGTGCAGCTGGGGATGTCTTCAAATATCAGACTCTCATAATTGCTACTGGTTCTACTGTAAAGACCGATATCCTTGCATTTCTCACATCAGAAAGCTTTTAAGAAATCCTTTGATAAGATGAAAGTAACTCTTTTTCTTTCCTTTGCAGGTGCTCAGACTGACTGATTTTGGAGTAAAAGGTGCAGACTCTAAGAATATCCTCTATCTCAGAGAGATTGATGATGCCGACAATTTGGTTGAAGCAATTAAAGCTAAGAAAGGCGGAAAGGCTGTCGTTGTTGGTGGAGGCTACATTGGTCTTGAGCTTAGTGCAGCTTTGAGGGTCAACAATTTTGATGTCACTATGGTTTTCCCTGAACCTTGGTGCAGTAAGTTGATTCATTTTGTAATTTGGCTATTCATTTGTGTATTACTTAGTTATACATAATTAAAACAATGTTTATGCAGTGCCTAGGCTTTTCACTGCCGATATCGCTGCTTTCTATGAGACTTACTACACAAACAAGGGAGTGAAGATCATTAAAGGAACAGTGGCAGCTGGGTTCACCGCTCATTCAAATGGAGAGGTAAACCAAATAAACATTAGCTAATAGGAGTGGTTTAGTTTGATTTTATACAAACTAAAGTCTAAACCAAAACTTATAATGTTATGTATGTTCTGTTTGGTTTGGTGAACTGATTAATTAGCTTTTCCAAATGGTCTCTGTGAAAATGTCTTAGTTGTGTAATCATGTTCCAGGTGAAGGAAGTACAACTCAAGGATGGGAGGTCACTGGAAGCCGACATTGTGATTGTTGGGGTTGGTGCAAAACCATTGACATCTTTATTCAAGGGACAGGTCGAGGAAGACAAAGGTGGAATTAAGGTATGTATCTGCTGCAAGTCTTGTGTCTCTTCTTCTTCTTCTCCTCCCGTATTATTATGAGTTGGATGTTTTAATTAACCGAAGAAACTTTTCACACAGACCGATGCATTCTTCAAAACAAGTGTTCCAGATGTTTACGCTGTTGGTGACGTTGCCACTTTCCCTTTGAAAATGTATGGAGACGTGAGAAGGGTCGAGCATGTTGACCATTCCCGCAAATCAGCAGAGCAAGCTGTTAAGGTAAATAATGCTTACAATAAGGCTTATGTATATCGTTTAAAACACCATATTATTATGCGTTTGCATTTGCATTTGCATATGAAAAGGGGAAATTCACAATCTTTAGGAGATGAAATGTTATACAGGTAAGTGCAAACACTATACACAAACGGATTCTATATCCGAGGCAGGCGATATATTAGAAAGTAACATAGTTGTATATCTCGAAGTCGTTTATATATGTGATTCATTGTGGCAGGCGATCAAAGCGGCTGAGGGAAGTGGATCTGTGGAGGAATACGACTATCTTCCATTCTTCTACTCGCGATCCTTTGATCTCTCATGGCAGTTCTACGGAGACAACGTAGGAGACTCTGTGTTATTTGGAGACAGCAATCCATCAAACCCAAAACCAAGATTTGGAGCATATTGGGTTCAAGGTGGTAAAGTGGTTGGAGCATTCATGGAAGGAGGTAGTGGTGATGAGAACAAGGCCTTGGCTAAAGTCGCCAAAGCTCGACCTGCTGCAGAGAGTCTCGACGAGCTCATCAAACAAGGCATCTCCTTTGCCGCTAAGATTTGAGAGAAACACAACCACCAAAGCACTCACTTTTTTCCTCTTCTATGTTTGCAATAAAAACATGTTTAGCAATGTATTTAGTAAGTACGTCTGCTAAAATAAGTTGTGTGTTTGTATTGCCTCTCTTTAAACTCCATGAGAAGTAGAGGATACCTGAACCACATTCACATTTTAGATCATGTATTTTCTCGATTTCAGTATTTGTGTTCGTTTTCATAACCACTTTAACATTCTTATATGCTCTTCGTCAAAACGCACCATTTGGATCAGTACAAAGCCTCTATACCAAACAGAGTATCTTGACTGGTCAGTCTCATAACTTCTGTAACCCTGATGACACTTTGATGGCAGATGGAAGAAAGACCACACACTTAAAGTTCGAGCGGACATGCAAATGCATCTGAGAAGCTGAAACATTCGGAGAAACTAGTTAAGCGCATTAAAGATTGGACTTTTTAAAGATCAAAGTTGATAATTTTCTTAGAAATAGGCGCATTAAAGGTGAATAATTTCAAATCAGTGATGACTATACGTTTGTATTTTATGTCCTAATATTATGTTGAGAGGAGTCTATGGGTTGATGAACCCAAATTTTCTTTTAATTGGGTGGGGATTCTAGTTTTCTAACAAACTGTGTTTTAAATCGAAGACATATTTTTTTTCTAAGAAAAAATTGTTTTGATTATGGCTATCATTCTTTGGTTTAGTTGTTAATTAAATTTAATTTTTGTGGTTGTCTGAACGAAACCTGTTTGGACGCTTGTAAACGCTACCATCAAATTTCATAATATGATGTTTTAAGTAATGTGAATTACCTTGACTGTTCACATGGGATGAGCCAAACAGTTATTAATTAGCATAATGAGAGATGTGATGCATATTCATAAATAAGTTTGTTGGTGGGACAAACTAACTCTAATAACTATGGAGGTCTTATTGTTAGGTCTTGGTCTTAAATTTAAAGTAACTGGAAATAAATAGGACAGTGAAGCACAACCAAATATATTCACCAGAATTTTCATTTAATATCTATTTTTTTGTAATAAATATATGCTAAATTTGTGCGGAGGAGGACGAATAAACTGATTTTACGTGTCTACGTTTTCCCCCTACAAAGACAACAAATATGGTGGGACATTTATGACTTAAACAAAATTTAACGTCTCAGAACCTAAATAACTTTTTCGAATAGTTGAATGCTTATTGGGATAATGCAGGAAATGGATGCGTATATATTTTACTTTTCTTAGTTCTAGTTACTAATACTCCCTATGTTTCACAAAAAATGTTGTTGTTACATTTTTCACATAAATTAAGAAAAATATGTAAATTTTTTTTACTCTTTATTAATACACTAAATAATTTTTTTTCTCTAATTAATAAACTAAATAATAAGGATAAAATTGAGATTTAGTTTTTAAAATTACATTAAAAACATAAAATGACACTTTTTGTAATACAAAAATTAAGTGGCAGAATACTACTACTAACTATGACCTTATTTTTCTTCAGCCAAAAAAACTATGACCTTATTTTATACTGAAATCTCTTTCTCATGGTGAATTGATTAATCTTTCGTATTTCACAGGTAAGTTATATTTCTTGTATGTAGTTCAATTAGTTGATCTATGATTATACATTCCAGTTTTTGGTCCAAGAAACCACTAATCGTGTAATATAGATCTCAAAATATCTTAACACAAAGATAAAAGAAAAATATGCAGATGAACATAATTTAAAAATGTGCGAGTCGCTGCTAGTTGATTAAGAGGTCGAGAGATACACAAATATTGACATATGAAAAATAAATAGCAGAGATTAATATATAAATTTTAAGAGGAAAATATTCTGAGATATATGAGACAATATGCAAGCATTTGCATCAGCGACCATGCATGGATAATGGATTAGCAACAAAAAGCTAATAGCTATGCCAGCACTATATTTTGCAATGCATTTTCCATGAGAAATTGTTACGGTATTTCGAGATATCGATGAAAAATAATTTATTTGGATATGCTTTTACCTTTAATTACTAATTAAGCGTTCATTTTCTATATTATGAGAAGGGTGTGACCCCAAAGAAAAAAATAAAATAAAACTAATGAAAGCATATTATGATAGTTAGTATTAAAAGAAATTAAAAATAAAATAAAAACACATAGAGCATGATAGTTTCTAGTTTTTAAGGGGGTTTTGTGAAGAACAAATTATTACGATTGTTTAAAAAAAAATTTGTTTATGAGCAATTTATATACAGGAAAAAACATATATCAAAGATTTTTTCAGTATATATATCAAAGATGTGAGAACATCTGAACATCTATGGATACTAGTGCTTAATTTACATTAACGAAGTTTTGTTTTATTTGACCAATGTCTCACCTAATCACATTTTAGACTCTTTGTTTAGTCAAATCAACTACACCTTTTACACAGTTTTATTAGGAATCACATATAAATTGGTAATAGATAAGACATAATTGAAATTTGTAAGCGCAAATGTTAATCATATTGCTGTTCTTTAAAAAAAAAAAAAAAATGGAATGCTTCAAATATCACAAGAATATGTTACCCAACTAAACAAATATGAATTGCCGATCTAAGAAATGATATTTGACCAAAAATTAATGAAGTAAATAGAATCAATCTCGAGACGAATAGTATTTAAGTATCTCACACCATATTAAGCCTAATAAAGAATTATAAGATATATAGAACTTACCAATAACATCTAACAAAAAACGAGTCTACGACGAGTTATTCAAGTCACATCGTGGACCTCAAGGTCTTCAAGCGGACAAAAAAACTTCAAGCTGTAGTGGAACAATTCGGTGGTCGGACAAATTATATCCATCAATATATTAATTATCTTTTAAATAATTAGTATTATGCATTTTTTCTCGTGTTTTACTTAAATTTCCTTGGTTTACACAGCTTTGTAGAGAAAGTCGGTGGGTGATCTAAATACCTAAAGAGCCATGTATAACGAAATGTAGATCACTAAACCTAACACATTTAACTATTTAAGTCTTTTGATTTAGAGATGGTTATCACCATTATATTCTTAAATCGAATATAAAATATACAGTATTCTTTTTAAACTAAATACTTGGTGATAAATATCTCAATTTATAACATTCAAATTTGCGATTATGATTATGATTGGTTGCGTAACTGAAAATAGTGGAATAAAAATATGTGAACTTATCGTATTTTATCAATTAATTTGAAGTTTTGAACTAAGAGATTCGCTATTTCATAACTGTGATCAAATTATCGAAAGAACTACCTCATTTAACAAGTTTACAGTTAAGCAAATACAGAATTTTTTATGATATCTTGAATTTTGTTTTAGTGATATTATATTATATGCCTTTTGCTTAAAATTTCAAAAGGTACTAAAAAGTTATACAAATGTAGGTACTATGTATCAAAAATAAAGGTTATATATAAAATGGGAATTTCAGAAAAACTAAATCCCAAACTTTTTAATTTATATAACTAAGCTAGAAAAATGCTATCAGTAATCATGACTTGCTGGAAAGTAATAAATACACCACCTACAAGAACAAAAAAAAAACCACTACTATACATAAATTAGTTATAGAATTTTGGTTCCCATTAAAAAAAAAAAATTGTCTTTTTGATGTAGGTGAGAGATTAAATTTTCTCAAACGTAAAATTATCTAAATTATTCAATTTGGCCAGTAATATCACATTTTAAGTTCACTGAAAACCCCAATAACTGGACTAGTAGATGATACATTCATCATAATTCATAGGAAATTACTTGGAAAATAAAAAATCCGGAATCTCCTACTAAACAAAAGAAAAACTTTGGGAGAAGTGACCGTACGTACACGAGTAAATCAATGTGAATCACATTGAAGCAAGCACACAAGGAGATATACAGAGATAGTCGTTTAGTTAGTCGTCGTAAGAAGAAGTCAAACGTAAGAAAAAATTCGATCACGTGGACCACATGCTTCTTCCGGCTCTTTCTACGTTTCTTCTTCACTCTTCAACCAAACCAAATTTTATAATCATTTCTTTTTCTAGACATCCGTCAATGATCAATAGTAATATATTGATCACTTTTGACGCTGTATAAGAAGTTAGAACGTAGTATATATATATATATATATATAAAGGATCATGCATGCTTCGTGTCGATTAATTTATATAAGGATTATCATACATAACATGTGATTTAGCAAAATGTTTTGATTTACTCGGTTACAATAATAGTACCACCTAACCAAGATCAAGTAATATTCATCAGACAACTCGGATGAAATTAGAATTAATAGAAGATTCGCAACTTAAAAGAGGTGCTTTATCGACTATACGACGTACCACTACCTCACATTAGAAAACGACATCTAACCCACAACATTTTTAATTAATTAGTTACAATAAAGTTAGACATAATTGAAATTAATCGATTACGAATTAGTTCCTCAATGCCGATCATGGCAACGTACGTACCTTACATAAATTAATCATGGGACGACTGATGAAAAAAGGCAAACATCTAAGCGAACCAAATTTGACTATTTTTTCTTAACAATGATTTTAACTAATTTATCACAAATATTGAAACTCAATTTCAATTGCTTTTAATGGGAAGTGGGGTACCTTGAAACCAAAGTCAACTTAGCCAACCTTACATTTTTAGTAGATTTATTTTTATCTTTTTACGTTTAAGAAATCTATTAGGACATGAATGACAATAGTTTTTGGAGTGGTTTTTGCATTTAGATTTTCTCAAAATTTATTTTATACCTATTCATGATTTTGAAAAAATAGATTTGAGAATTTAGATTTTGATGGTTTTTGCATATTTGTGAAAAAAATCTAAAATCCACATTTTAATAGTTTTTAAAATATTTTATTGCCTAAAAATCAAAAACCAAAAACTTCAAAAACCAAAAACTAAAAACCAAAAACAACTCAAAAACTCTCAAACATTCATGGACTTATTCTACCGTGAAAAAACTCTTGAAATATTCTCAACGACTCATTCTGTGAAGTGCGTTAACCAAAGGACTCAAACAAACAATTATTTTTTCCAAATAAAAAGACTTAACTATTTACATATCTCTCTCTTTTTTATTCTTTTCTTTTTTTAACTATTTACATATCTCTCTACATATATTTTTTTTGTTGATGTCCTTTTTGGGCATTATAGATGTTAGTGGCACACACACACAAAAAGATGACTTTGAAAGAAAATTTGTATTTCGCTTCATAACTAATATGGTTATTAAAAAAATTGAGAATCATAAATTGTCCAAATCAAATTACGATATTTGTAAAACTGTGTGAATGTCACTCCATTGCCACAGCCAATTATGTACTTAGGTTTATGTTCCTAAATCGAATACGTCAAGCTTGAACCCAAATCAGAAACGCTGAAAAATTACTCCAATTATGGTTTCAAAAATGTACTTTGGTTACGGTCGCTTATTTTTGTGGACATGTTCGTCATTTTTTGACAATTCTTTCATGACATATTTAGTCCGCATGACGAATCCAAATTTGTCTTTTTTCTTCTACATTATATTTCATCAACAATCTATAGGAAACCAATTATATATAATCGTTATATAAGTATTATATTTCTACTATTACTTTTGTAAGAAAATTATTTCAATTTGTGTGTTAATTAGAATTAGATCTTAGAAAGTACAATGTTCGACTATCACTGTAGTTCTGTATATATTATTCTAAAATTTCGTAACCAAGATAAATCACTAAAAATTAGCTTTTCAACAAAAAATAAAATTAATAAAGATAAACCACAGAAAAAAAAAATCAATCTTGTGGCCAGGATCTCTCGTCTCATTATCTCTCTTCTGAAGATCGTAGTAACTTTCGGCTCTGATTGGTAACAACGCATAACTGCGTAATTGCATAATAAAAACTTGTAGATTAAAAAGCTGTAGAATAAAAATTTGCATAATCAAAATTTTGTGTGATTGGATATCATGCATAATGAAATAAACCACTAAATACATGCTTATTTGCATAATGACTTATTACTTGTATTTTTTAGGCAAAAAGCAAATCTTGCGTTTTTGCCTAATTGTCTATTATTAGGCAAATTTTTGTGATTGGTAAAATACTTGTATAATCGCATTAGAAAACGCAATTAGGCGATTATGCATGTTACCAATCAGAGCATAATAAAGTTTTGCAGATTAAAAAGCTGTAGAATAAAAATTTGCATAATCAAAATTTTGGCTTTGATTGGTAAGATGCATAATTGCCTAATTGCGTTTTCTAATGTGTTTATGCAACTTTTTTACCAATCACAAAAAATTGCCTAATGATAGACAATTAGGCAAAAACGCAAGATTTATTTTTTGCCTAAAAAAATACAAGTAAAAATCCATTATGCAAATATGCATCCTTTTAGTGGTTTATTCCAATATGTCATTCTACAAGTTTTATCCAATCATACAAAAATTTTATTATGCAATTTTTCATTCTGCAGCTTTTCATTCTGCAATTTTTTATTCAGCAATTATGCTATTAAGCAATTATGCATTCTTACCAATCAGAGCCTTTGTGTGATTGGAGATCATGCATAATGAAATAAACCACTACACTAAATGTATGCTTATTTGCATAATGACTTTTTACTTGTATTTTTTAGGCAAAAAGCAAATCATGCGTTTTTGCCTAATTATCTATTATTAGGCAATTTTTTATGATTGGTAAAATACTTGCATAATCGTATTAGAAAACGCAATTAGGCGATTATGCATGTTACCAATCAGAGCCGAATTTCCTTCTGCATAGTGCCACTTTTTTTTTGTAAGTATTTATTACAATAATAATCAATAGTGACAGTTGAAAATTTTAAATACGACCTCTATTTTCCACTTTAACGCTTGTCATTTCCACGCGCGTGATTATCTTAACATGTTTGGTCTATCTATATCCGTGTTCCGTCATTGAAATAATATGAGGATAAAAATGAACAAGACCCTTATATATATATTTATAAGAGAAATAGTAAGAATTACAGGGAAAAAAAAGAAGGCATAATGGAATGATTGGAGCCAAACTTATACTATGAAACATGCTTAAAACTGCAGAAGAATAATCTTTAATTTTATAAGAAAAGTAAAAACTACCACTTGAGTAGGAAATCGCCATGTTGGTCTAGGACAGTGATCGATTCTCCTCAAACGTGAAAATATTAATCATTTTCATTTGGGCAGGAGCATTCACATAGCCTTCTCCGGATCTTGAGAGGATTATGGGAAACACAAATAACAAAAAAAAAAAAAAAACTAATGATTTTCTACTAGATTCAGGCGTGGCATTTGTATGTTTCCTCATATGCAATTGTATTATGTAATCTTAGGGGTTTTATAAAAAAAAAATTAATGTAATCTTAAATTCTTTATAAAGCTGAACGAGGGTACACTTTTCTATATATTCTACTTTAGAAATCAGTAATATTCCATGTTCAAAAAATCGGTCTAGGCCGCCGATTAATCGCCGGCTAGACGCTAGGCGGCGGGTTATCGCGGAGATTTTTATTAATCGCCAATAAAATCGAATTTTTAAAAAAAAAAAAAAAAAAAAAAAAAAAAAAAAAAAAAACTTAATAACTCAGTTTTTAGTGGTTATTAAGTTCAAAATCATAGTTTCTGATGTAGATCTGTTATCACAGAGCAAAAAACATGAATAAGACAAGGGTGAATTAGTCTTTTCTATTCATTAAAGCTAAAATCTAAGGGGAAAAGCAAAACTGGTGCTCGAACCCATGACATGGAACTCTATACCAATGACTTAAACCACCAAACTAAGTTCTATTTACGATTTTGTTATACATAATTAATATATATAGATGTTTACATATAAAATTACGTAAAACTAATCTCCGATTAATCCCCGTTTAATCTCCGATTATTTGATTAGGCGCTAGGCCCCCATCGACCGCCCGACTAGCGCCTAACGAATTTTAAAACATGGGTAATATTCGAGGGTCATATGTTTTTTTGTTTGAGGATTCTAGATCCACGGATCCGACTGATAAAGATGTTATATTGCTTTTATGGCACATGTAACTTATATATTTTCAGTAGTCCGCGACTTAAGCATATAGTATTATACTACAAAATACGGAATGATGATTAATGGTATGTTTGCATTATACAGAAAAAGAAAAAAAAAACAGAATGATGAATCTTGATTGACACAGTCACACGGGACAATTATTTTTTTTTCGGTCCTAATATTGACTTCCTGGTCGACATCCAGACATGTGTATTTATGATATTCTCGAATTATGAAGCTGTATGTCTAGTGATTCGACTTATTTACGCATACAGTTATACTCCACTATTTCATAAATGATTTTTAATCTACATTCCATTATTTTGTAAAGTATATGATCCGAAATCTTGACATTAAAACCAAAAAAAAAGTATATGATCCGTCTAGTTCTTTTTAGATAGATATGCGATAAAATTATATAAAGAGGCACATTTTTTTTACTTTCATGGGTGGTTTGGGAATTTAATGAAAATGCTCAAGTAAATGACCATTTTTTCTAAACCCAAATTGTTTTGACCCTTTTTGTGAGGCTTATTACCAAATTATGCCATCTACACACTTTTTTTTTTTTTTTAATCGTACGATTTATTATTTATTACAAATTATGACAAATGTTACATAGATGATTCTACCACAAACAATTCCTTCCGATCTTTATTAGATTCACGAGAGATGACACTTCATTCTCCATGCTTTTGATGGACACACTGACGACACTTTCTTCTCTACATAAAATCACGGCGAACGGCTCTAATTGTACATCGCTGGAGACCTCATATAAACTTGTCTCCATTAATTTACAAATTTGTTAATAAATCATAATATCTGAGACTCGAACCTCAGACCTTTTGGTGTAGAAGCATTAATTAACCCTTGGCCAGATCATTGGACCAAGGGGTTTCCACCACTCTTTCTTCTTTATTTTCTGAAAAAAAAAAAAAATTAAAATGACCTTCTTCTGAGGTTATTTACCAAATTAATCTCATCTGCACACTCTTTCTTCTTTATTTTCTAAAACTCTCTTTTATTCTTTATCATAATTTTTTTCTCCTTTTCCATATTTTAATTTTTTTTATATATATTTATCAATATATTTTGCTTCTTAATATTTATTTTTCTGGTCAACGCTTTTTTTTTAATCCAGTTTACTACTAGTATATTAGGACTAGTAATTTTTAAAAGAAAGAGTGTGATAGTATAAAATGTGCCTCTTTATACAATTTTCTTACTTTGCATAGGCCATATGAATTTAAAGCATAGATTTAATCATTTTAAAAAAAGAAGATATGTTGAACCTTAAAAAAAAAAAGGGAATATAATTACGACTGGATGAGAAATTTTAAGTTATCAATTGAGACTCACACATATAGCACACAGCAAATTGTAGATTGTTCCACATTTTTTTTTTTGACATCATTACAACATCTGAAACTTGGATAAGAAAACACCCTTAAAATGCAGGATCCAAACGACCATGCCTCCACTTAACGTATAGTCCCAATCAATACAATACATAAGCTTTAAACTTTTTAAAATTAACACTTAAACTACATTAATTACTATTCTGAACATAATTAAATCAGTGACGTGTATATATATAATATTCATAATCAACTGCCACAAAATTTCACAATCTTACCTGTCAATTTCACACAAGGAAAACAAAAAATTAATAAAAAAAAGTTTTGTCAAAATGACAAAAAGGAAAAAAATAAGAAAATGAAAAAAATAATCAAGATATAAAGAAATGGTCCTCCGGTTTAGAGACGGGTCATTAATTTTCTTTATATATTATAAATTACACACACAAACACTGATAGCAGAACACACACACATAAGTCTCTCCTTTGGATCTTCTCTCATTTCACAGATCATAAAACTAAAAAAAATTGTCACAATCCTTCATTTTCTCTGAGTTTCGTTTCTCGTTTAGACAGTAATATCGAAGTGACAGAGACCTCTTTGGTCTGATTTTATTTAGTCCTCAGATAAGATATGCAAGTCGTCGCCAACTTAAATTTCCAGTCTTCGCCGTTCTCACATGGCGCCGGAGAGATCCTCATTTCTCCGGTAGACCGCCGTGATGAATCTTTCGTTGAGTTCGCCGATGCCCTTGAAGGCGCGTGCGTTGATTCAGCTGCGGTGAAAGTGCAGAAGGTTTACAGGAGTTATCGGACGCGCCGTAGGCTAGCGGACTCTGTAGTTGTCGCCGAAGAGCTCTGGTAATAACGAAACTTAAGTTTTAATAAAAACACTGATTAAATTTTAATTATGTGGAGGGATTAGTTTGAGTGATTAACGTTAATTAATGATGGTGAAGGTGGCAAGCGATGGATTATGCGAGGCTTAATCATAGTACGATTTCGTTTTTCGATTACTCGAGACCTGAAACTGCGGTTTCTAGGTGGAATCGTGTGAGCTTGAATGCTTCTAAGGTATGTTTTTTTTTTTTTTTTCCCTTACTAAATATCAAGTTAAACTTTTTACTTATTTTTTCTTTCCACATAAATATTTAAAAAAGTTTAATTCTCTAATCTTATCTCAAAGTAAGAAGAAAATATGTGAAAATGTAAATATCTCAAATATATTATTGTAAGGTAAAAAGATCCACTTGGCTATAAGGTTTTGTAATCTTATGGGTTGTTTTGTGGTTAGGTGGGAAAGGGTCTGTCCATAGTCGACAAAGCTCAAAAATTGGCGTTTCAGCATTGGATTGAAGCTGTAATATTTTTACCTTTAACCTTAGTTTTCATTATTTTATTTTTTTGGTTTGGGTTAATATTAAGATTTTTTCTTAGTGGTAACAAGAAGACTAAAAATATGAAAATTTAATAATCAGATTGATCCTCGACACCGGTATGGACACAACCTGCATATGTATTATGAAGAATGGTGTAAAGCTGATGCTGGTCAGCCATTTTTTTACTGGTAAATGCTTAAATCTTCTTAATCCACATTTTCTCCCGGTTTATGTGAACCGTTTTAAGTATATTCTTGTAATTCAAGAATCTGTTTTTAGGTGATAAATCTTATATATACCTTTGTAAAATATCGTTTTTTTATATACAGGTTGGATGTTGGAGAAGGGAAAGATCTGGATCTTAAAGAGTGTCCAAGGTCGAAGCTTAAGCAGCAATGCATCAGATATCTTGGACCTGTATGTGCTATTTCTTTCTCTTGTCAATTTTGTTTTTACATGTTTTGAGGATTTCTCATATAAGTTATTTTTGCGGTATATCAGCAAGAGAGGGAAGAGTATGAGTATGAGATCATAGAAGGGAAGATTGTTCACAAGGTAACTGGAAAATTTCTACACACCATGCACGGATCTGAAGGGACCAAATGGATCTTTGTTATGAGTACTTTCAAGAAACTCTATGCTGGTTTGGTAAGTTAAAACAAGTACTATATCATTCTATTGATTATGTATGACTTAATAAATCAAACGAAGAAGTTTCTAATGGATCATCTTTTGTTGGTTTATTATGTGTTTACTTCAGAAGAAGAAAGGAAGGTTTCATCACTCAAGCTTTTTGGCCGGAGGAGCAACATTAGCCGCCGGGAGAGTGGTTGTTGACAATGGAGCTCTCAAGGTAATTTACTAAGAAGCAGGACCAATTTTCTGCGTTTGCGTTTGTACTATACATGTGATTTTTTCACATTTTCAAAGTTATTTTGCATAGTGTAAACGCAAACGCTAAACAAATTATCTGAGGGTGAAATGTTTCTTAGAGCGGTTGAGCCACATTCATATCTAGACTTTGTCATGTCTGCGTTTTGTGATTTTCTTGTCTGATCGTGCTGTCTCTCTATATGTTTTGTCAGACAATCTCTGCATACAGTGGACATTACAGGCCGTCTGATGATAGCCTCGAAACATTTCTCTCTTTTCTCAGGGAGAACGCAGTAAACTTAGACGATGTTGAGGTAAGTTCTTGTTCTAATCAACTTCACTCAATCAAATCTTCTTGATTGTATACAAAGACTAACTTAACTTGTTCATATCTTGGTTGCTGAATGATTTTATTAACTAGAGTTTGGTTGCTTAGAGAATAGACTACTTGAGAGCTAATATAAGCTTTGTTTGCATAGGTGCACAAAGCTACTGAAGAATCCGACAACTATGATGAACCGTTAAAGAAAGAGGACGCAACATTGAAAGCAGAGACTGAAATGGATGAGAATGGTAATGGAACACTCGGAACACTTGAGGAGGCGAAACGCAGTAGTTACAAGAGAACGATCTCAGGTGGACTTGAGAGTCCAAAAGCTGACGTGTCACAGAAATCGATGCTACTAAGGATCAACTCAAAGAAACAGTCGAAATCTTTACAGTTGGGTCATCAGTTATCACTGAAATGGTCGACAGGAGCCGGTCCAAGGATCGGTTGTGCAGCTGATTATCCGGTTCAGCTCAGAAAGCAGGCTTTGGAGTTTGTTAACTTGTCACCAAGATACAGGAGCAGCACACTGTCTCCGACCGGGAAGCTCGATGTCTGATCAAAAATGTTCCTTATGTAGTAGTTTTAATCATAGTCTTATTCTGTGACTTGATTAACGTGTGAGTGAGTGAGTGAGTGAGTTCTATCTAAAGTTTTTGTTGTTGTTTATTCACCTGGATAATGTGAAGTAGAAGAAGGAACAGAATAATTAAGATGCGTTTTTGTGTAAAAGCTATTTTACGTCAGTCAGTAGCAAACTTTATAAATCGTCAGCTCACACACATTCTATGTTGAGTGGATTTAGGAATCTTGAGTTGGTGTTCGGTTACACAACTCAATGACTTGAACACATGAACGAATCATATTTACAAAAGGTAAAGAAACGAGACAAGATATGTATAACGAGTTCTTCTAAGTCATAGTATGAAAATTGATATATGTGTTCATCTTTGTCTTCTATTTGGTCTAATATGTGTGCGTGTTTGTATTCCATATGTTGGATTTAGTTCTCTTATCATAATTATGTGTTCCATCGTCGTTTTTTTCTTTTCTTCTCTACAGTACTTGCTCTTGGATCTTATCCCAAATTAGGCTTTGTCCAGAAGAAAAATAAACCCAACTTAGGCCCAATAAAAAGCCCAATTGAGAAACACTTGATCACCAAACCTTTTGAGGCAATTGAGGAAGCAGAGATCGAGATCGAGATCGGCGTTAATGGATTACCAGCAACAGCCGCCGCCGTCTTCTGAAGCTTCGCCGTCGGCGTCTGATCGTCCACCGGAAACGTCGTCGAACAATCAGAATGATGAGATAGAAGACATAATGGGTTGCGTCACGGCTTTGGAAGCTGCTCTGCTGCCATGTTTACCCGCTAGAGAGCTTCAAGCTATCGATCGCTCTCCTCATCCTTCTCATCAAAGTCAGTCCCTTTTTCTATTCTCCATCTTAAAATTCCAACCATCTGGCTGAATTGACTGAATTTAGTAAATGCTAGTTTTGGAGTTGTAATTGTTTCTGTAGTATCTGCTGGAGAAGAATATCATTTTGATTTAGCTCTTTACTCGTTTAATGTTCTGTTCAGTTTCAGTTAGCTTTTAGCTTATGATCTCAGTGAATATTTGTTGAGAATTAAAGCTCAAAACCTAAGCTTTGATCCTAAATTGAATTCGTTATTCGACAATTTCAGCTACTTCACTGATCTATGATGATTTGATTGTGTAGTTGATGTTGAGAGGCACGCCAGAGATTTCATGGAAGCTGCTAAAAAGCTCCAGCTTTATTTTATGGGATTGAAACGAGAAGATCGTGCGCCTACTAGAGCTGAAAGCCTTAAGAAGGTTAGCTTTGGTTCACCTCAAAAACCCAACCAATGTGAAACTCTCAAAATCATTTGTCTTTAACCAGTTTCTCTTCTTAAACAGGAGATTGCAGTAATGGAAGAAGAGCTTAAGACAAAGGAGGAGCTTATAAAGAAGCACACAAGGCTTTTCCAAGAATCGCAGAAGCTTGTGAAAGAACAGATAGAGAAACACCGAGTAGAGCTGGAGAAAGTATAATATCTCTCTATCAAAGTTTGTTGTTGTTCTTTTTATGGAGGATCCAAGTTTCAGTAGTAAATAGTGTAAAACTCTACTCGTTATTTATGTCTATTTTACATTGCAAGAGTAATATGCAGACGAAATGTGATTCCATCAGCAAATCCACATCTCTTACAAAAAAGTGCAGATACAACTTATTATTTTTGTGGCTTTTATAAAAAAAAAGTCTAGAGATTCATTTACATGGAAACATAGAAGAAGCTTCTCATAGAAACAGAGTCTCTTCTTGGCTTGTGTTGAATGCTTCATCTCATATATCCATATGAGGACCACTTGAGTTGGGTGGTTGGCTTTCCAAAGGCATGTACTGTGCCATGATCCCTCTTATTTCCGCATCCATGTAACTCTGCACAATTTTAAATTTGTTACTTAAACATCCAATCTATATGGCAAAGATCTTTATTATGATAACAAGACCAGAACAACATACCCTGATCCTGTATTTGTAGACTGCATATCCAGAAAGACCTGCAACACCCACTCCGATTATAAGGAACCACAAAAAGCTCCAGCTGAGTTTTGTTGTTCCAACTTTGCCTGAACCTACACATGCACCAGATTCAAAAGCAGAAGATCAGATTAATGAATCCAAATTAAGTACATGGGTTTAAGAGTGATGAAGATCTCTCCTTTTTTCTTACCAATGCAAGTGTCGTGTTCACGCATGTAAAGCAGACCATTGCTGCAGCTGCATTCGTAACTTCCCCATGTGTTTTTACATTTACACTCTGGGCACTGGCAAACCTTCTTTTCTTTACACTCGTCCACATCTAACAGATCCAATCAGAAGAAAAATAATTATGAACATGGATTCGACATTTTCACGACTCATTCATTGATTACAATCAAAGTTTGAAAATCGTTTCTACACAGAATATTTTAGACCAACATGCATCCATATAAACAAAAGAGGAATAGCATGTTACTAGTGATGCCTGCCAAATAAACCGTCATCGCTCTATTACATGCATATAAAACACTACCTGTTGTATTGAAAATAAACTACATTTTCTTGCTATTCATAAGTAATAAAATGCATATATACCACAGCTAGTTCACAGTTTCTTACAAATAGATGTTTTAGGCATAAACAGTTGTTATAGGCCTAAAAAATTTAGATGAATGTTTCACAAGTGTCTATGTAAAATTAATTGATTTTTCAGAAAACCCCTATGTAAAATTTATTGTTTAGTTATAATAGGGCAGTTTTCAAGAATAAAATAAAAAGGATAAATATGATATTTGGAATGTTTTACTAGTGAAAATACTCCAAAACATCTATGTTAAACGGGGAGTATATATATTAGCGATATAAACATTCATAGGACTATGTGCATATCACTTCACCAAATATTTGTAAGATAAAGAAATAACAGAATGCAATTACAAAGCATAAGACTCAATTTGATGTAAATGTTTTCTAATAGTCCTTCACTACACATGGCTAGTAAGTAGTATCTATATGCAAGTAGACCAAATGTATATAGATGCTAGTAATTATTGCTTAACAAATACCTTCACAGTTCTTCACTCCATCGCCCTTGAACCCAATTGGGCATTTGCAACCATTTGAATGATCATCCTGAAAAATCCATTTCAAAAAGCATAGAAGTTTTACATTAGGTTAATAAGATCATTGTTTAAAATCTAGACATTGACATAGTAGACGAGATACTTACTTGACAAGCAGAGTAAGTGAAGCTGCCTCGGGTTTCTCTCCAGCATCCTCCATTGTTGATACCGCAATGCATAGCTCCAGAGGCTGCCAAGTAAAATAACGTTCAGAGCATACATACCGATACAAAAAATGCACCTTAACAAAATTATAGTAAAACAACCTTTTTTATCAAAAGGGGAAATTTTATAGAACAGTATTGAAAACAATTTAAAACATTGCTTTCTACCGAGAGGAAAAAAATACTTCACTTTTCCGATTAGTTAATATGATGGAATTTCCTTCAAGTTTTCACTTTTTCAAAAAAATATTTATTCAGTACTCGTGACAAGCTATATTATCAATCTTGGTTCCATAGTTTGCAGGTGGTATAGACCGTCTAGTTTGATGCCTAGAAAATAGTCACAAGTCAAGATTTTTTGGATTTCTTGATTACTCATTGGTCCAAGCCCTTCAAAAGATCTGCTAGTAACAAAATACTTGCAAAATAGACTAACTAAGCAGATGCTATGAAAACTTTATGTATCCTGATCCACACAAAATATGTCAAGATACAGAAATAATAAGTAATTTACCTTTGCAGTGAGTGTAACCGTCACCAACAAATTTAACACCTTGAACAGTAGGGCACTCACACAATCTTCCCCTAAAAGTATCCTAAAATGCCGATTCAGATCAAAATAAGAGTAATCAGTCTTAGTAGCAACAACAAAACCAAAAAGAAGAAAAAGAAGAAAATAGTAAGCCCAAATGATACCTGGCATGCAGTTATGTTGGAAGCTTTGTCTTCCCAGCACCCACCGTTGTTTTCCAAACATTCATTAGTTTCTAAATCTGCAAAAACAAGAAATGCATCTGAAGACCACGTCCTCCCTCGGCATATAAAACACTAAACAAAGTAATAAAGGACAACTATAGTTCAAGTTCTGAAGTACAAAATTTTTTTTTAATATCTGTCCATCTTAAAGAAATGTGATTTCTGAAAATCTTAAAGAGAGTTGTGCATATCGTGGAGAATAGGACCTTCAGTGAGGCATATAGCTGGTTCTGTTGACTCTTGAAAACCTGAACACATAGCTTTCAGCACTGCCCCTTTTTCCAATTTACCTAAGACCATGAAAGATATCAGTTAGCAACAAATAAGAAAGATACTGTAGACAGAGAGAAAAAGCTGACAAGTCATCATTTTCTCCAATACCTCTGTATTGTCTGTTGTTCACGACAAGAGTTGGGAGTATAGTCACGTCTCCACGGGAACCTTTGCCTATCTGAAATAGACTCATTTTAAGAACACAAAACGGAATGGAGAATATATGGTAACTTTAAAACGACAAGATCTAGATGATAAGAGCAAGAGCCAATTGGTTACAAGAAGACAAACCTGGGACTCCTGCTCTGCTTTAAGAATTGGGTTCTCAACATCAGCATCAGGGTCTCCGATACACTTGTCCACCTTCTTGAGATCAATGCCTGAGTGCATAAAACAGAAAGAAAAGTCAAAATTAGCCATCTCAAGCTGATAGTCAGAAAAATTAGGATGAAATGCACAAATTTAAAAGTAACAAATATCCAACTGGTCAATGTAAGACTTCAAAACAGAAAGCCTGACAAGGTGAGCTGATTGCTATCAATCAGTTGAATGTTCTATATCATGGATGAGCTGATATCCGAAGATACTATTCGGTTTTCAGCTAACGGCCACAAATTAATGGTTTGCAGTTATCCTCAAATTCATATAAACATGTGTAAAAACGTGAGTGTACAATCGGGCGTGTGTATGTTTGTTAGGGGTAATGAACCATTTGACTCACCAAGGGACCTAATAACTTCGTCTGCACACTCCTTGGTGTACTTCTTCTCCTTCATTGGACACCGAATGGCAAAGTCAGTCACATAGTCCCACCAGATCCACGGCTTACCGGTCTCATTCATCACTCTATAGACGCAAGCCTGACGCAGATTCTGAACAACAACATCCTTCCCATCATACCCTTTAGTAAAATCCTGCTCAGGATCAGGCGCACAGTACCTCCCATGGTTGATACACTGAGACTTGCACTGTTTACTCAACGTAAAAGCTTCAGGACAGTACCAGGTAATGTAATGTGGCGTAAACTGAGTATGGCCTCCTTTCTCAAGAATCTGAGCAGCTCCTTTGAAATTCTTAAGAAACTCAATCTGAGTATCACACTTCTTCCCACACTCATCATTACTGTTAGTCCATAGTTCATACTCAACACGCTCATCGGGATGAGGAACCGACTCAGTCCAGTCTAGCTTCATATTAACCATGTCACCACCGGAAAGCGCAGACTTTATACTATCTCCCAATGATTTAGTAATAAGAGCAGAAGGAATAGTAATGTTTTGAAGATAATCAGCATCAGATTTATCTTCTTCAGGTGTATCCATTGTAATCAATGGCTCAACTTTACTATCAGCAACAAGAATCGCTGCTGCTCCAGCTTGTTGAGCTGTCCATGCCTTCAAAGTGAAATAACAATCTGTGTTCACAGAAAAAAAAAAATACAAAATTTACTTCTACAATTGGATTCAAAATCAGATCTTTTTCAAGATATTAAAACCTAATTGAGTAATCTAATTAAGGAAATATCGAAAAATCGAACCTCCACGATCGATAAGGACAAAAGTAGGTAAACGTCCAGGTTTAGATTTGAAAGAGATATCGAAATCGCTGTAGCTTTTACAAGCTTTCTGATTCGATTTTGGATACACGACGGTGCCGACTAACGTACCACCGTATTGAGGAACTCCGAAGTTCCCAATGGCACATTCGTAAATACCTTTGATCGAATCAGGTGATGTTACTTTGAGATTGTTCTTCTCCACAACGAATCTAGCCATTGCTAGACTCAAAATCAGAAGAAACGAGAGAGTGAAAAACCCTAGCTTTTTCTCCTTCCCCATGGTTACTCTAAAGACACAGATCAGAGATGATTCAAGCTCACAAGAATGGGATTCAAGGGTTTAAAATCTCAGTAGTGATGAAGATCCGAAACCCTAGAAGGAAGGTTTCGAAGAAGAGAAATTGCAAATATGATGGATGCTTTTGTTTGATTCGTTTGAAAGGAACGTGAAACAGTTTATGGAGTCTTCTAAGTTAAGGAAAGATTTTAACTAAATTCTTTAAATTACGATTAGATTCATGAATGTTTAAAAGAGTTAATTTAATTATATTTTAATTAATTAAATATTGAAATGTTCTTGTTTGTCGTTTCTGGAAATGTGGATATCAAAGAAGAGTTGTTAACAAATAAAAAAATGTCTAAGAATAGTAAACGGGAAACACGTGTGCAATCTTTTTTACTACTAATATCTTTATGACTTATGTGGCAGCGGTTCTCAAAAAGAAAAAATCGTGTTTCAGCTTATTTTATGTTAGAGGTGGATACACCATATCTATTTCTCTTTAAAGATTTTTGAGTCCCACACCTATTTTTTTTTTATATATATATATTTGACAAGTTTTTGGCCGATGGTACACTATGATATTTTAGGACATTGCCGGGATGTTACTGTCCTCGTAACTGGTACTCATGTTTTCTGAAAAGACAAAAAAAAAACGAGTTAAAGAGGTTTGATGCATGGAATCGGAAGCGGATACGAGGAAACGGAAGCGGATACGAGGAAACGGAAGCGTGTGAAAACGTAAAAGCGAGTTTTAAAAAAAATTAGGAAGCGGGTACGTGTTGGATAATAAAAATATCAAAATTAGTCATATGATTCTTAATTATTTATATTTTTGCGATTCTAAATATAGAATCATCAAAATTATAAAGCTTCCAAAACGGAATCAGTGATTCCAAAACGCTTCCAAATTTATTTTTTAAGAATTGCGCTTCCAAGACACTTTTAAACGATTCCAAAAGCTTCTGATTTTGATTCTGATTCCAAAACGGGAATCGGACCTCTAACCAAGCTTTCATGCGGCTAGGTTAAGAGATTAGAAAGTAGCTATAAAGAAAGTTGATTGGTGATCATAAGAAATGTTATTAGCATAAATTGTCTTCTTTGGTTTATTGTGTAAATATTTGTTTTCATATACACTTGCAATACATTATTAGGCCAGGATTCATTTAACATTCTTCCAAATGAGCCAAATAATTGCCACAATATGTACATAAATAATCTTTACTTTTGTAACCACTGAATGCACAACACCACAAACAGATTGTGTACCGGAAGAAAAACGAAGCTTCATGCGACTGTCCTTTTAACAAGAGAGATCCCATTTGGGTCACCACCCCACTCCTCAAATACAACTACTAGGTTCCCAAACGGTTTTAGCCATGAACGAGGCACATGGTACCTGAAATATCCATATATCAATCATATGAATTAGATGTAATTAGAGCATACAAGAAGATGAGAAATATATGTCTTTTTTTGTTTTTTTTCTCACCATCTTTGAGAAGCTTGGCCACAGTTACTAAAACATTTCTTCTCGTTGTAAATTCCAGCATAGTTGCAGCGTCCACAGCTCCCACGAGCTGTGTAGGCAGGCCAGTGGCGTCCAATGTTATGTCCATTTACCCAAACTTGACCTTTCCCCATCGTGTTCATATCCAAAGCCAATGGTTCGTTGCCTACTGGTGTATCAAAAGAAGACTGCAAATAGAAACATCAAGAATCTGATGTGAACATATAACCTTTTACTTCATTATTTGATATTTTCGAATAATATTGCAGAAGTATAATTAAACAATATTTTTTACGTAGAGGTATTGGAAATATCATCTAATATAATGTTGGATAGACACTAGTAAAACATTTTATTTATATGAAAAAAATAATAATTCTAAAACGTTTATGTTTTAAGGAAACTGAGAGAATGTATTTTACCTTGTACCAAGTCAAGGGTTGCTTCTTGGCCACATATAATCCTTGTATCCATTCTACAGACGAACTCCCAGTTATGGTATGAAGGTTCATAGCTTCACCTTTAGTACCAATCTACATAAAACACACACATTAATTTAGTTACCATTTTTATGTTTGGGATAAATACACACATTAACTCGTTTGCTCTTAAATGTCAAATTAACACCTTGTAGGACCATTTCCATTTAGACATGTCCCATGTTCCAGAGTTAACTCCCTTCAATGTGGCTGGACCTAAAACTCCAGTATTCCAAGTTTCATAATGCACCCCAGCGTTCTACAAAAAAAAAACAAAACAATGGAGATCAAGAAACTCATATATCGCCATCATTTTCATAAGAAAAAACACACAGAGATCTAAATAATATATCCATCAATATAATAGAAGATCAGAACTAACCGGAAGACCCACTGCAGTACTTAGTAGAGCAAGTTTGTTGATGCCTACACGCAATCTTATCTTTTGACTAAATGTGAGCTTGGAGTTGCTCAGTGCTCCATAACTAGTTCCTATAACAACGAAAAATGAATGTTTTAAGTTCTTTTTTTCAACAGAAGACGAGTTTGGATTATCTTATAATATTACCTGAAAGCTGGCCATTAACGAATACATGAAGAGCATGTCCAGCTGAACAAATGGTGAGAAGAGGATCATCACCAGTCTTCAAGAAGCTCTCATCAGGACTAATTGTAATGCTGAGTAACACCGCAAATTTAACATAATACGTTATTAACTGTATGATCAGTAATCATGATCAAGATATTAAGATTTAACAAGTCAAAGAGTACAAACAATCACTTACTCTGTAAGATACCAGAAATAATCTGTTTTATCTCTGGTCATGCTTATTTGTTCCACAAGACCATCTTTAACAAACGTACCAACGTCATTTGAAGAAGGGCTTTCTTCGTTGTAAGATCTCCAAAAAAATCGCGAACTAGTAGGAACCATCTTCATAAATTTGGTTGGTACACGGATCTATATCACATTACACATGCAGAATCAAGAACACATCATGTATATAGGTCAAGATCAACAACGTCAAAACCTCCTTATCAAAGAAAAAGAAAAAAAAGAAAAAAAACAACAAAACCGTCGTAAACTATTTGAAAGTCATTTATTAAAACTTATTTTTCTTTAGTAAAGATAATTTTTGAATTGATATCCTATTTAAAATGCACCATTACACATGTTAAAAGACGGTCATAAACAAAAAATAACGTTTTTGATATAAGCTTTTAAATGATTATTAACCTTTGCAGTGTTGTGATACTCGGTTTTGCAGTCAGGTAAAATACTGACAGACCAAGGAGGCAAATCATATGGAAATCCCCGAAACATAACTTTAACTGCATAACTCGTGTCATAGTTCGAAAGAAACGCAGCACAAGAAGTCTTGGACTTGAACACATGAGCCTGAAAACATATATAACCCCAATAAACAAAATGTACTAATTGTTTTAGCTTCTTATCTTCAATATATTGATTTAACCACTTAATTTCGTTAATTTGCATACTTACTTCCTGTTTACTTCCGAGCCATGTAATGATGGGATCAACAGAGACCAACGCAGGTTCACACAATTTGATGACCTTATGCAACTCTTTCAAGTGACTATACTTGGGTTCTCTCGGTAATCCTTTTCACAATTGCAAAATAAAGGAAAACATTATTAAAAATAGTTTTTTTTTTTAATTAAAAATAGTTGATATTTGATTAAATCGAATAATGGGGTCATATTAAATTACCATATTCATCAATAGGAGCATCATAGTCATAACTCGTGGCGATGAACAAACCAGCTGTTCTATCAAAGTTGGTCCCTCCATGGTACTATAACAACATCCTCTTAATTTAACTCTTAAATCATATTAAATTAAATTTGTATATATATTTTTATTTAAGAAAATTATTATTGTTTTCTTTTTATAATAAAGTTTTTTAAATGATTTAAGTTACCATATAATAATTGACATAAGAACCACCGTTTTGTATGAAACGAGCCACGGAGAACGCAAGATCTTCGACTGGTCTGTTTGGTAAAGCACCTCCAAATTCCGTGAACCTGAGCATCATTAAGAGACCCACACACATATATTAATATTCTATTATTTTTTATTTTCTATTTACTTTACAAAAGATATATATATGGAAATATGATTCTATATAAATTGAATAGCTTCGTGACTTACCAACCAGTCCAGTTCTCTGTCCACAGCTTCGGCTTATTGTCTGAATTTGGTTTGAAATTCTCACAATAAAATCCATTGCATGTATCTATCTGTTTTACATTGTAAGAAAAACATTGTTAACAGTCAATATTTTTAACTCCCAAAGTTGAAAGTTTTTGTTAAAATTTCAAAAGTTAAATGTTGAAGAAAAATTGTCCCATGGATTCTTTTTGTTTTTGGCCGGTGGCCCCATGTAATTTAAATGGAAAAAGACATCAAACGCACACAAATAAATGGGGAAAACAATATTCAGTTGTACCTATATATATCATAAGACCCCAATCTCTAGCAAGAAAAAGAGAATTTTTATATTAAAAGAAAATAAAGGGCAGAAAAATATTCAAAAGGTAACCCACCAAGGAAAGAAGGAATGATATTCAAATTATGAAAATAATAAAGTTTCGATAATACACATACACAAATGACAAAATATGAAAATAATGATAAACCTTTATCAACGAAAAGGACAAAATAGTAATATAATCAAATATCTTCTCTCAGAAAAAAAAAAAAAAAAAAAAAGCTTCTTTCGGTTATAGAATCTAATTGCCGACATGAAAACAATATCTTTCGAACAAAAAAAAGAAAACAATATCTAATAATAATGTATGAGTCAATCCGGATAAGAATAGAAATATCTAACCTCAAGTAATTAACCGGATATTTTTTCAATAACTAGAAAGTAAACTGATCTATCTAAAAACTCGAATAATTTTTTTTTAATGTTTTTAAATAATGTAGGTATATAAAAAGCAGAATTCAGAAATAGAAACTTTACCAAACTCAACCCTACTAAATTTAGCATTAAATTGATTACGATATCATCTAAACGGAAATTCAAACCAAGATTAACTACAACCAAGATAGAACATGCTAATTAAGGTTATATGTATAATTAAGGTGTGAAATTGAATAAGAGAGGAAAAAAAAAAAGGAAGAGAGAAATATACAATGGGGTAAGGAGCATCATCTTGCTTGCACATAGTCCATGGGACACTGGTGGACAGTCCCAATGCCATTTCAGCTGTCCATTTTGAATATGCCTTTCCTGCTGCTCCCATCTCCCCTTGCATTGGTCCATACTCATTCTCTATCTGTCCATTTTTTTTTTTCATTCACATTAAGAAAAAAATAGGTTTAATTTAGACAACAATGAAGACACAAACCTGTGAGAGAATGATGGGTCCTCCTTGAGTCTCAAACAGCTTTTCTTCTTTCATCATATCCACAATCTTCTTTGTGATTTTTTGCATTGCAACCTTTTCAATTATCACATCAAGTTACAATTTTAAATCAGAAAAATAAATATAAAACATAGAATTGGAATTTAATTATAGTTAAATTTTATACCTTGAAAGGTTCATTATCTGCTCTGAAAACTATACCAGGGACATATTTTAGCCAAACCGGAAATCCCCTGAAAATGTCATATATACATTCGTAACCACTTTTTCTAATAGAAAAATACACATTTTTTTTTGTTTATTATATTTACCCAAAATTCCACTCGGCACAAACGTATGGACCAATTCTTAGATTAAGAAATAGACCAGCTTGCTGCACTAACTTTGTGAATTTAACCAAATCATACCTATCCCCAAAGTAATACTGGAGCAAAACAAAAATATAGAGCATTAAGATTTTATATGACGTATGAGTCAATTATGAAAATTGTTTAATTTTCTCAAATTACATTTCCAGGAGAAGGTTCATGTCCATTCCAGAAAACATAAGTTTGTATAACATCCAAACCTCCTTCTTTGGCCTTCTTTAAAAGATCAGGCCACATCTGCATAGATGACATCCACAAGTTTTAACTTTTAATTTAATTTATTCGATACAAACAAATATAATGTTGTAATGAAAATTGCATATACTATGAGCATAATCCAGAAAGAAAGAAAGAAAAAATATGCACAGCAAATCAAAGCAATCATTCAGAAAGTTTAATCAGAACCAAAAAAAAAAAAGTTTGCATTTGATAAAAATGGGGATAGGTTAACTGTTTTTATGTGATTAATTAATAATTAGAGATTACCTCAGGTGTGCTTCTTGGGTAGTGAATAGACCCAGAGAGAAGGATCCTTCTCTGTCCATTGATGATTAAAGCTTTATGATCATAAGAAACCACTGCTTTAGTTGGACAAATCAACGATGAAAAGCACATCATCGCCAGAAATATCCATGCTTTATCCCTAATACGCATACCCATTTTCTCACTTTCTTTGAAAAATAAAATCTTTCTATGTTTTTATTTTTTTAAACTGATACTGGTACATAAGATTATGCTGAAGTTATCAGCTATTGGTATTGGAGTGAATGAGGATCTAGAAGGTATATATATATATATATATATATATATATATATGTATAGGCTGGCACTTATGCTACTGTACGTATAGATTATTGAATGCATATGAAAATGAGGAAAATTCATTTGGACCCAATGACTTTAAAACCTTGTGGCCTACCGGTTTACTGTTTTTCATTTTTCCATTTCTTTTGAATTTTTTTTTTGGGGTTAAATTCAATATTATATTGTTCAATTAAAATTTCTTTGATTAACCATTTTTTTTTGTCTATTTCTTGTTTATTTTTCTTAACCTCTTTAGACTATAATCATGCACATACCATATATATATATATAATATTCTTTTAAAATATTTAATATATTCTTTTGTTCATGAAAGAGATTTCTATTTAAAAGTGGTTAACCATCACTATTAAATGCCATATGACTCCACATTCATATAGACAATGGACGGCCACACCAATTTGTTATCAATCGCTTAATCCAAAGTCCCGACTTAAAAAATGTGCAACACCTTAAACTATAATATATTAATTTTTTTTTTTAAATATCATGATTAAAAGATAAAATAGTTTCATTTATGTAATATGTTTTAAAAATGAATATGTGTAATGATAACAAAACTTAATTCTATTATTTGAATTAATGATTGTTTTGTTTATAAAGGTAATTGATGCAAATGCTGACATATGAAATATTGAGCAATTTATATTAATTTTAAGAAAATGAATCATAACATATGCGGAAAGTAATCTAGTTTTTTTTCTATGTAAATACAAATTATAGGATCTAGAAAAAGTGGAATATTATATTATAAAAATACTGGTTAAGTAACTT
Source organism: Barbarea vulgaris (assembly GCA_963667165.1). Taxonomy (NCBI): domain Eukaryota; kingdom Viridiplantae; phylum Streptophyta; class Magnoliopsida; order Brassicales; family Brassicaceae; genus Barbarea; species Barbarea vulgaris. The sequence continues at coordinate 28,939,522 of OY763888.1, read as the reverse complement.
AAAATGGATCGGTCCACGAATCGTTTGCACAAAAATTATATTTTGAATCTTTGATTTTGATATATGCAATTTTGTTTTGAATCTTTGATTTTGACAAACCTAGGTTAGATGCAATTTTGTTTCATGGAGTTAATGAAAATGAGAATAAAAGTTATATTTTGAATCTTTGATTTTGATATATGTTGATTTAAACATTCTATTTTTAAATTATGATTTAAATTTTTAATGTTTCATTACTTAATATATATACATGTTTCCAAAATGTTTATCTACACATATTTTCAAAAACTTCATTTCCATGTTTTGAAAAGTTTCGTTTTTGTTTCTATGTAATATAGGTTTCGCTTCCATTTCCGTGCAACATATGTCCATATTGATTGTTATCTTTTGAATTATTTGACTTAATCGTTGTAAAGTAATTGCATCAGAGTAATAATTATATAGATTTTTTTTTATGTTGGTTTCACTTGTTACTGTGACGATCACTAATCATGTAGATTATATATAAAAATCTATCTTTTATATATATATATATATATATATAATTAAATTAAAATTCATCCCATCTTAGTTCATCTACGATTAATAACCTTTGGGAAATTACATATAAAAATCAGAGAGAATACATTTTATTAATTTTAGATTTTTATTTAGCATAATTGGAAACTCTAACATTTATGTATACAACAATTTTCAAGGCCACATAATGTATATCCCTTCTCAATTCTGTTAGAAAAGCCTTTTGTGGCTTCTCGATTCTGTTAGAAAAGCCTTTTGTGGCCACATATTAATTACTAATGGTTATCATTAACTAACTTATCTTTAGGCCTTCATTAGAACTAGATTTGGGAAGATTTTGCCTCAATCATTGGTGTAATGCGCACCCATAACAAATACAGACAGATTCAACCGGACTTCAAACTTTTTAACAATTAAGCCAAACAACAAATTTAATAGCAGTTGGACATAGATACTAAAAGCTCTTAAGATTCGGTTCAAATGCGTAACTCGTGGTTTATGAAAAATTTCTACATGTTCTATTTTTTTCTAACAATTATCATGTTGTAAATGTAGCTTATTAATTTAAGCCGAAAATTCACTAATTGCAAAGGATATAATCTTGTTATAATGGATTAGTAAAGTCCGGTCATAGTATATAAGTTTTAGGTTAACTGGTATATAGCTGGCATTACTTTGGTTCTACGATCTTGCGGACTAATTCGAGAACCAAAATTAAACCGATAAATACAAAATTAAAAGTAGCCATTTTTCATACTTTGTTTTTTTCGTTATTTCAAAGCAAATCAAAGCATAGATAATGTGATTGTGATCATAAATATTATCATCATTTATTTTTGTTAATCGAATTAATTTAATACAAAAAAGGGTTAGCTAATTAATTGTGTGTCTCTACTGAAATCGAAGTATGTCTTTATCTATTCGTTTTAATTCACGGATAAGAACACACCAGATATATCTTTTCTTTTTCATATCTTTTTCATTTCTTAATCAACACACTCATGTTTTAACAATAGAACCTTTACGTGCTTAAACCTTTCATACTTCCTTTTTTTTTTTTTTGGACAATAATGAATAAGTAAACATTCACCAATGTGACAATGTCTATAATAATTCGTTGGCATACACAATTACACACATGTATAGTACCCTTTTTTTTTTTCCTAACAACAAGCATATATTCTTAAATGCCGACTTATACCTATTAACTGGCATTCTATTGAATTGACTGATACTTTGATTGATTTGATAAACATTTATACAATATTGAATATACTTTTTCTAAACTTGATAACTGGACATATTTATTAAAAGTTTTTAAAATGGCCTATGCTTCGAATTTCATATCTACGTTTTGGTCTTGTTAAATCTCTTTATCACGCTTTTGGATATTTAGATATTAGGCTTGCAAATTTAATGGGCCCATATTCTCAGTCTCAGATACCCAACCCAGACGATGAGAACATTGCTTCACTGACATTAATATTCGTTCAATATCATCTACTAAAATTAGTAAGCCTAGAAAAGATGGATTTTATTTATTTATTTATTTTTATATTTTATTAAAGGACATTTAATTTAAATTCATTCAAACAATTCTGGAGCCCAGTCCAGGCCCATTTTTGTTCTACAGAATAAATTAAACACAGCTGAAGCCCACATAGTTGAACATTGAAGTTGAGTAACGAACCAGAACCAGAATTGATGATGGTTAGATGATAACTTATGTCAAACCAACCAACTCAACCAACTTCTTCGATGAGATCAAGAAGCAAAGTCGAAAAGATGGCATTTTACAGTGTATAATTACAAGTTGTTAAATTACTAAAGTTTTAAGCAATTCGTAGTTCAAATGTAATTTAATCTAATGTGTTCAAGAATAAGTAAATTCAATTTTTTTTAGCATTTTATTATGACTATTTTGCATGTGTACATGCTGCTATCTCTTTACTACTTTAATAAGCAGTTACATATACAAAGTCATAAAGTTATACTGAGAGGATATTATGTCACCAATCAAACCATAATAAAGTGCATTTATAAAAGATTAAAATGGTTGGTCTTGGGCCAAATTATTGCCGACTTGATGAGAAAACGGATGTCTAATTCAATTAAAGGGATGAATCATGTGATCCCCTATATTTGTTTTATCTAAATTGATGAGTTGAATAAGTTCCAAATTGTTTCAACCAATCAATATCTATTGCGGAATATAAATATATGTAAATAATAAGAAAGAAAAAAGAAGAAGATAGTGCATATGTTGTTAATTTTTAAAAAAATATATTGTATATGTTGAATTTTTTTTAATTTTAAATAGTGGGCTTGATAACTACGCTATTTTATTCATTTCAATCGTCGGGGGGGGGGGAGGCAAAAAAAATTAAAAGAAAAGAAAATTTATTACGCTATTTTACGTGTTGATAGTTATAGAAATGGGTGTGGAGTGAACAGTGGTATAATATATAGCATATGCTATTTCGATTTCAGTATCCAAAAAGAAGAGAAAAGTCCACCGTCCGTACACGGCTAATCTAAAATACGTAACACATGCATCATTCATATCATACTTTTGATTGTATTAAAGAAATATCCGTAAAGCATATTCGTTTGTACCATATAAAAACTAAGCAACGTGGCCACATGACATGATCTATGTTCTACATCCTCGCACGTTCCATCGGATTACTCTTTCTCGTCTTCCTCACTTCATTGCAAGACACGTGGCTTTCATCTTGTGGATAAATAAATATTCTCGCCGTTGATTACGAAACAAACGATGATATTCAGATAATTAATGTTTCTCGTATATACCATAATTATAGAGCAATGAAACAATTGTATATTGTTTCTCGATCACCGTCCACTACCATCGATATGGTTATATATATAACCAAGATCGACAACTCCTACATATACAACATAACAAATTAACAATCCACTAAATAAACATGATTTAACTTATTGACCAAAAAAAAAAAACATGATTTGACGAAATTCGAACAATTCATATTTTTGGTAGAGAAATGCATTATCCGAGACAATAGGAATATACATGATTTCCAAATTCCAAGTACTTTTACATGATCATCATCAACAAATTTTGTAGACTACATATATATATTTAGACAATTTCTATGATCATCGTGGGATATATAAAAATTAATGTTTCCAGAATTTCTTATAAAGCTGAATAAAACTTAGATATTATATGGAAATTTGGTATGGCGTGTTGATACACGGAATTCCGCCAGATTAAAGTCGACCAAACCAACATATTGAATTAAAAAATAAACATTATAGTAAAGTCTAATAGGACAACAATTTATGTTGGATGGTACCAAATCGCCTGTGTATGTGGTCTTGAGATTTTCTTGCTCTACCCATTTTATTTTTGTATATTATCCAACTCTTTCTTATACTTTCAAATCCATTTATCCTTGTATGGTGTTACTAGATATTTCATTTTATATCGTGTTCTTATAGGCACATTAATCAGTCTAAACTCAATCCATATATTAGCTCATACTTCTTCTATTGATCTATTCAATGTTATACGGCAAAATATTTGCTATTCAATTAATATGACCGGCTCAATGAAAAGGGTTGCCCGATTCAACAAAAAAATTGTATCCCACACACACATATATATATATATATATATATATGAGCTTTTAAAACCATGTAATATTGTGTTAAAATATACTCTACAATTTTTTTTAATAGACAACAATAAAGTTGGTGGTCCTTCATTAAGATATAACAATTATCGTACAAGAAAATAAATTGCTTTAAATTTTTGTGAAAAAATTGGTTGTCCTAATATTTGGTATAGTCCGTTTATCTTTTGGACCGTTCAGTCTCAATGATACTGTTACAGAATAACATTTTTTCCGTAGATAAAGAATAACTTGCCACTATCGATGCAAATTAAATTTTCAAAGAGAGATGCAAATACTTTTTTTTTTGTTAAAGTAGATGCAAATACTTAGGACGACACTATTATATATACCTTCATGTAAAACATCCCCTTTTTATTATTTATTTTCTCGGGTCAAGTTCTTTAAGGTTACGGAAACCTTATATAAGCAACTCAAGCATTGACCTTGTAATTGTTTGTCGCAAAATAATAGTAGAAAGATAAAGAAAGCTGCAAGCAAAACTCACAAACAGTATATATGATTATTTTAAAAAATAAAAAAACAGAAAAGGAAATGAAGTAACTTGACGCGATGGCTAAGGAGATGTATAAATTAACACACCTGAAAACATCCACCAATATGATAAATATCCATCCATATTTTCTTAATTCTTCTTCACCAATTTTAACTCTTTAAACAATATTAAGATGAAAACTTTTGGTCTCTTTCTTAGCTTTACTCTTTTGTTCCTTTCTCCGTTAGTATCTCAAGCCGATGAGCCGGAGCTCCACCGCGAGCCGCCACGTCCCATCGTCTTTGTCCCTCATGACCGCTCCAAATCCGATCCGCAACAGGTTTGTTCATTTTAACTCTCTTTCTCAACAGCTTCATATAAATGTTACTTCAAAATATATAATTGTGGTTGGCTTAAAATAATTGATCAACTAAAGGTGCACGTATCATTGGCGGGTAAGGACTACATGAGGGTAACATACATAACGGAAGACAAGAATGTGGAGTCGGTGGTGGAATACGGTGAACAGCCGGGAAAGTACGACGGAAAAACCACCGGAGAAGGCACTTCTTACAAATACTTCTTCTACAGCTCCGGCAAGATCCACCACGTCAGGATCGGACCTCTCCAACCTAACACCATTTACTACTACCGTTGCGGTTTCAACGGTCCTGAATTTTCTTTCAAGACTCCTCCGTCATCTTTTCCGGTAGAGTTCGCAATCGTAGGTAAGCTCTAGAGATCTCCTCCTCTTTTCTTTTTCTTTTTTGTTGTCTTTTGGTCATATTTTGGAGTTGGAGACTTGAGGATCTTAAAATTTATTCTAAAGTAGAAAAATAAAAAAATTATTAAACATAGTCAATAATGATAGTTCAACTTTAACCGGTAAAATACTAAAAAGAATGGTGTAGCTTTACGTAATACACAAGTGTGCAGGAAGCTACATGTCCACAATTTTCCAGTTCGAGATTGATTATTTTTAAAAGTCGTACGTCTAAATTAAAAAGAAAAAAAATATTAAAACCAAAACATGAATGTTTCTCTGTAGTTTAAAAAATTAACGTATGTGAATTTATCGGTTATCTATATCAGAAGTTGCAGGGTTGTCAAAAAGGTTTGTCCGTGCATGATTTAGTTTAGTTTAAGATATTATCTATATTAATTACTATTTGAACTTTATATATATATATCTTTCTTTGATATATGTAGATATAAAATCATTATCCAACAAATAAATCATTTTATTTATAGATAAAAATTGGTGGAATTTAACTTATAAAATACTCAATCCATGACAAGTTGGGTTGGATTCCGGTTCATACCGGTTAATTAAGGACCAAATTTTCATGTCGGCCTAACGAAAGACTGTTTTTTTTAATATGTAAAATTGAAGGCGACCTAGGCCAAACCGAATGGACAGCAGCAACGTTATCTCAGATAAAGAGCCAAGACTACGACGTCTTTCTACTTCCTGGCGACCTCTCCTACGCTGACACTCACCAGCCACTGTGGGACTCCTTTGGTCGCTTGGTCGAGCCACTAGCAAGCCAGCGTCCTTGGATGGTTACTGAAGGAAACCATGAGATCGAGTTCTTCCCAATCATTGAACACACAACCTTCAAGTCATACAATGCCCGGTGGCTCATGCCTCACACAGAAAGCCTATCTGACTCCAACCTCTACTACTCTTTTGAGGTAGCCGGTGTCCACACAGTTATGCTCGGTTCTTACACCGACTTTGACTCTGCTTCCGATCAGTATCAGTGGCTCCAAGCTGATCTAGCAAAGGTTAGTATGCTTAGTATGTAAAACTATGTCGTTTTCAAAAGTCACTTTTTGGTTTTAAAAATTTTTTAGTTCTTTTTTTTCTGGGAAAAAATTCTTAGTACGTAATAATCATTCCCCCTCTCTCACAAAGATTCTTTGGCTTTTTAAAGTTACTACTAGGTGATACCCGCGTGGACACGCGGATACATTTTATTATATATTTTTAAATTATAATTAATATAATAATTTAAATAACATGTATATTATTTTGATTATAAATTTTATAGTTTTTTGGTTGTATTTTAATATGTTGTTTTAAAAAAAATTCAAATAACTTAAGTTTAGAAAAAATTGAAATTTTTTTAAAAAAAATATCCTAACATGTTTGTCCTGAAAATAGAAATAAACTGTAATATTTTTTTAAATGATCTCTTTGTTATAGTGTTTTTTTTTTTAATTATAGATATGATACATGTCTGATTTTGTTTTTTTAGAAGATAGGGTCTTTGTGAATTAATCAATTTATCCTCTAACATCATTATAAAAATATAACAATTCACAAAGGGCTTAAAACATAATATAATGAATATCTAGATTTTTGTTATTTTATTATAAAAATATCATAATTCACAATGCCTTTAGAAAATGACACCAACCATGAAAAATAATAAATTTTTTTTTCAAAACTCTAATAACCCAGTCTACGTATGCTTTCTCATTTCCATGTGAATCTTGTCGAAAAAAAATATTATAATTATCGTTAATAGATGAGAACCGATAGTAGATTAGAGTATTTAGAAACAGGTACATATGTTTTTATTAACCGATAATTATAAAGCACATAAATTTAGAATGGTAGAGTATATATATTATTATTTTTTTAAATTCTTTTTACTTTAACTCTTGAAATACTTAACAAATTAAATTTTGAAAATTTTAAAATAATAAATAAATAATTAAATGTGTCATGGAAAAGAGTGATAATGTATTAATCTTTTATAAAACATAAATTATTAAAATAATAAAAAAAATCATGATGATGTGTCATGGAGAGGGGTGTTGAGGTGTCAACCTCTTGTGAGACTAACTCACTCTTTATATAATAGATTTTGTTTTAAAATTAGCTAGTTACTATTTTGTTTTATAATTAGCTTTAGTGACATATTTTTGTGAACACAGAGGAAACATTAGTTTTTTTTTTTTTTTCATCTAATTGTTTTATTAATTTGCAAAAATATTGTCACTGTTTACATACAAAGCTAAGAAATTTGGATATGAAGTATACAAAGCCCAATGTTCATTGGAAGTAATACATTTTCTAGCTAAATGATCCCATAATTAAGACGCATACCTAACTTTTCACCATTTGTCTAGTACGTATAATATTTCCAAACCTTTTTACCAATTCCTAAAAATTGGATTTTTATTTTGTGTTTGGAGAAAGGTTGACCGTAACACAACGCCATGGGTGGTGGTGTTGCTGCACGCGCCGTGGTACAACACGAACGAAGCGCATGAAGGTGAAGGAGAGAGCATGAGGGAATCTATGGAGTCTTTACTCTTTAGTGCTCGGGTCGACGTCGTTTTTGCCGGCCATGTTCATGCCTATGAACGTTTCGTAAGTCCCCCACCTTGAATTAATCTTTTTTTACTAATTAAAATTAGAATTTCATTAAATCTGTACAACTCAATTTATTAATTAAATGAAAATTAACTTTATCTTGTTGATGGCGAATTGTGTGATTGATGCAGAAGCGGGTATATAACAACAAGGCCGACCCATGTGGACCTATATACATAACCATTGGTGATGGAGGCAATCGTGAAGGCCTTGCTTTATCGTAAGTCACTTCCCATAGTTCCATTTTAAATCTAAATTTAATTTCATATTATTTGTCGCCAATTCAGAGGTTTTTTTTTTTTTTTTAATAAATTTGAATATTTAAGTGAATCCAATAAACAACATCACAATTTTGCTCCTTTTTCATCATAGGTTCAAGAAACCTACTTCACCTCTGTCAGTATACCGTGAATCGAGTTTCGGACATGGTAGATTGAAGGTTATAGATGGGAAACGAGCACATTGGTCGTGGCATAGAAATAACGACTCGAACTCACTTCTTGCTGATGAAGTCTGGCTCGAGAGTCTTATCACATCATCCTCATGTTGGCCTTTGAGTCGTTCCAATGATGAGCTATAATTCATCATACCGTAAAACAGTTTATACTTCTTTTAGCCATTTGATCGTTCGCAGAGTACAAATATTAATTTTGTTATTAATTACATTTTTATTAGACACTTTTGGTATTTTGAAAATGTATTAGGAGTTTATGTTCAAGTATTGCGTGCTTTGTTTTATGATCAAACATTGGGATTACTTGTAGGGCTGATTAATCATGGATGTGTGCTTGATACACTCTTAACACTTACAATCAATAAGAATTTTAAATTCCTTGTTCACATAATAAATACGAATTTTGGTTTTGGTTTTATGCCTTGGCTGCTATTTTCTAAGAAGAACTGAGGTCAAATTACAATCGCAATTTGATTTTGAATCTTACATTCGCATGCTATCGATACATTTAACACAAATGATTGTAATTAATCAAACATTTAGAATGATTTGTGTTAAATAATAATCAAACATTTAAAACTGATTTATATAGATACCGAGATTTTAAGTCTACTAAAACGCATAATTTTTTTACATTACAATATTCGTAAAGTCTAATATATAGTAAGCCGATTAATGTTAGATGGTCATGGTACCAATTACCAATATGTGGTCTTGAGTCGTATTGCTCACCCACCAGGCCACCAATCGACGTAGGAACTTAAAAATGGACCCATTTCTTTTTTTTTTTTTGCATCTTTTTTTGTATAGTATTTAACTTTTTCGTCACTTTCTTATTTATATATTTATAAAAAGATCCATAATATAAGCACCTTTGCCACCTCAAACAATGTTACTATAACTGTATATTCTTCCATTTTATATCTTCTACTTAGAAAGGTATCTTAGTAGAAAAGTGTATCCTATCTTTTGAGTTTTTGACCAAACACTTCTTTGTATTTGTAATATATCCCATTTTAATAGTATAGTCAGGAAAAAACTATAAAATAGTTACAAAAACCTTAACATTTCTTATTAATAGAATACCTTTTATCAAAAAAAAAAAACCTTTTCTTATTAAATTTTGTTTCGTTAAACAATAGGAAGATGAAACGAAACAAACTGTGTGTGACTTGACGAGTTGTATAAACAAACCTTAGACATCCACCGATCTCTTCAATACTTGATCAATCCATCACATCTTCTTCTTCTTCTTCTCCATCTTCACCAACATCAACTCTTTGAAAATGAAAAAGATGAAAATCTTTGGTTTCTTCATTAACTTTAGTCTCTTTTTCCTCTGTCCGTTTGTATCTCAAGCTAACTATGATTCAAACTTCACCCGCCCGCCGCCTGGTTTCCTCTTCTTTGTCTCTCACAGCCGTCCAAAATTTTATCCTCAACAGGTTTAATATTTTATATGGAATGTAACATTCATACTCTTCAACCTATCGACATATTTTCTTTCTTCTATATTATCACTAATTATGTAGATTATGAAAGTTCATGAATTCCTATCTATACCAAATTATTAACGACTATATTTTTTTAATTGTGTCTTAATACTCTTATCGCAAATTTGCAATGAAGTTGCATTTCATTTGCAATGAACCTGTTTGTCAATGTTGATCATATACTATTAATTAATACACATATATAGGTGCACGTATCATTGGCGGGTAAAGACCACATGAGAGTAACATACACAACGGACGACACGACCGTGGCATCGATGGTGGAGTACGGTAGACGTCCAAAAAAGTACAACATGAAAACTACCGGAGAATCTACTTCTTATAGATACTTCTTCTACAGCTCCGGCAAGATCCACCATGTCAAGATTGGTCCTCTTAAACCAAACACCATTTACTATTATCGTTGTGGCGGCCACGGTAACGAATTTTCTTTCAAAACTCCTCCATCCACTTTTCCCATCGAGTTCGCTGTCGCCGGTAATAGCCCCTTCATAAACTCTCTTCTCTTCATTTTCTCACTGTTTTGTCATTTATTTGGATTAGAGATTTTAAGACTCGTGAATTGGATGTCCCTTTGGAATGGTAGGTACTCTAGTTGCCTATGAGTTTATATTGTTATTAGAGAGGGATGGTAACTTTATATCTTAACATATTTTGACAAAGAAAAAATATTATATAGATAGAGAAAAGTTGTGATTAACTCAAAACTAAATGGTAGTGAGTAGGTTGACTCAAGTATCTTATATAGGAGGTTTGGTATTTTTCTCACTTTTTTTTTATGTGTGTGTCATAACAAAAAAGCTTGGGCTGACTCTGTCTGATATTATGTCATTGTTTGGCTAACTAAGTCTAGCTATTGTTTTTTTTTTGGGTCTTGATAAGGAAAGGATTAGAAATCTTCGGTCTATGGCCGTTAACCGCTGATTGGTCCATATAGCTAGGTCAGGCTAATCTGAATCCTAAAAAAATTATAATCAAACTTAAGTAGTTCAGAGTAATTGTACTAGTGAAATATTTTTCTATCTATAACTAAATATTTGGAACTTCATGCTTATTGAAAGTGTTTAAAACTAGACTAAATATATTTATGCAATAGCACGCAAACCGTGCAGGAAGTTACATGTTTTCCACTTTTTATACATGTCCACAACGTTTTTTCCTTTGCAGTTTGATTGTTTTGAAGTATACGCCAAAATCTCAAGCATTTACACGACTCATCTTAATTTTTTTTTTTTCCGAAATGGTTGTTAATTAATCCGTGCATGAATTGGCTATAATTCAAATATTTAGTAGTAGGGTTTGAGTTGAGATTTTGTTTTCGAACGATCATATAATCAATGAGTACATGAATTTGCTTCCAAATATGAACACTAATAATGGCTTCTGAGTAGCATCCTAGTGGTTTTGAATGACCTCATACAATAATGGTAATTTAGTCATCAACTAAGTTTCATCAAATGTCAATATGAAAACTTGGATGGTTCAAACTTATTAATATATACTCATTACATTACTTTAATTTATTCACGCATATTTTTAAAGTCTATTATATATACCCAAAAAAAATCCTTTAATTTATAGCATATATTTAAATCCAAATCCAAATAGTTTACCCCCATTTAACCCATGGATTATACATATGTTGAGTTGAATCCAATACTCAATCATTGATAGCTACTTGATTGGAGGATCGGGGTTGATCTATTTTGACACATTTACTTCTATGTTGGATTCATATTCATGGCGGTTAAGAACCGGTTTTTTCTAGGTGACTTACGAAAAAGTGGTTTTGATGTGAAATTGAAGGTGACCTAGGCCAAACCGATTGGACAATAAAAACGTTAGATCAGATGTCGAAACGAAAGTTCGATGTATTCCTACTTCCCGGTGACCTTTCCTATGCGGACTCTCACCAGCCACTATGGGACTCATTTGGCCGCCTCGTGGAGAATTCGGCTAGCACCCGCCCGTGGATGGTCACCGAGGGAAACCATGAGATCGAGTCTTTCCCGAATGATGAACTCATAAGCTTCAAGGCATACAACGCGCGATGGCTCATGCCTCACGCCGAGAGCCTATCTCCATCCAACCTTTACTATTCTTTTGATATAGCTGGCGTCCACACAGTTATGCTTGGTTCTTACACTTACTATGACTCCCACTCCGCTCAGTACCGGTGGCTCAAAGCCGATTTAGGAAAGGTAACTAGCTAGTTGGGATACATTTCATATGTGTCTAACTTTGCACTATTTATTTGTAACATTTTCAAAGTTAGTCATACATGGCCAAGACTACAAATTTTGGAAATTAATCTTGGGATCTATATATATATGAGATCTCTATGTTTTAAAAATTAAAATATTTTTCTTAGTTGTTAAAAATTGGATTTTATTTGTGTGAGGGAGGTTGACCGTAAAAAGACGCCGTGGTTGGTGGTGGTGATGCATACGCCATGGTACAGCACAAACAAAGCGCATGAAGGTGAAGGAGAGAAGAGGAGAAAGGCCTTGGAGAGTTTGCTATTTCGTGCTCAAGTAGACGTTGTTTTTGCCGGCCACATTCATACCTATGAACGTTTCGTAAGTACCTCCATCTTAACCTTTCTCTGATGATTTAAGTTTCATTTAAATTACATGATGCAAGAAAAATTATAAATCACATAGTCTGCAAATTTAATGGTTAAAATAAAGTTAATATTCTCATGCCTCATGTTTTAAGTTAAATCGAGTGATACCTGAAGAATTTACTTAATTAATCTTCTTTAACTAATTATCATTCTATTCAGTGATTCATTTTAACGGTTTAATTTACTCTTTTAGAAATCATGCAAATTATACATTACATGCATATGTTACGTTTCCCAAAATTGTACAATTTCATATTATTACCTATCAGAACTTGAACCAACGGACGAAAAGACCAAACCAACTGTAATGAACCTGGTCAAAACAAATCCTAGTTTGAAGATTAATTGCATGGGGAAAATATAATTTCGTATTTAAAAACTATTGATATTCGTTCTTAGTTATTTACATTTTAATTATAAGTTAATTTAAATAAAAATTATACTTTTATTTTATTGATTGCAAATTATGCACGATGCAGACGCCGGTTTACGAGCACAAGGCTAACCCATGTGGACCAATACACATAACTATCGGTGACGGAGGCAACCTAGAAGGCCTTGCTTTAAAGTATGTCACCTCCCATTAGCAATTTAAATTTTATATGTTTTTCGCCCAATTAAATTGATTTTGTTTGTTTGCAATTTTTAGGTTATTTAACTGAAATAAATAAGCAAACTAAAAATTACAGGTTTAGGAAGCCTCAGTCACCACTATCGTTATTCCGTGAATCGAGTTTTGGACATGGGAGATTAAGGATTTTAGACGATAAACGAGCACAATGGTCATGGCATAGAAACAACGACGAGATGTCAGTTATTGCCGATAAAGTAATCTTCGAAAGCCCTAGAACATCATCACATTGTCGTTCGTATCGTTTTAGAGGTGGGCTCTAAATCACCATACCATAAAATATTTTATTATCTTCTTTTCCTTAATTAATTTATAAAGAAAAAAAAACTAAATCAAATTGGTACAAATACTGAAATACCCAAACTTTTGAGCCAGATATACTGCTATTAAAATGTATCCTTTAATAAATAGCTACTCCAAATTCTTAGCTACTCAATATATGCACATCCTTAGTTAAATCGTCATTTCTTTTTTCCTAAAGTATTTAACTGAGAACCATCTATTTAAAACTAGTGGAAAAACTAGCTCGATAAAATATTCTTGTGGAAAAAACATGACATACTGTATGTGTCTCAAACAGAACTCGAACTAAGGAGCGTAACTTACCTCTTACAAAGATCATGTCTACGAATACCACTAGTCTCTTTAAGACATGCCACATGTAACATAGGCTTTGTCTCTCGGCTATTTACACACTACACCATTATATTAACATATAATTCAAATACTTAACTCCGCTTCGGAGACATCCGGCTAATAGAAAAAAATCAAAGTGAGTAAATATATCCAAATGTAAAACAGATGTTCATTTATTCTTTTATTTTTCTTAATGTCACATAAAGAAAAAGAAATAAACGGAGACGGAAACTAATAAATCTTTCCCTTTCTGAATAATTTTTGTACACGCAAAAGCCACACAATAATAGTACTATTAATAAGCCGGAAAAGAAAAGAAAAAAAAAAAAAAAAAAAAAAAAAAAAAAAAAAAGCCAACGCGAATAATCTTATTTCTTTCTGGGGAAAAGAAAATTAATTGGGAAAGATGAAGAAAAAGCGTCTCCATCTTAAACCACGTGACACGTGTCCCTTGGTAAATACATAAATCTTTTACAATATAATTGAACCCATTTCGATGAACGAACGGCTAAGATCAAATCGACACCAATCTCGGGGACGGACGCGTAGAAATGGAAAGACTGAGAAAAGTCAATGCATCGAACGGCTCCGATCAATCAAATCTTCTGAAGCTTCGCTGCTTTCACCAACGGATTGGCCTTAGCGATCTCTTCACGACCGGCCGATTTGAAATCAAAGGTGCATCCATGGATCTCCGGATACCTATGGACCCCACAAAAAGTCGTACCACACCGGCACTTAAACCCGGTCAACCCGACCCGTTTCCTACACGTCATACACCGATTCGGCCTTTGCTGCTCCGTCACCGTCACCGTCTTCGTAACGTTCTTCACCGTTACCGTTACGTCAAGCTCAGCTGATGGATTTTGAACGAGAGGTTGGATCATCGGAGAAGAGATTGAAGCGATCTCCGACGTCGGAGATACGGAGAGAGAAGATTCGACGGTGGATTTCATTGAGGCTTGTTGTTGTTGTTTAAGGCAAACATCGCCGTAACAATTAGAACAAAGATTCATGGTGGCGGAGCTGCCGAGAAAGCCACAGTTGTTAACACAGAGACGGTGACCTTCCGGCGTTTGACATCGATGCTCTTCAGCCATTGATAGATCTCTTGTAGAGAAAATATTAATGAATGGATCAACCTCGTTGGAAAAAAATAATCTGGAAACAAAGAAGATTTGATTAATAAAGATGAATAAATAAGGTCACCGAGAAAGAGAACAGAAGATTTTTTCCCTCTGTTTTCTCGGCAACCAAACAGAAATGAAAAAAAGAAAAAACGAAAGAGATAAAAGTTTATTTTAAAAAAAAAATAGAAAATACAGAGAAGAGAGGAGAGAAAAAGAAGGAGCGTAGGAGAGAGGGATTTTGAGTTTACCTGTTCTTGTTGAGAGGAGGAAGAAGAAGATTCACTGATCGATGATGGAATTGGGAAGAGAGAAAAAAAACAGAGATATAAACAGAGTCTTTAAAGGAAAGAGAAACACAAGGAAACAACGGCGAAAACAGAGATGACGCTGCTGAATTATTAAATAGAAAATAACGGTTTTATTTATTTATTTATTTTATTTTTCTGTTTTTATCAATAATTTGGTAGATTAACGAAAATGTAATCTAATTAGTGGTTATAAACAAATTATATATACACGTAATGAATGCACTATTCCACGATCAAATCTTTATACTGATTAAAATGTCGTCATGGTGGTGTCACTTTACTTGATTCATATAGTATTTTTTAAAATTTAATTTTATGGTTAACTTTATTTTCCTACAAAATAAATAAATTCCCTTTTCCCTACCAAGAAAAATAAAATCATTTATATGGGTCAAACTTCGCACCGTGTGAGTTAAATAAAATAAAAAATCAGACCGTGTTTGATACCTTGTAAGAACCACTTGGGTTGATGTTTCTTTTTTGTCAACTTGGGATCAAATTTTACCACTCATTTCTATTAAATTTATTTTTATGACAAATTTTGGACGGTGCAACTTGGATTCGTCCAAGTAATATTGATGAGTAAGGAATTCTAAAACCACTAATAATTATCAATTTGATGCCTTGAAGTGGGGAATTGATTTACGCAAAACCGTTGATTGGGTTGGTTTAGGATTAAATAACTCAAGATATTGTTTTGGGGTGTGTTTATTAGTAGGGGAACAATAATTTGTCTTCAGACTTTGATTTAAAATTATTTTCGCTAGGTGAAGCATCCAGATGATATAGGAATGTGAAGCATGAGGGTGATTGGTTTTAAAAATTAAAATTATTTCGCGATATGCAAATAGCCACAAAACATTCGTTTTGACAAACTTCAACAGTCACAGTAGTGATAGGCTTATGTTATTATTTTATTAAACTTTTATAAGATGCATGTTCAATTGCATACACTGTTTTATCCTCAAATCACATTTTAAAGAAATTACGATGTTTACAGACATTAAAGAATCCTGATAAAACATGCAACTTCTAAGAAATTACGATGTTTTTTTACGATTTTCTTTTCTTTTCATTTCTCTTGTACGACTTGAAACTTATTCGTTACTGTTTGGTAATTTCTCTGTTTTCTATTTATTTGGTTTTAACTTTGAATATATCTTTTGAAATGTCTATGAATCTTATCTTGGATACCGTCGGATAGGTTTTAATATTAGAGATGCAATCTGAAATTCGATCTCACTTAGTATGGGATTTATATAAATAATCGTGTTGTCTTTTGATGACGCTGCTACAGCAAGAGCAAATATAACAATGATTATCTCAAGTTTTAATTAATAATAGAGGAGATGCTACTAGAAAAAATGTAAAAGCTTAAGAAAAGCAAGATAAAAAATAATGAACATATAATTAAAAATTGCAACTATCGAAAACGAGTGACGATAAGTGAAGCGACGATAAAGGCAGAAACGAGTGACGGGCAAGTTGAAGAGGAAATACAACAAGCGGAGTAACAACGTGGCCAAATTTAAAAAAATAAAAATCAACTGGTCCGCAATATGAAGCGATTTTTCTATATATATATTCTATTTATTTCTTCAGCTTAAACATTTTAACTCGAGGGCTAAAAGTTTGATGAAACAAAATCGCCAGTGCTGAACATGTTATGTTTGACAGAAGTCTGATAAATATTAAGAAAAATAATTGTATTAGTTGGAAATTATAAATTTCTGGTAATGATGTTAGAGATTTGTTTGTCACATAAATCAATAAACATATATGGAGTAATAAATTGATGGGAAACATACTTTCACGAAATTAGAGAATTATACAGTCTAAATAACAGCATCTTTTGAATTTCTTTTTGAAAATCCCAGAAATATTACAAAAGAAATTTAAGTAGGGTTCTTAATCTTGTCACTGTCAGAATGATAAGCAGTTATAGAAAGGATCAAAGGACTATAAAAAAGGTTTTCAAAAACATTTTCTTCAACTGTTTCCAAAATACAAAACATTTTCTTTGGAAATAGTTAAGAATTTTGATACTTGTAGTATAAATTTTCTTAAAGTTCACTCGTATGGTATATTTTATTAAAAAAAGGTGTCGTTTTATAGCTGATGTTAATTATAATATTATATTATGAATTGCAATTTTAATATAATTAAGGAATTACAAAAAAATGTGTGTAAAGAAAAACATATGAAATGACAGGCTGGAAGAGGAGCCAAAATGGAAGTCCAGCTTTTCTCTTTATTCCAAATTTCCAATAGTACTCTCTCTTATCTTTCTATATTTTTTTATTCAATAGCTTATCTACATTTCCCCTATTAATATAAGGTAAAGTCCCTATAATATATATTATTGCCCAATCAGCTATATATACTATTGCCTAGTACCAACACGTGCCATATTTTTATCCTTTACATCTATGGGCAACACAATACATGTTTTAGTTAGACAAGAAAACATATTTTCATACTATGATATAGTCGTCATATGAGATTAACTTATCTAAATTTTTTTGTATTTAAAGGTATTTTTCTTGTAATTAAGTGTTGAATATAATGGCCGGATTCAAAGACAAGTGACCTAACACAAAAAGAACCTGCAACATTACAACCGTTTCAACTCCCGCTAATATTCACACCAACTCCAACAACAACATCATCAACTTAATCCATACACTCATCTTTACATATATATATCTCAATCCACAAAACCCTTTTCTTATAATCACCAAATATTGATTTCTCTCTAAACCAACTTCATTTCAATGGGTAAGAGTTCGTCTTGTTCAGCTTCCATGGCAGTAGCTGAGAAGATCTCGTGGTACTGCGCAGTGTTTGCAGCCATGATGCTGCTGATGAACTGCTGCGACGTGGCAGAGGAAGGTCCTACGGAGATCATGCAGCAGCAGCCACCGTCGATGATGATCTCCGGATATTCTAATCGACGGCCAGCATGCGATGAAATATATGTAGTGAAAGGAGGAGAAACATTGCAGACGATAAGTGAGAAGTGTGGAGATCCTTACATTGTTGAAAGGAATCCTCATATACATGACCATGATGATGTTTTCCCGGGTCTACTTATCAGAATCTCTCCTTCTTTTTAATCTCTATTGATTTTCAATGTACAAATTGTTATTTATTTTTGATTGTGATCGAAGTGTGTATTGTGAAATCTATATAATCGCTCTCGATCTGGATATTATTATACTGAAAAGAAAAAAGAAAAACAAAAAAATTTGGTTGTTGAAATAATTCGGAATAGTCAAATTTTACTAATAAACATGAACGTAGATTTTAGATCAACCATATCAAGATATCTTAGATGTGACAATAAGCTCATAGCATAATTATGTTATTGGACAATATACAAATGATTAGTCCAAAATATAACGTTTGTAGTAAATCAACCAAGAATACAAGATTTTTAGTAATTGCTAATTCGTATGAGTTTTCAACTCAAAATTAACTGATAGTAAATTAATCCATGTCCATCATATACTACTCTAGGTTTAATTATATTTTCCATGTGAGATTTTTCAACATTGATCATGTCATTTTTTATATATAATATATATGATTTACCCCTGAAAATTCAAAGAAAGATGATTATATTCTACTAAAAACTACAATTTGTAAAATAGAATGAATTTATAATTTTTTCTTGGAAAATTTATTACATATTAAATAATGGATAACATTAATATATAAATTGCAAACACAAATCTGTGGTGATTTCAAAATTTAATGCTATTAAAAATTAAAAGATTTTTCAATTTTTATATAGCACCATATTCAACCTTTGGACAGATATTTAATATATAATCTCTTAGTGATGATTTACTTCTTATAGCAAAATATTTAGATAAACTAGAAAGTAACCCGCGATGTGCATCACGGGAAAATATTTGCTTCATATTTTGTTAGTTTATATAATTATAAATTATTAATAGTTTTTAAATTAGATTTATTTTATGTTTTTAACATTTTATTAATTATTATTATATGTGGTTTATGTTGTGTTAATTAAAATTACGTATATACAATTATCTATGTGCAGTATTATGTTTGTAAACATATTTATTAGATCATTTAGATTATAACATAATTTAGTTGTAAAAGTTAAGTGGTGTTATGTATATATTTGCACATCATTCAAAAAATTTATAACAGTTTAATTAGTTTAATATTAATTATTATCAATGATTAGAAATTTGATCCAAGATTCGTCATCATCCATCATTATCTGCTCTAACCCGTCTTGATCCATTGACCCGTTTTGATTCGTCATTATCTATAGTAAACTATATTGTGCAGCGCGAATAAATGTATGGTTCATATTTTGTTAGTTTATATAGTCATAGATTATTATTAGTGTTTTAAATTATATTTATTTTATGTTTTTAGTATTTCATTAACTAATAGATATACTATATGATTTAGAAAGATCGAACTGATAGAATTAGTGAGTGAAGTACAAATTATATCTAATATATATAGTGAATTAAAATTATCATATTTTAAATGTTAAACTATTATTGATAAACCAAAATTATTATTTCAATGATATAATAATATATAAAATAATCTATGTCCGTTTTAAAAAAATCAAATCATAACATATATAGAAAAATATATATAATTTTATTATAAAAGTTATATGATTATTTAATTATTTATTAAACATATAATCAAATAAAAATAAAAAGAGGAAATAATATTAACAAATAGTATAATTTAATTGGAGAGAAAATAGGAAGAGAGAGAATAATCAATTAAATTAAATTTAAATTAATTATATAATATGACTAATAATGTAAGTCCAATGGCAAATGATGTAATATAACACATAAAGAAAGGTTAATCTTGTTTTAACATTGCTTAAATAATAGTGTAGAGATAGTTATAAAAAAATTAATTTCATTTGGATCTACAAACCAGGTTACTCAAAAAAGAAATTAATATTATTAAATAATAAGTTTTTCTAAGACTAAATTATAGTTGATGTAATCTTTTAAGTATATGTAAAAGCAATTTTTTATTGTTTTAGATTTCCGAAGTTCAAAATTTTTAGATATTGTTTATATTTAAAATAATTTAGAGTAAATTTATTTCTTCTCTATCTAAGCAAATACTTAGTTCAAAATAAATCGACATGTTTTAAGAACAAAATTTGCTAAAGAAGGCAAGGCGATATAGTAGATAATTATTCCCATGCATGTTTTGAACATATGTGACCTTCGCACTATTTGCAATATATATATATATATATATACATATAACATTGGTTGCTCACTTTATTTGGAAGAAAATAATTTATGCACACTACAAATTAGTTTTTATTTTTAGTCAAATAAATAAATAAAACTTCCGAAAAGAAAGGATTGCTATAAAACACCTTACTGTCCCTTCATTCTTGTTCCTAACAACGCTGTTCTTATTCTCTCTCTCCATCCCCCAATATTTCTCTTCTCCTTCGCCGGAATGGTGAAGGTTTGGGGTTTAGTAGCGATAGTGCTTATTGTTTTAGCCGGAAATGTGTTGTCGTATGATCGGCCGGCCACTCGGAAAAATATAGAGATGCATCCGTCTAACGACGATCCTACGTTCCCGGAACAGGTAATTTACATTCAATCTTTATATATTATACCATATATATATGCATCCTATATGATCATTTACGTAAATCGTTATAATTAAGTAGATTTTTTTGTTTTGTATTACATATATTATTATAGAATTTGAACACGACAAGTCTCAAGATTTTCTGTCTTTCACTCTTTTGATATGTGTTAGTTTTCAAACTTAGGCATATAGGATTTAAGCGTTATCCAATAAACGCTAATATAATATGAAAAAAAACTCGAGTCTTCGGTATATTGGATACAAGACTACATCAGTCTTGATTCTTTGGATTCTTCTTTTTAATTTTTTTTTGTTCTCAATTATGCTAAAACATATTTTCTTAGAGGCTGAAATTTAACAAGAATTAATTATAGGAAATGGTAGATTTAGAATTAGATCGGTTAACTTTCCCACTCACGTTACAAAAACAACTGGCTAGCGAAGCATTTCCATAATTAGGGGAGATTATACACTAATATATTCACTGTACAAACATGTTTTTCGGAACGACATTGTTCTCGCGCTTTTATTAATTACGAAACGTTGAATGGAGACATTTTGAGGACATTTTCAAAAATTTTAAAAATTGTTTTCTTGATAGAAATACCTTAACTACCTTAGATACATATATATATATATATATATATATATATATATATATATGTGCTAATAATAATTGTGCTAACGAAACTATCCCTCTTGATTATCTATTTTGAAATCTAAAAATAAATAGTAGACAGATATGTGATAATAATATACAGATTTTTTTTTTATCATCTAGATTTATTAATTTATTGTAAATTATGAGAACTGTTACATAGACAATTTTACCACGAACACACTGACGACACTTCCCTCTCTACGTAGTTGTATATCGCTGGAGACCTCTTGTAAATTTGGTTCTATTAATCTGCAAATTTTGTTAATAAATCGCAGTACCTGAAACTCTAACCTCATACCTCTTGGTGTAGAAGCATTAATGAACCCTTGGCCAAACCATTGGGCCAAGGAGCTTCCACATACATATTTCTTTAAATCTAATAAATTTTGTTATCAAGAAAAACAAAACAAAATTGTTTCCACAGTGGTAAAAAAACTGTTTAAAATGCAAAATAATTTAGAGATCCGCACGTGCGTGCCATGTGACGTATTTTCATGTTAAAACGTATCCTATGAAAGCAGTGGGCAAATTCACCAACTTTGTCTTCTGTCTGTTACATCTTTCGTCACTCTCACGGTTTTTTTTTGTTTGCTTGTACGCTTTGTTACTTTCCTTTTTTTTTTTTTTACTTTTTTTTATATAATTTTGGCTAATTTTTACAATTCAGGTGCATATATCTCTAGTTGGGCTGGACAAAATGAGAATATCATGGATCACGAAGGAATCGACCATCATGCCGACTGTTGTGTACGGCACAGTATCTGGAAAATACGATGGCTCGGCTAATGCAACCACGACGTCGTACCACTACTTATTGATTTATCGGTCAGGCCAGATAAATGACGCGGTTATAGGCCCATTAAAGCCCAATACAGTTTACTATTACAAATGTGGAGGCCCAGATATGACCCAAGAGTTCAGCTTCAGGACACCTCCCTCTCAGTTCCCCATCAAATTCGTCGTATCCGGTACACATTCCATGTTTCCTCTTCACTCATATAAAGATTCCATATTTTATTTTGATTTTTTTCGTCTATATGTCAAAACACGTACTACATTACATGTATTTATTTATATATATATATATATATTTTTTTTTATCAAACACAATGGCTCTTGGTTTTGTAGCCCGATTTGTTAATTTTTTTTTGGTGATTTTGAAAAAAATGATTAAAAATGAAGGTGACCTTGGGACAACTGAATGGACTAAATCAACGTTAGAACATGTATCTAAATGGGATCACGACGTTTTCATCTTGCCTGGAGATCTCTCGTACGCTAACATGATCCAACCGGTGTGGGACACTTTTGGTCGCTTGGTGCAGCCACTTGCGAGCCAGAGACCTTGGATGGTCACTCAGGGCAACCACGAGGTCGAAAAATTTCCTCTCTTACATTCTAACTCCTTCACCGCCTATAACTCCAGGTACATTTTTTCAACTCATCAAACTAACCAATTTACTTATTAATTCTAAGCTTGCACAGTTGCACTTATGCAACATAATTTTTTTTTTTTTTAAATGATATTTTTTGATGAATATTATAGGAATCAAAACTATATTACTTGTTTACACATATTTATAAAACTAATGTCGGGTTTATCTGTTTGTATTACAGTTTTACTTTTAGTAATGAAGGAAAAAAAAGAAACTTTGTTAAGTTTATATTTCAATTTTTTTTGTATACACGTGGCAGGTGGCGCATGCCATATGAAGAGAGTGGCTCGACCTCGAATTTATACTATTCCTTCAACGTTTTCGGAGTCCACGTTATAATGTTGGGATCATATACAGATTTTGAGCCTGGCTCTGATCAGTACAAATGGTTAGAAAATGATCTCAAAAAGGTTGACCGTAAGACCACACCATGGTTGATGGCTGTGGTACACGCGCCGTGGTACAACACCAACGAAGCCCATCAAGGAGAGAAAGAGAGTGTAAACATGAAAGAATCCATGGAAACTCTTCTTTATAAAGCTCGCGTCGATTTGGTGTTCGCTGGTCACGTCCATGCTTATGAGCGTTTTGTAAGTCTAGAGAGTTTCATAAATTTATTTTAAATCAGTTAATTATTTTGTATATAGCTAGCTGATTTTTGGAATGGAACCCAAAAGAAAAAAAAACTATATAACTAACTAATTTTTCGTGTTATTTGACAGAATCGGGTGTACCAAGATAAGTTCGACAAATGTGGTCCGGTTTATATAAACATCGGGGATGGTGGCAATCAAGAAGGCCTTGCTACCAAGTAAGATCTTTGCAAAATGCTTTAAAAAGGAAAAAAGAAAAAAAATTAGTGACATTAAGCTTAATAATTTTGAGGATGTGTTATAAAATATAGGTATGAAGATCCAAGTCCAATAATATCATTGTTTAGGGAAGCAAATTTCGGGCATGGTCAATTGGTGGTCGAGAATGCGACTCATGCACATTGGGAATGGCAGAGGAACGACGATAATGTGTCGGTACAAAGGGATTCGGTTTGGTTAACCAACCTCTTAGCCGATTCATCTTGTCGGATTTAGACCATCGCGGTTCATATTCTTATATATTGTTAGGATTTGTGCCTCATTTTGATTACATACATATACAGTATGTTAAATATCGAAGTGGAATAGTAGAAACTAGAAACGGAAATCTATAAAGCATTGAGTATTAAATAACAATATCAAGAGGACACACACTACAAGAAAACAGGCAGATAACAACATATATTAATGACATTTTCTCGATGTCATTAATTAGTAACGAATTAACAACATATATTTAACCTTGTTGGTAAATAACGATATTCACAAACGTCGCTAAATTAATGATATATTAGCGACATTTTATCGACGAGTTACAGAAAACGTCACTAAATATATCATTAAAATAGCGACATATAACACAAATGTCGTTAATTTGGAGAAAAACTGAACTTTATTAATCCGTAGCTAATTATTGACATTTTAGTAACGTAAATAACGTTGTTAAAATTAATAATATCTTACATGTAAAATAACGACATATTTAGCGACATCACTAAAGATATTTAGTAAAAACTTGTTTGTGCATCCCGCCTCATTTGTTTTTTACACTTGTCAAATTAAACTCAACCCAAAATTAATTAGTAAAAGAAACAAAATAAAACTAATTCTTCTTATCTTTACTCCTAAAACCCTAGATCTACAAATCGACTAACTTTCCATTTGCAAAATCACCGTCGAAATCTTCCTCACCGGCAACTCTCACTTACCATCGACTTTCACAAAGGCGACTCTCCTCTCGTTGTGGCTCCTGTGTCAGTCGTGGCCGATGTTTCCTCTCGTCCAAACTTTTCTCCTCTGCAAACCCCCAAATCGGATTTTTCAGGTCGTCAATCGACCCAATTCGTATCCACCACTAATAACCATCATCAGACCCGGCAAAGTCCCAACTACAACCACCGTCCATTTCTTCCATAGCGAGTCTCTTCTTCCTCTCCTCGTGGCTCAGCTCATTGGTCTTCATCAGCAGCTACTTTAGCTCCAGCTCAACTATCAGAGACTCCTAATTTTTCTCCTCTACAACCCAAAATCGGATATTTCCTCCAATTTCTCAGTAGACGATCGACCTAAGACTACAATGGCCACTGGACACAGCTCCTCTGCGGATGATGCACTCCAAAACATTTTTGATTTCTCAGGACACGATGAGATGCTTCATCTCATAATCCCATTCCTCTCAAGTCTCAACCATCGTTCGTTACTCACCACTTAATCCCATTTTTATCTTCTGTGTCTTATCCGTAAGTTCTCTCTCTGTACCCTTTTGCCCAATTTGATTTAGGTTTATGCTAGATCTGATTTAGGTTTAGTCATTTAGAGAACCGTCAAGCCCTCTTTGAATAACATTGATTATATGTATGCTAGATCTGATTATATGTGCCATGTAACTCATTAGTTAGCTTTACTGATTTTGATTTTTTTTGTCTTTTGATGAATATCAGTGCCGACCACACGATTGCCTCTGGAATAAGGTTAGCAATTGTTATCAATTTACAAACTTTTCGATTCTAAAATCTGGAATAAGGCTTTTGGTATATTAAAACTTGGATGGTGTTCTTTTGGCATCTGCCTTAAGCCTTCATTTACCTCGTTTTCTACTTGGGTTTGCTTCATTAGTTTTCATTTTCATTTCCATTTCGGTTGATTCTAGCTGCCACTGTCATTGTAGCTTTGTGTTTCTGATGTGAATTTTCTTTTGATTCCTTTGTTTGTTGTTGCTGTTCAGATTCTCTCCTCTGTTTCTACCCAAGGCTGCTGTTCAAATGGTGAATTCCAAATGCTTAGGGACGAGTTTGATGCGATGAAGAACATCGTAGCACACAACAAGAGGAGTTATTAACTTTGATGGATGAATGGTTCAAGGATTACACTGTTTTTTTTTCTTTTAACAGAAGAGTAAACCATTGTGGATTAAATTTGTTTTTAACATTTTGTTATGGGTTGTTTATTACTTTCAAAATATTTTAATATTAAGATTCTTTTAATTAAATTTCAAATTTTTTTTTTAATGAATTTTATCAATATATGTCGTTAAATCGTTACTAAATAATGGTTACAAATATGTTGTTAAATGTGTCGTTAATTAAAGATGTCATAGATGTCATAAATAATATCGTTAATTAGTGTCAGATATATACATCGTTAATTTGTCAGTAATTTGTGATATTACATTCGTCGTAAAATTACTATGTCTTTACAACGTAAATGAAAACGTTGCTAATTAACGACGTATTACCGACACAAAAATTTAGCTACACACGATTTACAACGTTTTTGAAGCTGTCGTTCATTTGACGCTAAACAAGATTAACAACATATTAACAACATTTTTGGGCGTCGTTAATCAAATGTTTTCTTGTAGTGACATAAATGTTCCTTTTTATATAACCAACAAAAGATAAATTAAATATCTTAAATTGTTTGTTTGTCCTGGTCTTTTTCTTTTGAACTTTTAAGATCATTGTCACATTTCTGCAAAATGCAAATTTATATATATTTGGATGCTTTGTGAAATCATAAAAATTATTTAAACATTCAATTTTTTTTTTAGTTTCTTTTCCACCACCTCAATTCGAACTCATAGTTTTAAATAACTTGATGGTCGTGTGACTCTATATGTGGTTTTCAGATCATTATATTTGGAATATGCATGTCAATACACATAATATCCATTAGTTTGGAAAAGCAGTATTGTATTTTACTTCTCTATTATCGAGAAATACAATCTAGTGACTTGTGAAATCTTAATCAAAATCAGGGTTATCCAACTACAACTAAATCTGAATCAAAATTATATGGCTATCCATCTAAAATTTATCAATAAAACCTTAATTTTGTGTTTTTTTTTTAGAAAGGTCGAAATTTTGTGTGTTTGTTTGAATTTTGATTGTGAAGTTTTGCCGAAGTACTATAGATCGTAATCCCAAAATCTATTGTCAAATATATTCAGTTGCCTAAAAACAATTGTCTGTTATCAACCCAAAAATATATGAAGCGATATAATGTGTATCTGTCTCATCAGTGCCCAACTCGTCGTATTATTTCCCACAAAATTTTAATTAAAAGATTCAGTCATTATCTCTAAAAGTTAAGACATGCTATGATAATGTTTGCATGCAGTCTAATATGAACGCACTTTAAACCTTATGGAGGAGGCCCCAATAAAAGAAATAAAGTTCAAACGACAAAAGGTTATATTAGCAAAAGGGGGAAAATAATTTAAAATTACATGCACAAAAGGGGAATATAGTTGATTTCTCCAAACTGTAATCTAATACTCTCTACCAACTACCAAGCACTTCCACGTATTGGGAGACCAAGTATTTGAATATTTATTATATTTGAAAATTGATTGGTCAAGATATAATAGATTTTAGTTTATAGTTAGATTATGCAGACAACAAAACAACCGACACCAAAGGAACTTGATATAAATATGATTAATGCCAAAAAAATGAGTAATGCCAAAACAAAGATAGATGGAGGACAACATACAAATTTTCAGAATTGTGGCAGTTAGATCTGGCGAAGATTAGTCAAGCTTCGATCTATCGCTAGGCTTTTACTCTTTTGTCAAATTATTTTAGGGACTACTGCGTTATTCTAGGAGGATGACTGGACTAATCTAGGTCTTCTTATTCATATCACATGAGCTTTCGGATCCTAAGTCACAGAGATCCCTATTAATGCTTCTGTTTCGCAAGTTATGAGTAATGGTGACTGGATTCTCCCTCGAAGTAGACATCACACGGTCTCGCTACTGCGTTCTTGTCTCCCGGAAATCCCTCAGCTCTCAGTGGATGGTATCTCATCTCCAAATTTCTTGCCTTGGCGAAACTCACTCACTGACATTCCCTCAACTTTTAACTCCGCAAAGACTTGGAAGTATTTGAACCCCTCACCACCTTTTGTTCCTTGGCATAAGGTGGTTTGGTTCTCTCAGCGTATTCCAAAACATGTTTTTATCACTTGGTTAGTTCTTCGTGGCCGGTTAACCACAAGAGACAAGCTTATAAGTTGGGGTCTTAATGTTCCTCCTAGTTGCCTTCTCTGTGATAGAGCATCAAGGTCAGCTGGTCATTTGTTCTTCTCCTGCTCTTACTCCCATCAGGTCTGGTCTTCATTCTTTACGCATACATACCTCTCTCCACCAGGGGCTTTTGACTCTATTATTACTTGGCTACACTCTCCTACACAAGTAAGACGACTTAATATCATCTCTCATATTATATTTCAAGTAGTAGTCTATCTTCTTTGAAAAGAAAGAAATCAAAGGCTACACTCTACATCTTCCAACTCTCATAAATCACTTTTAGTCAAAGATATCCAACTTCTAATTCGAAGCAAGCTGTCTGGCTTTGATAGGTTGTCTCCTCCAAGACCACCTTCCTCATCATCATCAAGACGAGTGGAGACTTATCTCTCCACTTGGTTTCGGTATATCCAAACTTGATCTTTGCTTCACGGATTCTCATTCAACAACTTCTTCAATCAACTTGCTTTACATAAGTTTCATTGTCTTTTTCTTTTTTGATCTACTGTATAGATCAACTTTCGCACTTCAATATAATCATCTTGTAAACTCAAAAATGTCTCGTTGGAGGGGGGAAGAAAAAGATGAATAAACGGAACATTCAGAACAAAAAAGATAGATGGAGGAACAAAGAAAGTGTAGTTAGTTAAAATTAAAAACAAAAAATTATTTAATCATAGGTTAATTAAAAAGTAATTTCAGGATATTTCAAGTTTTTAGAAACAAAAATAATATTTACAATAACTGAAAAAAAAATGGGTCAGTTAAATCAATATACATAGAGGATTGAAAAATTAAGAAAACAACTATCTTAATTTTTTTATTAGTTCTCTCTCCTCTTACACATTTAATTCCAACATTACCCTCTGACACATTTCAACGTTAACAAAAAATTTAGCAAGATAAATAATTTAGATTTAACAGCAACAATAAACACTGTTCATCCGACATCAACAATACTATTCATCATTGGAAGCAATAAAGAAACATTTATTTTTGTAGGTATTTGTATAATTACTAGTATAAATCAAATTGTATTGTGATAAATTTATAAATTATGTGGTAAATCCATATTTAAAGGTGTAAATAATATCCTATCACAATAAGTTTTAGTAAAAACAATGTTCATCGAACGTCGACAACATTGTTCATCACCAGAGACAATACAAAAAAAATTGATTTTGGTGATTATTTACTTAATTACCAGTATAAATTATAACATATCACAATAAAATTACTAGTTATCTGGTAAACTTAGATATACTATCTGTAATTTACAAGTTATGTGGTAAACTTATATTTATCGTGTTAAATTATTTATTATATGATTAATATCAACTAACTTATATAGTATCCAGACGATAATAATCCAAATATTTTGATAGTTAACCAAATACTTACCCTGTTAAGATTGCGATGAGGATATTTTTGTCCAAAAATTAATGTTATGAGAGAGAACTAATTTTTAAAAAACCAATATCAGAAACTTAATTTTTTATTTGTCTGATGCCATTCTTTCATATTACCCAAAAAAAATCCACAAGATTGTGAATATCTATGGTTGGATGAAATAAATTTACTAACTAATCAACGTTTGACAGCTGTCAAAATTGTGTGATAGTTGTTAAATGGATTCGAACAATTGTGAAGATGATTGGATAGGTTGTCTACAAGTCTTGGACATCTATTAAAAGTTTATAGGACAACATACAAGAAGTTCTGAACAACCTAGGTAGGATCTACCTACGTTAATAACTAGCTTTAAAGGATTAGCGACCCCCAAATAATTTCAATCCAAAAATAAAAGAGATTTAAAGTTATATAAAATTCTGAGTTTCAAGATAAAAACAGATCCTAATCTTATGGGAAAAAGGAGATCCAAAGAACTTCAGTCCGAAAAGAAAAGAGATTTGGAGTTATATAGAATCCCGAATTTAAAGATAAAGATAGATCCTAATCTTACAGGAAAAGAAAAGAGATTACGACCGCGAAACAACTTCAATCCAAAAAAAAATCTGAAAAGAAAGGAGATTTGAAGTTATATAGAATCCCGGGTTTCAAGATAAAAATAGATAATCTTATAGGAAGAGAAAAGAGATTACGAGCCAAAAAACTTCAATCCGGAAAAAAAATCCGAAAAGAAATCCAAAAAGAAAGGAGATTTGAAGTTATATAGAATTCCGGCTTTCAAGATAAAGATATATCATAATCTTACGGGAAGAGAAAAGAGATTACGACCGCCAAACAACTTCAATCCTGGAAAAAATCCGAAAAGAAATCCGAAAAGAAAGGAGATTCGAAGTTATATAGAATTCCGGGTTTCACAAGATAGATCCTAATCTTACGGAAAAAGAAAAAAGATTACGACCGCCAAACAACTTTAATCCGAAAAAAATGAAAAAAAATCCGAAAAAAGGAGATTTGAAATATATAGAATCTCGGGTTTCGAGATAAAGATAGATCCTAATTTTACGGAAAAAAAAAAAGATATTACGATCGCCAAACAACTTTAATCCGGGAAAAAATCCGAAAAGAGAGGAGATTCAAAATTATATAGAATTACGGATTTTAAAAGATAGATCCTAATCTTACGGGAAAAAAAAAGAGATTACGACGGGCAAACAACTTAAATCCGGAAAAAGAAAAAACGAAAAGAAATCCGAAAAGAAAAGGGATTTGAAATATATAGAATTTTTGGTTTCGAGATAAAGATAGATCCTAATCTTACGGAAAAAAAGAAAGGAGTTTACGACCACCAAACAACTTTAGTACGGAAAAAAAAATCCAAAAAGAAATCCGAATTTTTTTTTTTAAAAATTATATAGAATCTCGTGCTTCAAAGTAAAAAAACAGATCCTAACCCAGTAACCCTACTGAAAGTATGGTAAATATTCACTATAAATAAATAGCTCTTAGAATGAAAATCGACACAAAACATAATCTAACAACTCAAAAATTTGTTCTCTACCTACCTACTTTCATAGATTACAACAAAAATTCTAACAACCGCCACAAGAAATACCTGAATTTTTTTTAACTTCGGTAGATAGTTTGTACTTCCAAACGATTTCAGTTAAAATTTATTAATCAACAAAATATATTTTTCTTTGTTATTCTGTAATATAATCATAATCCGAACCGGTTAAATTTTTTTACAAACATTAATGTATTGCTAATGCCAGTAACCTTTATGCGGTATAGATTTTGCGGGTATTCGAAAGGTTTTTGACAATACGTGTAATATGAATATCTGTAATTTCCAAAATTTATTATATAATACGTGTAATATGAATATCTGTAATTTCCAAAATTTATTATATAATACGTGTTCGAATATGAATCATATTCGGATATAATGCCGTTACGTTGAGAGTGGAAATCACCGGGGCAGAAACGGCACTTCACAGAAATGAAGCTCATTTGCCTTTGGTGTAAGCAAGTGCCACCCACTCTTTAATTAGTTCCATTTCAAGACACACCTACTCAATTCTAATTGTGTTTCAGTTTTGTTTAACTTCTAGAATCAACATTTTTACGATTCTTTTAAAAAGGTTAAGAGAAGCCGTACAAGATATACCACAAGATAAAGTAGTTTTATAAAAAACGTGATCTTGTAGTCATCTTTTTATTTTTTGGGGAGTTAAATTATGGGAAAACGAACGAGTTTTAGACCAAGGCATGTGAATTTGCAAAAAAGAAAAAAGAAAAAGAATCTTAAATACATCCAAAAAATAACAACTACCTCACTGTTTTATATGATGTTTCACGTTCTACAACACTTATGATCCATGATTCTTTTTTGTAGGTTTTAGAACTCCAAAGTCCAAACACTCTTCATCTTCATTCTCTTTCTTTCTTTTTTCTTCCATCATAATTATATAAATCTTTATCTAAAAAAAAATAAAAAATAAAAAGAAACCAAGAAAACGGAACTTGAGAGTTGTAACGAAATGTACAAATTGATTGTGGATGAGGATTCCTTCAATAATGCTTACGTTACAATACCATAATAATTTTATAATATACTTAAAATAATAAATTTTAAACAATATTTTAACAAGCAAGCACAATAACGACAAACAAATATAAAGACAAATATTTGTATTCGAAATAGTGTAAAAAAGTTAAAAACAGTGGAGTGTAAAATATGAGTAAACCAATATAGAGCAAACCGGGAAATAAGAAGAGGAAAGAGAGCATTTAAAAATGGTCCAAAACGGTTGAAATTGAAATCATGAAGGATGATGATGGTTCGAACCAATCTTTACCATCATTGCGAATCTTTAGAGGTCGATGGCCTTCTCTACTCTAGCCTCCCATTCTTATACAATGACAATTTTACCCTTTACCTGACCATATCCTCCATTTTACCAAACCACCCTCGGTTTAGTTATTTTCACGAATACGATGAAGAGGGGGTTAAAACAAAATGACGAAAGTAACCCTAGAGATCAATTTCGAAAGAAGAGCAAGCAAGAAACGAAACTCCTTTTTTTTTTCTTTTTCTCTTAAACAAAATCATCATCATCATTCACATGACGCAATATGCACAAATCTCCTCTCTCTATCTCTCTCTTCTCGCGGCCGCCATCTATGCATAAACATAACACAATGCATGATTGTTGTGTCAGGAGAGAGAAGGTTCTTTCTCTCTCTCTAGCTTTTTGGGATCTATATAACAGACAGTGTCTCATTTTGTTCTCTTTGTCCCTCTACCTTCACACACATACATACACACATAAACTAGCTTCTCTCTCTATCTCTATCTCTATCAATCTTCTTCGTTTACTCTGCCTCTCTCAAAAGGTATAACCTTTCTTCTTCATCTGTCTTTCTAGAAGCTTTAACTTAGTTCTTTCATGTAGTTTTTACCTTATGACTACATGCTCTGTTTCTGTTTCGTGTTCTGTTTCTGCTTTGTTTAGTTCTCATGCTCTGTTTCTATTGCTTTTACGGTGTGTGATACGTTTAAGACAAGAGAGCTATGTAGTACGTGAAGACAAACTCATTATTTTCTTTCTTTTTTTTTTTTATTTTATTATCTTTTTGATTTTCCTCAATGATGTAAAGTTTTAATCTTTATCCTTTTCTTTGAGACTGAGGCAACCGAAAATTATAAAGAAGTTTTTGAGTTTTTTTTTTTTGTTTGTTCTCTTTTTTATGATTCTAAACTCGTTTTTTAAATTTCTTTTTATAATTTTGTATTGCTATGATCACCAATTTCACCATCTTTGTTTTTGTTGCTTTCTCTGTTTTTTTTCTCGCGTTTCAAATATAATCATTACTATCTCTGTCTATAGAGGTTAAAACATTTATAATTACTGCATATCATCATCATTACTTGTTTTTTTATCTCTTTTTTTTCTTTCTTTCTTAGCTTTATCTTTTTATCCTCCATACAAATTTTTAATCATGTTCTTCTCTCTTTGATCATTGATTTCATAAAAAGAAGAAGAAAGAAAAAAAGAAAATTCACATTTTTAGGACGAAAACGAAATAAATGCGACGAATAATTTCCCTAATGTAATTCACATCCGACGTGTGAAGCTGCACAACCCATGTGTGTTGTAATGATTTAGCATGAACAATAATCATAACACAAGCTTTTGTTATTATTACTCTCTTTTTCTTCTTCTCCTTTTAAATTCTTACAATAATTTTTGTTTTTGTTTCTTGTTGAAAGAAAGAAAGCAAATGGAGAAGCTAAACACGAAGCTGTTCGTTGAAAACTGTTACATAATGCAAGAGAACGAGAGGCTAAGGAAGAAAGCTGAGCTTCTGAATCAAGAGAATCAACAACTTTTGTTACAACTCAAACAGAAGCTCGCCAAATCTAAGAACCCTAATGGATCAAACAATGACAACAATGCCCATTCATCAAGCTCTGGTTCTGGACAATCCTAAAAGATGTGGACTTACTAGAAAAACAAATATCAAACCTATGGACTTATATTTTATTTTATTGTGGTTATTATGTTGGTGTAATGAAAAAAAAATGTTGGTGTAATGAAGCAAAATAGTAGTATCCAGCAGTTAGCTATTATGAAAAAGAAGATTCTGTTTTACTACAAGAAGACAGTGTCTCTCTGTTAGTCTTCTCAGTCATATATATATTTTACTTTTGTTTCTATTTTTCTATGTTAATTAAAGATCTTCCTGTGTGGGGTTGGGGTTTTAGGATATGGTTGATTCTTGGACTAACATTGTACCTCTACCTATTTGTCAAGTGCATATCAATCAATTAATGTATAGATACAATGGGGACAAGTTATTATATTATAGTAATAAAAAATCATTAATATGATATTATTAATATATCATCCGACACTTCACCAAAGAAAATAAAAGCGAACCATTTTGTCCATGTTAATGGAAATAAAAATATTTTGATAGATCATTCATCATTGATAGTTTGATACTTGTTTTTTTTTTTTTGATCATTGATAATTTGATATTAGTTCTTATATTCAACTAACTAGGTTTAAGTAATTTCAAGGATTTATATAAGTTCACATGAGGAAGAAAACAGCTTTAAGTGTAGTGTAGACTACACTGTGGTTGTAGTAGCAATTCAAGTCACGTGATGAAAGTTTTATCCTAACATCCTAAATTGAAAGAATTTAATTATGAGACCATGTGCATCTGAACATTTTAATTATTTTGGTTCAAAATTCACATATAGACAAAGCTCTTCAAGAGTTTAGGCTTTGTTGGTATTTATAAATTGGAGGCGTTTGTGAGATCTCAGATTCTCAACAATTCTGTTAAGACTCTAATGTATAATAAGCCTGATAATTTTCCGTAAATGTATAAATTTGCTTATGCCCAAAATTTATAATGTTTTCTAATATTAGAGACTAGAAAAATACATTTGCCTTTTTTATTTTAATTACAAATACATTTATTTATACCAAAGTGTTTGGATAAAATAATGCAACTCTCTAATATTGTTGACATAAAATCTATTATAAATTTATAATTAGAATTAATAAACCAGAATATAAGGAAAAAGTTATCATGTAAAAACTAATTTTTCCGTCTATAAAACTAAATTACTTTTCCATTTTCGTTTGTAAAGTCAATTTATATTTGAAAAATGGACTACATTCTCTAAGCAAAAAGTCTTATCGAAGCAACTGTTAAGTAATTAGGAATTGAGAAAAAAAAATTAAAAAAAAAAAAGGAATAAAAGTTGGGCACATGAGATTCAAGCGGCTCTGTGTACAGAGAGATGAGACAAGGGGCTTTTCATTCGGATTCTATGTGACGTCATCATTATTAGTCAAAGGACTATTCATTTTTCTTTGAAAACTAAACTTCGAGTTCTGCTCTTATTGACCTTTCTTCTCCTCCTACTACCTCCTAAAACCAGCTCATCGCATTTCACATTTTTTTTTTTTTTTTTTCCTAAATTTCTCAAATTTCACATATAAATTTAAATATTTTCGAATTGTACTCTACCATAATTGGTTTTCAGCACCTTTTTTTATGTTAAACATTAAATTCCTTATAAAAGGTCCATAAATGAAACCTTGATAAAAAGATAAATTTGAGTACATCCATGATATCATTAGTCTATTAAATGTAATATACGAGACTTTAAATGCAATTAGTTTGTGTGATGGTGAGTATAAATTACTTCCATTTACTCCGTTTTGTTTTAAAAAAGAAAGAGTATAACAGTTACTATAGTGTAATATTCAGTTTTGTCTTCAGAAAAGATATAGCCTTTATTATCAACATCAATAATTCGCTAAAACAACATCAAATTTGAGTTGCTTTTATTTTTATTTTTAATTTTTGATCAAAAAGGTATGTTCTTTTTCTTTTCTTTTTTTTTTGGTTTAATGCACATTTGGTATGTTATTAGTTCTTACTTATTGCATGTCAAATTATGTTAGACAAAATGAACTAGAAAAATAAGAAAAATGTCGCAATCGAACTCGAGTGTTTGTGTGAAAATTAGATTTGAGGCCTAAGAACCATCATTGATATAATTGGCCGTAACGAATCATCATATATCTTAAAAACAAACTCGAAGTCAACTTTGAAATCTCAATTTGAGAGATGTCCGATTTATGATTACCCCAAATCTCTTTGGAAGACCATGCAAGGCATCATCATCTGACGTCAGATTAATTATGGACCTCTGTTTTCAATTTCTACAATCATTATAGTTCTCACTTCTTATTTATGAGAGCTAGATATTGATATCGAACAATATGTTATAGGTTTGAGTTACGATGTATAATATGAATATCTTTGACCCTCAACTTATGCAGTTATATTTTGCATTTTTGTTCCTCTCCAACTTAACTCTTCGGAGTGAAACTGTAACTCTGCAAGTATATTTAACTAAATATTAAATCTAGTTATATCATACAATATACAATATCATAAACGAACAGAACAATTGTAATCCCACTGTTCACATTACAATGTTATTAAAATTTTGTTACTGGATGTTAATAATTTTTTAATACTAAATAACTCAAACATTAAAAGGTACATAAATGATTTCTTAAACACAAGTTTGTGGGTTTTGTTTAAGCTTGTAGATTTGTGATGACAATTTTGAAAAAAAAGAAAAAACACAGTGTATAATTTATTTTTCCTAAATTTTTTTTTTTTTTTTTGTTTTTTTTTTTTTTATAATTTATTTTTCCTAAATTTCTTCCCTGTGGCAACTTTATAATTTATTTTTCCTAAATTTCAAATAATCAATTTATCTTGTACGTAAGAAATTAGTGCTTTTTGTTTTCTCTAGTTTAACAATTGAACAAAAATAAACCATAAAGTTGGAAAAATAACCAAAAGTATAAGACCATGGAGAGAAGACAAATTAAGCTGATTTTTCTGTTAACATATACTTTTAAAATATATATGTAACTATCATTGAAGGCTCATGAGTCATGTCTCAATCCCATATACAAAACCTGTGAGTATGTCCAAATCAAGATAACACCAAGAAAAAGAAAAAAAAAACTTTCAAGATTAGAAAAGAAAAGACTTCAATGGAGTTCGTTTTTGTTGGCGACCATTACTTTGGATAATTGAGCCAGTTGACTGTTAATTATCGCAAACTAAAAAAATACTAGATTGATTGAAAAAGAAGTATCGCTAACTTCAGAAAAGGCAACTTCGTATACATTTATTGATCATTCATCATTGATTATGCAAATTCCATAAATGACTTTCAAAACCAAAATGATAAGATACCAAGTTCGGAAAAAAAAAAAATCGCCGTTGCCGGGGATCGAACCCGGGTCACCCGCGTGACAGGCGGGAATACTTACCACTATACTACAACGACCTTGTTGTTTTAATAATCAAATATGTTTTTAACTTTGACTAATCAGTAGTTAATATTGTAGCTCTGTTTAGAATTAGAACCAAAGTTGAAACCCACTACTAATGGGCTTCTATGGCCTACAAGGCCCAAAGTATTAGTAATTCTAACTCACATACAATAATAACATAATTACCTAAAATGCCCTTACACATCATTCTCTCTAAGCTCTGGAAACGAAGAATGCGAAGTCGTGTCTGATACTGAAATTTCTATTTTCTCAAATCGATCCGATTGAGAAAAAAATCTGAATCCCTTTTTTCGATTTCGAGATCTGAATCAGAAATCTCAAATCTTTGAGGGAGGGGGGAAACATTGAAGAAGATGACAAAGGATTTCGCAGTTCCACCAGTTGTTTTCCCCTCCGGCGGATCTCCGGCCACCGCAAATGTACAGCAACGCCGAGCTCCCACAGCTCCTTACCAACCACCTCGTCCTTCCTCCGCTTCATCCTCAATCCCTTTCATGTCGTTTGACATCGGATCCGCCGCCGCAGCATCGACGCCAGCTGGACCATTCGGTGGAACAATAGCTTCGTCTTCATCATTTGGTGGAGGAGGCTCAGCTTCGTTTGAAGACGAAGAGCCATTACTCGACGAGCTCGGTATTCATCCAGATCAAATCTGGAAAAAAACCAGATCGATTCTTAATCCCTTCAGGATTAATCAAACGGTTCATAAGGATTCAGATCTCTCTGGTCCGATCTTCCTCTACCTTGCGCTTTGCTTATTTCAGCTTCTCGCTGGGAAGATTCAATTCGGTGTTATACTTGGTTGGGTTGTTGTTTCATCTATCTTTTTGTATATCGTCTTCAACATGCTTGCTGGTAGAAATGGGAATCTGAATCTTCATACTTGTACGAGCTTAGTTGGTTACTCTTTGCTTCCCGTTGTGATTTTGTCGGCGGTGTCATTGTTTGTGCCACAAGGAGCTGGTCCGGTTCGGTATGTGCTCGCGGCTGCGTTTGTGATGTGGGCTACAAGAGCTTGCTCTAATCTTGTGGTGTCTCTTGCTGATGGAGGAGAAGAGCATCGTGGATTGATATCGTACGCTTGTTTCTTGATCTATACTCTGTTTTCGCTTCTTGTTATATTTTGATTCCTTGCTTTCGAATATTGATAGAATTGTTGATCTTACAAGTGTTTGTGATGAAATAGCTAAGACGTTGTAAAGGTTTTTTTTTGACAATTTTAGAGGAAACTACTGTTGAATTGGTTTTAAGTAATTTGATTCTATGTTCTAAGATCTCTTACTAGTGGAAATATCGAAACCTTTTATGCTATATTCATCCTTTTTTGTGTTTCTCTTTTAACAGCTTCTTTACTTGAATTGGATTTGTGAGGGTATAAATGTGTCAACTGCTAACGTAATGCAGTTTTAGTGTAGTTTTTTTATCCGAACTTAAGAGCTTATAATGCGTCTGTTTAGTTGAAGGCCATTTAGGTTTTGGGAAGAAAGTTAGTTAACAAAGATGTTTAAGTTATATACATTTAGCACTGAGATTGCTTCAACTATACGATGATATAAAGTGACCATAGGGAAGATAATGGTTTAGCGTGAGGCAAGAAAGTATTAGAGATAAATTTTTGGCGCGAGTTTCCTTAGAAGTTGGAGAAAGATAAGAGTGTTAAGCTTGGAAATGTTGTTGAGGTCAGTGCAAGTATAAGTGCAATTGCTTTAAGTTGATCGGAGGATATAATGACGAGTTTTCTTCGGGCATTGTTCTATAGATGTAGCAGAACTCTTAGACTTTGATTGTTTCAAGCACAATTTATGTGTTTTGCGTCTGTGTATGTGTATATATAAGAATTTGTAGCTAGTTACACTCATGGTCCAGTTAAAAAGACCATCCTTGTATTGCTCTTAAACTAAGGACAGTCATGTAACATCAACAAAATTTGGGAAGCATGACTAAACAACAAAGACTGAAATGCCCAGAAAATTGATTTGACTCGAATCGTACTTGCGCCAAACAAAGAAATATGCAGGTCAAATGGGATCGATCACCACTTTTTTTAGTAATGCAAAATTCTTTAAAAAGTTTGCGCAACATGCAACATTTGTTGGTTTGATTATATATCCGGTCTAAAGGCCCGAAACGTAATATGGGCTTTAAGGAAATACTCAAGCCCATTTCTTCCAAAACCTTCATTTGTCAATTGTCTTCATCACTCCCCTTCCCGTCGGCCAACGTTTGTCTTGTCTCGTTCACCAAACTTAACAGATGAATTTACTGAAACAGATTATAAATTTATATTGAGGACCAAAACCAAAACCAAATCATAATCCACTTTTTTATTATGTGATCGAGAAAGAGATTCTAAAGCCTAGAAAACACCAAATAAAAACCCACCATTTCTTTTGCTTTCCATTTTGTTTTTTCTTTGTATCTCGAAATCTTCTGCTGCTGCTGCTGCTGCTAAATACTCACAAGGTTCTCTTCCTCTTTTACATGTTAATGTAACTCTGCCACAACAATCTTTACTTGTTTTCGCTGGATTTACTTTAGCCAAATCATCGAAATGTCTTACCTTTTTGTTGTATTCGTGTAACTATTTTACAAAATTTTGCACTTTCCATCTTCAATTTCGTTATTTTGTAAATAACAAAGGTGCAGGCGCGCAAATTGTATCTTACTGATTCAAAAAATTGATGCTTTTAGGAGATTTTAATTGAAGCATTGTATCTTCGATGTTACTGATTTTGCTTTTTTTTTTTTTTCCGATAAAAGGACTTGTTAGTCACAGTGAATCGTTTCATTTTATATTTCTAGTCTCTTGATCTGATTTGTTCATTACAAGTATCTTAGCTTCTAGTAGTAGGCTTAACCTTAATGCAACTGTTGCTACTATAAAAATTCTAATGCCACTTTGGTTCTTCTTGGTTAGGACTTGGGGTTGACTTGTTGTTTCTTTCTCTTTTACAGGTATTGTTAGATCTTTCTGTGTTTTTTTCAAAATGGCAACTTATGTGTCTCCCTGTTTGATTCCTCCGGGTTCACGGGTCCTCACTGTTCTTAGAAATAATGTATCACCGGAGAATCATCTAGGCAGCAGGGTTAGTTGCTTTAGAATGATTGAAACTAAGAAAAACCGCCTTGTTTCTGCTCATAAATCCGAGTCGTTTTCGATCAGAAACTCTTTGAATCCTCATAGTCCAAGCCATTTCCAAAGCCAAGACTCTTTCTTGAACCTCCATCCTGAGATATCTATGCTCAATCCAAGAAAAGAAACTTCCGGCGGACCCATTACTGAGGATTTGGATGAGTCATCTACTCCAAACACCTACAATGAGGCAAGGATAAAAGTTATTGGCGTTGGAGGTGGTGGATCAAACGCTGTGAATCGTATGATTGAGAGTGAGATGATTGGTGTGGAGTTTTGGATTGTGAATACCGATATTCAAGCAATGAGAATGTCACCGGTTTTTCCAGACAATAGGTTACAAATTGGTAAGGAGTTGACTAGGGGTCTAGGTGCTGGAGGTAATCCTGAGATTGGAATGAATGCTGCTAGAGAAAGCAAAGAAGCTATCGAAGAAGCGCTTTATGGTTCAGATATGGTTTTTGTCACAGTACGTCTATCACTATTGCTTTCAGTTTTTCTTAGTTACAGAACTTTTTATCATGCTTCTTTCTATAGAATGATATAGATTACAAATGAGAAGTTTTAATCTCCATATGGTTAAAGTAGTGATGTTTATGTCTTAGATGATAGAAGACTTACCGGTTTAATTACCACTAATCATGGACTGTTGTGTGAATTAGCTGCCTCCATAGATTTACTCTGAGATCAGACCTTTAAGTCCACTGCTTGAGGATTTGTTGCTAAATGTCTTGTTATTTTGATAGGCTGGAATGGGTGGTGGAACTGGCACGGGCGGGGCACCTATAATTGCTGGGGTTGCAAAAGCGATGGGTATATTGACGGTTGGTATTGTCACAACGCCTTTCTCATTTGAGGGACGGAGAAGAGCACTCCAGGCTCAGGAAGGGATTGCAGCCCTTAGGGATAATGTCGACACTCTCATTGTTATTCCAAATGACAAGTTACTGGCCGCAGTTTCTCAGTCTACTCCAGTTACAGAAGCATTTAATCTGGCAGATGATATTCTTCGTCAAGGAGTCCGTGGAATATCTGATATCATTACGGTATGACATTTGTAATTGATTTATTCCCTATGGCATCATGGTCTATCGAAAATGTTTAAAAAGCTGTCTTTTGTTCTTGCAGATCCCTGGATTGGTCAATGTGGATTTTGCTGATGTGAGGGCGATAATGGCAAATGCAGGTTCTTCATTGATGGGAATAGGAACTGCAACAGGTAATAGTGTTCTTTAGATTTGAAACTTTTTTTGTTGATTGGCTCTGCTTGCTGCACGATTACGTAGTAACAAAGGGTAGTATTGGTTAGAGGGCAATTTAAAGAACCCGTGACTAATATAGGTGACTTTATATGCATACTTTGTTAACTAAAATGCTAAGGTTTTACTGAGAATTGGTACTACATATGTAGCTGAGTAGATTAATCGGACTATAGATTTGGTACTCTTTAACCGTGACAAAGGAACCAGTCTGTAAATGTTTGGTAATACTGTGAATGACCATATAATGGTTCATGTAATGTTACTACATGTGCGTTGTGTGATATATCAAGGAGAATCCTAAACTTGAATTATTTTGGTGCAATGTTTTGGTTGCATCATCATGCCTTACTCTTTCATGTTGTACTGTTATTTGAGCAGGAAAGACCCGAGCAAGAGATGCTGCATTAAACGCGATCCAATCACCTTTGTTAGATATTGGCATTGAGAGAGCCACTGGAATTGTTTGGAACATAACCGGTGGAAGTGACTTAACACTGTTCGAGGTCTTTCTCCCTCTCTACGTTATCAGTCCATCACTTGGTTTCTTCCCTAGAAAATTCAGAACAAAGCTTCAGTCCCATGTCATTTATAATTGTGATGCTCTATTTTGATTCTCGGGGAAACGATTTGTAGGTAAATGCTGCTGCAGAAGTGATTTACGACCTCGTTGATCCGACAGCCAATCTTATATTTGGCGCAGTGGTAGATCCATCCTATAGTGGTCAAGTAAGTATTCTTCTTTCTTGGATCTTCTCCTAACATATAACCTCTGAAATACCCAATTTTCTTAAACTTTTTCTTCCTGTCAGATAAGTATTACCCTAATAGCAACCGGTTTCAAACGCCAAGAGGAAGGAGAAGGAAGGCCACTTCAGGTTTTCACTTGTCTCCCTTAAAAGTCGATTATTACATCAGATGTTATAGCTTTCGATTGTGATCTCTCTTAAACTCTCTATATAACAATGCAGGCGGCACAAGCGGATACATCAATGGGAGTAACAAGACGTCCTTCTGCATCCTTCACTGAAGGCAGTTCCATAGAGATCCCAGAGTTCTTGAAGAAGAAAGGTCGCTCTCGCTATCCTCGCCTCTAAAACTCACCTCCTCAAGGATCGGTGTGAGTAAGTAAATTGCCTCTTTGGTATTCTATACTAGGTGTTAGAAATGGTTTTATTGTTGTTGATTATATTACAGTAATAATGTTTATTGGCAGATGAATAAAATCTCAGTGTCTGTCACACTCGTTTCAAGAGTTTGCCTTCTAGTAACTCTGCTTTGTACATACTCCATTATATTTCATGAGCCCTTTGATTTTCATTTTGGACACATCTTCCAGTCTATGGACATGTTTATGAAATTACTTTTCTAGTTGTCAATTACAAGACACCATTTTAAATAAAAGTCAATACTCTCATTTTAAACTAAGAAAATTTTGATTAATTATTCTTTCCATGAATGATGTTTTGTATTTTAAGATGTAAAATTTATTTTGAAGCAAATGGAGTATTAATAAATAGTTGCAATTTATATATGATTTTCTAAAAGAAATGATTGAAAAGAAAGACATAATCAAGCAATAATTAATCTTTGGCACAGCGTGCATACAATTACTTGGGATGGTATGAACATGGTTACAAAACAAAACACTGGCGTTATATTCGTGGTGGGGTCTTGTTGAAGCTTTTGGTCGAATCTGAATGTATAAATTCATCATATTAGTGCCAAATCTACACACGAGGAGGTCTTCCCCTTCCTCTTCCAATTCTTCTGTAACACTCCCTTTTAATTTCTTCCATAACATGACTTCCACTAGGAGAACCTCCACATGATAGAGAGGGTGGCATGTTCGTCCGTTCCTCACCTTTTAACACACATGAGTCAATATGTCAAAACAAAAGCCAATAGAGAGATATTATAGATTTTCTTTAAATAGTAAAACTACGTAAATCTTTAATATGACAGAGATTTTCGAAATAAAAAGAGACTGACCTAGGTGACGGAATCTAGCCTCTGTGACACGAACCTGCAAAGATACACATAGAAGTAAATGAAGCAAAGTTAGAAACAGAAATATTTGTGTTGTTTTCTTCATTATCATTTGTTCCTTCCTTCTCTCACGTATCGACCAGTATTAGTGCATATATAGAGTTTAAGAAGCAGACCAAAGCAAACGTATGGTGGATATATAAATTTGAAGAGTCAAATAACGTCAACTTATTATTTTCTACGAAAACACT
Source organism: Barbarea vulgaris (assembly GCA_963667165.1). Classification (NCBI taxonomy): domain Eukaryota; kingdom Viridiplantae; phylum Streptophyta; class Magnoliopsida; order Brassicales; family Brassicaceae; genus Barbarea; species Barbarea vulgaris. The sequence goes on along the minus strand of OY763888.1, from coordinate 28,895,354 downwards.
GTTTTATAGAAATACAATGTAACATCTTAATAAAACAAATAAACACTTTACTAAATTCCAGTTTTATGAACCCAGCTAGGTAATTACGGCTGCAAGACTATTAGAGGTTCCGAGATGTTCTACGTATGACGACTATGCAATACTCCCAAATTATTTTTGTCTTGAAGGAGCTCGCAAGGATCTCTGGTTTTTGCTTTATGACACTCCTTTTTTGACTTTTATTTCAATATCTCAGTCTGTGTCCCACTTGTTCCAAGAGTTTTGCCTTGTAGTAATTGCAATTGGGTAAAGGTTAACAAAAAGCTCGACTACTTTGTTTTGTCCATACTCCAATATTTTCGTTTGCACTTTGAATTTCATTTCGGTTATACCATCTAAGTCTAATACATTAGTTTATAAATTTACTTCTCGGTACTTCTTGCTCTGCTTTCTATGTTTCTTCTAAAATTAGTTTAGAATTCAGCAAACTTTATATTAAGGATGCATCATATGTAATAAGGTCTTGTGGTGAATATAATTTTACATTCATACAAAAAGAAAAAAAAAGAATTTACTTCTCGATGTGTATGTATGAATGTCTTATCAGTATAAATAGAGATTTAAAAAAATATCAAAACGAGGGAACCATATAAGATCAAAGTGTGGTTAAATTAATGTTGACATCTGCATTAAATATGTTTCTTAGTTCTGCAAGTTTTTGGGATCTCTCTCCTTCTCCTTCCAACAGCTGGATTTGGAAGAGTCTTTGCAAGCTTAGGCCCCTTGCCAGACCCTTCTTGGTTTGCCAGGTTGGTTCAGGCATCACTGCCAGCTTTTGGGAAGATGATTGGACTTCTCTTGGCCCTCTAATCGATTTAACTGGCCCCACGGGACCCATCACCACAGGGATATCAGCTCGTGCGGTTGTGGCAGATGCTATCCGTAACAGGAACTGGTGGCTAGTTTCAAGCAGAAGCCGCAACCCGACTATATCTCTCCTTAGGGACTGTCTCCCTCCAGCTCAAGAAATTGCTGATTCCGAAGTTGATGACATTTACCTTTGGAAGGTTGACCATAGCCCAGCGAAAGAGAATTTCTCTTCCTCAGCCACTTGGCTTTCTCTCAACCCTTTACCACCGCCGGTTGATTGGAATCAAGCAGTCTGGTTCAAAGGCAGAATACCAAAGCATGCCTTTGTTTCTTGGGTAATCGCTAGGGGCCGATTATTTACAAGAGACAGGTTGAGAAGCTGGTCGATGGACGTGCCGAGCATATGTTTATGTGGCATAGGCGACGAATCCCACCAGCACCTTTTTTCCAATTGTCCTTTTAGCTCTCAGGTTTGGTCTTTCTTCACCTCTAGAGCCCATCTCTCACCTCCTATGCTCTTACAGGATGTATTTAGATGGATGAAAGACCCTTCCAGAAACAAAAACATAGCTCTCATCGTTAAGCTCATATTTCAAGCTTCTATGTACTCTATTTGGAAGGAAAGGAATGGTCGCCTTCATGGCTCCTCCCCCACGCTAGCAACACATATTATCAAGGAAATTCAGCTTACTCTTCGGCGTCGCCTAGACCCGCTGTCACGGGCACAAAGAAATCTTTCCTCCACAGTTTCTCTTCTAACAACCTGGTTCGAGGTTTTCCAAAGATCAGGTATTGGCTAATATTTTTCTTTTTCTGCAGCTTTAGCGGTTGGGTTGTCACCGTAAGCTGTTTTTTCCTGTTGGGAATGCTATGTAATCCCCCAGGTTTTGTGTAACAGTTTTTTTAATGGAAATTAAAAAAAAAAAAAAAAAAAAAAAAAAAAAAAAGTATGTTTCTTGAGCTCCTTCGCGAGTCACGGCACAACCACGAAAATATGTTCCAATGTTGCAAACTTGAACAATCTTTATGTCAATCACAGTTAAACAATGGGTTCACCTAGTGATGTTAATAGGGGTTTCTAAACCCATTTAATAAATGGGTATATTAAAAGAATTTGTACCAATTTAAACCCATTTAGTAGATAAAATTATATGGGGTTAAATGAATTTACCCATTTAGACCCATTTATTAAATGAGGTTTAACAAAAATAAATGGGTACCCATTTAAACCCATTTATATTTACATAAAACAAGTTATATTTATAATTAAAAATTAATTCTGGTGGAAAAATATTAGTTTGGCGGGAAAACTTAATTTCGTAATTTAACGGAAAATACGATTTTGACGAAAAACGTAGTTTTAACAAAAAAAAAAGTTGCGGAAGATACATAAAACATAATTCTCGCGGGAAACGTGGTTTTAGCGGAAAAACGCGGTTTTGGCGGAAAAACATGATTTTGGTGGGAAACGCGGTTTTGGCGGGAAAACGTGATTTTGACGGGAAAACGTAGTTTTGGTGGGAAAATGCGGTTTTGGCAAAAAAACGTAGTTTGGCGGGAAAACGCGGTTTGGCGGAAAAACGTGATTTTGACGGGAAAACGTAGTTTTGGCGGGAAAACGCGGTTTTGGCGGGAAAAAAAAGTGATTTTGATGGGAAATGTAGTTTTGGCGGGAAAACGCGGTTTTGGCGGGAAAACACGGTTTTGGTGGAAAAACGTGATTGTGACGGAAAACGTAATTTTGGCGGGAAAACGCGGTTCTGGCTGGAAAAAACGTGATTTTGATGGGAAATGTAGTTTTGGCGGGAAAACGTGATTTTGACGGGAAAACGTAATTTTGGCGGGAAAACGCGGTTTTGGCGGAAAAACTTGATTTTGATGGGAAACTTGAATTTGGCGGGAAATATAGAAAAACATGATTTGTTACGGTAAATATAGGAAAACCGCAATTTTGACGGGAAAATTTGGTTTTTGCAAAAAATTCGAGAAACATGGTTTTGGTATGAAAATGAGATTCCGTTAGCGGAAAAATTTATTATACAATTTTGGCGGGAAAAAATTAATTGTACACAATAAAAATGAATAATTTATTTATTATATATAGTTTAATGGGGTTAAATGGATTTAAATGGGTTAGTGTTATTTAAATGTGTTTAAATGGATGGGTTTAAATGGGGTTGGATTTAAATGGATGATAATATTAAATGGATTTAAATAGGTTGGATTTAAATGTTATGGAGTTAAATGGGGTGGGTTTACCCATATTAACATCACTAGGTTCACCTATGTTCAGTTCAACAATCTATAAATCGTTTCGAAACTAAATTTTCTATTATATTTTATAACTCATTATCAGCATCATTGAATTCTAAAATAACCTTACCCAACCCACCTACCACGAAATCTACCTAGATCAAGTTCTCAGCCTCTTGATCCACACAAGATATATATATATTTGGTTAAGTAGTTCTAGATTCCAATCCAAAATTCAAAATAATTTCGGGAACCCATAGCTACCATGTAAAATTTTGGGTGATAAAAAATTATATCACCGAGAGGATAGACTTAGAAGAAGAAAACCGTTTGTAGTTTTCTTCATTACAATTGTTCTCGATTTCTCCCTTGTCGACCAGCCGTAGTGTGTATCAATTAGTGTATATATATATTAAGATTGAAGCAAAAAAAATATCAAATGGATAGTGAATAAATAAAATTTGAAGAAAAAAAGAGGTCGTTCTCGCTTTCCTTGCCTCTAAAATTCACTTCCTCAAGGATTGGTGTGAGTAAGTAAATTGCCTCACCTGTAATTCTATACTAGGTGTTAGAAATGGTTTCATTGTTGTTGATTATATTACAAAAATAATGTTTATTGACAGATAATTAAATCTCATCAGTCGTAATTGTAGTTGGATAAATGGATAGAGATGTTAAAATCTCTACTCTGTCTTTGTAATTTGTACATACACCATTATGTGTCATGAGCACTTTGATTTTCAATTTTGGTTACTTTTGGATCTGTATGTATGAATGTTTGATCAATATAACATATAAATTAAGAAAATATCGAGACAAGTATGGTTCTGCATTATATCCCAAATCATATTCCTTTGACACAAATACTACATCTCAAGAAATTCTACATCGGCACACAAAAGATAATTATATACTTTATGCTGGTGCCATATATGCTTTTGGTTGTTTAAAAGAATCATACGATACGAGTTGACAGAAAAAAAAAAAAAAAAAAAAAAAACAACAACAATATATATCATACGAGTGCATCTGTGGTGGGTTTGTCTTGAAAATAATGTGACTTGTATAAATCCATATATATATTCAACGCTGCTACTTGCTAGCATGGAGGAGGTGGTCTTCGAACAGTTTTACAAGGCTTGTCTTTTTTATGTTCCGCACCTTCACTCCTTGGAGAATCACCACATGGTGGAGAGGGTCTTACGCATATCTCAGGTTTACCTTTTAACACATATAATCTTATTTAGTTATAATCAGAGATTAGAAAACAGTTACTTAGGGTTCTAAATGCTTGTTATAGACAAGACAAATTAACTTATGTAGATTGTGGCACAGTTTACCTTGGTGAACATGAGCCTGAAAGGATAGACATAGAAATATATGAAGCAAACATAGAAGAAGAAAAGCTTGTCTTGTTTTCTTCATTATCATTTCTTATCTCTCCCATGTCGACCAGTAAGTGTATATAAATAAATTGAAGAAAACACAATCAAACGTATAGCGAAAGTGAAGTTTTGACTTTTTGTTTTCCTATATATGAAAACGCGGTTCTATACATCAGCTGTGTAACATCTTCTGAATAAACAAATGAATTAGACTTAACTAATATTAAATTTTGGTCCGATTGCTAAGCACGTATTGGCGTGGTACGGGATATGCCGTTTTTAATACGGTCATCTTTTACATCTATTTTAAACCATTCTGGTGTTATTTACCGTTCTTTTTTCCTGCCAAAAATCGTATACTGCTTCATGAAACTTGTTGGGTCATTATGGATAAGATTTTTTGAAGGTTCCAATATAATGGATCAGGTGAAACTGTTAACACCTTTTGCCATGTCAGTATGTATTACGAATATAGTCAATTTAAAAATTCTTATTTTTTGTTGTGGATGGTGAAATTAAAATTGTAACATCTTTCCGCAATCATATGTAAATCATTTGCGTAAACTATATCTTCCAATATTAATCTATTCAAAGTTTGAAATAAGTTTCTTATAACTTCTTATCAGAACTATTAAATTCTAACGTAAATTTGACCCAAAGAAAATAAAAAAAAAATTCTAAAAAAAAAAAACAGTTAAGCCGATCATGATCCTGATCACAAAAGTATTCAACCCATCCAAATATTTTTCTAATAGTCTACATATACCTATTGAATATTCAGAAATCACAATTACTCAACGTATCTTGTTTCCTTTCCTTCACAAACTGGTAAAACTAAGCCTCGTCGGAAAACTCTTCTTCACAAGCATGTTCTCTTTCTTGCATAACAAGGCAGCCTCAACCAAAGTGGGCTTCGAGAGTATTTAAAACATTTATCATATACTCACCGAAAGTCTATAAAAGTTATTCCAGATGAACAAATTTTTTAAAAATCAATCAACTAATAACACTAAATTTTAATAAATTTTAGTATAATCTAAAAATTAGTTAAAGTTGTTATTAAAGTAATAACACATAATTTTTAACAACTTTTTATAAATATTGAACCAATAACATATGACTTTAATAGAGTTTTTGTAATTTAAGATCAAATAACACTAAATTTTTAAAAAGTTTATAACTCTTTAAAAATCACAAAACTAATAACACCCTCTTTATAAATGGGAAAGATCTTAAGTTTGAGATGATTGGGTTCTGGTGGAAGTTGCCGGAGACAAACAAGGTGTAGTTTTTTAAATTAGAAAAAATGAAAAATAAAACAATTGTGGGTTTTCATCATCTGGGTGTTTGGAATTAGATATTGTTCTTGATTTGGTCTTGTGAGATTATTAAACTGGATCTGTAGGGTTTTGATTGCCCAAAACTAG